>CM049379.1:18654455-19254455 GCA_026937815.1 Etheostoma perlongum
GTCTCAATGTGTCTTCCCTTGCTAAATAGAAGTTAAATAAATAACATGACAAGAGTTTGGTTTTTATTCTTGTGTGTCTAGATCACTAACATGACATAGAATTGTGAGGGTCAGAGTCTAAGAGCCTGAAAGTATTCCTGTGACAATTAAAAATGTATTTAAATGCCAGAAAGTTTAAAAAATGCAGGCACTAAGTAGAAGGTGCTGAGAAGTAGATATGTGGAAAGGGAGACATGAAAAAAGATGAATTACTGGAGATGAATTTGTATAGACAAGGACAAACAACTACACAACTACTCCCTCTGTATTAAACATATCAGATGAACAAACTGGGTTACTACTGTAAACAACAAATTTGTTTCATTCAGATGAGAGTGTAAGATTTATGACTGCTTTCAGGATTTTATGGAAATAACTTCACGTCTAAGTCCACTGCATAATCTGAACTCAGACGAAGCGCTCTGGGTGTGATCTGATATTGACTGACTTGATTCAGCTAACTCATCTTGAATTTCATTAAGGTCTTAAAGCTGCCAAATTTGGAATTATTTAACTAATACGTTGACTAGTAATCAATATATCTGTTATTATAAGCACAAATACGGAAGAGTTGAGATGAAGCGGTGTAACATGCAATGTGTTGAGTACACCTGGGTGTTTTCATGTGTCCATCAGGTGAAAATGTCTTATTCTGTCGTGTTTCAGCCTCATCAGAGGGCTGTTTCTGACCTGAGGAGGCTGCTAATGGCCTGTTGTCTCCACAGGGGTGTGACTCTCAGCTCTCTTGTTACAGGAATGTCCATAATTCACAAGTGTTATTGCTTCCTGCAAAAACGGACTGCTGCTAGCCAGAAGACCCTACCATTGGCATTAATCCAGGCATGATCCCTGGTCGTAAAGTGCATCTTTAAGACTTTATTCTTACACACACTGCTGGAGAAAGTTATGATTAACCCTATGAAAACGGTGAAAATAAAGATTACACTAAGTTGCTCCTCAGCAGCACTGCCACACTTTAGAGGCCGAATCAAAAGCTATGACTTCTTCCGATGCTCTTTAGTCCCAATCGAAGGACACATTCTCGTAAAGCCTCAGCCTAATACTGCGCCACCACATACAATATACAGCAGGCCAACCAAATTACAAAGCAAGCACAGGTTGCCTAGTAACAGTGTCTCCAGGAAAGCTTTGTTGGAACTTGATTTGCATCCAAAGATAGTAGATGCCTCAAGAATATATATCCCTTCATGTTTACACACGTGCTCACTTCCTCAAACATGAATATGTATAGCCACACGTTTGACACTCCTCAAATGATTCAGAAACTGTTTTCTGCTTGACTTAGTATGCAAAACAAGAACATGGGGCTGTGTTTTTAAAAACAATGAGCCTATCTAACATCTGGCATCATTTTAAAGTGCCAAGAAATATTGCCTCTTCCATTACTGGCGTAGTAACACAGAGGGAGTAAAGAAATATGTCATTCAATGTGAAATGTTTGCCAAACGGACTAACTATTAGCTTTAAATGAGCTGGTGGGGATCCGCAGAGCTTGACAGCTGCATAGGCATATTGGAAGACATTTAACCTTCATAACAGTTGACAGGATGAACGTTTGACAAGCCGAAAAAGACAACAGTAAGATAGAAAATAAAAGGGAGTGTGTGTGTGTGTGTGCGCGAACGTGCGTGCCTGGTGAATTTTTGTCCTGTGTTTTGTCTTTGAGAGTGCTCAGAGCAGCGGTGATTGGCGTGTCCTCTACGCTTGATTGATTTGAAAATATAGACAAGATGTCGCTCGTATGAAAGCTACCAATTTATAAGCCTTCATCTCGAAACTTCAGAGAGACACCGGTGCCATCAAAATCAGAGCGGGAGTTTGTAGCTACCAGTGGTTCAGAAGTAGAAAAGCCCCAGAAAGCAAAGTGACATCTCGCTAAAGGCTGCTTTCCAAAGTAGCTCTATGAAACCCTCTCCCTTTTCATTTTCCCTGTGTCTCTTTTTTGTCCCTATCTCTCTGACTGTCTCTTTACTTGTCTCTTTCTCTATTTGTCAGCCATCTCTGCCTCTGTGTTTCAGTCTCTCTATTTCTCTTTGCTCTGCATCCTTTCCTTTATTCTGTAGGGCTGTGATGAGACGTTCTGGCAGTTAACTTGTCCCATAGCTCGCTGTCAAAGATATGACCTTGATGTAGCTCACACACAGTTTGGTGTGTGACTCTTTGTATATTCCTATTTGTGTGTGTGTGTGTGTGTGTGTGTGTGTGTGTCTGTGTCTGTAGTCACTGAATTGTAAAACCATGTGTGAGTGTGTTATCATTTGGGGGAAGCTTCTCCATTTTCCCCCCCTCATCCCACACAGTGATAATTCTTTTTGGGAGCGACGGTGCTGTACCACATCAAGAGATGGGCAGGGGAGAGGCACAGGGAGGTACCATTTAGATAAAACAAATTGCCAGCTGCCGAGCAGGAGCAGCCACCGCTTAGATAAAAAACCAAAGGGACTGTGCATTAATGTGCGTGTGCTGAAGATTTTGTGCATTTTGTCATATTTATGTGCGTTCCTTTTTCCCCTTAGCCTGAACTTCAAGCCTTCCAGGCAGTCTCTCTCCATAAGAAGTCACAGAGCTGTTTTTTCTGGCCTATAACTATAATGCTGTGACGGGACAAGCAGCAGTAATTAAAATCAATAGCCAGGACTTTTCCAGTCTCTGGCAAGGTCACACACTGCCCAGTAAGAGAGTAAGAGTAACAGGGAGAAGTGGGATTGCATGGATGGGCAGAGCCAAACAGGGAAATATGGAAAGAGATGAGGTGTCATCTTATTTTAATTAACCTGCACCTTGGAGGGCTGGCACCAAAGTAGTGCACCAGTATGTGTGGGTTTGGTTGTGTGTACACAAGTGTGTCCTGTGGAGGTTTATTTTGTCCTTGCCGCTAAGTGTTATTCACAGTATGCTCTACTTCAAACCCATGTGGTCTTATATGAATAATATTCATGTTCTAAAATTTGCTCTCATTTTTCCAAGATTAAACATTTTTATTGTTTTTTTTGTCCAGCTTTACAGGCTGTAAGACAAGGCAGTAATCTGGCTCCAGTGGGAAGGCTGGGTGTGGTAAAACTAGCCACTGGCTGCATTAGTATTCTGCTGAGATAGCCACATGCAGATACATTCTCTCCTCCTCTGAAGGAATAATCAGCCCTACCTTTCTCTCCCTTTTTACCCTCTGTCTGAGGGAGGCTGAGTGATTTAGCTTTTTGTTTTACTAGATACCTGCAGGGACATCTTCAAGTGTTTGAAAATGCATGCAAGTGTGTTCACTATGCATTTCTATGCAGGGCCTTTGCCAAACTTGATGTATTAGGTGTCTGAGCAAACACATAAAACTCTTAGGCATCTCCTTCCTGTCCTCCTTCCTCAGAGGTGAGTCAGAGAGAGAAGTTCACTCCGACAGAGTTGGCGCAAAGCAGTCTGTCCTGTTTGTTGATTATCAAGTCCTGTTCCTATCACAGCCCTGATAGCATCTTCATCTGATCTGTTGCCAGAGACGCTAGCTCACTAGCCAGCCCCACCATCACACAGTCGCTACGCTGCTAGCCGCCACCCTTTCCCATATATCTTTGTATCAGGACCAGATCTGCCATCGCCCTGCACTCTCATCTTCCCCTTATCTCCTTATTCCACCTTTCTCCCTGCTCCCAGCACCCCAAACCCACCAGTCACTCATCGTCCTCATCTTCTTCCTGCTTTTATCCTCCTCTCTCAGAGTGACTGCCAGAGCTCCTATGGCAGCACGGCATGTTCCCCATGCTTGGTCATCTTCACGTACCTGTCAAGGCGGAGTCAGTAACTGACAGGACAAGAAAGATTTGGAGAAAGACAGGAAATAGGAAAGATAGAAAAAAAGGATGAGAGAAAGAAGGCAGAGAGAGTCACTTGCATGCATTCAAACTTACCTCTGACCATGTCTCAGTGGTAAGGGCTGAACAAGGAAAGAGAGGAAGACAAAGATAGATGAGTGAAAAGTGTGAAAAGAAAACATGTTGAGTAAGCAGAGAAGTTCTGTAGACTGCAGCAGTACTCTTCTGTACCCCATCGATTTTTTGCCCTGGGCCCAGCATGCAACATGCAACATACAATTCAGCAAAGCACACAAGGAAGAAAAGACACAAGATTAAACATGGAGCACATTACGAACGCCTTGCAGTGCTCCACACATCAGGAAACTTGACATACACAGATCAGGTGCTTACCCATCCCTCACTTAATATAATTGCTCAAAACACGAAACACAACTTGAGCAACAAAAAGGAAAACACATTTTCTATTTTTCACTCAGACTGCTATTATAAATTACACAAAAATATATAATTTAAATATATTGTGTTAATGTGTGAATTGCAGAATTTATAATGCAAAGCTGAAAACATTTGATCACAACTGTAAGACCAAATTCTATTCAATAGGTAAGCTCTCCTGTTGTTGGAGATCAATGAATGGAAAACAGAATTGGTTTTAGGGTTGATTATTGTTTTGTAAGTGATCTTTGGTCTTGTCTGCTGTTTTAACATTTACAACAAGTCATTTGCAACTTACTTACAGTGGTTTTGCCTACTTTCAGTATAATTTTCAGTATTTGTACTGTATTTGCCTAAAACAAAACTTACATAAAATGCTAAACAACTCAGATAATTTAGTCAATTTACCTTCGAAGTTAGACAATATATCATTCTTTGTCATTCAATTTCATTGTTTTGTATTCTTATTCATTTTATATGACAAATAATTAATCACCAAGTGGTGATTAATGATCAGGAATTGTTTTTTTAGTTTAGATCACACCTACTTTAAAAAAAGTAACTCTTTGTCATTTTTGATGATTTATTCATAATTGTTGTGTGAGCATATAAACTTAACAAAAAACAAATCAAATCTATGTGTTGGTTTGTCACTCCTCATAAGTTGAGAACCTCTCAGACTTCCCCAGCACCTTAATTATCAAGTGACTCTCCTTACTTTCTTCAGTTCTTTTACTCCTTTGCCACCTGAACTCAACATCTCTGGAAAACAACCAACTGACAAGATGATGAAACTTCTGCGTTATGTAAAGAGTTGAGAAAAAAGTGTTGTGCTCTCATTGTTTATCAAATATTTACCTGATGCAGGCGTAACCCTTCGAGACCTCGTGTTTTTAAATTAAAAGACCTGTCCTGTAAATTACCTCCCTAATGTTTCTATATTGTTTGTCTTTTTCTGTTGTAGGCAGAGGCTTCCTGCCAAAAACGTGTACTACTACCGTTGTCCTGACCACCGGCGCAACTATGTCATGTCCTTTGCCTTCTGTTTTGACCAAGAGGACGATGTATACCAGTTTGCCTACTGCTACCCCTACACCTACTCCAGACTGCAGCACTACCTTGCAAGCCTGGAGCGTAGGAACCTGCCCTACCTGCAGAGGGAGCAACTGGGACTCAGTGTGGTGAGTAGGGAGGTGGGAAGTGCTGTGGGCAGGTGGAGAAGAAAGTGTGTGTGGGGTGGTATTGGTTATGGCTGGAGCAGAGAAGTTGAATTGTGGTGAAGATAAGGGGTGGAAGGGTTGTAAGTTGTAGTGTGTGTGTGTGTGTGTGTGTGTGTGTGTGTGTGTGTGTGCATGTGTGAGTGAATAAGGAGAATAAGGAGACCCAGATTGGTATAGGTGTGCCTGCCGGTCATAGCTTCAGCCTCTCATGTTATTGTTAGGATTGCACTCTGGGATGACGGGCTGTGTAAGTCTCTGTGTGTGTGTGTGTGTGTGTGTGTGTGTGTGTGTGTGTGTGTGTGTGTGTGTGTGTGTGTTGTGTGCATGCATGTGGGGGTGGGTGTGTGTGTGTCTGTGGGGGTGGATGTGTGTGTGTGAGTGTGTAAATGGCTCTGTGTGTAATCAGCAAAGCTCTCACCTCGGTAGTAGGAGCTAGTGTATCATACACGCTGCCTCCAGTCTTGTCTGCTCTTATCAAATAATTGTAGGAGACTCATTAGAAATGCTTGGGAGATTATGACTTTTTCTTCTGTCCCGCAACATTTGTCAGTAAAAAAGCTTGCTGCAAGTTGGGCACCATGAAAGTACAGTGTCTGTATGGAGCACCTGACCATAAAATACAGTACATTTAGAAACCATGGCATTAAAAGGTGGTAAAAATAAAAAGAGAAATATAATAATATATAATAATATATGTATAATAATATAATATAAAAGATCTGGTGACCTGCAGTAGCAATGAAATATTCGGAAAAAAAACACACTAGACATTAGGTTTTTCATATTCTAAATTTGGTTATATTTCAAAACTAGCTTCAGAGAAAATTTAATATTTACAAAAGAATGGATACATGATTTTAGCAATGTGGTCATAAACTAAACTAAAGCAACAGCTGTGGGAAACAGTCGGTGAGCATTAGCAGTAACAGGGAGGCCTTTATCAAATAGATAAAATTACGCGTCGTGACCTGTGTTCTCCTTGTGCTTATGTTGGTCATTTGAATCCTGCTTGGGAATGGTGGACTCCACAACTATCAATGACTAGTACAAAAAGGGGTAGTTACTGAATGTAAATTTGTTAAATGGCTCTGGCTGAAAACACAAGTGACCTTAAAGTGGACGTGTCATGAATGATAATTTTCTGTGCTTTTGCACATACATTTGGGTATCTGCATATCAACGCACAAACTGTGAAAAACAACAACCCAGTTTTTGTGGTATGATTAGATCAGAAAACATGGGATTCAACAAGCCACCTCAGATATAGCCCTCTTCCTACATCACATGCAGGCTAATTAAAACATGCCTTCCATCTGAGTATCTCCACCCACGGCTTGAGAACTACCTTTGCAAAAAGTGTGCCATTTTTATCTCACAAGCCAATCAGAGAAGACTGGGCTTTTCAGGAGAGGGGCTTAAAGAGACAAGAGACAAGAAACGCTGTAAAATGGAGCGTTTCAGACAGAGAGTGAATACAGGTACAGTATATTCAGACATACAGTTTCAAACATTAAACATTAAAGCATGTAAACATGTTCTAGAAGAAACCCAAAACACAAGTATGAACCTGATAATGAACGTGATATGTCTCCTTTAAATATCTAATAAATACCCATCTTTTGACATAATGCAAATAATTGTGCATTTGTATTAATATTACTATTAGCCATTATTTCACCAAATTTTGTCAGTGCTACCAGTCTGTTTTCCATTTCAGTTGTTAATTTTTACAACTGTATAATTTGTTGTCACTAAACAGCCAAATTCATCACAGCAAAATAAAATATAAAATGGCTCACCATTGCTCTTAATGAATGTTTGCTATCCATCTGTACTACTACTTTGTTGTGTATACTACATAGTGTAAATACTAAGCTTTACAATTCTGCCTGTGCAGCACACTATTTTTGCATTATTTTTCAAGCCACATCATTTCTGTAAGCGAGACAGAGGGGAACAGAGATAGGACAGACTCGCTTGGTTTGGCTCACAGAGACAGTATTAGTATTCATAGTCATAGAGAGGTTTTATGGCCATATTTTTCTCTTTATGTTCTCTGGGCCTGGGTGGCAGTCAGACAGCCCAGCCCCACCCTCTCATATCTCTTTCTCTCTCTGCTCCCTCTTTTGCTGTTACCCTCCCCCCCTCTCTATCTCATGCACATATGTAACACACACACACACACACACACACACAGGTCAGAGGGGAAGAGATGAGAAGGGATGAAGGGAGCTTTTTGACTGCATCAAAGTTTAAAGACGGATTGCTGCCGTTTCCAAGGCAGTCTTTGCAGGGACACCACAATAGCTTTAACCTTCTAATGGGTACAGTTATCTCATAAGGATGGAAATAAGAGCCAAAGCTATTTGCTCTGGCATTCTTCTATCTTGCTGACTAATTTGTTTTCTGTAATGTATTCCTCTGTACAAAATCACATCTTTCCAGCCTGCACTGGAAGACTACGATACTGTAAAGGTTGGCTCTTTTTTAATTTTTACCTCCAGCTCTTTTCATCATTATGATTGAGGAAGTATTTACTAATTTATAAAGCAGGTTTTTTTGTATTGTCTTACCAGATTAAATACACTTCAGCTAACTTCCACGTTAGACGTCAGTTTAATTGAGAGAGGCAGATAAAGGGACAGATTCAAATCTCAAATTCTTCACTCCAACTGATTTCTACCCCTTTCAATTGAGACTTTACAATAAGAGTGGTAGTGTTCTAGAAATTAACTTTTATACCACAGTGTGGGTGGTGACTCCCTATTTCTCTTGGGAGTTTTCCCACTGCTGATCGTCTAACATGATGACATCAAAGATTACCAACACAGAAAGACAAAAATGAACACAAATGATAATTGGTTATTGGAAGATTATAGGGAATATTCTGATGCTGACACCCAGCTGTTTCGTAAATCCTGAAAACCCCTCTAGATTTTTGTCAAAACTTGGGTGTGGTTTGATTCCAATCTTAATTTTGAAATGCAAATTGGCAAGGTTGTCCAATCTTGTTTACTGACAAAATCTTTCCATTTTTGACCTTTAGAGACACCAAGTCAAATACATGCTTTCATTTACTTATGTTTAGATTAAAGTGTTGGTCTCCTAAACGACATGAATCAAAAAATAATTCAGACTCCAAACTGTACAGAATGAAGCAGCTAGACAACTAACAAGAACCAAGAATGAAGCAAATATTACTCCATTTGTAATGTCTTTACATTGGCTACCAGCTTATTACAGATTTTAAAGCTTCTCTAATTGCCTTTGAAGCCCTTTATGGCCTTGACCCACACTATATCTCTGAGATACTGTGCCCTTATCAAACCTGCACTGCCTGAGGTCCAACAATCACTTCTTAAAGGGAAAGTTATTAGTTATAAAGTTTCTGCTGCCAGCACTAATATATAATCTGGAACATAACCCCTGTAAAATGGCATTTTACACTTTACACAGTTTTGTAGATTACACAAACAAGATATAATGTGATGATTGTTTAGCATTATAGGTGGTGGTAGGTGAACTTATCATTATATGGGGCCAGGCTAGTTGCTTCCACCAGTCTCTAGTCTTTGTACTAAGCTAAGCTAACCAGCTGCTAACCTTGTGTATTTAACAGACAAATGTGAGAGTGGTACCAGATTTCTCATCTAACTCTCAACAAGAGAATATTAATTTTATAAAATGGCAAACTATTGCTCTAAAGCATATTTTTACCAAAATCATTTTATAATCTTAACAATAATCATGACAAAAGATGGTCAGATGATTGACACGTTGTCATGTGTGTATTGGTTATTAGCTGGTGGTGATTACCCACAAAAACAAATACGTACACACACACACACACACACACACACACACACACACACACATACTACAAGAATTTCTCTTATTCCCCAGAGGAGAGGGGTTTGGATTCTTCCTGTTCCTCTGCAGGGTTCATGGCCCTTCATCTGTTCCTCTGGTCCCTGTCTGAACATTTCCTTTTGTAGACCATCCTGACAGCATCTGAGTAAACCTCTCTCCCTCTTTCTCCCCCATGTCACACAGACACAGAGAAAGAGTCAACATGTGTTTGACCTGCAACAATACTTTCAAGCCTCTTTGCTTCCTTATTTTTTCTTTATTCCTTATTTCAGACTATTTCCTCATTTCTGTACGGTCCTCAAGTGTCCCCCCAGCTATAGAGAATTAAAAGCGCCTCATTTGCCCTCCTTGCCTGTTCTTTTTTTCTTACCAGGACGCAGTGTCTGCCCTGGAGTTGCATAGGCAGCAGTTTGAGTTTTCCTTCTGCTGGCTTCGCATGGGGAGGGCAGGGCTATGACACTATTAGTCACCTCTGACACAGCACAGCCGCTGACTGTAGACCAGATGCAATGAAAGTGTAACCTCAGGATGGGAGAGTGGACAGGCCACAGACCAGCCTTAAGGTTGTCTAAGACCTAGCCTGCATGAAACTTAATAGGCCTAATCTGTGCTTGGTATTATACTGTGACTCTTTTCTCATACCCCATTTCAAGTATTATTGTACTATTGATCTCAGAATCACAGTGAAGAGATGTCACATTGAGTTCTTTTTTACTTTGGAAATCTGACAAATCAAAGCAAGATTATGATAGATCACTTGTAATGTGTTGAAGAGAGGCAGCGGTCACTGTCAGCTGCAGTGACTTAACATTACTTAGACTGTTGTGATTGAATTTTAGACCTAATCCTGTCTGCTATCAGTGTTCAGGTACCATGTCTGGGTGTCTGCTCAGTGGGAGTGGAGTCTTGAAGAACAGGTTTTTATTTTTTTATTTTTTTTAGAGCGAGTGGAGTGGGCACTGCAGCTATATCTGCCTGGCTGCCTCTCTCTCCTTATCTCTATGTTTGTACACTGTGTGCCAAGATCCAATCAATAGCCACTCCAGCTATGGAGAGAGGAGAAGGTCAGTAGCCACAGTGGAGGAGTCAGGCTAGACAAACTGATGGAGGTGCAGAAAACAGAAAAAATGCAAGGCACATTGCCACACTCATGTTTAAGAGACATTCTAATTATTTCTGCCTTCCAAAGACTTGCATCACTGTAAAATGCTCCCTTTAATTACATTAAAAACAGTGCAATATAAAGCCTTGTGCTCTTCATCGGGTACAGATGTAATATTACAAAATTAGGTATAGGGAGTCAATTGTAGCTTGTACTTTTTTATAATGTAATAAGTATATATGACAGAAAAAATAAGTATTTTTTAAGGGAGCGTTGCAAGTCCTTGGAAAGACATCAATCATAACTATATTTTTTCATTCAGCACCTGGACAAAAGCAAGATATATGGATTTTGTACGCTGAATGAGTGACATGGGCGTTTCATCATCACAATTCTAATTTCATAAGTTTTACCTTTGCATCACAACTTAACTTTAAATAATATAAATATATAGATAGATAATAATTGTACTGTCAAACAAATTAGGAACAGTGCAATTCAGTCACAGGAATTTTTCATTTTTGTGTGAAACTAAGTGATATGCATGAAGAAGATTTGCATTACACCATGCACATCTTACTAGCAAGGGTTTTTTCACATCATACATTGTCATCAAGTAATGTAACAGCATGATTTGTGCCAGTTTTAATTACAGTTTGTTAATTAATGCCAACTTTTTGTGAAAGCAGGTTCTGAGAGCTGAGTTCTTGACGCTGGAGCTATTCTGTGAATGGCTGTGTGATTGGTTTGTAATGAAAAGAGCCCTCCAACTACTGTCTGCCTCCATCAAAGGCCAACACCTGAATAGCTAATCAGCACTTTATCATGTGGATGAGGTGATGCTGTAAAAAGTGAAACCACATGAGGGATGTGAACATCCACTTTGTATTTCAGTAGTGAAAGGAAACTCCAGACTGGCTTGTGTACTGGTACGGGGTTCCCATGATCAAAATGTTCCAGGCCTCTAAAGGTCATGGAATTAAAAAAAACCTTCATTCACATTTTGGGTAAGTTATGGAATTTTGTTGTGTTTAATGAAATTAATTGTTATAGTAATCTACACAGAATTTATTTGCTGTAGCTTTTGACGTAACGTAGCTCTATTGTTTTGTTCTTAATTTTCTCCCCCGAGTTGCTCTCGTCTCCCCCTTCATGTATGCCAGCTAGCTTCAGCTAGCTGAAACTATCTGTATATTTAAATAGAGTTAAAATCTGATATGTTTTAATAATGATGGGCAGGTGTACATTAATACATTTAATACATATTGTATTAACCAATAGAAACCCATGAAATATTATGTATTATGTAGGCTCTATACTTACAGTGAGGAAAATAAGTATTTGAACACCCTGCTATTTTGAAAGTTCTCCCACTTAGAAATCATGGAGGGATCTGAAATTGTCATCGTAGGTGCATGTCCACTGTGGGAGACATAATCTAAAAAAAAAAATCCACAAATCACAATGTATGATTTTTTAACTATTTATTTGTATGATTCAGCTGCAAATAAGTATTTGGACACCTGAGAAAATAAATGTTAATATTTGGTACAGTAGCCTTTGTTTGCAATTCCAGAGGTCAAACGTTTCCTGTAGTTTTTCACCAGGTTTGCACACACTGCAGAAGGGATTTTGGCCCACTCCTCCACACAGATCTTCTCTAGATCAGTCAGGTTTCTGGGCTGTCGCTGAGAAACACAGAGTTTGAGCTCCCTCCGAAGAATCTCTATTGGGTTTAGGTCTGGAGACTGGCTAGGCCACGCCAGAACCTTGATATGCTTCTTCCAGAGCCACTCCTTGGTTATCCTGGCTGTGTGCTTCCGGTTATTGTCATGTTGGAAGACCCAGCCTCGACCCATCTTCAATGCTCTAATTGAAGGAAGGAGGTTGTTCCCCAAAATCTCGCAATACATGGCCGCGGTCCTCCTCTCCTTAATACAGTGCAGTCGCCTTGTACCATGTGCAGAAAAACACCCCCAAAGCATGATGCTACCACCCCCCCCCCCCCCCAATGCTTCACAGTTGGGATGGTACTCATCATTCTTCTTCCTCCAAACACGGTTAGTGGAATTATGACCAAAAAGTTCTATTTTGGTCTCATCTGACCACATGACTTTCTCCCATGACTCCTCTGGATCATCCAAATGATCCCTGGCAAACTTAAGACGGGCCTTGACCTGTGCTGGTTTAAGCAGGGGAACCTTCCGTGCCATGCATGATTTTAAACCATGACGTCTTAGTGTATTACCAACGGTAACCTTGGAAACGGTGGTCCCAGCTCTTTTCAGGTCATTGACCAGCTCCTCCCGTGTAGTCCTGGGCTGATTTCTCACCTTTCTTAGGGTCATTGAGACCCCACGAGGTCAGATCCTGCATGGAGCCCCAGAGGAAGATTGACATGTTTAGCTTCTTCCATTTTCTAATGATTGCTCCAACCGGGGACCTTTTTTCACCAAACTGCTTGGACATTTCCCCGTAGCCCTTTCCAGCCTTGTGGAGGTGTACAATTTAGTCTGGATTTTTTTTTTTAGATTATGTCTCTCACAGTGGACATGCACCTACGATGAGAATTTCGGACCCCTCCATGATTTCTAAGTGGGAGAACTTGCAAAATAGCAGGGTGTTCAAATACTTATTTTCCTCACTGTATGTTGCTGCATTGTTTTTCAGACCCAGAAATGAGTTTTTAGCTAAATGCATTAAGAATACACTGATGCAATTGATTCATTTTCCCCCAATAATGATAAAAGACAAGGTATTGATTGAGCCTGTAGTTGGAAGTATTTAAATATGAATATGAACATAACCAACTAGATCAAAAAATAGGTTGTTAATGGTCATGAGAATTTTATTATGGGTGCTGTTTATCTAATATTTATTTAGCTGCACTTCATGGTACGTGATGACTTGAACAAAATGGGACAATTTGTCATGCTTACTAAATGACATATAGGCTAATGTATTTGTATTTATAAAAGAAAAGAAAAGTCATGAAAAATTGTATTTGTTTTGTTAAAATGTGTGATACCCCTGCTGGGAATACACAAATGGATTTAATCATAGATGTTAGAAATGTTAGCTGCATATCCCTTTAAACATATATAGTTTTGTAGCTTTGTTAGCATATATTCAAGACAGACACAAACACTTCACCAGTCAAGCAAGGAACTATTTTTTTAAAGGAAAAAGAAAAGGCAATTCAAGGAATACAGCTAAATCATCTGGTGGAATTTAAATGTTCACTCTATCTGTCTTACTTCTCAACTTCTGAGTTTTTCTTTGTGTTTATCTGTGGCTTGTTGGTCAATTTTATGTACCCTTGCATTACCTCTTTGCGTTTTTGCTTCCCAATTTTTGCATTTATCATAAACTGTTCTCTGTTGGCCTGTGGAAGTTTTGTGTTTTTCTTTGCAGCAACTAAAAGGCATCTGGATAAAAAAAACTAGACTCTTTATGGTCTAATAATATGCTAATCACTGCCTACAGCACCTCCACGTTAAGGTTCTGAGAAAATTCCTCAAAGATTGAAAAGGTCATCATTGTATCATGGCAGGTTTCTTCGCAACAATTCTTGTTTTCATGCTGCTTTGTAGTTTTCTTCATTAGTGAGTGACCCTTATTCTATTCGACTCTTCTTACCAACATGGCAGTATGTGTAGTCTAGCACGGGAATCTGAGAAAATGGTTGGTGACTTTCCTTTGGTCCCAGACCGTTGACTAAGAGGGCTTGTCCAGAGGGAGAAAAAGATAAGTAGGTTTATGATCTATGTCCTTATGTTATAGGGCTGTATGGCCTCTTATCTCCAACCAATGGTTCCCCCAGGATACTAGATGCTTTATTACGCATCCCCCATCTCTCCCATCTCTCTGGCGATCAAGAACGCGGTAATGAGGCAGAGGTGGTGAGGATTAGGAGGTGGTGGGGAGTGCATTAGGTATGGCTGTTAATGCATAGCCTACTGTGAAAGGGAGGGAGGGCAGATCTGGTGGCTGTGCCCCTGGCGTGTTTAACTTTATAATTTTACAGAGTGCATGCCAACTGTGTATCAACAAAATATTGGAGATAAATAGATTAAAGTAGCACAGGTGAAGCTCTCTAAATTTGATGGTGTGATGTTCACGCAGCGCTGACCTCTTGTTGATCCTTATTATAATGTTGGCACAAAAGCACACAGGTTTTGGGTTACTCAGACAGAGATAATATTTATTTTAGAAATTGGAACTTATTCACACCTTAATAGCTTAGCGCTCTGTCTCTCTTCCCTCCCTCTCTGTTTCTCACGTTCCCTCGTTTCTCCTATCTTTCAATGAATTGGAATAAAGCTAATGAAAAGTTCTCTGAAATGGCTGATGTCTGTGGGCCTACAGGGCTGTGAATAAGAGGTCTGTGGATGGAGGAAGACCTGGTTTATGAACTTAAAGAGTAAGATGAATCTAATTTCAGACTAAGACAATGCAGCAGACACATCTCTCTCTCTTTCTGACTCTTTGTCTTTTCGTGTCTACCACCTCTTGGCAAATTTACTCTATCCTCGCAGCTGTGTTACAGCCGCCTATCTCCCTCTTTTGCCAATGGATATTTACTCTGCCAGCTTCCTAGATGACGCCCAGGATGGAGCAGGGAGAACTCTCTCCGTCTCATTTGGGTGTCAGGAATCCGTTCCTCAGGGGGACACAAAGAGGGAACAAAACAGATAGCATTCAAGGCTTTTAATAAATCAGAATACACCTTTCTGACAGTGTAATTGCTTTCCATTGCCTGGAAAGCAGGAAAAAGAATGCAACGGGGGGAGAAAGCGACAGATAGGAATGGAGAGGAGAGTAACGCAGAGCGGGCTGTACAGTAGATCATTTGTTTGGGGGAAAAGAATGAAAATTAATGAAAAGAGAGTTGCTCGCCCTCCAAAGGCAGCCAAGCTTGAAATTCACTTTGAGGGAAACTTAATTTGTTGTAAATGGGCAAAAAACATATTACTGCACAGCAAGTAGAAGGGCTGCACGGTGTGTCCTTCTGCTGCGTCTGTCTGTCGGCATGTGTTTGTGGCAGATGAGGACGCTATGCTCTGAATAGCTCAGCTGAGAGGAGGGAAACACAGGAGCCTGATAATAACTCCAGTAACAGCATTCTCTTTCTACATGACTGCTCTCCAGCACGTCTGAATACAACTCCATGATGTGGTGGAGAACTTATGAAAAGTTACTTGTAAAGAATAAAGTTAGGCTTGTTCACTTCAGGTGTCGGTTTGCGTGTGTGTAAGCTCACTCGTGTGCATGTGGTTTTTTTGTGTCCCTCAGCTTCAGTTCTCCTATAGCTCTCAACATTTCATGAGTTTGTGAGTTGTCTTTATTCTTTGAAGAGCAACATCAGCATCTGCAATGAATTAATGTGTAGGAAAATTATGTAGAAAATTAATTTACTACAATATCACCTTGACTCGTTTTTATAAGGCATATTTTCATATCCAGCTGTGCTTTATAGTAATAATAAACCTTTTAGGTGTCCAAGGGACCAGGAACAAACAAGGATTAGGAAACAAAATGGACAACAGTGAGAAATTAAAGGAGAAATCTGGTCAATTTCAACACGTACCTCTGTTGTTTGGAAATTTGGAGTGCTGTCCGTAGAAAGAAAATCAAAAACAATCTGTGCTGCCTACACTGTGTACTATAGTTCGCACCCAACAGGCTTAAACAGGGCAAGTTTTAAACTGAGTTTTTAGCCTCTAAACATGTTCAAAATGTAATTACAAGTGTCTAGCCATATGCAGTTATTCCTTCCTAGTGAATACAGCGAATCTAACTGCAGTAGATGTGACAGAAAGGCATACAAGTTGTGTTAATCCATTCCTCTGTTTATTTCCTGTTTTCCGGTGAAGTCCACACTAGTTGATTGTCAAACTCATACAATCCAATATTCCAAAATGTATTTTTCCACAAAAAAAAATTTGCCGTTGTTATGTCCTTAGTAATGACTATGTAGAAACATGTTGTAACCTGACACCATAATGGAGCCAGGAGAGCTAAAGTTCAAGAATTCAAGAGCTATTGAGCATGCACATAGGTAACTAAGCAACAGTGGGCCCCTGAACATTTGACCTGCTGCAGCTGCTCTGCTCTCCTGGCTCCACTGTGGTGTCAGGTTACAGGTTTCTACATAGTCATTACTAAGGACATAACAATGGCAAATCCTTTTTGTGGAAAAAAATAATTTAATTTGGAATATTGGGATTGTAAATTGGGGTTGGAACCATGTGGATTAATGGGCAGGTGACCAGGGTTGACAAATTATACCTAAAGCTGTTTAGTTTCACTTCAAAGTGTAAAGTTTGCTATCACGCATCAGGTAGTACCAAAAGTAGAAGTAGTCATCCAGTACTGTCAAAAGTAATGATACTCATCCACAACATTGACATGTGACGTTGAATCTCTATCTGCTGATTATCAAACAGCAGCAGGTGGTAGAGATGAGGAAATACTCTTTAATTTCATATTTTCAGTTTTTATGTTTTGACAGAGACATCTATTTGTATTTAGCCAATACAAGACAATTAAATTAAGTACCGGTATGTATTAATCTGTATTGTGTATAATGTTATTGGTACAGTGTGAGAGAGAGGGGCAGTTTCTTGAGCACCTGTTAGGATAACATGCGCACAATCATTTCCCATGATGGAAAATTGTAAAATGTAAAAAAACTGACTTACTATATGACAATAGCCTACACCTACTACCACCTACGCTGCACTGTAGGGGACACTGTTGTAAATGCCTACTTTTTCTCTGAATTTTGGCTATAATGACTTGTTAGGGTTCAAACCACGAAGCAGTAGAACCCTTCTATGTTTGTCAGTTTTAGTTATTATTATTATTAGGTGTCCAAGCCCGAGGGGCTGGGAACCGCGGTAGCAAAGCTACATGGTTCCATTAGGCCTGGCTAGGCCATCAGGGGGCGCTATAATCAATGTAGACCATTTTGGGCCATTTTATACCTTCTGAGGTTGAGTGTGTCTAATTCATAACTTTGTAACTTAATAATATAACTAGTAGAAACATACTGTCTTACTGTGGCCCTGTTCTGCTGACATCTTTGTTCTCTTCCTTTCCCTACCTGAAGGTTTTGCATCCAGCATAGAAGCCCAGAGTTTTTCAGGGTTATTGTGCAATTAATCCACACTGTTACATGCAAGATTGATTCACTGTATGTAAAAAATGTAAATAATCTGTCCTTTATATGAGTTATAATGTTCAATATGTTTATTTTTGCACTGGATGACTACAAATATATAGAACTGTTTTAGACGACACAAATCTGCAGCACGGTGGCTCATTGTTTAGCACTTCTGTCTCACAGCAAGAAGGTTCTGGGTTTGAATCCAGGTCGTTCTGGGCTTTTCTGTGTGGAGTTTGCGTGTTCTCCCTGCGTTTGCCCGGCTTTCCTCCGGGTACTCTGGTTTATTCCCACCATAAAGACATGCATGCTAGTTGACTAGGACTACAGTTGAAAATTAACTAATACTAGTGCATTTACAGAAATGTTGATTAATGTGCATTGTCTCAATCAAATAAATAAATGCTTGTGTGGCATTACTGTGTGTGATATCTATCTATATATATATATATATATATATATATATATATATATATATATATATATATATATATATATATATATATATATATAGTGTGTGTGAGATTCATGTTTCATTTTATTTATTTGTTTATGGTCCTACACCTTTTTTAATATTCAAGTGACCTCAGTGCAGCACAAATATTCTAATAGCCCAGTTTTTGCTGAAAAGATATTGTATATGTTATATGTTCATGGATTGACTATGGACAAGAAGGTTGATGTTTTTCGAGCTTTTATAGAAAATAAAACCAGATTGACAAAAAAGATTTGTCAAAAATCCTTTAGGGCTCTGGGATATTTTCAACGACATTGTATCGCGACCTTGCTGCTTACACCTCTCAATATTTCCTAACGTTTGCCTCCCCAAGTTTCGCTTTGGGTTCCTCTTATGCGCGCTCCGCCACTTCGCCGATGTTGACTCGCGTTGGGATGACTGGCGCAATGAGGCTTGTACCCCGTCAGAACTGCTTGCAGTTCTAGTCTAAGGATTATTTTTCGCCTCCTTCTCTATTATAATTCTTCTCGCGTAAAAGTCACACTGCAGCCTAACCGTATAACCGTTTACAGTGGGGTAAAGATTGGTTGAAGTGGGCGTGGCCTATGGAACCCACGTTTGGATCAACCACACACCCAAACACACACACAAACATACATATACACAGACAGATATAAGACAAGGAACCAAACACGGACTTCACATTCTCAACAATGTCCACCCAAGTTTCCAGAGTCTTTGTAGAAAGCTCCATATACACCACATCCAGGTACGCACTGGTCCATGCATGGATTGACAGGTCGTGGGGTGCTTTCCAAGGGGTTGCAATCATCTTCTTTGCAGCTGTAAATTCAGCAAATACAGCACGTTTCTGAGTTTCAGAGAGTTTAAAGGTTGACAGATCATTCAAAATCAAAACATTGACAGTAACAGGCACAGTAACATTAAACAAGGCAGAAATGTTGGATGAAATACTGTTCCAGAATCGACTAACGGGAGAGCACTCCCAGACCATGTGAAGAAATGTACCTTATGCTTTTATTGGGCAGAAAGTTCATCTCGCTGAAAATGTCTTTTAGATAATGAAGCGCCCCCTGTACCCATTGTCTCCCATTGTCATTGAATTGCCTCCCACTAATCAGGAGTGATGTATTATTGAATAATGGGGAAAAAGTGTGCCGGCTACAAGCTATATGGCAGTGTGTTTCAGACAATCTCCAAGTCTTGATAAGATGTGAGATAATTGGGCCAAAGTGTAACTGGCACGGTTTGTTAGAAACATTAGCAAAGAACGTCATGGAGGCAAGGCTCTGTCATAGCACTTTCTAAGGTACGCCAGCAAACAGACACATCTGGACTAAACCAAGTGAGAAGGGGTCTTAACACAAAGGACCAGAAATAATGTTTAAAGTTGGGAACTGAGAGGCCACCATCCTCTCTCCTCCTCTGTAAAGTGGACATCTTAAGTCATGGCCGCTTGCCTTTCCAGAAAAATGTAGATACAGCTGATTGTAGTTTACGCCAATAGCCAGCAGGAGGGGAGAGAGGCAGCCTGGAGCTCCAATATTAATCCTGGGTAAAATATTCATTTTAACCACTGAGATACGGGCTTAAATAGACATAGGGAGACCCATCCACTTTTCCATATCTTTCAAGATGTTGTTCAGAGCAACAGAATAGTTATGTTTAATAATCTGGTTTAGGCAAGGGAAAACCTTGTTGCCTAAATATTTAAACTGCTTCACAGCGGGGCTGTTAGCAGGGATGGATGAGCTAGTGCAGACTTAAAGCCTGATAAGCTTCCATACTTCTTGCACAATGATATGTGGAATGACGCAAATCAAGGTTTGAACTTGGAATCGCAGCTTGCGGCTTTATTAGCAATTGTTTTTGTGTTGGTCATCTGCTTTTCTCAAATTGCTGTGAGCTGGACTAAGCTACATATCACACTGAATTGAAAATAAATGTTTTTGACAAATCAGTCGTAGGCATTTTAAACAAAGTGCACTGTTTGTCCAATCGCTACAAAGCTTGCAGGATACATTTTATAACGACGTTGGACCACATGTGTAAAATTACTTTGAAGTCGCTATTGAAAAAAAAGGTTTGTACCGGCGAAATGCCGCTTGCAGCTATATTAAAACATTTGAAATTGTGCATTACCTATTCAAAGCACAATTTCCATTAAACCTAAAGTTTCAATTCAATAGAGATTTCAACCTTCAGGTTGCTCTTGAAGTGCATGCATTTGTGCTGCAATGTACAACAGTCTCTGCATGCAATAATGTGTGGCTGCAAGCTAATTTGTATGTTGCATGCATATATATTTTAATATTTTTGCAGGGTTAGATTACTGTTTTGAATCCTAGGTACAGAGGAATGATCCATTCCAATATGTATAGTGATAAGCAAAAGCCGAAAGGATGACTGACAGTTCATGGTAAAACGGTATGATTGCAAACTTGATGCAGTTATACGTACCTACAGTAATAGACCTTACCCTCAACAGTTGCATGTGATAGGAATTTTGTATTAAGCAGGTCAGACTTCGTTATGACATCAAATCCTTGACCTTGAGCCTGTACTTTTAGTTCTTAGCTTCCATTTCCCCAGTGTCCTCCTCAAAATGTTGAGAGGGAATGCTGTATGCTCTTACATTACAAGTGTTTATCAGATGTCCTCAGTGTACAGCACTCACTAATGTCCTCTATGGTTTCTTGTGGAGATTGATATGCGGTCCAGTACAGTATACTGGCTACATCGCTTGGTTGGAGCACTTGAGTACATATGCATAATTACACTCTCGGCAGGAAAGGCCAATAAGCTGAATGTTTGTTGGATAAATCAGATCTTTTATGTGTTATTTCCAAGCCTCATCAGGCCTTTGCTGCTCTCTCCAGTCTATTGGCCTCTCACCCATCCCTGGGCAAAGGCCATGACTCTTCACCCTACCCCAGGCTCAGCCCCTCTGATTCGGGCCAGCAGCTCAGCACGCCTGTGGGGCCTGGAGACCCCCGATAACAAACATCTCTAGCCAAGCAACTGGCCTTCTCACGCCTACGCAGGCATTTACCCACCACAAACAAACACCTTGCTCTCATTGCTGACAGGTTTTTTTTCTTCTCTACACCCTCCCACTCTCCAGTTACACAGAATACATTTTATTTTTTATTTTATTGTGTCCTTTTTTTACCTGAAGTGAGAAGAAAAAGAAATGAAGGAAGTGACGGGTCCCATTTTTCCTCCACTTTTCTTTTCTCTCTCACCTCTCGTTTTCTTGCTCTCCCACTGCTGCCTGGCCCTAGCCTGTGTGTGTGTGTGTGTGTGTGTGTGTGTGTGTGCCTGCACGTGCGTGTGTGTGCCTGCACGTGCGTGTGTGAGTTCATGAGTGTGTGTGTCTCCACCATGGTCGAGCATCATCTTAAGTGTGAGAGAGATGGATGCCAGGGTCTCTTTTTTTCTCATAAGGTGCCATGTCGTTCCTCTCTCCTCTGCCGGGCTCGTCTGCACCTGAATATTGTGATATAGTGCCTCTGTTCAGCCAGTCGATTGCCTTTTACAGGACTGGGGCACACTGGCCAAATTGAAAGGGATTGTGGCCTGCTTTTCATCAGTCACATCAGAGCATGGTGTAGGGTCCTAGGGCACGAGGGGGCATGGAGGAGGTATGTGGGGTCTTTTTTCCTATTGCACTTACTCCCTCATGATTTCTTGCTCTTGTACACTTCCTCTCTTTCAATCTTTTTGTGTCTCATATTTTGATGCCATCTGATGGCTGTGGAAACACTTTGCAGGAAATGAGTATTCTGTTTTCCATCAATCCATTTCTCCATTTCCATGCAGGAGTTCCTATTGATAGTAAGGGAGAATGAGAATCAACAACAGTCTCAGAGAAAAATGTCTTCATTTTCCAGTTGTTTGCCTCACACTTTTGAGATATGTCATGTACTACATGTGCTTCCTCTTTTCAAGTTTGCCTCCTCAATTCTATTTTGGCAGACAGAATTTGAAAGGACCCTTCTCTCTGATGGAAAAAAACCCCTCTGTGTGTACTTTAATGAGTTAGCAACGCTAACTCAACACATATGCTTTAAGCTTGTTATGTCAGTGGAGTGGCAGGCAGACACGCAAATATGCAGCCAAAGAATACCGGTGAAACTAAAACTCATTCCAATACAGATCACCCTGTATTTATTAGAAATAATAAGGCATCTCTAAGGCATGACAAAACGAATTAACCAAATCCCATCAATACCATTAAGGCACTGGGCCCGAGCAAATCAAAAATTTCAAGTGAAGTTCCCAGTGGGGTTTTCTGAGGAAAAGTGTATTCTGCATGCACTCATTTTTTATTCATGTATTATTTCTTTGTCAGTGTAAGTACATTCATACAATCTCATTTTGGTTGTTACATCTCTTTCTTCTGTAATTGTATCCTGTTACTACCTGCTACTCTTATGGCCAAATTTCAGTTTCATCTAATCAAATCAGTTCCATCTACTGTGATCTAATTAAATCAGTGTCTAAGTACACCATATGTTCCTGCTTCAAAAGTTAGCAGTTGGCGGAATCAGACTTTTGTCACACACCTCAAATCATTTGAGGTTTACTTCAGCCCAATTGTCCATCATGAAGGATAGAAAATGAGTGCATTCACCCTACTGCTAAGGATAATAAATCAACAATATCGAGACAGATTACAGGCGCCAGTTACACAGGCTAGTGCCTGCATGCTAAGTTCCAACAGAACTTGACTACAATGAATGATGGCTTCAAATATCTGTGGATGTGTGCATGAGTGAGTGAGATGAGACTTCTTGCCTCCCTCACTCCTTCCATCCTTTTTCACTCCTCCTTCCTTGGTTGCTGTGGAAACGGACAGGTAGTATTGAGGTTCCTTTCACCTACTGTTCCCCTGGAGTTGGTAAACTTTAGTGCGCACATGACGTGGGGTGTGAACAGAGAAAGCATGCAAGCTCACAGGAACACACACATACAGACATACAGTTGTATACACACAACACACGCACACACACTAGGGCTGCACGATATGAGGAAAATATGCGATTAGGTTGTTAAGGTTTACTCAGTTCTGCATTTCTGCTGCTTTCAGTATTCTGCTAAAATACAAAAAAAATGCTTGTTGAATTTAACCCTTGTAATGTATTTTGGTCAAATTGCCCCATTTCAAATTTTTACAAAAAGAAAAATGGTACAAGTTATATTTTCTCTACCTGAAAATCAACGGCCTTACCTTATTTTCAGTGATAAATATGTATTTTGACTCAATTCAAAACATTATTCTGGATACGACACTTACAGTGAGGAAAATAAGTATATGAACACCCTGCTATTTTGCAAGTTCTCCCACTTAGAAATCATGGAGGGGTCTAAAATTGTCATCGTAGGTGCATGTCCACTGTGAGAGACATAATCTAAAAGAAAAAATCCAGAAATCATAATGTATGATTTTTTTAACTATTTATTTGTATGATACAGCTGCAAATAAGTATTTGAACACCTATCAGCTAGAATTCTGACCCTCAAAGACCTGTTAGTCTGCCTTCAAAATGTCCACTCCATTCATTATCCTAAATTAGATGCACCTGTTTGAGGTCGGCAGCATAAAGACACCTGTCCACCCCATCCAATCAGTAAGAATCCAACTACTAACCAAGACCAAAGAGCTGTCCTAAGACACTAGAGACAAAATTGTACACTTCCACAAGGCTGGAAAGGGCTACGGGGACATGTCCAAGCAGCTCGGTGAAAAAAGGTCCCCGGTTGGAGCAATCATTAGAAAATGGAAGAAGCTAAACATGACTGTCAATCTCCCTCGGACTGGGGCTCCATGCAAGATCTCACCTCGTGGGGTCTCAATGATCCTAAGAAAGGTGAGAAATCAGCCTAGAACTACACGGGAGGAGCTGGTCAATGACCTGAAAAGAGCTGGGACCACCGTTTCCAAGGTTACTGTTGGTAATACACTAAGACGTCATGGTTTGAAATCATGCATGGCACCGAAGGTTCCCCTGCTTAAACCAGCACATGTCAAGGCCCGACTTAAGTTTGCACTGTCTGCACTGTATTAAGGAGAGGAGGACCGGGGCCATGTATTGCGAGATTTTGGGGAACAACCTCCTTCCCTCAGTTAGAGCATTGAAGATGGGTTGAGGCTGGGTCTTCCAACATGACAATGACCCGAAGCACACAGCCAGGATAACCAAGGAGTGGCTCTGTAAGAAGCATATCAAGGTTCTGGCATGGCCTAGCCAGTCTACAGACCTAAACCCAAAAGAGAATCCTCAAACTCCGTGTTTCTCAGCGACAGCCCAGAAACCTGACTGATCTAGAGAAGATCTGTGTGGAGGAGTGGGCCAAAATCCCTTCTGCAGTGTGTCAAACCTGGTGAAAAACTACAGGAAACGTTTGACCTCTGGAATTGCAAGCAAAGGCTACTGTACCAAATATTAACATTGATTCTCTCAGGTGTTCAAATACTTATTTGCAGCTGTATCATACAAATAAATAGTTAAAAAATCATACATTGAAACATTGTTCATTTCTGGATTTTTTTTTTAGATTATGTCTCTCACAGTGGACGTGCACCTAGGTTGACAATTTCAGACCCCTCCATAATTTCTAAGTGGGAGAACTTGTAAAATAGCAGGGTGTTCAAATACTTATTTTCGTCACTGTATGTTTTTTTCCATAGTGGATTTTTAACATGAATTATAACCTTATGACAAAAAACAAACCTCACTTCCATTTTTAATTGTGTGCTAGTAGAGACTGCTTGCATTCCCTAAACATATATGTTATCTCAATTGTTTGAAATTGAGATAAAGACAATATTTGGTAATAGATTATGAAGTAAAATTTTATTTCAGAATTGTTTTTAAAACCCCAAATAAGTCACGGGTCAGTTTGACCCGAGAGGACACGAGAGGGTCCGGGAAGAGAAGACAACACAAGGGTTAAAAAAACCAAAAGGAAATATTTTCTTTTATCAAACAAATTTAACATTGACATGAGTATAAAAGGCACCACTAAAAAGAATGACAGTATCTTATACTGATACTTAACACAATATATCGCGATATGTCGCAGACTATCGCGATGTGTATATTGCGCCAGTTGATATTGCAGTGTCTTCAGAGAAATCTGACCTCAATTTTCAGTGCCTTCTCTATTGACTTCAGGACTGGCAAAGGGAAAAGAAGGACCAGCGGTGAGAGAGGACTATAGAGAGGGCACTTGAAAAGTCAGTAACATTTTCCTGCTTGGTTTGTCTAATAGAGACTCCCTGTAGTATGCCATTGTGGAGCTGTCAAACTGCCTTCCTATGCATTCAGAGTGATGCTCGAGAGGTACATAACGCCTTGTCTAGGGCTCCTCCAGTGTCCATCTTCATTCATGGATCAATAGTTGTCCTAATTTTGGATTCCTTCTCCTTCCTCCCTCTTCTTCTTCTCTCTCTCTTCTTCCCCTCATTCGTCTTTGACAGGGCAACCCTAAATGTCTGCTTTAACTAGCTGCTCTGAGCCCTCCTCAAAACACATTTACATACACATCAATCACCCTGTCAAATGTAAAGGCATGACGCCGTGTAAAAACCAGAATTGGATTATGGCCTTGTCTCATCCCTGACACTGACTGCTTGGCTGGCTGGCTGACTAGACTGTTGATGCACAAGTTAAACAGCCTGAATTGTTTTTGGCTGGTGTTTTTCTCATAGTGCCTAGTGTGTACTACATGCATATTTCCCTGTGCCAAACAAGGTCTGTGATATCCAAAGAAATGTCTTTTTTCTTTCACACATTACTGTGCTTGTTATTTTGATTGTATAGTAAGTATTTCCTAATGCAATATAATAATTTATTTAGAAATTGAGGATATAAAGAAGTGATTACAGTAAGGAACAAACACATACAGTACATAAACTAGGGGCACCTGGGTAGCTCACCTGGTTGACTGTGCACCCCAAAGGCTCAAGCGATTGTGGATTCAATTCCAACTTGTGGCCCTTGTCATGTCATTTCCTCTCTCTTACCTTTTCCTGTCTGCAACTGTGCTGTCTAATAAAGGCCTAAAATGCCCCAAAACAAACATGCATAAGCATGTGTATACTGTAGTGTAAGATTGTAACGGCCACGATGAACACTTGCATCAATGTGATTGGATGTTACTAGTCAACGTGTAGCAGCCGATGTAGTGTGAATAAAGCAGCTAATTCAAGTGTGACTTCAGTGCTTTGCCTGAAATTAAGCTATATTGCCAGCTGCAGTTTCAATAGAACTGCACTGACATGTCTGAAAACCCAGATGAGCATTTTCTGATTCAGTGCCACCAATACACACCAAAGCATTACAACAATGTTACATGTACCTGTTACAAAGACATCTGTTACAACTGTTTTCTGATCTGCCACAGCTATGATTACATTTTGGTTGAGTTTAGGCATGAAAAATAGGATTAATAAGCTATTCACAATTAAAAAAGGACAACTTAACCAGCAGCATTTGGTCCAGTGAAAATCTTCATTAAAAAATGTGAAGGTCTTCTGAAGTTAAGTTCAAACAGTAGAGCCTGAGGTTAAGGGTGAGGAAAGTAAGGAGAAGAGCAACGGGTTGATGCAGAAAACCCTCTGTGGCCAGAGCTTGAAGACAGAAGCATGTATCACCAGGCCCATCATCATGGCTCATTTGAGTGTTTGATCCTCGCAAAGGCACAACACAGAGTTCATACCACCCAAGGGTGGTGTCTCAGTAGCTTATATTAGCAAACACAGTATGGTGAGAAAAAGGAAGCTTAACCCCTGAAGTACTGGCATCCATTGGTGTATTAGCCCCCTTATTCCCTCTTTCAAACGCTGGTAATTAACAAGTACTATGGCGTACTGTAAATGCTATTTTTTGCACTAATGTGTGTGCATGAGTGAAAAATATCACAGTATCTCCAGCCTGTTAATTAGAGTGTATTTATGGCAATTAAGGCTTCTGCTTATGCCTGTGAGGGACTAACTAAAAGAATTCTTAATGTCTGACCCTGAGATATGTATAATTTAACACATGCTACTGTGTAATACCAACACTATCCTCAGTTAGTGTGCTACATTTCAAACAAACTGTAGCTGTTTACACTCTTCTCAAGTCAGAGGGTTTGTTGATTGAAAGTTGATCTGCGCGTGTATATATACTTAATATGGTGACGTAGGCAGTTTGCAGTTTGACACCATAGTGACAGTTAAATGTGTTGATCTGCCCTATGTTTTCATTCTGTTCACTGCATTATGCTACTGTATCGTGGCAGAGAGTTTGACCAGGAATATTTCACTATCCAATTACCAGGTGAAATTGGCTGTTTAATTTAACAGCCTCAATGAAGCCGCTGTGCCAGAATGATGGCCATTCAGTTAGCACCCGAACACCACCCCAGGCAGCATGCTTATCTGGGAAAACTTTCTGTGTGTGTGTGTGTGTGTGTGTGTGTGTGTGTGTGTGTGTGTGTGTGTGTGTGTGTGTGTGTGTGTGTGTGTGTGTGTGTGTGTGTGTGTGTGTGTGTGTGTGTGTTAGTATATTGTGCAAAGTGCATTGAAAAAAGTACTGAAAAAATATAAATCAAGCAAGGTGATGATAACTTTGGCGTTGACACTGTGATCCATCGTCTTGCCTCCGCACTGACTGTTTTCATTTTAGCCAGCAGCAGGCTGCAACTGAAAGGCTTTCTACCGAAATATAATTGTTTAGGAGTAATGAGCTGGAAAAAGGACAGAAAAAAGGGGGAAAGCAATAGAGAGAGAGAGAGCTTGAAGAGTGACTATAAGATGGAGAGGAAAAAGTTAACGCACTATAGTAAACATGACATGATAAAACAAGCTGCAATTTGGAGGCATGCATGTAATTACGGCCTCCCGGTACCTGTGTCTCTGTCTTTGCGGTCAGACTGGACTGGATTTATTTTTCTATAGATGGACTATTTGATCGATAGATAAAGAATTGTCGCAGCTCTAGTTTTAACCACACCCAGCTGTGATGTAGCTTTTCACTACAATGCAACAGGGTCTGAAAACAACATGTTGGCTTGACAAATTGGCAGCACAAGTGGCATGAATTGCTCTTTTAATTCTTGTCCCAATGTTTTCCCAGCCAAGGGTAGCCTGACAATCTCTTTGTGACAAGAGATATACTACAGTTTTGTAATTCCTGCACCCCATTTTATCAAGTAAATGTCTTTAATAGCACAAAGCAGTTCACTGAGAATTAGCATACTGCATGTCCATCACTATAGGATTTTTTTTTAAAAGTCACCATTTTGCAGTTTAGTGTAGACTTACTCCATTCTTGCTTTGGCCAGCAGAATGTCTGCATTCAAGATCTCCCTCTGATACCCAGAGGAGAAAAGGACAAGTAAGCTTGGAGGAAATCCTTATCGGACTAGGACGGCACAGGTTATTATAAGAAAGTATTCTGTATGTGTGTGTAGTAAAGTTTTTTTAATCTGTATTACTCTGTAGCAGAGGGGTTTATTTGTAAATTAGATGGCTCCAACATGACTTTGAGGACCAGCAAGGGCAAGGAAGAGTTACCAGGTTGAGCAGATACCAACTGATTTTTATCAAGACTGAGGAAAAAGAAATACAGAGAAAGGGATAGAGAGAGCAAAAAGCTGTCTGAAAATCATCAAACTTTCCACTCTTCCTCAGATCAAAATTACAACCTGAGATGGGAATGAGAATTTTAATTAGAACTCGGGGCTATCTCATCTCAGTGTATGTGTGGAGCTAAAAGACTAATTCCCACAACACACTTACACATCCCCCACCCCTACCTTCACAGGCCACTTTGTCCGTTATTTAATGGGCTCTTTGTTATCTATCTACTTGGGTTTGCCAGGTACTTAGAGCCCCTCCATTGGAATATTAGGTATTCTGATGAGGTAGGCAGCTGTGTGCTCCACGCAGATGGTGCCTGCTGTAATCAGCACTCTCAAAAGAACGGCTCTCATATCTCCCCCAAACTTATCCTTTTTATGATTACAAAACACAGTGCTGCAAATTGTTTTGAACAAGATAGATTATTTACTGGCAGCATAAAATACAGGGGTGCCCAACAATTCAATCCCTTTCAGGTTGATTCGCTTTGCTGAGTGCACTCTCTTAGATGAGGACATTTTTGTAATAGCAACCATGAATAGCATTCAAATTCTCTCTCTCCAAATGGAAGTATTATGTGATATAATTGGTAGAAATATAGACCTTGTAGAAATGCTGTACAGTGTGTTCAAACTGTTTGTCAGTGTAGTCAAGGACAGGGTCATAACCTTAGGATAGGCTGGGCTGCGGTTGACAAAATCAATTGGTTAAGAGTCAAATATCAACATAAACCCAACCATAGAAAAACTTAACTGTGTCAATGGCACTCCAAAACATACAAGTGGAGAGTCAGACAGCATTGGTGCTGTCAGTTACTGTGTGCAAGATGTGGAAAAACCATCTGGCTTGCATTATTGTCTAGACTATCTCCAGATTTCATTTACACCTCATAATCAGAATGTATGATTTAAGCAGGAAATGTGAGGCACCGGGGATGGTTATAGCATTGCAGACTATTATTTTTTGTTTTGTTCTGTAAAATATGTAACTTGCAGTGCTGGGATTTGGAGCTGTATGTTGATTAAACAAGGATAGTAAGACTAAGAGGAAGGCATAGAGGCTGGTTACTAAGTTCTTCTTATTCTCAAACCCCACCCTTTTTGTATGTGTTTGCATTTGAGTATTTCCAACATTACAGAGAATAGAGGAAGTAAGCGTTGTCAGGTATAGGCTGGGACCTTATCAATGAAGCGGCTCAGCCTGTAATTAGCGGTATAATCACCTCCCTAATTCAACCACTGCTCAGTGTCTTACCCAGCTCACTGCTCCTCGCTGTCTTCCTTCTTTTTCCCATCTCTCATACTCTTGTTTCCAAACAACACCCCTCTATCTCTTTCTTAATTAAATTTTTTGGGCCATATGTATCTTTATTTCATTCTTTTCTCCCTCCTTACCTTTCTTCCTTCCAACCCGACACCTCTGTCCTTCACCCGTGTGGATCTCGAGCCAAATGATTGAATTCTTCTCATTAGTAGTGCATTGGGCCAACATGCCCGGAGGGAGACAGAGCGATCTTAGTACTGAACAGCTCAGCAGAGCTCTGAGGGGTCAATGAGCTGGTTAAGAATTGATGTTTAATACTATACTGTTGGGGGATGGGGTGTATTTTAGTTTTCTTCACTTGTGCCTAGGTGATTTACTACATACTGTATGTATGGGCAGAATGTATGCATATTCAAACACCTCAAGAGAGTGTGGTCAAAGCAAAAGGATATTCCTTAATTAAGTAGGACTTTTGTCTTACAACTTACAAAAATGTTAACAGGGTAAATAAAGTACTAAACAGTCATTAAAACCAAAAGAGAGGACTTTTTTTTCCACAGAATTCCTTCCGTGCTGCACATTTCCAACAGTCCTCAGCGAGTATCTTTATACAGCAACACCATAATGTAATATCCATTATAACTTGTTTCCTTCTTTTTAAAGTTTTTCTGAAGCATTTATTTTTATATAGTGTCAGAGTGCTTGAGACATTCTTAAGTGCAGAGACCAGATGGAGTATGGAGTGCTTTTTCAGTATTTATAATAATAGTAGCACAGCCAAACAAGCACTCCACTAAGAAAAAATTACAAACTGTACTGCTAAGCAGCTCAGACTAACCATATTACCAATATGCTTAGAAACTAAGAGGAGAATACTTGTGTTTAAAAATGAAACAGGCATACTTCAGGGAAGAGGATAGCACTGGCTCATACCAAGACTTACTTAAATTAGAGTATAAACAGAGGAAGTATGTCATTGACTATAAAAGACAGATATAATCAGATTGTTATTGCTGTGACAAACAACATAGTGTAATGGATTATACATTATACATCAATTTCACCAATGGAATTCACTTTTTTTGTGGATTATCTAAATAAATTGGGAGTTGTCACAGGCTATACTTTACTCACAGTATCCAAAAATGAATAAATGCAACACTTACATAATTTATCGTTCATATCGTATGTATTTAGTTGCCTAAATGCACAGACCACATTGTCTTCTACACTGCAACATATATTTGGTGCATGGTTATAGCATAATGTCTAAGATTTTAATTTATCTTCAAATGTAAGTAGATTCAGATCAAAGAGGAGCATCATCTGCCTTTATAATCCTATTTGGATACTTCTGTATACTTACATTGTATTTGTGGTGCAGCACTACATTTGTACGTGTGAACTGCATCTCCCAGACAAATCCATCAACCTCCTCTTAGGATAAGCCAGACTAGACTCTGTTTCCACCCCATTATGTACATCATGTCTTGGGGTGTGATGCTTTAAAAGGAAGATTTATATCCATCTACACCTGATAACAATGGTGATATTTATTTTATAATCAACTATATAGTGTTGGTGCCCTTTTTAAAATTGTGCTACACTTTTTTGTGTACTTGTGTGCTAGATTAAGACAAATAGAGACCCTAATTATAGCTCTGTACTTGGTTGATTTATTTATTATATTGTAAAATTCATAATTGCAAGTATTGATTTCAACAACATTTTTTTTTAAAGCAAAACCTGGAATTATTCTCATCAATACATTTCTAAATAATATGTCCCATCACAGTCTGCCCTGTAGCCTGTTATATTTGGCCAACTATGTTAAAAGCACCCTTGATAAGTTTTACAATTTCATCTGGATCCAGTATTTAATATAGCTCGACAACCAGACCCACATCAAGATGTTGGGTCTGGTTGTCGAGCATAATGCAGCCACCATGGGGCCACTTGGCATGTGGCCTTTCTTGTGCTGTTCTGTAATGTGATTTATCCTGACTATTGATACCCCAAAATGCCCTAAGCCCCCCCCAACCCTCTCGTTAGCTCCCACCCACCCCACTTCACTCCCACTTCCAATTTCCACACTAACCCAATTAGCATCTCGTCAATAATGCTCAGCATTTCATTTTGCTGCTTTAATTAACAAATTCAATTTGCTTGAAACTGCTGTGAAAACAAATTAAAAGCACGGCAAATTAAAAGCCCTCAGTTCCAGCGTATAAGGTGATTACAGATGCGTCAAACCACTTTTTTCTTGTTTGTTTTATCTCAGGAGAGAAAAAGAGACTCTGAGAAGAGGGGAGACATTGAGTGAGGTGCTAGGGTAGTATAAGATCTGAAACTGCAGGGGAGGGGAAACTAGCCCGGGCAACAAGGAGGCTGGCAGTAGTTGGGATGAGGTTGTTGTTGGTGCATTTTTTCCATAGGGAGGCACCACTACTCATTAACAATCTCAATTCTGTCCTAGCAGGTTAACACCTTATACTTGCCATGTTTGAGGCATGTTAATATAATACAATTCTGAACAATACTAGGTAACACTTTATTTGAATGGGTGTGCATAAGACAGAAACGACACATGTCATGAACATGGAGTCTTTATAAATGCTTATGACTACATTAAGTGTCATTTGGTAAGTTATGACAATTTTAATGCAAAGTTAACATTGTTTGAGATGTTTATGTTGTGCTAACTTGATTAAGCAAGATAAGATTGAGCAATATAACCTGTCAATGTCTTTGTTATGATAACTTGACATTAACCTGGACAACATAACCAGGCCTAATTATCAAACCTTAAAGAAACTATTTAGCTTTATGTGTTAATGTTACATTAAACTGTGATAAGTGATTGGTTTTTACATTGGCTGTCATGAGACCATTATAATAGTGTCATGAATAATCTTCCTTGACCTCAAGTAAAGTGATAAAATTTGGACTGGTATGAGGCTAGATTTGTTTCTTTATTACATGCGAGAAAATAAATGATCTGAAAGAAAAAAAAATGTTTGAGAGAAAAAGTTTTCATACCAATAGCAAAAAATAATATTTGAAACTAAAAAAAGTTTAAATATAAATTAGAATTCTTTAAAATTATTTCTGAGGAAAAAGAATCTCTCTCAAAATACTTTTTTTATTAAAAGGTAACAGAAGCAGGCTGGCTGCTAGTTAGCTAACGCTAGCTTCCGCGCTCAACTAAGGCCGCACATCTATGCCGGTGACAATGGTGTAATGACTCAGATCGACTCCCAAGACAAGACCGTGCTCACCCGACTGGCCAATAGGAACGTGGCCCCGCCCATGTTATTGTTATCACAGCGAGAGAACAATGCTGAGACGTGAGCAAGAAATTGCATTGAGCGCAAAGACTTAGGTTTTGAGAGAAAATGTTTTCACACTGATAGCAACAAATATATATTTGAGAGTTTACAAAATTATTTTGAGAAAGATTTTTTTTTCTCAGAGATCATTTTTAAAATTTCAAAGTTATATTTAAACTTTTTTTAGTCTCAAAAATTATTTTTTGCTATTGGTATGAAAACTTTTTCTCAATTTTTTTTTTTCTCTCATAAAATGCTTTTTATCAGTTTGCTAACTTTTTCTATCAAACATTTTTTTTTCTCTCAGATCATTTATTTTCTTGCATGTAATAAAGAAACAAATCTAGCTTCATAGACTGGTCCATTAAGATGTCATAAAGATTGATCACTCTGTCAAAGGCTTTTATAACGGTGTCATAAATTATTGCCTTGACCTCCGATGACATCATTTGTGTGCATATTAAAGGTCCAATATGTAATATTTACTCTATTACACCAAATTACCACAATATGTCTGCAGATAAGCTGAAATACCATCTTTTCTGACATATATGATAAAGCCAGTATTTTCTCCTTTTTCCATTCTGGGCCGGAATGTCTGTTTTTGTTTTGGCCTGTGTGTTGTTGTCATGCAAACACGCAAACAGCTGTGTTGTTGTCAACGCAAACACGCAAAAACAACGTGCTGCAACAATGATAGCAGCAACCTAACGAACTGGATTAACAGAGACAGATTAATTCTACCCAACCTAAAAATAAAAACTAGTCATCTTTCTTAACAGTTGCATGACCAGAGATGTAAAACACAGGTAAATGTTAAAGATGCATTTAAAAGATGGAGACAGCTTAGAGCCCAAAGGATGGCAGAGTTGGCAAATTTCCATTCATGTGTAATGTACAAGCTGCTTTTAGTAAATTATTTTTAGACCATGCAACAACAAATATTTTTTTATTCACCCACACATAAACTTAGAAAAAATGATATGTTTATTTAATTGTTGTAAATAAAAGGGTCTGGAAAGTAGTAGAACCGAAACTGCTCCAGCGCAGAGAATGGATTGTTCACGCCAGCAGCTAAGTTCACAAGATTTTGTCCACATTTCAATATGTGAGAAGAATTTGTGAAGTGCAGACATCAGCATTCTGAATCCCGTCCATCTTCCAAAATGTAACACATATCCAAATAAATCATGCCCAAAGCTGCATAGCATTTTTTCTGGTTTACCTGGGCAAAGTCTATATCCACAACGTTCCACTTCTGAGATTGCTCCGTTTCTGCCGGAAATTCCAAGGGATGTCACTCTTTTCAGCCGGATGTCCATTATTCGCTTTCTTTGTGTTGGAATTTAAAACTCTGATCGATTTATGAGGACTATGGTTAACTGCTCCTGATCAGTCCAATCTAAGTTTTATGTTGAACAACTAAAACAACCTTTGTATGTATAGAGGCATGTATATAGAGATGCAAATAAGAGGAGCTGGGTTTGCGCTATCCTTGTGGAATGTTATCTGCTGTGACTGAGTTATGTGAAAAGTTGAATGTTTTATCTAATTCACGTAATTTTAAAAATAACATTATTTGGCAGTGGATACATTGGAAAGTGTAAAATTCTGTCAATATTTTTGCCATGCTTGATGCTAAAAACTCAAGAAGCTATTAATCTAAATACATGACACATTTATTTTTATCCTGCTGAGCTATGGCGGCAGAGCTCTTGACTCCAGAGGGTTAAGATGTCATAAAAGTTATAAGACCAGTTTGACGACAATGAATACAGTACTAAAGTGATTTACTGAACTTTGGACAGATAATGTTAGCTTTAGGCTATCCGTTGCTAATGTAACCACTATATACAATAAGATAAAATAAAATAGACTTAAATAATCCCACACTGAGGAATTACTGTGCTACAGCAGCTCAAAAGAAGTACATACATCAGAATAACACAAATACTCATTAAATAGACAAATGACAATAAATGTACAGAAAATATTATAAGAAATAGAAAAAATAGAATTAGTTATAATAATAATAGTAATAATACAAACATATTAACACCCTTATATAAACAGACAGAATATATATACACAGATATACAGATGAGTAAGGTGCAGATGAATTGAAATGACATATTGCACAGTTGGAGGTGACATAGAGTAATACATATGCATAGTGCAGAATATTGTCCAGTGATGGATGGAAACAGATAGCAGTGCTTTATGATGTTGCATTAAAGCATCTGACTGCTGTTAGAATGAAGGACCTTTTGTCTTTCCGGTTTTGGCTCCTTGCCCTCCAGGGCTGAGTCAGCTAATTGGACAGCTGTACAGCTAACCAAGCTAACTAGCTAACGGCAGCTAACCTATAGGTAGCGTATTCACTGTCGTTATGCTGGTCTCTTCCGTTCACCGTAATACATTTGACAGTGTAATCAAACTTTATGACATCTTATCTCTCAAGTTTAATGTTAACTTATGTATTGTCCCTGTTCAAATAAAATAAATTTAAATTATTAAGTCCAAATTGTTTAATTTTACTTGGGGTGAAGGACATTTTTCATGACACAATTATAATGGTCTCATAACATCCAATGTAAAAACCAACCAGTTATGACAGTTTAATGTTACCACATAAAGCTTAAAATAGTTTCCTTTCATTTGATAAATAATTTAGTTAATGTCAAGTTTTCACAACAAAAACAATGCTAACTTTGCATTAAAAGTGTCATAATTGTAATGACACTTAATGACAACATTCATTAACATCCATAAAGACTTATTTATGTTCATGACATGTGTCATAAAGTGTTACCCAATGCTACAATAGCTTTAGCTGAATAGAACACTTAAAATTGCCACCCTCTGCAAGGTTAGCAATATCTCAGACCCTAATCATTGTACGTGGTAAACCCACATGGAGGTAGCCCCTTGTTGTGGGGCTGGCCAACTGACATTATTTTTCCAACAGTCGGGCATGTGAAGTAACTGAGGTAGTTAGAAACTCCACAGTGGAAGGGTGCCAGGTGGATGAGGTTCAGCATAATATTATGAAGGATCTTGGCATCCTTTTCCTTTTTGTCTTGGATTCTATCCTTGTCGTAGAAAAGTGGACCTGCTCTTTAGCGTCACAATAATATTTTTTCTGGATGCTGGGCTCTGTCAATGCTGTACCATGTCATCAATTATGTAATTTCCATCAACACACTTTTAATGTGCAACTGAAGAGAGTGTTGAGTTTATTGGCCAAAAGATTGCGTCCTGCTGGCTTCATTAAGAATTGAAACCGCCTCGGAAGCTGCCTTGGAATTGTGGCCAGCATCTTCAAGTCTGAGTCCATCGTTCACATGCAAGAACAAAACAAACACCACCCTTTTGGACTCAAGCCTTTGATAGTATCTAAATAAGCAAGATAATTTAAACAAGAAGCAGAATTTAGTTTCCTTTACTGTTGAGCATTTTGGGACATGGTGAGGAAGGAATGAGCCATTTCAGATGGTTAAGGCAGCTGATCAGGACACTGATCAGAAACCTGCCTTCAAGTGAATTCTTGTAAATCCAACTGGGAAGAGACCCCAGAGCAGATCCATTATATGGAAGGGTTAACTTATCCCATCTAGCCTGGGAATGCTTCGGGATCCCCATGAGGTAGATGCTGTGGCTTTTATTTTGTGTATCTTCTTCTCTTCTATGTGCTGTGGATCTGTATTCATTCTGTCTGCTTGCCTGCATGAAACTGATAGCTCGGTTGTTGTTTGTTGTTGGGAAACACACACTCAAGATTCCTAGCAATCAGCAGGAAGGCAATGCTACGTATTAGATCTAATTTTTGCTGCTATCCCTGTCTCGCTCTATTCCGACACAGACAGGTTACACAGAAGTAGACCAGACATGCTCCCTCAACAGCACTACTCAACCTCTTGACCTGCCAGGTTCTCACTCACTCGTGCACGCACACACACACACACACACACACACACACACACACACACACACACACACACACACACACACACAGCTAATGGAACTGGCAGTAAGCCAGGTAACTGTGATGGTCAATGTGGCTTTGTTTAGCTCAGATGTTAAATTGATTTTTAGGTTCCAAGTCACAAGTCATTGGCAGCAAGCTGACCCTTTCCTGACAGAGAAACAGATGGAGAGGGAGACAAGCTATACAGCATAACTTTCTCTTACTCCTTCACAGACACACTCAGTGCTGCTTATGAGCAATTTCTTTTTGTGAGTTTGTCCTCTTCAAACAAGTGTCCTTTAAACATCATCCTGCTTCATCTCTTTATTTTGTCTGTTTATATCAGAGTGTGTCCTCCATGCTTATCACCTTCGATTTTGTCTGTTCCACTCTTATTCTATAAGCTGTGATTAGAAGTTATCAGACACCAAACAGTGCATCCATCTGGTCTACACAGCAACATCTGGAGAGGGTGTTGGTTGTTTTGACATGGGGGATAGACGCACACATCCCTCACATCTTGCAGTTTAATTTTATGTGTTGTTGTTTTTGTTTGCTGCATTTGTGTTTCACTGCAACTCTTCTCCTCCTCCCTTTCTTTCCTCCACTAGCAGCTAATTATTGTCCCGCTTAATTACCAGTTACACAGTAGTCCAGCCTAATTCAGCTTTAAAGAACTATTCAGCACTCCATTCCAATACCTGATTGAACTCTGCTAAATGGAAAAGTTGTGCTGGAGAAAACACACATTATGTTTCATTTATTTTCTAATATGTCTCTCACTGTCTGGTTGCTTAAAGATAACAGACATTTGAATTTGTTTTGGGGGATATCATAAAAAAATAAAAAATAACATGTTCTGAAATGGAAAAAGGCGGCAAGACACAGGAGAGGAGAGTTGTTCCACGGCTTGCACACATTCACCACTCTTGTTGGATCCATAAAGACAATAAACCAATAGGAACATACACGTCTCCTGACCTTCAGCTTCAATTAGGCCCTGAGGAAAGATGGGTGAACTTTTCAACCTTACATCTTGTATATTGATACTACAATAGGGTTGGTCAGTAGACAGGGTGATCGACGAGTCAATACTCAAGTACACTGTTTCACAAACGAAAGTTTCAGTGGCAAAACTTTAAAGGTTTGTTGACGTCTCTGAAAGGAATCTCATATGGAACAATCTCAGTTCCATTTTCCAGTTCATACAGTTGACCCTTTAAAGAAAATGATGGAAATATACAATTTTAAAACAGGCTGTACTTTTCACCATATTACTGGCATTGGGGTGTTTCTTGAAGACACAAAGTTTTTTCACACAGCAGAAGAGACCGCACACTGTAATATAATAGAACGGCTCTCTTAAACTTGTTGACGAAGATCACCATGGCTTTTTGTTATAACTTTATAACACAACCATTAATACCTGCAACTAACAGTCTTTAACAGGGTAAAACACCATGGCACACAACAATTTGTGACATAGACAATAGGGATGAGCGAGTACAGCATTATCTGTATCTGTTTACCACATGAATTATCTGTATCCGTATCTGTACTCGGACTGGGCGGGGCCTAACCCGAAAGTGGGCTGATTTAACCCGGAAGTGGGTCGGGTTGTCTTGAAATGGGCGGGGCTTTAACCGGTATGTTATTTTAAGCATGCAATTGATATGGGTTGATCAGAAATTGTTATATTTATTGCTGATTAGAAAACTATTTCCATGACAGCATCAGCATTGAGCTTCAGATCAGTGGTGTTGTCATGGTAACAAACGAACTATATACAAAACAAGTTTTGCAACAATAAATACAACAATGTGGTTGCAATTATTAAGTAAAATGTAATCAACAAGAGTTTTCATACTCAATAATATAACTTTCTTTAACTTTTAATTTTTCTATGATCAGTGTGATACTTTTTTTTTTCGCACCAGGTATGTGTGAGTGTGTGTCTGTGAGTGAGTAAGAGATACAGAGAGAGAGAGAGAGAGGGGCGGGGGGTTGGAATGTGTTTGTGTGTGTATCTTAATTTGTAATATTATTTATTTATACCGCAACTGCCTTTTATTTTTTTTTTATAAAACACAGCAAGAAAGTTTCAGACACTCAAAAAAACTGGTTAGAGCCAGCAGGCAGTGTAAAAAAAAAAAAAAAAAAACTCCGACGGCAGAGATGCAACGCGAGTCGCATTCTACCAAGCACTATGTCTGACCAAACCCCACGGTTACCAGAAGTCTCTTGGTTACTAAGTACTAGTTTGAACCGAAGTATAAAACAAACCTTAAGCTTGAAGAAACCCTAAATGTTAACGGAAAAGCCCCCGCGGACCTGAGGGAGAGAGCTGTTCACTTCTCCGTGCTCTGAGTGTGTGTGCGTGAGCTCAGCCGGTCGGACACAACAACAGAAGGAATCTGTGTGTGTAGGGAGGGGCGCTGGGACTAGCCTATCACAGAATAGTGTAGGGGAGGGGCGCTGTGACTAGCACTGTGACTAGCCTATCACAGAACGCAGACACAGTTAATGGAGACTTATTCAATCCGAGTACAGATATTGACTCGCATTACTCGTATAATACTTGTACTCGGCAAAAGTGCTTTATCCGTACCGGATACTCGTTTCAGCCGAGTATCCGGCTCATCCCTAATACACAATTTGCATAAACACTATTATTTGTACTGTTACAAATTGTACAGCAAACAACTGGCAATGCTGGGTCACATTATACTGTAGCTGCTAGTTAGCATAACAGTCACAGTCGCTACTGCACATTCAAGAACAGAGAAGAATACACCTGATAGTAGAATAAGCCATAAACCTATATAAAGGCCCAGTCATGCGAAAGAAAGAAAATACAGTGTCTGCCAGAATCTTAATTTTCTGGTCATACCAACCCAGCAGCACGTAGACGGTGGCCCATTGATTGCGGTTCACCGACTTTGCTACCAACGGAGAGCCCAAGCATGTCTTTGCAGTGGGCTACAGGTGTTGTGCCAAAAAGGGATTTTCTGCCAAAACCCTAAATGCAAATGATATTAATGAAATTAATCATACACAAACATGTTTTTTCATGTTTTGTTTCCGGTTGTGCACATTTCTCTGGTCGTACTGCGCGCTGTATCTGCTTCCCCAGCAGGCTTAGCCCGGTTCCGGGCTTTCCCCGACCGGGCCGCTCTTATAGTTAGATAAAGTTTTGAAAAACAACTACTGGTAACCAAGCAATCAGCCAGTTACGAACAGGCACATGCTCCAAACGGGCACTTCACTAATGTTTTACATGAGCAATGCTCTTGACCTGTAATGTTGGAACAGCCAGGCCTTGATCTCTGCTCAGTAGTGATGTTGGGCTGACCTGACTCTGTGTCTGCTACTGGGTGGGCATTGATCCAGCGTTCGGTGTTAAATACCAGGTCACTCACCATACCTGCACTCCATCAGCCAGGGGTCAATCACAGCCCAATTGGGAAATGATGACAGGACAAAGTCCTTCTCTGCGTGTGTGCAATTGTGTGTGTTGAATTATCAAGTATGCTATCAGTGTCCTCAAGTCATTGATTGGTCCCCTGTGTCAAGACGCTGTCATCGATTCTTTGCCAGTTCACAGAGGAAACTCTTCGCTCAACAGGGGCTCTTAGGTTACCCATGTGTGCATGCATGTGATGCAGAGGCACACACCCACTATGTTCAAAACGGATGGTAAAACTAGAACTTTATATTGTATAAACACTTGAGCGTTATTTTAACGATCTAAGGGCACGGCGTGAAGCACATGGCACAGGTGCGTTTAGGGCGTGTCCAAATCCACTTTTGCTAGTTTGACGGCAGAAAAAGGGTCCCTGTGGGCACATGGTTCAAAAGGGTTGTAGTTAGTGTCTTTATTAATTCATTGGTGTGTTTTGGGCGTAACATGCCATGCCCATTCCCTTTAAAAGCCAGGCGTGTTTGTACCTTTGTGCATTGCTATTATGATGGTGGATTTGCACTGATTATTTTTAATCTTTTGCATGTGTGTGTACTGGTGCTCTTCCCTGTGTGTGTGTGTGTAACAAGCATAGTGTGCACGTGCTGTGCACGAGTCTAAGCACATTTTACTAATGATCTCTTAAAATAAAAAGGAAATGCTGCATTACTGACTTTAGGCCAAGGTTTTTGTTGGTCAACGGCGTGATAACTTTCTGCTGCTGCAAGATAGCAATACGCCAATAATTCACCTGAACACACCTTGCTGTAAGACCAGCACGCCCATGAGCGCAAAGATGGGCGCAGGTGCATTTGCTATTTAAACTATGTGGGAGCAGGATGGGAAATTAACAACTCAGTAAAGTTAAAATAGCAAAGACACGGCAGGTGCAAGATAGGGCCCTTGTAATGTAATTGTCAGCAATGTTTAGCCAAATCCATAAACTTTCCCAATAATTGATGTTATGTGACCAATGTTTTTATAGCTTTTAAAGTCCCCAGTTGCTTTATTCATTATTGCTTCTCACATTTGGACTGGTCTGGTTCTGTTCTGCACAACTCCTATTGTTGTTGTAGAAGATCCAGGCATGTCTTGATTGTTGACCAGGGAGACATGGACACTCTTCTGGAGCCAGACCTGGTGGCTGATGGACAACTCCACCAAGGGCACATATTCCACAAATGGCCAGCCAGGCTCAGCATGATGAGCCTCAAAGAGATGCATAGGCACCTTGTGTGATGTTCATTGACCAGCAGACAAAGGCAAAGGCGTTCTTGAACTGAACAGTTGGGCTAACTGTGCTAAAACAAATTGTTAAAAAACAAGTTCAGCACACTGGGCCAGTTTATGTCCTTTGTAGACTCCCTGTTGTTGTCACGTCCCCACAAACCTCACATACATGATTCTGCTGCAGCCTAACCTCAGTCTTCTTCCAGGAGTAGTTATTTCATGATCTTCAGATTTGGGGTAACCTAGGGCTTGTTGGAAAGAAAAAACATAATGTCTTGTCTTGGTGTGTAAATTCATCAGTGTCCTCCGCAACAGACCTACCAGTCAGTTGTTGTCTCTGCACACGAGGAACTTATATAGCCAGAAGATGACTTTTATTGCATTCTTTCTTTAGCATGTCCAGAGCTTCTCTATATAAAGGTGAAGAGATTTGTTCTCCAGTTGGCTGTCAGAGGTAGTAATGCACTTGTCAAACTTGCACACTGTCAAACATTGATAATGCTTTAGTGAGGCCACAGGCCACCCTACCCTCAGAGTATGTGATAACTAGAGTACATTTTGTTATTGTCTGGTTGGCAACATTTTGCTGTGCTGTTATTGGCCAGCTGCATCAAGTTATTGCCTTCAAAGTGGAAGTTTGAGTAATGAAAAAGATACAAGTGGGGCGCCGTGGTCATGCAGCCTAGACCCATGGGGTTCTTGTTAAAAAGCAGGCGACCTGACAAACTGCCTATGACAGAAAGATGGAGGAAAGGGTCCTCACAGCCAGCTTAGCTACTCTTTTAATTGGTCTTCATGAATAATTAATGAAATCAAGATGGAATTGAATCATGTTTTTTAACTGCCATGAGAAAAGGCAATGGCATGGCGTGAAATCACTTGGTGCGTGTCTCTGTGTGGCCATATGCATACAACATGTGTTTGTTTGACTTCATGCTTGCATATTTATGTGTCAGCATACATGTATTATCTGTGCATTCCTGCTGTCGTGCACATTATCAGATTCCAGCAGTCTTATTGTGAGTGCAATAACGGCAGCAGCAGAGAGGACTGTGTGCCCATGTGCAGGTGGCCGTGGCTGTCCTCTCCCTCAGCTCAAGAGGAAGCTGCTCTTTGCTCTCAGAAGGAATAAATCTTTTATTTGGTTTGTTGTATTTTTAACCAAGGGCTCTTGGTCACGCAACAAAGCCCTGCTCTCCATCCCCTCTGCTCCAATCCTCTCTTCTCCTCTCAGTGCCACAACACACCTGACACTGTCATGCAAGTAAAGACACGGTCACATTTCTTCTGGCAAGTAGACATTTTTCTACCAAAACGAACTGATGCTGAATTATTTTCTAGTTTGAGTTGTTCTGGGTTATTTTGGGAAATTCTTAGGTGCCATATTTTTCAGTCAAGTCCAACAAATATAGGTCTAATCTATGCTGTGCAAATTTTGTAACTTTGTAATTTTTGTAGACATTTCTCAAGCTTGAACTATATTACATTTTGTTAATTTCAGGAAACCTTATATCCTGAACACCGGTGTTCCTCTGACAATATGATGTTATTGATCTTAGTGGCTAGACAGCCACACCCAAACATAACCTAAAAAGATCATCCCATTAGCTCATTCTTACCTCACCTCCCCTCTTTGTTACCAAGGGACGATGACTAAGATGCAGTTAGACACAGAGACAGTGCTACATTACAGTCCAGACATTGTGTGTGTGTGTGTGTGTGTGTGTGTGTGTGTGTGTGTGTGTGGGGGGGGGTGTGTGCATACACAGAAGTGAAAAGTAGTGACTCAGATTAGGTGCCATGCCAGATGAGGTAGACAGCCGAGAAGAGAGGACTAGAGGAAGATGGAAGATGAGTCAGGCTACTGACAACGATTCTATCATTCACAACCCCGTCAAGCATCGACCCTTGCCCTGACCCTGGATATATGATAGAGGGGTTTTGTGTGTGAGTAAGTGTGTTTATGCTTCACAGGGGCAGTGGTGGGACTGGATGCAGTTGCTTGTTTCCTGTATGTGACCTCATCAGGAGAGCAGGAAACAGCAATAATTAATGATCTTAGCAAGCTGTAATGCCAACGTTGCATTTGGACAAAAGCCCGACATACTTATTTTTAAGCAATGTTCAACTCATTGGTTTGATTCTGGTTTTCCAACCCGTTCTCACTCCAAACTTGTTGTCCAAACGATGTTTGGACAGTGGCTGTCAGCGTCTAAAGGGACAAAAAAGCGTCCTTCAGCGTGTTTGTATAATGTAGTGGGAGACAGCAGCTACACGGGGCTTAGAGAGTAGTATATAAGGCAGAAATGTTGCGCAGGGAGGCTGGCTGGGGTGGTGGATGGGTCAAACACAAGACTTTCACCCAGGAGACCGGGGTTTGTCTCCCGTGTGGCACCTTTCCTTAAGTCGCTTTCTTCTTTAACCACCCGTTCGTTATTCACGCGTGTTACGGAAGTGTAAGCCCACCCACAACCTTTTCTTAAACTCATTCGTCCCATTCTTCCTGCGTGTCACGGAAATGTAAGCCCTCCCACGACCTTTTCCTTAACATAACAGCGTCAAAAAGGACGCCAATAGTCCCGAACGAGCGTGTTTGGATAAGACGCTAATGGAGACTTTAAGAATCAATAATAACAACAAAGGCACCTGACCAAGCATCTGTATTTTACGAGATGGGAGTGAGAAAAACGCTCAAAAGCTGTACGCATGGGAAACGGACGATGTTGCACTAGGGAAAAAGGAAGACAGAACTTAAATACACAAGACAGGGCAGACAATGACACACAGGTGCAACACATTAGGACAGGGACAGGTAATCACACAGGCGGGGAAAATATACAACAGGAAGTAAGACAAGACAACACAAGGGACAACAGAAAACCTTCAAAATAAAACAGGAAATGGAAAACAGGGACAGGACATGACAATTGTTTGCAACCAACAGGCAGCTGTTTTCAGCAGAATAGCACCAGCAACAGCAGACATACAGAGTTTCACATTTCAACTTAAAAGGTATATGTCAATGTTTTCTGCTTGTTTTCACCAAGTGACCACATTATTTTCACTGTTGGATTCAGTGTACCTTTGTTCTAGATCATGCTTGTCAACCTCTTCAATGCAGAATATTTTATTACTACAATAACGAACTAACTAACTGATAATAATAATAATAATAATAAGAATAATAATAATAATAATAATAATAATAATAATAATAATTGTATTATTATATTGAATTGTCTGGAAATAAACCTTCCCACACAAAATAATCCTGCTAATCAAGTTATTTCTTAAAACAGAAACCTGTGAAAGTAGTTGGATGGTGGCTGTGTATTTAGCCATGTTGGCTTTAAATTAATTTGAAATGAGCTACAAAATGATGGCTGGGATTTTAGTTACTCTCCCCTCCCCGTTGACTCCTCTGCCTTTTCTCCTCTCCTTCTACTTCCTCACTTTCTCTTTTCTCTGTGATAACAATCAGCAAATATGAAAAGTAAACTCTGGAGGAAATGTTGGCAAATGGGTTTTTGGTAGATTGTGCATGAATATTTAATTTAGTCATAAAGAAGGGGTTTAGTACATTAATGGCTTTTCCACTGCTGTCACTCCATTTGACCCCCTCCCCTTCTTCTCCGCTTCCCACCCAGATTAGGATGGTGGCACAGTTTGCTATCTGCTGATTGGTTCCATTAATGACCATCTTTATACTGATTAGACCATTATAGATTTCTTTAGTGGGGTGGGTGTTGTCAGACTCATATTAGAAGACTATTTATTAAATAAGAAGAAGAAAAACAATTCCAGCTATATTCAATACTCAGTATTTGCAACTAATAAAGACATTTCTGGAGAAATTGAGCAGTTCGTCTTTTAGTCAGAATATCAATTTTATATTGGTTTGAAGCAGGTTTGAAGGCAAAATGACTTCTTTCCACTTATGAAGATCGAACTTTATCATGATCTGCACTCATAGAACAGCCAAGAATAGAAACACTGATGCAGGCTTCCTGGTCAGATATCATGCCTCAAAGAATAAAACTGAATTCTCATATAACACTGTAGCTATTTTAAAATAATTCGAGACTCCAGTCCATTTGTCTGTAGTATTGTTTACTGTGCTACTGGCCACAGAGCCCCAGAGTCCAGGCTGGCTGGCTAGACTACCGGACAGCTGGAGTGGCCGTCACCTCTGGCTCCCAACTGTTTCCTTGTTTTCTGACCTAATAACACTTCAACTGGCAGGTCCAGTCTAGATTTACCTGTGGTAAATGTCTGTTTACCTGAGCCAGACACATTTTTCAAATAGCGATTACCTTCTTGAAGTTTTATACAAGTGTGATCTGCATCAAGTCAGTCCAATTAGTATCTGTTAATCTTTTAGCCATGAAAAAGTGCAGTTTTGTGGCATTCAAATACCAAAATATCTGACAATCATTTTATTTCCCATGTAGTGAACCTGAATAGTACACCCATCAATCATTTTCTCAATAATAAATTCTTCATTGTGGGTGTAAACTGTTACAGTGGCTGTTTTGTCATTATGGAAGTGAGAGGGCAGTGGCTTGAACCAGGGTGTGATCCCTCAGCTCTTGGCTGTGTTTGATAAAGATTAATTCAATCCTATTTTCTGCCCTGAAATGCTTTTGATAATGTAATTCTCTCTGTCAGATCCCCCCTCTCTCTTTGTGTGTGTGTGTGTGTGTGTCTCTCTCTCTCTCTCTCCCTCCTAAGGAACACTAAGCACCTTATCCATGTTAAGGACTAACAAAAGCAGCAGGAAGAGAGAGCAGTGGTAGTGTGTTGTAATTCTGTACTCCAGATTCATTGTCTGTGTAAGTAGTAGCAGGCTGAACAGCGCTCACATTTTCATCTGCTGTGCAGAGAACTGAAGAGCCAGAAGAGGGTGCTCCGCAATTTAATCAACCTCTTCCATTTCCATAAACGTTTGGACAGGACAGATCTGCATTTTTTAGTTATTATACACTTATTATTTTTATTATTATTATTATTATTATTATTATTATTATTATTATTATTAACTATTATTATTATTATTATTATTATTATTATTTAGTACTGTAGTTGTATACTAATTTATATAGAGTATGTACTGTACAGTATCCTTCACAAAAGACAAGACATGCAAAAGTATTAATATTTAAAACCTAATTTAATAAAAGATGAAAATGTTTTAAAAAGATGTGTACTAATAAGGGATTTTCTAAGCTGTACAGTCAGAGTAGGATTTGCTAAATAAATCTAAATGTACAGTAATGTAGTGTTTCTACCATGAACAAACATATTCCATGTAGTTTTTTTCTGGTGTAGTTAAAGGTATGACATTAGCCAGCAGTAGTTGTTCTAATTTAATGTTATGTCCCCTGAACAGCAGCAGTGAGCAGAACTAGCGATGTAAATGTTTTCTGATGTTATTGAGTCCTGCTGCAACTCCATATCTGACTGACTGTAGAGAGTCAGCGGCCTCCACACGTGGTAGTAGCAGAATGTGTGTGTAAGAGAGAGTTGGAGGTTGGTGTGTGTGTATGCGTGCATGCGTGAGTGTATAGTGGTGGACGGTATGATCTCTGCTTGCTCTTCTTTTGTTGCTCTGTGTCTCACGTTGTCACAGTGACCTCTACTGCTTACAGTAGTCACCCTCTCTAGGCTCCATACCTCCTCAACCACGCACAATACTCTAGAGCCGTATCTTTACAGGAAACCTGCAGCCCGTACTCTGCTGGTATACATATTTTACAGGCAAAATAACATTATAGCATCTTACTAGAACATCTTCCTACTAAGAAGGCATCTTGTTTCTTTTCTGTCTTCCCCATGCTGAATGACCTTCCCTCAGTCACAGCACAAGCATCATTGGCCCTTTTTGGTACTTGACTTAAGACTCAGCTCTCCAAAAAGCCTTTCACACCACCCTGTCTGCATTGAGCAAGTATCCGCATCTTTCTACATGGGGACTAGATGTCAGGATATCTTGGCCATTCTTTTTATTTTTATTTTTAAATCTGTCTCACAAGAGTCCCCCAAATTTGATGAAACTACAATACTAAATCACTCCAGTCTATACAGGAAGAACTCAAATGCAGCACACACCAAACCCAAACATAACCTATAAAGATAATTCCGTTCTCCCCTTTAACACCTAGATAATATTTTTGCTGATAGAATAAATGTCAGTGCATAATTACCATTAATTTTACGTTGTTTACTATGAGTACGGTGTTGGGGAACTTGTATTTGAAGTTAGTCCATAGTTGCACTCAGTGGACCCCATTCCACTCATATTGTATATTATTTACTCTGAGTTAGAGCATCTTCTAAATACTAAAATAAGTGATTAGTAGCCTATCATATAAGTCCCACTCCAGGCAACACTGTATGTAAGCAGAGAAGGCCTCTGAGTATGCGGAGAGTCTCTTTGCTTATCCCTCTCAGCAACTGGTTAGTATGGTGCTTGAATATTAATGAAGTTCTAAAAGCCAGCTTTGACTGTGACCTAGCCATACTAGGTGTCTCTTTCACAAACACACACACACACACGCACACCCTTCATCCTTTCCTAGTATGTGAAGATCTTCTTTCCTGAGGGATTGGTAGATGAGGAGGGCTGAGGTGTTGATTACTGCAGTGCTCAACAGTCAAGTGTGTGTCTTGTAAGTGTGCGTGTGTAGGGAGGCAGCAGGTTAAAGAGGGGGGGTAGCCAGCTAGCACTTCCTCTAGACTTCTCAGCTGCTGGAAACATCAAGTGTAAAATTGCACACTCTTTCAAACACACTCGATCAAAACCCAGAAGGTCACACTTCCACATGTGCTCACACACACAAAGTTTTGGGGATACTGCTCTGAAAATATAGCTGTACAAGCTCATATATTCTTCACACTGGATGTAGAACTACACTAAGAGTTAGTGACTAAGAAGTTACTAAGAATGTAAGATTTTATGACATTTGTCTAACTTTCATCTCTGTTTTTCTTCCAGCAACAACGGCGTCTAGACCTATTAACAATCACCAACTCTGGTAAGTCCCTGAGATCTTATGACTTCACCTTCACCCCCAGTCCACCTCTCTACTACAACACCACTCTACCACTGATGTAAAACTGCACTTTGATGCTCCCGTAGGAACAGCATCAGGGTACTTTCCATGTGGCACCATATGAATTTGCAAAAACATGCTAGTAAGCCACCCAGTGTAATTTCCTTTAACCCACTTCTAGATGCTAAAGGGTTACAAGCTGTTTTCTGGATGCTGCTACACAAACACATAACTGCACAGTTGGGTAGTAAAACAAGCACAGATACAATGATGCTTGTGCTGTGCAAAAACCCTGAAGCTAAAGCACTGCTGGTCAGTTACTTAAGCTACTCTTTGTGTGTTAAGCAATGCTGTCTTATGATGTGATGTATTCAATGTCAGATCTATTGCCTTAAAGCTTTTATAATGGGATAATATGGAACACATGAATTCAGTGCTGTAGTTACACAAGTCATTAGGGCAAACATGTGCCCTCAAGGCTATGCTAAATGTGCAAACATCCCTCCATGTGTTTGTACCGGTTGCAGAAGCAGTCTGTCGACCATATGGGAGACATACTCATTTTGGCATATTTTTAAAGGTCCCATATTGCAAAAAGTGAGATTTTCATGTTGTTGTTTTTTTTCCGAGGTGCTGTTTATTTTTTATTATGGGACCTGTCACAGTACTTCTGACAAAGCTATAAAGTTCTTCTTAAATTTACGATAATCAACAGATTATTAATCAATTTTGATGAAGACATCCAAACCAGTAAATATGTTTGTTTTGATCTTAAGTGCCAGACTTTGTGCGACACCTAATTGCAGTCTTTGTGTGATGGTATGTAATTGCATGTATGTATGTATGTATGTATGTGCAAGTGTGCGCAAAGTGCAAGTGTGTGTTGTTTGTTGGGCTGTAATCAACCAAAGAAAATCTTTGGAAAAAAATGCTAGATTAATTAACTGTACTGTCCTGCAGTTCTTGTCCTTGTAGGCTATTTGCAGTAAATTGTTTTGGACCTATTTATTTTGCACTGAAATGACACTCGTCTGTCGGCTCTGACAGCGCTGCATCAGCTTCATATCCTGAGACATAAAGTCGACAATTCCTTTCGTGATATTATTTTAGCGTTTGGATGATAGAGGGTTAACATCCAGCATGGTGTGGGTGTGTCTGGGGAACGCTACTGTCGTTGCAGGTGGGTGCGCCGGTAGTTATAAAATGATTATTAGACTATGAAATATGCCAATTCTGATATGTTCATATAGCCTACTCAAAACAGACAGTGCAACCTAACGCAGACAAGTTAGCTTACCGTTTTTAGGTGATATGCCTTGTGTGTAGTCGAGCTGCGATATGCAAACGGTTGCTTGCAAACTTTGCATTCGACTTTTTTCTGTTATCTATTTTTGTAAAATGCTGCCACACTGCCGATGTCTTCGACATGGTAGAGGAGGACTGACTGGAAATTAAACACTCACAATTAAATAAATATTCAGCAAACCAAAAAGGCTTTCTAGTACTTTCTTCGATCTGTCTCCGGTGGGTTGGGCTAATCCAAAAAAGGTGAAAACAAGGGGGGTGTTCTGAAGACAGACTGTTACCTGTGAAACAGGGGTGCTCTGTAAACACCCCCATTAGCAATTAGTGCTTTCCACCCATAGACCGAAACGCTCTATGCTTCCACCTGATGAAATTAACATGGCAAAAAATCGACCAATCAGAATTTTGGTCGAGCCAGAACGTATCGACCAATAAATCGACCAGTCGACTGGGAGGTTACAGCCCTAGTTGTTTGTGTTGTCTGTATGTGTTTAAAAGTTGCTAAATGGGATGTAATGTAGACTGTGTTTACAAGATGTTTTTACATCCAAAACGCATATGCTCCAGCAACTCTCTGTTTACCCTCTGGTCTGAAATGATATCATAAACTCTACTGAAATGCTTAGTTGGTAGAGCGGGTGCACATATGTAGAGGTTTATTCCTCGTAGAAGGTCCAGGGTTGAGGTCTGACCTGAGCCGGTTTCCTGCATATCTTCCCTTTTATAAGCTCATATCTCAGCAGTCCTATCCATTAATAAAGGCAGAAATGCCCATAAAAAAATATCTTTAAATAAACATTCACTTATAACTCACATAAATACACATATAGTATCTCATATGCACTATTAAAATAGTGTCATAAACATGTTCTATAATTTATTGACCAAAAATATGAAAAAACAACTGCTTTTCTTATGGCACTTCAGAAATGGTGGTATATACAAACTGTGATCCTTCCTGCATGACACACTGTTAAACACTCATGCTTTAGCAAAACTAAGTGACATAAATATAGGATCAAAACTACAGCATTATTCATTATTTTTCATTTTTCATTCATTGTGTGTTTGTGTAAAGAAACATTTTACATGTAGTTGCAAATATAAACATTTCAGTAAAGAACACAAATATAATACTTTATCTTTATGAGTTTGTATACTGCTCATTTTCAGTCTGCATGTGAGAAGTAAAATATGTGTACCATTTTGTGCAAAGTAGTTTGAATTGTACACAATACGCACCTCAAACTCCATTTTGAACTCCTACATCTAGCAGTCAGACACACATATGGTGCTCCAAGTTTGACTGGATGTGGATCAACGTCACAAAGGAGTTGGGCTGTTAGAAATCTATGCCAGTCTCTTACTGTAGAGAGGCAGGTGCGAGAGCGAGGGACCTGCTGAGATGGAAAGCAAGTAGAACTTTGAAAAACGGGGGAGGAGAAACAGATGGGGACGGCAAGGAGGATACCGAGACCCATATGTCTAAAGTATCTGGATGATCTAATATGCTTTGATTAGAATAATGCTTATGTGAGGCTCATAGAGACCGGGTTAATTAAACAGGTTTACATTGCAGCTGTTCCTCGGGCCCTGGGCAGAATCAAGATTTGCCACTGGCCTTCATATAAAAGGATTATATTATCCTATAGAAATATATGATATACACCTTATTTGAACCAGTATATTAACAATATCTAAAACACACAACTCAAATGTTTGTTAATGATTTTTATGACATTTTAGGTCCAGACGGGTACATCATCATATAAGCCCAGCCTCTTTCTTCTCTGCACTTGCTCTTCTTTTGTTGTATTGCACAAAGTGATATTTAAGCTTTTGCTGCCTCAAAGTCCTCTGTAGGGCCTCATTATACAGAAGTGTATAAATTGATAGCAGATAAACAAAGTAAATGAAATCCTATGCTACAGGAAGAGGAAAAAGCAAAGGGATTTGAATTAGGGCTGAACGATATTGTGTTTTAGCATTGACATTGCGATGTGCGCATGCGTCACATCGCATGACAATAAAACATTTTTGCTGCTTGATAGAAAAGTTGACTTTCACTGTTCTCCTTTTACATGATTATTACCGGCCGACCCTTCCACTTTAAGACAGGTATCCACGTGGGCAACCCGTGTATGTGACGTTAGTCCGACGGGGGTTATTGTTATGGGAAGTGAGGCTCTCCGTGTGTAGAAAAGCACCGTAGGCAGCAGCTGCTGCTGACACAGTGATGCACATAGTTTTCGATGGGTAGTTAGTGAAGCTACAGTAGTCAGTGTTTTATGTTCGCTGCAAATACAAACTAAATCACCTGATTAATGCAACATAATCACAACATCTCCTGGCCATTTTCTCCCGCAGAAAGCTGCTACCAGCCAGGCTAAAGCTAATATAGTTAGCCTAAAGAAATAAGCAGAAAGCTGCTACCAGCCAGGCTAACGCTAATATAGTTAGCCTAGAGAAACAAGCAGAAAGCTGCTACCAGCCAGGCTAAAGCTAATATAGTTAGCCTAAAGAAACAAGCAGAAAGCTGCTACCAGCCAGGCTAAAGCTAATATAGTTAGCCTAAAGAAACAAGCAGAAAGCTGCTACCAGCCAGGCTAAAGCTAATATAGTTAGCCTAAAGAAACAAGGGGTCTGTCCGTCCCAACTAACATTACGGTTTGGAGCCGCGACGCTGGAAACGTAACACTAATCTACTACAATAGTCTGTGTCTGATTTTACACTGATTTAATTGTTCTTGGATACACAAGTTTGTTGCTAGTGCGTGTGACGTGCAGGTCTGATTCATTTATCAAACTAACGAGCTAGTCGACCACAACCTGAAATTTAGAGGAAGCAACGTGCAGTCACTGTCATTCACGTTAGCCTGGATTGATAGTATTATATGAATAAAAGGGTGTCATGCTAGTCAACCAGCGTAGTTCTACCTAATTTCCCTCTCCCAAATCACTCCAGAAGAGTAACTTTAGTCACAGTGCTTACATGCTTTGGTGTTTGTAAAACATTAAAGTTTAACAAAGAATGGTTCACATTAGAAAAGATCCTTTTTCATTTTTATCTTCTATATGCACTCCCCTGCAAAATCACAGCGGTAGTCGAGAATGATTTATTTCCAAATAGAGCTATTTATGTCATCTTTTAAAAAAAAATCTTTTTTTGTATCACAATATATATCGCAGGGAAAAAAATATCGCAATGTCAGATTTTTTCCAATATCATGCAGCCCTAATCTGAATGCTTTGCAAAGCAGCTGTACTCACCAATGTTATTTCAATTTTAGTCTCTCTCTTTTTTGTTGGTTAGCCAGTATGCAGCGACAAACCTTACCACTTAATGGTCTTTTAAATGAGGTAAAATGGCACAACAACCGGAGTTAAGTCTTTCCTTTTGCTACAAAGTTGTACTCAGCTGTTAATAACATGTCCTGTAAAGTTGATACTCTTACAGTCACCATCACATCCCACTGAATGAATCTTAATATATCTTAAAACTTAACTTAACATCTTCTTTGGATAAGCTTACATTATATTCCAGTCAAACTCCCCTCCTTTAGGGTTTAGCCTACACTTATGGAGGGGCCCTTGATAGACTAAAATAGCTTTTAATTATTTCTCACTGAAAGGTTTCTTCCTCTAACCAGTGTAGAGCTCAGTGTGCTGTGTAAATTATTGCAGGTCATTATTCAGGCTGTTGTTACGTGTGGCCTTGAAGGGAAGTCTATTATATTCTTGACTTGGCAGACATATTTTATCCTGCCCTGCAGCTTATTACTATTCACAGTAGGTGAGCGGGGACACACACACACACACACACACTGAACATGATGAAGGTTATTATGATGGCTGTATGAAGAGCAGGTGAGGCTTTCAGATGAACGACTCTGATAGGGAAACACAGGCAGGACACCCTCTCCTTTTCCCTGCAGATTAAAGGAGTTTCCGCTCCTTCGCTTCTATTCTCCTTGTCATCCTCTCTCTCTCTCTCTCTCTCTCTCTCTCTCTATCTATCTATCTATCTATCTATCTATCTATCTCTTTCTCGCACTCCCCACTGTTGGCACTTCTTCTTCTGCTCGTTTGACTTAGCATCTCTCGTTATCAACTCTTATTTATTAGTGATCTTATATTACAACATTGCCCTTTGTTTCTGCCCTTTTTGTGTTGTATTGTTCCTTCCTTTATCTATCTCTCATTCACCTCTCTTTGTCTTGTCATCATAGCATGGACAGCGGGAATCACAGGGTGTGAACAAACTAATAGGCTCAAGTGGCTTCATAACGTGCTGCGTGCGAGAGAGAGAAAGGGATTCTGCCCCTGCTGCTCTGTTGGCCTCTGTCTTTAATGGCGTTCATTAGCTACTCTAAAGAATGATTCACACGTGTTCACACACGTTATTGAGTGTATATGTGCTTTACATAAAGCCTCACATAGTGGAGAACAAAAAAAACACATGGCATATCTTTACTCTCTCTTTCTCCTTTTACACACTCATGCACTTTCACTCCCACACACACAGACCCACTCAAACCTCACTCGGCCCTCCTTTAATTGGACACTTGAGCAGCGCACGGCTGCATCTGGCTCCTGTTGAACACAGGCTGACATTTCAGACTGCTGACCTTTCAAGCCCCGCCACAACTAAATAATGATTAGTCCTGGCAACTGTTCCATCACAGCAGCAGCAGCGGCCAGGTACACACACACATCAGCATGTGCACATAACCGCGCACATATGGGTGCAGGCAGCACAAAACAAAACAAAAAAACACCTGCACGGAAGGCTTTGTCTTTTCACAGTGAGAAAATGGGGTGCAGACATTGATTTTAAAGGCCATTGTCATTCTTTTGGGTTATCGATTAGATTGTCCTTTTCCATATCTGCAGTCAGTACGAAATAATGTGTTGTTCTAAATTAACTCTGCTTGCCTGTTTAGTTTCTCTTTTCCCCTTTATGCGCTCTCAGCACTACAGTCAAAAAAAGGTCAATCATATTCATGAGAGCCGGGCAGATTTGAGAGGTTGTGTGTGTGTGTGTGTGTGTACTTGCACACACATGCTTTTAGGTTTGTGCACAGATGTGTGCAGCGTGTGTGCGTCTAAAGCAATGAAGAAGCGTGGAGATAATAGGCAGTTCTCAGATCTCTCCTCTCACTTTCTTTTTTTTCACTCTATACTTCTCTCTTTGTATTTCCATTGCTCTGCTGTTTCTGTCAGAACAGAATGGAAATGCTCTTTATTAGAGCCTCTCTTTCTACAGATAGTCTTTATGTGTCCCGCTTTGCTCTCTCCAGCCAAAACCACTGTACTTATCAGTGAGGTCAGAGGTCACGTTTTGTACAGCCAGCTGATCAAAATCAAACACTGTGCGTCTGAATCTTTCATTCTATAGTGTGTAAATTAAGTATGTAAATTTAGCATGAGAGTGGCATGAGTACAATATGAACAGGATTATTTAGTATGGATCCAATGGTCACAACAATAATTATTTCAGCCTTATTGTTTCCTTGGGAAACACATCAATTCAGACATCAAAGCAGGGAAATCAGCAGCTCATAATGCTAAAGTCCAATTTCAATGCATTTGAAATGCAGCCATGGAAGTTGGTTTGTCTGTTGATAGCCAGGCATAAAAGCTCAGCCATCAGCAACAAGTTTTATCTGCAAACCAAATGTATAATAAAAAAAACATTTCAATGCAAAACAAAAAAGTTATTTTTGTTTATGTGCAAAATTAAGTTTCAGACTTCCGTGACCCTTGATTTCTCTCCTAGGAGGAACCAGCATTGACAGTGCCTTTCTACAGACAGAGTTTTCTATAATTTACACAATGCACCAGCCTGGCCTTCTCTCAGTCCTTTAATAGCTTCCATTTCTTCACCTGAAAGTCTCTGGGCAGCCACCCAAACAATGTAGTGATATATCATGTATTTATGTCTTTGTTGTGGTGGTGCTGTTGTTTTGAATATGATGTATTTTTCTAGGTCCTCTTGGAAATCACACTCATGGAGTTCTGCCATATTGGTGTAGTACATACAAGTTTCCATCCCACCTCTAAATGAAATGCTTCATTAGACACAAGGAGAATAGTTAGTCTTTGTGGTGGGACTATTACTGTTTGACTTTGAAGAAAACAGGCTTCAGAAACAGGTGTCAGAACCAACATAACTCTTTCTTTCTCTATTCTTGCAGATATATTATAATTTAACCCCTCATGTGAGCCACTTTCTTTCTTGTTGACATGTACAGACTTACATAAGCCAGTTTTTATCTGCTGGACCGATCCCCCCTTTGAATTACGCTGAAACAGAGACTGCTTCATTAAGCTCTCATTTCATCCTGATTTACTCCCGTTTTTTTAAAACCACACATCTTAGAGTTAAAGATCTAGCCAACATAGTAGTTGCAGTGCTGTTTATTCACCTATCTTTAGCGCTGTTTAGCCATGCTCTCTGTATTTCCCTGAAATACTACTTGACCGTATCACTCCTATTACAATGGAGGAAATTCAAGGCCTCTTTTAATTGTTAAAAATAAAATAGCCAGTGGCAGCAGTATGTCTATGGACAACACACATATACCATTAAGTTTGAGCTCTTCTGCTGTCCTTACTGAAATACTTTAAGCAAGTGTGAGTTATTCTTGCATGTTCTTCCTACCCAAACACCTAGTGCTTTTCTAGGCAGTGTTTCATTCTAACCTGAGTTGACCCAGGGGAGAGGGAAAGGTCTGAAACAACCTGTATGCAGCCTGCTGATTGCCAGGCCTGTGGTACATACCTGAGGTGATAGAAATCTTTGGGTGGCTCGATCACTGCGAGGTTGACTGACTTTCAGGCTGGAGAGCTGCAGAGATTTGTTTTTAGTGAAGCACAAGACTTTCGGAGCGAGGGAGGTAGGGAAGAAGAAGAAAAGAACAAAATTTATATTAAAAAAATACTATCAGGCTTTTGTGTAAATGAGCAGCTGTGAAAACAACACTTCCTATTATTGCCCTAATTATATCCTTTCTCTGTGAATTTGCATATTTAATCTCCCTCCTCTTTATAATGGGGGACTATGCTTCCATTTTGATGTGTTTAAAAAAAAAAACCTGCATGAAACAAACAAAGAAGTAGATGAAGGATGGGGGGGAGGGAGCTTCATATTGAGTATTTTCCAGTTGATTTTGTTGAAGGCTTCTCAGCAGCGTAGCTAAATAAGCAGCAGCATGCTAATGAACGGTGAACGAATGTGATAATTTACCAGACAAAGAATGGAGAACTGTGGGAGAGATATGAACCAAAAGGAAGGGGCGGCACAATATTGAACATATTTTGAAAATATTTGTCATTAAAACAATTGTTTAAAACTTGTCTCTGGTCTATATGCCTGAAGGTTCCTTTTGGCCAGTCACATAATACTAATGCTTAGAGTAAATATTCCCTTAGTCGCAAATACCGTAATTTCACGCACTGTACACACAGTCAACCATGTGTTTCATGTTTTTGCATGCAGAAAAGGAGAGAGAGTGCTAAACTCAGAGGACAGTAAATGACAAGAGAGAAGCATAGACTTTGTCTGTCCTCTTTCTAAAAGGGCAATGTGACGAAGGCAGTAAACAGGCTGTGGGCTCTGAGATTATTTCTTTTTCACCAGCAGAGCCACCAGTGTTGCTGAGCACTGCTGTGGAGCAAATCCTCCTAGAGAGGACTGATTGGATTTTTGTTCCAGGGAGCCTTTTGTGTTAGCAGCATAGGGACTAGATAATAGAGGTTGATGCCACTCTGTCTCTGTGTTATGGCTGGTGGATTGAGTTTTTGGGACTGTGTGTGTCTGTCTGTGTGTCTGTGTGTGTGTGTGTGTGTGTGTGTGTGTGTGTGTGTGTGTGTAGAGCCAGGATATTCGCCCATAGGATGCTAAATATTGAAGTACTGTTACTAATAGTAAGGCTTTACTGCTAACATGAATTGTTAATATGGTAACCTGTCACTCTGCTAAATTATTCATATGAAAATATTCTGTGAGTACGTTGCCAGGAGATACTCGCTGCCATGGTCAAGGTTATCAGCTTTTTCTCAGTCTTTGCCTCAGTCCTTCTGTCAGAGCTATGTGTGGAGCATGTAAGCCCAATGGGTGTGTATGTAGAGGACTGTATGTATACAGTGGGTACGGAAAGTATTCAGACCCCTTTAAATTTTTCACTCTTTGTTTCATTGCAGCCTTTTTCCAAAAATCAAAAAAGTTCATTTTATTTCTCAGTAATGTACACTCAGCAACCCATCTTGACAGAAAAAAACAGAAATTTAGAAATTTTTGCATATTTATTAAAAAACAAAAACTGAAATATCACATGGTCATAAGTATTCAGACCCTTTGTTCAGTATTTAGTAGAAGCACCCTTTTGATCTAATACAGCCATGAGTTGTTTTGGGAAAGATGCAACAAGTTTCTCACATCTGGATTTGGGTATCCTCTGCCATTCCTCCTTGCAGATCCTCTCCAGTTCTGTCAGGTTGGATGGTAAACGTTGGTGGACAGTCATTTTCAGGTCTCTCCAGAGATGCTCAATTGGGTTTAAGTCAGGGCTCTGGCTGGGCCATTCAAGAACAGCCACAGAGTTGTTGTGAAGCCACTCCTTCGTTATTTTAGCGGTGTGCTTAGGGTCATTGTCTTGTTGGAAGGTAAACCTTCGGCCCAGTCTGAGGTCCAGAGCACTCAGGAAAAGGTTTTCGTCCAGGATATCCCTGTACTTGGCCGCATTCATCTTTCCCTCGATTGCAACCAGTCGTCCTGTCCCTGCAGCTGAAAAAACACCCCCACAGCATGATGTTGCCACCACCATGCTTCACTGTTGAGACTGTATTGGACAGGTGATGAGCAGTGCCTGGTTTTCTCCACACATACCGCTTAGAATTAAGGCCAAAAAGTTCTATCTTGGTCTCATCAGACCAGAGGATTTTATTTATCACCATCTTGGAGTCCTTCAGGTGTTTTTAGCAAACTCCATGCGGGCTTTCATGTGTCTTGCACTGAGGAGAGGCTTCCTTCGGGCCACTCTGCCATAAAGCCCCGACTGGTGGATTGCTGCAGTGATGGTTGACTTACTACAACTTTCTCCCATCTCCCGACTGCATCTCTGGAGCTTAGCCACAGTGACCATTGGGTTCTTCTTTGCCTCTCTCACCAAGGCTCTTCTCCCCGATAGCTCAGTTTGGCCGGACGGCCAGCTCTAGGAAGGGTTCTGGTCGTCCCAAACGTCTTCCATTTGAGGATTATGGAGGCCACTGTGCTCTTAGGAACCTTAAGTGCAGCAGAAATTTTTTTGTAACCTTGACCAGATCTGTGCCTTGCCACAATTCTGTCTCTGAGCTCTTCAGGCAGTTCCTTTGACCTCATGATTGTCATTTGCTCTGACATGCACTGTGAGCTGTAAGGTCTTATATAGACAGGTGTGTGGCTTTCCTAATCAATTCCAATCAGTATAATCAAACACAGCTGGACTCCAATGAAGGTGTAGAACCATCTCAAGGATGATCAGAAGAAATAGACAGCACCTGAGTTACATATGAGGGTCACGGCAAAGGGTCTGAATACATATGACCATGTGATATTTCAGTTTTTGTTTTTTAATAAATATGCAAAAATTTCTAAATTTCTGTTTTTTTCTGTCAAGATGGGTTGCTGAGTGTACATTACTGAGAAATAAAATGAACATTTTTGATTTTTGGAAAAAGGCTGCAATGAAACAAAGAGTGAAAAATTTAAAGGGGTCTGAATACTTTCCGTACCCACTGTAAATACAAATGTTATACATTATTGATTTTCATAGGGAAATTTGGGTTCTAATTGCCCTGTTTTCACTGGTGGATCAGCTGTCAGGTTCAGCTTCAGAACAGCAGCCTCAGCCTTTCTCCAGGAATAACCGGACGCTTAAACCCGAGTCCTTTAAATTCCGGAAATTCACTATTTATTACACCACCCTGCAGTAGTGCACATTTTAAAAGTAATACTAGAATTTCAGATTGAGATGTATTTGCACATAACATGGTATGTATCAGCCCTGGTACTGACCCTTGATATTGTCAAACCTCTGCAGACATAGTTGCACATTGCACCTTAAATCCTATATCCCTGTCTGTCAGTGGCGGCAGCTTAGTGAGGACATAGGTGTGGACTGTTGTCAGGCCTCATCTCAGGCCATGCTGCACCTGATTGCCAGATTCGTCTTGACTGTTTTCTCCTCCACAGCACTAAATGTATCTCAGCAGTGACAGAGAGACAGACTGTGTTTCCCGTTGTCACATCAGCTGGCATCCTCAATCAAGATAGCAGAGAGGAGATGATTTACTACAGATTTAAATAGGTTTGGGTCAGCATTATTTTAGCTCAAACTGCTAAAAATGTGTTTGTATTTTGTTCCCCGGAGTTTAGATTTTGATCGCTAAAATGAAAAGCAGATTTGGATATGAATAAAAACACAAAATAGATTGTGGGTACAAGGGGGAAAAAGCTCTGTGGCGTAAACAGATTTTATTGTATTTTGGAGACTCACAGCTCTTCCAACAAAAAAATTAAAACAAGAGTAATAAAAGATCAGCGCGTAATTACAAGAAAAAAAATAAATGAATAAAATGACTGCTGTGTTTGGATGTGCTTTTTCAGACGCAACTGCACCAACACTCTGTATTAGGCTCTGAATCAATCTTAATCTTCAAGTGTACAGTAAGATACAGGAATGCTTCTGTGGAGGTTTTTGAGATCTGTGATCTTGCGTTGTCCTTCGTGTGTGTGTGTGTGTGTGTGTGTTTGTTAGAGTGGGGGTGCTCTCTGGCTGGTTGGTGGTAAAGTAAAGGCTGCTAGTTGTCAAAGCACTTTGCCCCTAAACATGCCCTTGCCACCCCCCATCTGATCCTCCACCAGCAGCCCCCTAATGAGGAGCGAGCTGCTGGTTAGCCTAGGTTTTATCTGCTATTATCTGTCAGATGCTGTGCACCTGTGAGCCTGGTTACCCCTCTGCGTGACGGGCGGCTGCGGTCGCTCGTCCAATCCCAGTGGCTCCCTGCTGTCAGCTACAGCATCAATGAGAAGTTCTCTGGCTGCCTTCGTCTCTGTCTGACAGCCACCCTGGAGGAAAGGGTAAGAGAAGCAAAAGGGAGGAGAAGGAAAAGAGGAAGAAATACCATTAAGATGAGCTGTATTCCCACAGACCAAAGCCTGCCCATCAGCCATGTGCGGTAGCTCACCTGGCTGCCAGATAAATGGAGATTAGAGGAGAGAAGACGGTGGAAAAGGTATTGGAGGCAGAAAAAAAAATTCTCTCTGAAACCCGGTGGACAGCCTTGATACTTTTAGGATTTCTTGTGTTGTGTGTGACATTTGATGCTGACGCAGAAAGGGCACAGAGACAGCGGTCCACGCTGCTCTTATACATATGGGGCAATATTCTGTCTTTTATATATTTTTGCTTGTTTGTTCTCCGTAGTGTATTGTTTGACTTGCTGTTGCCACTGTATAAATTATAGTTTTGTGAGTTCCATATCTAGTTAGTGGAGAATAACAGTCTGGTGACAGTGGCAAGATCAATACAGGGCCGCAGTTGGAGGTAAAGCGGCCCTAATGAACCGAATTGACTGGTGCTGAAATACGATCAGTATTTCTCTGGTGGTCATTATGTTCCTTATGAAGAAGATCGATGTCTCCTGGGTGGATCACGGAGTATACACAGCATGATGGCAGGGCCAGCGCTGTGTGTGTGTGTGTGTGTGTGTGTGTGTGTGTGTGTGTGTGTGTGTGTGTGTGTGTGTGTGTGTGTGTGTGTGTGTGTGTGTGTGTGTGTGTGTGTGTGTGTGTGTGTGTGTGTCTTTCTCTCTCCTGTCTCTCTTTCAGTCAAAGGTCTGTTTTCAGGCCCTGCAGCATTAGTAATTGATGTGCTTGTATGAAACTGTGCTGTTCATTTCATGGGCTATCACTTTTTAAATTGGTGAATGCCTTCTTCATGGTTGATTAGTAATTCATGCAGAGCTAATTAAGAGGCATAATAAGAGAAAGACTGGTGACATGCCTCCAACCAAAATAGGAAACTCTTTTAGCCCGGACTGTAAACAGTTGTGATTGATCATAGTGGCGCGTTGCCCATAAAAGACGTTTACGCTCCTCTAAATCCATCATCTTGGAACCAGACACCCATATCTTCATATTGCTCTGTGCTTTTCTGATCCTTGAGCATCTTTCCAGAAAGTTGCCTTAATGATCCCTCCATCCCGGCTGCCTAATGCCTGGCATCGTCATTTTGCTCTGTGTGTATGTGTATGCTGCTGCTGTTCAGGCTGGCGCTCGCACCTGCCAACCATCAACACACACACACACGCACACACACACACACACACACACACCTGCACCAGCATCTGTCCATCCTGTAGATTGGCAGATTAGTGCTGCCTTTAGGTTGACTGTCTACGTGCCGTTAAGTTAATGCACCCCCCTCCCCTCCAAGCACTGCAGCTATTTTTCTTCTGAATTGCAAGGCCTCATCTTGTTCTCTTTTTCTCACTATATTTATTTGTCACACATATTTACACACATACACTGATCAGAAGCATAAATTGGTTGTTTATTTTATCAGTCCGTCCATCTGTCTGTTGGTGGTCAGTAGGAATGCGTTATGATTCCATGTGCAACACTGCAATGATGACGTGTGTACCCGCAGTCTAATTCCATCATCAGCATCATTACTGCTATTATCCTGTGTCTCCCTTTAATACAGGCTAATGGATGACCAATAAAGATAGATGAGCCTGGCAGTGTGGAGCTAATAGGCAGGACATGATGTCTGGCTTCTGTCCTGACTCCAGACTGTACCCGATTAACGGCCCCCACAGATAAAACATAGCTAAAATATTATCTAGAATTATTCCTTCAACTTGAATGATCACTTTATCTTGAGCTAATTAACATGCCAATAGTTTATAACAACTCAGGGTGGGGTTTGTGTGCTTGATTAACTATTAAAAAAAGAGCTGATTGGATTAATTAAATAACTAGCAGCTGTGCTTTTAATTCTCATAATGGTGAAAAGTCAACACACAACAACAGATTGGGCATGCAGAATTTAGACGATATTGAAAGTGTTATAGTTTCACACCGTTTTGGATATGGAAAGGTAATTTTATACCAAACTAAACTGAAAGTGACACCAGCCCCTTCTCTTATTACAAGTGTATGGTCCTATTTAACTGTGTGTGTGTGTGTGTGTGTGTGCGTGTGTGTGTCTTTATTTCTGTCTTGAAGTCTTAAAGAAGTCCAAAGCAAAAACATCTTTGTAGCTTTAGTAAGCAAAACAATATACTATATTACCTCATTGCAGGTGTATGCAGTACAGTACTGATTGTTTTTGAGATAATCAAGATAATAAAATAATACCATATTGTATGCATAGATGCCGCAGTGACCAATCAGACTTGCAGTTCATATCTATATAAAATTGTACACCTTATGGGCTATTACACAAAATGGATTCACAAAACAGTGTGCTCATTCAGCCGCTGTGACCTGGTTGAAGCCAAACAAGAGAGCTCAGCAGTGCAGTGGAGCTACATAGCATGAAATAATTAAAGTAAGGAAAAGTGCTTGAGTTACATTGTGAGACTTTTAGTGCATAGAAATTGTTCTCACAGAGGCTGGCGGGACGTACAGGACCTTTTAAAAAGACTAGTTCAGAAATAAACAGTGTCTTGAGGTGGGCAACTGTGCAAATCACATTTGGCATGCATAGGAATTTCAAATAGCAATGGGATTACAGTCAGTTTTGTAAATTGTGCTATCTGGAATAACATGACGACAATAGAGGTGATAATTAAATGGTAATACTGTAACAGACTGTGGTGAGTTTACAAGAAATCATTGGGAGTTGTTCTGAAAAAATGTATATGTTCAGAGGGATTTTCTAGTGTCTGTAAAATCTAAACTAGAGACCATGTTGCAATGGAATCCCACCAGCTGAAACACCAAATCGGGCCAGAGTTGTAAAGTGTGAGGGGCAATGGTCCTCATTTTGATCTCAACTACACACCTGTAAAGTTTCGTGACTGTATTTTGCACGGTTGTTATGCTATTGCAAAGACACACTCTGGCCGCAGACAGAAAGACGGACATAGCAAAGTAATCAAAACTTCCTCTGTGGTGGTTCCCCCTACAGTAGCTGTCTCCAGGATCACATTTTGCCATGATGACAAACACACACACACACACACACACACACACACACACACACACACACACACACACACACACACACACACACACACACACACACACACACACACACACTTGTCTGACTCAACGGAAGTACATTTCCAGGATAAAGCCTGACATCCGACGCAGGGGTTTGCCCTTTACCTTCCACTCTCTGTGTGCTGCTGTTCTTAAATCCTTTCGATACAAGAAGAAACCACAAACTTCGAGCTAGCAAACCACACGCTGAAAATTACAATTTTTTTTCGGAGAATGATGTAAAGATTTACAAAGAATATGTTTATTGCATTTTATATCTAATTGATATATTTTTGGACTGTGGATGAAATACACAGCGATACACTGGTAAGAGCAAATTAGGTTTAACCTTGTATCTAGCTAATTAAAATAGCTTATATTACTGTATTGTGTGAACAGTTAACTTAATTTAATATTTTATTTGCCGTTTTCTTTTGCGGGGTCTAAATGTTCCACGAAAAGAAGTTCCTTCCCAAGATCATTTTGCAAAGCCAGCTGCCGCTGTGTCCGGAGCTAAGCACCGACCCAACAGTTTTGATTTGTTTGAAAAAATGCAAACAACCCAGAGTGTTTTTTTTCTCCTATCCCTGAATGTACAGTGGGTACGGAAAGTATTCAGACCCCTTTAAATTTTTCACTCTTTGTTTCATTGCAGCCTTTTTCCAAAAATCAAAAAAGTTCATTTTATTTCTCAGTAATGTACACTCAGCAACCCATCTTGACAGAAAAAAACAGAAATTTAGAAATTTTTGCATATTTATTAAAAAACAAAAACTGAAATATCACATGGTCATAAGTATTCAGACCCTTTGTTCAGTATTTAGTAGAAGCACCCTTTTGATCTAATACAGCCATGAGTCGTTTTGGGAAAGATGCAACAAGTTTCTCACATCTGGATTTGGGTATCCTCTGCCATTCCTCCTTGCAGATCCTCTCCAGTTCTGTCAGGTTGGATGGTAAACGTTGGTGGACAGTCATTTTCAGGTCTCTCCAGAGATGCTCAATTGGGTTTAAGTCAGGGCTCTGGCTGGGCCATTCAAGAACAGCCACAGAGTTGTTGTGAAGCCACTCCTTCGTTATTTTAGCGGTGTGCTTAGGGTCATTGTCTTGTTGGAAGGTAAACCTTCGGCCCAGTCTGAGGTCCAGAGCACTCTGGAAAAGGTTTTCGTCCAGGATATCCCTGTACTTGGCCGCATTCATCTTTCCCTCGATTGCAACCAGTCGTCCTGTCCCTGCAGCTGAAAAACACCCCCACAGCATGATGCTGCCACCACCATGCTTCACTGTTGAGACTGTATTGGACAGGTGATGAGCAGTGCCTGGTTTTCTCCACACATACCGCTTAGAATTAAGGCCAAAAAGTTCTATCTTGGTCTCATCAGACCAGAGGATTTTATTTATCACCATCTTGGAGTCCTTCAGGTGTTTTTTAGCAAACTCCATGCGGGCTTTCATGTGTCTTGCACTGAGGAGAGGCTTCCTTCGGGCCACTCTGCCATAAAGCCCCGACTGGTGGATTGCTGCAGTGATGGTTGACTTACTACAACTTTCTCCCATCTCCCGACTGCATCTCTGGAGCTTAGCCACAGTGACCATTGGGTTCTTCTTTGCCTCTCTCACCAAGGCTCTTCTCCCCGATAGCTCAGTTTGGCCGGACGGCCAGCTCTAGGAAGGGTTCTGGTCGTCCCAAACGTCTTCCATTTGAGGATTATGGAGGCCACTGTGCTCTTAGGAACCTTAAGTGCAGCAGAAATTTTTTTGTAACCTTGACCAGATCTGTGCCTTGCCACAATTCTGTCTCTGAGCTCTTCAGGCAGTTCCTTTGACCTCATGATTGTCATTTGCTCTGACATGCACTGTGAGCTGTAAGGTCTTATATAGACAGGTGTGTGGCTTTCCTAATCAAGTCCAATCTGTATAATCAAACACAGCTGGACTCCAATGAAGGTGTAGAACCATCTCAAGGATGATCAGAAGAAATAGACAGCACCTGAGTTACATATGAGGGTCACGGCAAAGGGTCTGAATACATATGACCATGTGATATTTCAGTTTTTGTTTTTTAATAAATATGCAAAAATTTCTAAATTTCTGTTTTTTTCTGTCAAGATGGGTTGCTGAGTGTACATTACTGAGAAATAAAATGAACTTTTTTGATTTTTGGAAAAAGGCTGCAATGAAACAAAGAGTGAAAAATTTAAAGGGGTCTGAATACTTTCCGTACCCACTGTATGTGCGGTGTAGCCAGAGCTTACTCCACAATGCTGTGATTTGACAATGCGAGACTACACACAGACTCACAGGTGAAAACAATACCAGTGTTGCTGTTGCAGATGGTAATACATTCGGGGAATTATTACTGTGTCCCCCATTTTGGAGAAAGTTGTTTTAACTTTTACTTGAAGTGGCATTCCCTTTTAAACATTGGCCACTTCAGAGACAGAAAGTTCCAGAAATTGAGCAGCCATATGTTGACAAACCCAGCCGTGAGGAAAGGAGAGCCATTGAACAGAAGCTTAGATTAGCAGTAATCCTGTATTTGACTTGTTGAGAAGCTGCTCCATCACTCTCATTCCTGTCATAGTTTGTGGGGCTGTGCCAAAGTATCAGTGCATATGTATATGAAAATGACCATGGAACAACTTAAAACAAATTTAATAATACCATTTATAAATAGAATGTTGCTAAATGTAGCTTTGGTAAATATATATGAATGTTACATTTTGACAGTTCAACTTGATGCTTTTTCACAGAAGAATGAAACAAGCTAGTCTCCCAAATCAAAAGCATAGCTGACAGATGTAATCAGTCACTTGAATTAAACACAGCCAAAAACACTGCTTCAGTAACTGACATAAAATGAGTGGCATTAGGTTCTGAGAGTTATTGTGATCTATGTGTTGTTTGTTTTAAAATGATCTTGTATACATCTAACTGGTCATACAGCCCAGTAAACAAATATCATGAAGAAGCTGCCATTTGAAGCAGGCCTAATCATAACCAACTAAATGCCTGGAACTATGAAACAAAATATCACTGAAGAAAAAAGGCTCTGTATAGTTCTGCATCAGTTACTTTTCAATTACAGCAGCCGAAGCAGAACGAAATTGTTAGTGTCATTTATCGACTGTGGTGCTCTCTATTAGAGTAACAACTGAAAAAAATCCACCCTGTGTTTAAAACCACCTGGCTGTCTTACAATAACAAAGAGTTAATCTCTGTCAGCTGGCCTTAAGTATTTTGTTGTGAAACAAGGAGCAGATGAAGAGTACACCAGGAAACACATGAAAGCTCACAGAGACCAATGAAATCTGACCAGGCAGGTAATCATCTTGGTGGCTTTTCTCACTGTAGTTCCCTGAAATAATTCCCTTAGAACATAGAGTGAGAAGTAATGGGTGTCCAAATTGATAAAGGTAATGACGCCTGAAATGTCTTGCTTAATCACATAACATAATGCTTGAAATATAAAAACAAATTGTTTTTAAATATGTTGATGTTGGTATCAAACGGTTTTTTAAAATCTTTTACTTGTTTACAATTTGAGAGAAATTAAAAACCATTTTTAACATTATAATTACACTACATGTGCAGGTGTAAATTGTGTTTTAAATGGTTATGACACAAATAAATCAATATAACTTTGTTCTGCTAAACATCTCTAAACAGCAACGTGAATGTCATGTCTACTACTTATGCCTGGATGATGTACCCTGGTGATGTGGACCAGGCAAGAGTAGCCGAGCGCAGACACCAGCCCCAACCCCCTTATGTGTATATTTTTTAATACTTTGTGAGGAAAAACTGTCAACCATATCCAAAGTGCAGGACCAAAGAGAAGTAAATAATGTATGCTTTTGTTAGATTCTTTGAAGATGATATGTGCTACGCGTTACCCGTTTCAAATATCGAAGATTTCAGACCTCTGCAAAAAACAGATTTTGATAATCAGAAGGTGTATCTGGTTCACAGAACTGAAGAGAATGGCAGCGCAGGCCAGCCGTGCGAAGCACAGATCCTTGCCCTTGCAGGTAAGTTGTCCTCTTAACACATCAGCGTTTCTCTTTTTATTGCTGTTTCACTCTGTCTGTCCAAGTAACGTTGATGTGCGCGAAACGTGTCAAGCTGTCAAAACAAGCCCTTTTGTCCGATCTGTCAAGACGTGATCAGCTGGAATCTGACACTGATAGCCACAACAACGTCCTCGGCTGTGGCTAGCTAGATAAGCTAGTTAGATATGCTAAGATAAGTTTGGTAGGTAGTCGTACCTTGTTCTCAATTCTTTACAGATTTTTACATTCAGGGTATCGTTTTCCAAGAGTTAGCTCTCTTGCTCGATAGACTAGTGCTACTCGTTTAGATAAATACGTGGCATGTAACGTTAGCCAGTCACAATTGTTGTTTACAACATGTAGCTAACGCTTGCTAGCTTGACGTGTTCGTTCCGCGTTAGCATGTTAGCGCTAGTTAGCTGCGTGCAGACGCAGAACTGTCACTACATGATAAACACATGTGACAGCCCGTGGTTGACCCTTTATCTGTTTTGTCGAGGTTTGCAAATGTAGACTAGACGCTAACCCGAGAGCATTGGTGGTTGCGGTTAGCGTGTAAACTGGCATATCTGTTGATTTGTGCCACAGAGGAGATGATGCGGTGCTGCAGTCATTGCCGTGTCTCAGATATTAATGGAGACTATATAGCAACCGGTCTGTCAGTAACATGTCAACGTCATGCTGTTTCATGACAGCGCATCATGTCAATGTGCTAAAGTGTGCAAGTGAAATAGTTTGCTTAACGTTAGCTGCAGTCACAGTGATGGTTGCTCGGTCGTTATGGTCGATCTTTAACTAGCTGCATCACTAATCCCCGAATTTGAGCTGTCTGGGGTGCAGGATCTGTCCGATCAAACACCTTAACGATGGCAGTTATGTTAAAGCGCAGTATAGACAGGACGAATTGAAAAGCTTGTGCAACGTCTGTTAACCGTACTTTTTAATTCTGGGCTAAGAGTGCTAAAGTAAGTTTGACTAAGTGGAATGGAAAGATAAAACGCCCTCTGCTCGGGTTGTACATATGTACTTTCACGTTTTATTAAATTAGATCTAACTTTCTGGAAACTTTATTAGTTTCTTCCTGCTTCTATTTCTGCACTTCACAGATACAGTAGAGGAATTTGAAGACAGTATAATGCAAAAGAAGATGAAAATTCCCAAGATGTCCATCAAGAATTCAGGAAACTCTATTGAGAACAATTTTGGAGAGGAGAGAATGCCACTCAGACATAAAAAGGTAGGCTCACCTAGATTTAACAGTAGTTGTTATTTTGAAAGAAACAACTTTGTACATTTGAATGGACAGCAATGAGTAATGTGGATTATTCCACACCAAATTGATCTTATTCTTAAAGTAGTATACACACCAGTATCATGACATTCTTACTTATATTACAATATTGTCTTAATAATAATAATAATAATAATAATAATAATACATTTTATTTGTATTGCGCTTTACATTTTAGCAATCTCAAAGTGCTACAGAGCATATAATAATGCAATAATCAACAAAAAAAGTAAATTATTGACAGTGACGACCCTAAATCATTTTATTAAAAATAAGTTGTGTGGGTACATGTGTGACACACAGACAGCAATAGTATTATATTTAAATATACAGTATCTATTAATGAGACAATGTCACTTTTCCATGAACTTGGCTGACACCCAAAATCCCCCATGCTATTTTTACCATATGCTGGATTAACACAAATTCAGCACTCTGGACAGCTGCCCTTTCACAGACAAATCCTCTGAGCCGCTCATCAAAGAACTCGGTGACTCCTCTTTTCCTGTTTCCTATTGAGATCCACACTTTCAAAACAAACTGTTTGCAGTCTGCCATGTCATTTTTAGATTGAAGTGTTTGATCGAATTACTTTTTGTTACATATTAAGTGCACTTTGTCACTGATGAAGAAAAGAAATTTGTAAAACTGTAAAATATTTTATCAGGCACACTTCCAAACACCTGTCTAATTTAATTGTGTTCCCATACTCAACTTTCTAGCTATAACAATGTATTACACTGGCTTATTTCATCACTAAATTGACTGTTGTTATTTTCTTCAGGCCCTGTCTCAGGACCATGGACGCCCCCTTTCCAACTCCTCCAAGAGTCTGGCAGCAGTAGTGGCTCGCCTGGAGAGAAACGCAGCCAGCTCCTGTATGGAGGGTGAAGAAGACCTGGATGAGGACCGGCTGGCAGAGGAGGGAGAGGATGCAGATGACGAAGATGAAGATATGGATGCAGAGCATCAGCAACATCATCACCAGCAGCAAGCACAGCATTTGGAGGTGGACACGGATTGTGTGTCTGGGGTAGCTGCAGCAGTGGTACCCAGAGTCCTGTATGAGGAACTGGTTCATAGCTACAGGCAACAGGAGGAGGAGATGAGGAGGCTGCAGCAGGAGCTGGAGAGAACCCGCAGGCAGCTGGTTCAACAGGCCAAGAAGTTAAAGGAATATGGCAGCTTGCTGACAGAAGTCAAAGAACTGAGGGACTTCAACAGGAGGCTGCAAGACGTACTTCTCATGAGATTGGGCAGCGGTGAGAGAACAGGAGCATACACACAAACCACTGCTGTGTACATGCCAAAAGGTTTATTAGTAACCTTTTAGCCTGAAGTAATGTAAAGAAAATGTCTAAAAAAAAATCAAATACCTATATAGTAGTAAAATTGCAATTTACAGTTTTTTGTTCTTAGAAAGGCAGTCTTAAACAGTAACTAATCTATAGCCAGAATATACAATTTTAGTGTAAGGAGGCAGGAGACAAGCGTGTAGACATTTTCACATTTTAGTGTTTACTGTATATCTACACTGATTGTACCCCCTTCTATGCCATTTTTAAAAACAGTGACATGCCAAGAAAAGCCAAACACAATTGTTTTTGTAGTTAATTCTGAAAAGAAACAAAGGAAGATGCCACTATAGGCCCTTGGATAGTTTTTCAGTACTACTTAGACTATGTCTTTCTTGCAATTTTGAACTACTGTTAAAATTCAGTGTCCTTCTACTGAAATTAAGATAAACAGATACAATTATAAATGGAGCTAAAGTATATAAACTTTGAGTTTGGGTGCCTTAGTTTGGCTTGCTTCTTAGGTTAACAATGTGGACTAATTCTGAGCTTGACCATCCTAAAAGAGAAGAAAGTTGCAATTTTTAAAGAAATATATGGGTTTCAAAAACTCCCCTCAATAATACTGAAGTTATGCCAAGTTTATATAAACACTATATCTGTATCACCACAACAACAATGTTTCCTGTCCAACCCTAGCTCTCCAAGAAGACTATTAGGTAAAAAATTAGAAATCTTGGGGGAGGAAATGTAAAGAGAGATATTTTGCTTTGTACAGCTGGGGGGTTAAAACTGTCGGTGGCAAACTGACAATAAATAAAATATAAACAGATGGGTGCTATAGTTTGTCTTAATAGACAAACATAATACAACAATACGATTTTAATCCAGCAATAGTAACGTAATAAATACAATACAGGAAGTTGAATAAAAGGCACTCTAAGTGTGATTAAAAGTGGTGTCATTGCAGTGTGCAGCAGTGTACTGACTCAAACTTTGCCAGATGCTTGTGTTAACCTCAGCCTCCCTGTAGATTTGGACAGAGGCGCCTGGCTACTAGTGGGACCATCTAATGGACAGGCTAAAGATTAGAGCACCCTGGGAGGCTGTCAGGGGATGGAGTGCACTGACCGATATTAAAACTCATCCACTACATTGGAGCTTAACATGGCCAGCCACCAAGCCAGCTTAGTTACTGGGCTAAAAAAAGGGAGCCTAGGCCCAAGGCGGGAAGCAAGCAGACTAGCAGGTGGGACCTGTTCCAGTGGGGAAGACCAGAAAAGCAATGGCCACATCCTACTAGAACTCTGTTCTGTTTTGTCTAATTCTTTATTCTGTAAAGTTGACTAGCAGTTGAAAAAGTAAATGGCATTTGACCTCACCGCAATTTGAAGGGTGACAGATGTAGATTGGTTGCTTGTATCTCCATGATGTTTAATGTGTCCTTTGTATCTTCAGAGCCTATGCATGACAATGGCACTCAGACAATCAAGGCTGAAGTGGTTGAACCCATTGTTGAAGCCCAGGAAACATGCAGAGAAGAAGCCAACACCAGTTCCAGCTATTCACCCTCACCCAGAACAGTATACACCTGCAACGATGGGAAGGTAACTCTCACTAAAGGACACTCTTTATTTGGTTAGCTATTCCTGATTCCCTCTAAGTGGCACATAAATACCATGTTTTCAGCTGCCTTGTCTTGTGTATTCACATGCCTATTTTTCCAATGCCATCCTTCCATGTGGTCCTTGTCATGTTCCCCGTCTGGTTTTCATCTCCATCACTTTTTTTGTATTTTCACATTTATTGTTGAAGTCAAAATCACTCAATCCAAATTTAAACAAAAGGGTATCCCCATCACTAACATTTAAAACACAGGACTGAAAGATGCCATCACTCAAAAACTGATTCACAGGCATTTAACATAGTACAACATACAAGAAATGAATCTTGTTAGTAATGTTCAGTCAGTCAGTCGTAAAACAGGCCTGTATTTTCAATAATGATCAATTGAGCAACACATTAAATGTGTACCTCTTCGCTTATATACTGTATTTGAATATACCTGTAATTTCTATGGTCAAATGTTACATTACAGATCATGACTTTCAACCTTCAATGAAGATTATCCAAATAACCCCGTTCACCCTTTGTGAGTCCTGGATCCTTCGGTTCTCTCTCCTATATTCCTGTTTCTTTGCCTTGGGGTGACCCTGGGAAGTAGCCTGATTTTGTAGGAAATAATATATTTCCTCTTTACACCCATGGACCTGGGAAAATACTGTCATAGTTGATCAGTCCTTTCCCCCTGGCTGCCCTACCCTAGCAGGTAAACAAGGTTGAGAAGATTATTATTATTCCTGCAAGCTCAGCCAGCATCATCAGTGTTTATTAGGCTGTTAAGGTTCTTTACTCCCGCACTGCTGTAACTCAACCAGCGTCCTGTCTCTGATGACAGGGGGGGGAATAGGTACTACAAGCTCTGGGGCCTGCAGCCACTTCAAGCGTGAAGAACACTTGCAAATTAGAACTCTCCTACATCGGGGACCCCATATTAATTATTTGCACAAGAGGAATTTAAAGTGACTGACAGATTAGCCCTAGTGAGAGAGGGGGAGAAAGGTACAAAGGATGGAAGAGAGATAGAGGGAGGGAGATAAACAAAAAGCAATGGGGAGGGAGGATGAAAACAATCTTGTCTAACTTAAGAGCAGTAAAAAGCTTGTCTGCTGGCCAGGGGCCTAAAGCACATTAGCTGCACAGGGGAAAGCCTTTTGGATGCTAGCCTAAAGACTTTACAGTGATAACAGAGTAGAGAAGGGAAAGTCACATATTCCCCCTGTTGCATTAGTTAACCTAGAAGACCAGTGGCTAGGATGGCAATCGGCTTGGCTTATGCAACATGCAGTGGAAGTGTGTAGAGAGCTACAGGCTAAGTTTTTAGTCGAGGTAATCCAGGCTACAAGCAGCCAGTGGCCTGAGCTTATTAATGTCTCCTAGTTGGTGAAAGTGGTGCTTCTTGGGATTTGTAATTTGGTCAGAGCAGGAGCTGGCTAAGATATGTTCTACCATGACAAGCTATGATCTGCCTTGTCCATTTAGGTTTTACACCCACATGGAGCATTGTAGATTGGTGAAACTGGATTCGGACCCCAGAGCACCTAACTCAAATGTCCCAGGCAAGTGGGTGGCCAGCATCATCATCATCACGGAATAAAGTGTATAATTGAGTTTAACAATATGCAGACAGAACAAATGTGTTGTTTTACAGTGAAATAATATGCTTCCAAGTCTGGTCTCAAATAGAGGTAAAGGGGGAAATTTGTTATTTTCCATTTGGTCCAGTATTGAGCGAGAATGCTGTAACTGTCGTGAAACAGGCTGCAATGTAGCCTACAGTATGCGGCAATAGTGGCCGTCAATGTACTGTAGGTCCACTAAAAGTGGTTGTTATTGCCATTAACAGGGTCAGATTGTGAAGTTTCTGACTATGTATTATGTAAAGCTGGAGAAATTGCCGTTAACTTGCCATGCTTTTGTGTGTAATAGGGATACACAATATATGAGTTTTTTTTTTAAATCGTTATCCAATATCAACTGGGGCAATATACACATCGTGAAAGGCTGCAACATATTGCAAAAGACAAGAAATTTTTTTGTTAGTTGAAAGAAAATATCAGGAGAAAACTGCACATTTAAATTTTTAGTGGTGCCTTTTATATTCAATTAAATGTTCAATCTGTTATTACATTATTGTTAAATTCAACAAGCAATTTATTGTATTTTATCAGAATACTGAAAATATCAGAAATGTAGATTTAATATATGTATTTATTGCAAGTAATATTGTATTGCAATATTCAACATCGTTATGAAATTTCTTTCCTCATATGGTGCAGCCCTAGTGTGTAACTAACTGATGCCAGGTCAACGCAGTAACTTAAGCTAACAGCGCTAGCTTAGTTTTCTGCTCTGTCTGCTGCTCTCCATTCTTTAAACAACATTTTTCTTTTTGGAAAATGTGCTTTGGCATATGATTGCTTCCCCTCTTTGGTTGGCTGCCAAAAATGGTCACTACAGACCCGATGGCTTGTATAGACTATGGACCAGTTTATGGATCCATTTGTAGCCGTAGCACACAACCACAACTTCAGCCTGTCTGTATCCAAAAGTAACTTCTACAAAAGCTGCGCTATGTTTATCTCAACATTTTGTTTAGTTTTGTGGCAATTCAGAAATGCGTAATTGAAAATCTTTTAGACAGACTCCCCAGATATCCTCTCTCCTCACTTGCCTTTCCCAATGCTGTCTTTCATTAAGTCACCTCACGAGATTTCTGAAGAAGACTTCACCATCTTTCCATAATGTAGTCAGACACTTCTAATAACAATCTGGGCCTGTCAGTGGCAAAAACAGCACTTTTAGTGGCTGGAAATTGATGGTGCACATTTGCCCTAAAGGTGTTCTAGCGTTCTTGTCCAACACTGGACCAATTTTAAAGCATTTGTTCACATTAGTCGCCTACCCACAAATTCATTGGAAATTGGGTTCACGTCAAAGAAAAAGAAGAGAAATTCCCATTTAAATCTCTGTTAAGTATTTTTTGTCTCACTTAATTGCTTCAATCTTTCTTTCTGTTGTTGCATACATTTTTGAAGATTGAATGAAACTGCAAACTGATCTGTAACAGTTGGGTAACTGTAATATAATTTGTTTATTTAAAAAAAAAATCCCTGTGGATGAGGCAGACTTATCTTCAGTAGGTAGTTGGAAATCTTGAGTGAGTGTAGAGTAGGTGACATTGTCCAGTGCAGAGCAGAGAATTGTGTGCTTAAAAGTGTCAACACACTAGTTTTGTTATTTTTAAACTGAACTGATAAAAGCCACAATGCATTACACATTTCATTTTGTCTGGCACTGTGCAGATGATAACACTTAACACACACAAGATATTTTTATTTACTACAGATTGTAGATGCACATGTTAAAATGTGGTGTTCTCTGTTTTACACTTGTCCCTGCAGGTACACCTCGGTGGAGGGATCTGGGTGGAAGAGGAGAAGTGGCATCAGCTGCAGCGGACCCAGGGAGACTCCAAGTTCACAAAGAACCTGGCTGTAATGATCTGGGGCACCGAAACCCTCAAGAACCGTAGCGTCACTGGAGTGGCCACCAAAAAGAAGAAAGATGCCCTGCCCAAACCTCCACTGTCACCCAGCAAACTGAAAATTGTTAGAGGTAAGAAACTCCAGGTTTGAACCTATAAAATCATGACGGTGAAAGAGATGAATTCTTGTTCGGATGGCTTGTTTGTACGCTGAAACCAGTTGGGAAACATGAGGTACAGAAAATTTGATTTTCTTTTTTTTTTTTCATACAGACTTTCAATGATTGAATCATATTTATTAGATACCAGACAAAGAATTTCTAATTTGATGTAGTCTGACTGCTCATGCTCGCTTCTTCCCCAGAGTGTCTCTACGACAGAGTGTCTCAAGAGACAGCGGACAGTGCAGAAATTACGCAAAGATTGTCCAAAGTGAACAAATACATCTGTGAAAAAATAATGGACATCAACAAGTCCATCAAGAACGAGGAGCGGCGGGAATCCAAGCTGCTCATTCGACAGACAGTCAAGATGGAGAACTTCACCTACGATGGCATGTAGTGGTCAACTGTTGTCACGCCAGCGCCTTCCGCCCCCCGCCCCCAAGAAACATGGTCTGCAGTTGGGGGATGTTTGTCACAGTTTCAGGAGAAGTTGTTTTTCTTTGACATATTGGATTGGTTATTATGTGAAATGTTAAAACAAATAGAACCCTTTCCAGCCCCTATACAGCATCCTCATTGCCCAGTTTTCCCATTGTCTGACAGACAGCTTTACCCACCACTGTGTGAACTAGTTTGATGTGAGCTGGTGTGAGTGTTTTTATAACCTTTACAGTGGGATTAGTACAAAGACATGGTTTGTTGACGTGCGTGCATTTGTGTCAAAGGAAAGATTACATGCAATTTTTAAATTGATTTATTGTTCTGTGTCAGAACATAGTTTTGAATCCTTAAACTTTTAAAAAGTAATTGGTGGAGAGGTTATTTCCCTAGATAGAGTCATCTGTTTCTATAAAGATAATGATGCCAGCTTGCATTAGATCGAAGTTGTGTTAACTGCTGGATATTTTGGAGACTACCCAATAACTGCTGGGAATCTGAGTGTTTGCTGTTGGTACTTACTGCATAAAATGCAACATCAGGGTCTCAAATGCACAAGTCTTAGTTGGAGATTGCATTTTGCAACAGAAATTCTGTTGCTCCAAGATATTAATTATGTGTGTGCACCCCCTTAACTGTAGGTCAATAACAACACATGACTTTATTAAAAAGACGGCTGACCGAGGTTAAATGGGAAGTATGACTCTAATGTGGAGTCTATAAAGAGCTGTATTTGTTTAGTTTTTTATGTTTGACCTTTTAGTTAAGAGCACTTGCCATCAATGAGAGAGGTTTGGATGGGATATTCCCATCTTACTTGTAATCAAACATGTCACTTTCAGACAATTTGACTGTTTAATGAGTTTTAGTGGTGCAGGCACATTAATGCCTATAAAGGCCTTACATAGATTTGGCAATCACTAGGGTAAGCCCCTGGGTTTTCTAATAAGCTGTGATTGTAAATGTATAGGAAGCTGAAGCAATGAAGCTTCGCCTGCACTTTGCTGTGAGAATGTGAGAGATGGCTAGGTACTATTTCCCCCCCACATCTCCATGTGGAAGCATTGTTAGCTGTGGGTAAAGCTGTCTGGAATGCGTTTGTGCTGTTTGAAGTCATCTGGGCCTGCTGAACCCCTGAATAACCCCTTCTTCTATAAGCCACGCCACTGGGGAACAAAGTAAGGTCGCTCAAGTGACAGTTTCCTCTGAGCTTGCATCAGAACTTTGAAAATGTTTCTTGTATGTTTTTTTTTTACATTTTATTTTTCTTACCAGTTTTATTGTTTTGATCTAAAATGGTTTGGGTGGCTGTCTGCAGGCTGGAACTAAATGCTGCAGATTGAAATCTCAACTGTGACCTAGCTGTGGCTAACTGTGAATCTGCTGCAGAGCTGCCCATCAAGCCTCTCTCCTCTTCATACTCTAGATTCTTGTTTGTCAGTTTTTTTATTTCTGTCCATCATTTTGTCTGTCACGGTTTTTGTTATTGCAAAAGTTCAGATCAGCCTTTTGTTAAGCTACCTTATGTTTTGGAGATATTTTAGTGTACATAAAACTTTTATTTTTTATTTTTATCCACCAAACATGGACATTTCAGTTTCTCGTCATGTTACATGTTGCCGTTGTAAAGGCTCTGGTCAAGTTTTGATTTACTTAATTGATGTTGTAATTCCATGTTACCAGACAATTTCTTGTTTCTTTTTACTTACATACAGTGTGTGTGTGTATATATATATATATATATATATATATATATATATATATATATATATATATATATATATATATATATATATATTTTTTTTTTTTTTTTTTTCCTTATAACTTGTTAGGTTTAAGCTTGATGTTGTATCCAAATGAAAAACAAATCTCCCTTTCTTAGCCAAGGTGATCTCTGTGGAACAAGAGACAAGGCTTCTGTTAACAGAGCCCATATATTAAGCTAGATTCACAACATTCAGTATTTAATAATCCCCACTTAGGTTCTACCTTCTAATGATCTGCCACAGTAAGATGAGAATTGGTATTGTTAAACCAATGTACTTAATTGAGATGCAGTAGTTAGATAAAAACAAATATTTACATTGAATGCACTTTAAACTTCTGAGCAGTTTCTTCAATCATAAAGAAAGGTATTTGTCCTTTTTCTTTTTTAAATGTCTATATAGATCAAGCTTAACAATCATTATCTAGTATTATCATGAAGCACCTTAGAACATTTTGGTTTATTGTTTTTCATGGCAAGAAGGAGTTATGGAATCGAATTAGTCAGATATGCCCCTGACATACCAATGCTCCAAAACAAGTTGGATAGATTTAATACTTCCAACTACTTAAAACTATTACTACTACTTCTTCCGAACGTTTAATTATTTTAAAATGTGTTGGTTTTTAGAAAACCAGATTTCCACAAGTCACACTCTGTTGAAACTGGATTTGAGAGCTCTGCCAAGGCCTCCTGAACAATAATGGCTTACTTGGCAAACTCTATTTGGCTGTCAATCCCAAAACATGATCCCTCAACCTGAAGATATTATCCTATGAAATGTGCAAGCTCACTGGAATATGTGCTTTAATTTAATGTGTAAAGATGGTGGTTATACATAAATATAACTGATATAGAGATAATTGTCTATTTTTACAAATGAGCGGTAATTGTAAGCCAAAGTATTAAATGCTGAGATCAAGTTAAAGAAGGGGGATGCTGACTGAGGAATCAGTAGGGTTTGCACAAAAGATGGCCCATGCCAAGGTTATAGAGCCTAGTGAACCTTTTTGTTATTTTTTTTCATATCCCTTTTTGGGTTTTTCCCCCTGTACAAAGCAACATGTGAGGTTTACATGGGCTAGCATGTATTTAAAATACATGCGGTTTAAAAGAGAGAAAAGATTTCTGCTGTGCAAAGCAACCATGCTGAAATTTTGACACCATGTTGTATGTTGTTTGTTTCTTTGATGTTTGATGCCAAAAGGGGGTGTGGTTAAAAAAAAAAGCTTTAAGATTAGAGCATTAATAGAGCTATTACATCATCTGAAATGTTAACTTCTTTTCAAAGGCTGGTTTCCTGTTGCGCGATTAAGTCTAATCCCTTAACTAAAACCGTCTTTCATGGATGAGAGCTGTATGGAAGTACTGTATGTTTTGAACCCAGATTTGGTTTAATCTGTGATGGCAAGGCCAATCTCTTATCAAATGTACCAAGTCACTTGCAGAGGAGCAGTCTGGGTTTTAGCAGCATATTAGTAACATAAACCAGTACATTGTCTGGCAGAGCCATTATTGGATGATATATAGGCTAGTTTGGCTCCGTGACACAACACACCAGACTTTCCAATCCTCTCACTGTCACACTCAAGTAGCGATAGGGAGAAAATGTAACCTTGCTGGCTCTGTGATCCTCTTCCTGTGCCACCACTAGTTCCTTACTCTGCTGTCATTTATACGGACTGGATTTAGAAATGCATATGTATCGAGATAATAGCAAATCCTGTCCTCGTCGTTTGGTGTTTTGGCTTATGTTGTGAATGTGAACATCTGTCAAAGCTTCAGAAGTGAGGGAGCTTTATGTAGCTTTTTGACAGTTTGATTGGGGGAAAAGAGATCAGTTCTATCTTCACTGTGTGGAACAAGATAAATGGCTTCATCTAGCAGTTTTCACAACTAAGTGCACACAAAACACGTAACTGAGCCTCAGATACAATGTCAAACTTACTTCAAATGAGGAAAAAATGCGAGGAACATTGTAAGGCCTATATTTTTCTTAAGGTATCAGTAACTTTGTATACAATCCACAAACCGGTTCTACTTCATCTAACTTCACCGTCCTACCTCATTGTTACTCTGGTGTTTGTTTGTCAGTGACTGTAAACTATGTGTGTATATTAAAAAAAATCTATAGGAAAGGTATACTTGGTTACTCTCAACATGTACAGCAAAATAAACTTGTAAAACACCTCAGTACACAATATCATTCTGAGGAGAAATCGGTTTTATTACCTGCTTAAAGATGCTGCTGTAAAGGGGTTGTCTCTGAATATATATCCTCGCTCTTTGCTATGTTGTGCAGTTGATCAGTGGTTGTGTTCTGTCTCCGTATTGCATTCTGAGATTTTTACTGGTTGACGGGTGCTACCAGCAAACAGTTCAAAAACTGATCTGTCTATCGGACCTCAAATGGTGCTGTTTTTCTATGTTTTTATCCTCATTCAGCTATGTTTTATTCAGGTGTGTCAACCGCCATTATCCCCTCAGCTAATCAAATTTTAAGCCAAAATATTTCGCAAAACGATAACCCTGCTATTACTGTATTAACTATATGCTATCTACCCAAATATTGTAGATAGTGATTATATCCTCAGCTGTGAGTTTCATAAGTACCTCATAACTTGCTGATTTTCAATAGATGCATCTGCTTCTAACACCTGTTGTCGACCAATATCACATTGTTGCAGTGTATTTTCAGAAATATGCATTTTTACTGGTTAGATCAGGTTTCACTATACATAGGATACCACGTGTCATAAAAGGAAATCTCAGTTGGACTGGGCAGCATGTAATACAGTAGGAGAGGTCCTCAGCATTTGTATTTATGGTGGAAAAGTAATATCAGAAGTGATTTTGGGAATGTACAAACTAGAGCCCCATCTGGTTGAAATGCTATATGTCAAACAAACATAATAGAGATACCAGAGTGTTCATGGTGCATTCATCAAGACTGTTTTGGGGAGTTTCAGCATGTCAGTTTTGTCACTTTAATCTGTGATTTCCCAGTTGTATCTCTTTGTCCCTTACTGATATTTGAACAACTCAAATGTGATTTTCACTGTTAAAAATAGGAATTTGGTGTAGCAATTTGTTCATGTTTAACTTATTGTGAGCTAAAGTCAAATGTACAGCACCATACCGTGTCTGGACTTAGCTTTATTATACAAAAAGTGCATTATATTGTCTTTTACCCTGTACAGGGACAATGGAATATTTTCTGCGCCAAAGTGTTGTTTTGGGAGGTGGTTGTATGTAAATGTTTGTTTTAGTTGTTTTTTTGTTACTCTGTTTGTGAACATGTAATGTGCTGGGGATCTTCTCTCTACTGTGAGCAGTGTGTGTTCAAATGCACAGCAGTTGGTTTCATGGAAGCACTTAAGCCATTCAATGGACTGTTTCATAATGGTTCAATTTTAAGCTTTGTTCTGGTCCGGGGAATTGACCCAGAGAGCTATGTGTGTAATTGAATTCCTATGCAGGTGCTGAGTTGTAATCACCTGGTACCACATCACTGTTGGGTGGAGGGACATCCAGGGAGAGAGATAACTGGGGAGTGTTCAAACCTTTGAATGTGTCTGCACAGACTCATGATTGAGTCAAAGGGGACAATGGCGACATAACAAGTCCATACTGAACAATTACTACATTTTCGTTGAATTAAACTGAGCTATACAGGGCTGCTTGGGTATATACCTGTCTGTAGTTGTAACTGCATTGCAATGATAATTAGGGAAATACAGGGTTATTACTGTATGGATAATTTCCAGTTGGTATGATAATGTGAAAAGAACTTTAAGTCTATTGCAGTAAACACTTCCTCACCCTACTTCAGCCTCCCAGAGGCAACCCTACATTTACAGAAAATGTTTAAGTATATGCGATAGAGAGTGTACATGTCTTTGCTAAACCGGCCACACCTCTGCTATGCGAGCAGCTCTTTGACGCTTAGCATCCTGTTCTGTGTTTTCTCTTGCTGCATTCAGGAACACCTGTTTAATGTATAGATAAACAGAAATAAATCCAGACTTTTATTCTATCAGCACAAACCTCTTGTTGTTTTTTCTCTTAAAAAAAAAACTACAGTCCGGGACTCAAGTTGAAAACTAAACCTGTTTGGTTTTCATTTTTTTAAATCACTTTTGAATTTGGAAAATATTGTATGTAATCAGTACTGATACCTCTGCCTCCATACAATATTTGTGTTGTGTTTTTGTGTCATAAAGGTTTAGAGAAATTGAACTTTTTGGAACCACTGGGTACAGATCAATTATATCTAAATCAAAAGGAGGAGGTTTCAAGGTTTTAATTATTTTGCTGTCCTTTTATAGGAATAGTTTAACATTTTGGCAAATGTGCTTATTCACTTTCTTTCCGAGAGATAGATTGGAATATTGGAAGACCATACTCTGTAGCTATGAAGCTACAGCTATTAGCCAGTTAGTGCAGCTTATGAAAAAGACTGACAACAGATGGAAACATCTAGCCCGTCTATGTCTGAGAGGAACAGAACTCCTCTACAGCTTGCTGATGAACATGTTATTTCTTGTTTGTTTAAGCTAATCTGGCTGGGAAGGAAGAAAATATTGTTGTTTCCCAAAATGTCAAGCTATTGCTTTTGCATGACCTGTATCAAAGGTTTTCAGAACAAGCTGAGGCGGACAGCAACACTGTCAATCAAATCTTCTCCCGCTAAATTGACAAACCTGTGGCTGTGCCCTATTGTTCGCTGACTTTTCTGAAGTTACAAGGGGCTCTGAGTGAGTAGTAATTTCATTTCCACACATGGTATTTTAACCTCAATCTGTACATTTGAAAAATCACTAAATCTGGGTTAAATCTGGTCAATAGCTTGGAGCGCAAAGCCTACCTCAAGCCCTCAAAGTTTTGTTTTTACACTGGAATACCACTTAACTAATGTCAAAAGAGTTTTTATTTTCAAATTGATGGCCATGTGTGCTGAATGGGTTTCAGAAAACCTTAATGACCCTTACGCTAATACAAATTTCTCAGCACACAGTTACCCGGTAAACTTTGAATTCAAATGCAAAGATTATAATTAGTTTTTGAGTTTGCGATTGAATTGTAACAATTTTTTTTAACTTTTTAAACGCCTCGCCCAGGAGTCTTGACACCATGAAGACAGACAGATTCCCAGACGAACTGAGGCAGATGAGCTCTGGTGTTATTTCTCATTCCTCCATACTCTAAGTGCCTTTTCACGCCACATCTGACACCAGCTTTCCATCCTCACAGGCTCTGTAGTTAACTTCTGTCACCATAAAGATCAGAACCCTCTCTCCTTCACATCCCCAATTGTTTTTCAAGTTGGGTGTTTTTCAGAGAGCATGTGTGTGCATTTGCTGTAAAGGTGAGGGTATTAACAGGAAGATTGTTCTCAATGTCAGACACAAGATAACAGGATGGCAGAGACCAACAGTTCACAGTGCTGTATTTGTTCATTCAGTCCCAATGCTGCTGGCCTGCCTCTGTGCCACACAGCATGCTGATGATTGGCAGTGCTGTATCTAACATGTATCATGTCAAAACCATAGCTATATCAACGTAGCTGCATGAGAGCAAGATAAGACAGAAAATGGGGTGTTGACATGTGAGATTGCTTGTAAGATGGCTTGTTTGGAGAGGCTTGAATCTAAAAAGAGCACCGTCATTGAATGCTGGATTTGCTTGAGTCCACATTGAAATCTGATAGGAAGTGGTCACTGTGAAGGCCATTTCCTCCCTCTTTCCTTATGAATAGACTAAGCTCTACTTACTCCCCTATCTCCCCATTCCTCTCCCCTGTCTGGCACACTGATGCATTTCCATATATTATTGCCTCTGTAAGCAAGTGTGTCATGTGCCCAGGCTTTTCCTACAGCCAGAGGGGACTTCTCAATGTCATTATCGCTAAAGCCTGCCACATGCCTGTAATGTATTGCCGCCTGGCTTTATTGGCAGCGTGATGATTCAGTGGTGGTGTTGATGGATTAGTGCCGGTTGGGTCGAGCTGGACTGGGCTGAGCTGGTTCAGACTGGGCTGAGCTCTGCAGCCTTGCTGTTTGTCGCATAAACACCCCGTCCTCCCCACACACGCTGCAGTATAGAGGGAGACATATCGTATTTATGTCACACACACAATCTAATGAATATGGTCATTTCAGAGCTTTTATTGAGCTTCTCGGAAGACTGTCTGATTCACCTTGTCCAGCTTTTGCTTTTCATGCAGACACGGTGCTCACAACAGCGGCGCATAATAGGTGGCAGTAATGTGTTTGCTTTATGACATTGTTACTGTTTTGAATGTGAAAATATAACAGCTTTTGTTGTCTCCCGGAAGGGGAAGTTCAGAGAGGGTGCACTGGTTGCATATGTTACCACAGCATAACAACATTTGATGTTTCCAGGAGTTTAAATATAGTATACACACAGGTTTAGAAGAAGGACACAGTTACATGTTTTATTACTGAATATGAAACACACTCCATATAACACAGCCACCCAGGCTGAACTAAACTTAACGGTCCGCTGGCCACCAACTAAAAGTCTAAACCCAACATTCAGTTCTTTCTTTTTTGTCTCTCTGGCTGCTGTACGCTGTCACTGTGATCAGGATCCAACCCCACTGCAGACAAATAAATGCACATTATTATTGCTTGCAGCAGCAACTGTTAACATATCCTGCCCAGAAGACACAAGAAACACACTCTGTTTCTCACACAACACATGTTGGTTTGGTTTATCAGTGAGTGTAACATACAGTTAGTAAAGTATACAAGATATTCAGCATCAAATGCAAAAGGATGAATGGTTTACACAACATTGACAGGGTTGTTGATTAGTAACTCTTGATGAATGTTTTGTTTGTCCATAACTGACTTTGTCTCCATTTGATCCTCACACACTTTTCTGCACCCTGCAATATTTCTCCTTTACATGCACAGAATACTTCCTCATAACTGTAAATAATTAGAAAGTAGCAAGCGTCAAGCGCATACTGTTCTAATTCAGTCTCATTCGTGCCATTAGTGTGATTGTACGTGGATCACTTTATTGTCTAATTTCTGTGATTTGTTTTTGTTTTCCATTTTAAGCGCATAATCTGTGCAGCGTTCATTTACAGCATGGAACACACATCTGTATGCAAAAACTGCCTTGAAGTGTGTTCATTACATTCTCTCTGTTGCCAGTAATAATGTTGAATGATACATTCTCTCCCTGTACTTTGTCCTATCTCTGCTGCTTTGTTTATCTGAGAAGTGACTGCGGTGTTAGTTGATACTGTTTGATTCTGCCTTTGGGCTTTAAAGCCAGCAATACACATGTATGAGCTACCAATCACACTCACTTTGTCTCTTCTGCCTATGCTCCCTACATACCTTACTTTTTATCCACCCATCCCAGCTGCATGTCCCTGCATTGTCAGTTAACTGTATGAATGATAAGATATGCTGGTGAGTCTTGACTGTAGCTGTTAAATTTGCCTCCGCTGCCAGCGGTATTCAGATGTCCTTATCATTTATAAGAAGCTTATTTAACTTGTTTAATGATAAAAACGGGTAAAGTTTGGAATCCATTAGCCCCTCCGGTGAGTGGATGCAAAACTGAGCTCTCTCACTCTACATATCAGTATGTGCGCACATGCACACGCACATGCACACACACACACACACACACATATACACACGCATAAGCACAGAGCTTCCAAATGGCCTCTATTAATGCAGACGGCTCTCCCAATTAACAAGATTCAAAGTGATGATGAATTTTTCATTCTCTGAACATTTAAGCTAATTATGGCCCAAATGAAGCAGGTTCCAGTGAATCACCATGGCAGGGGCTGCCAATGGCAGCCAATGTCACTGTCACAGTGCCACTCTGCACCACCACCCTAATCACTACAGCTGCTTAATATTCATCTCCCACTGCTCTCTCCTTTCTGACTCACCTCTCCTCTCCTCACATATTCTCCTTCCTCTCGTCTTGCTTCTCACTCCTTACCTCTTGTAACTTGAACTTCTGTCCTTTCTCCGGCGCCCTCCACACCATCTTCCTTCTCTCTGTCTCTCCCCCTCAGCGCTTCTCTCTCACCATAGATGTGTTGTTTAAAATGGAAATCAACTAATTGCGCTAATAGGATTTTAATGATAATTTAATGTAGTAAATAAAGCTTGTTACAAGCTAAGCAATTTTGTTGGATTTCAAGGGCAATCAATCTGTGTCCGATACAATCTGCTCACCTCTTTGATGATGTGTGTGAGATTTCTGCAGTGTGTTTTCACTCATGCAGATTGAACTATATTGAAGCCTACATCTATAGATGCAAGTTAGTATCCAAGTCAGGTTTGTAGCCAAAGGGTTCTCAAAGTCTGAGTGTTTACATTATCTTTTTTTTTTACTCTCAAACGATGAACTCATATTCATCGTAAAGCAGCAGCTGATCATTTACAATCAGCGCTCTGAGTTGAGTTCAAAACACAAACTGAGTTTTCACTTGGCAGTAGTCTGGATCAGTCAATTTCCAGAATAATAGCCAGATGTCCCTCGCCTAATGCTGTTTGTGTGTTGCCATTTTTAAACCCTGTTTGCTATATATAAAAAAAAAAAAAACATACTTTGAGATCGCACGCTGCACACTGAATATGGCACGTTTTGCAAAAATGTTGGATTGTGCAACAAGGCAGGTTTGCTTGGTTCTTTTGGGGAATGATTGTAAAGACTTAAAAAGAATATGTTTTTGGTAATCTCTAACTGGGACGTTTTGGGACCGATTGTGGCAGGTTTGCTTTGGAAAAAGTAACGTCTCACAGCGATGCACTGGTCTGAGTAAGTTACGTTTAACCATACTGCCCTGCAAAGGCAAAAGGCAGAAACTTTGTTTTTGGGATATTCAAAACATCTTTCATCATGTGGATTAGTATCTTGAGTCAAGTGTGTAGTTTTTTTTTAGACAAATTAAAATAGTTTGTCTTAACAGTAACTTCCAAAAGCCCAGGAGAAACCAAAGCAGAACACCGTAACACCAGTTACCGCTCTTTGACTTTGTTTTGAAACGCTCAAATTGATTCATGGTACAGGATAGCAATTAGTAGATAGATATAAGTAAATGTAATTTTTTTTGTAAGTCATCAGAAATATAGACAATGATCACTATGTTTTATAGACGTGTTACTATAATGATTTTGTAAACCAAATATTGATAATGTGGAAGTTATTGCCTCTTGCCTTGGCGTGACTTCTCACTTTTTGCAGACAATACAAAGGCAGAGTACAGTAACTTCAAAATTAGAGGTCAAAAATTAAAGTTTGAGCTCAAAATGTTGATGCATTTCATTACTAAAACTTCTAATTGCCAGATTTCCAGTGTCTTACTTAATATTCAACAAACTCCATGCCCAGTGGTTGTTCATGCCATTTTCTTGTTGTTTTAGTTCTATTCTAATCAATTCTCGTCAATAAATTAGCATACAGTACCTAAGTTGTTTCAAGTCTGCTTTGCTTTGTGAGTGATTTCTATCCATTAAAGAGATTAGAATTGGCTTGTAATCAAAGATGAAGTAGTTCCTTTCACATTCAAGGTCTTTGACACATTTTTATCAACCATTACTCCAGATTAAACATATTAAAATGATGAGGAGCTTGAGCTCGGAAGAGAAAAGAATAAACAGCCGTGAGACAGAAAAACAATTTCATTTCTCTTTTTATGTTCCACCAGTGGTCATTTAGCCAGACTCTTTATTTAAATGGTAATGTGAAGCTGGCTAAACAGGCATGGCAAATCAGCCTGAGAAGCGAGCCAGGCTTCTGTGGTGTTTCAGGCTCTGGGAGTTTATCTGGGTCTGTCCTCCTGCCGTCTGACAGAGGGATGCAGAGTCGGGAGCCGATTGAGCGACAAGGATAGCGCTTCTCAGCGTATAATTAATTAGGTGTGATAAATTATACCATTTCTAGCAAAGCCTGGCAGCACACACAAATATATGTGCATATGTGACTCCTCTTACTGAATATATATATATATATATATATATATATATATAGCAATACATGTATTCCTATTAGATGAATATTACAACTTTGCAAACTCTTTGTCCTCCTTCTCAGTGTGTTGTTTGCCAGGAATTGAAGGTAAACAAAATAAAAACACATGGATTAACTGTCACTTTGCAATCTATTTCAAAGTCAGCAGATTATTCTTTTTCTTTTTTCAAAGAAAGTTTTGCCAATAAATGTAATGTGCTGATTGAGCACCCATAATGGTGAATTGCAATATGTTCTACCTCTTTCATCACTAAATTCTTTATGCTCTAATAACAAGTAAAGTCCTTAACTTGGTTTGGAATTCACAATAATACAATTATATTATTTTTTTTATTAAAAACCGCAAGAAAACAAAGCACTGAGAACAGTAGAGGTTAGTGCAAACATATGGGAACATTTCTAAGATTAGTTTCTTTGCATCTTCAAGTCCCAGAATCATATATATATATATATATATATATATATATATATATATATATATATATATATACACACACACACATATATATTTGATTCTGGGACTTGAAGATGCAAAGAAACCAAACTTGAAACACTTTTATTGTTAGTCTTATCATGGCTTTTCTTCATTCAACATTAATTTATACACAGTGGCCTAATAAGAGCAGTTCACTCTTATGCATGGGTGTCCTGTTTACACAGGACAATAAAAGCAAAAGGAAAATATCCAACCCTTAGGCAAACATAAAACATACAAGACTGCAAATAAAGAAGATGTGAGTAAAACTGAGAAAGGGTGAAAAAAAGGCCATTAAATTAGAAAAGTATTTTATCATTGCTAAATGGAGGAAGGATGATATGATGAGCTACAATATTTAATTTTAAATAACAATTTACAGTACTTAAGACACCGATCAACTGAACAACTAAGGAATGTTTCTGGATTGGTCTCTTGTTTCCTCACAAACATGAATCTGGGAGTGTCAAAGCAGCTGTAGCTGCTTCTTCTCAACTAAACACAGCCGACACATAACCATACTGTCAAGCAAAAGTGGTCATTTAAATTCAGTAAAGGCTTTACCTAATTTTCACACATCTCCAGCTTCAACAAAATCCTCATACTCCGTGATTCCCACTTCACCTCCTTAATAAGTGCACACTTTAAAAGGACTATGCCAACTTGATGGTAAAGTTTTTTTTTTGTTTTTTTTTTACCAGTGTGATGAAAAAAATCACAACACATTTTATCTGATCTGTGCTCCGAATTTATTTGTATCTGCAGTGGGATTGTAAAAACTGTTTATAGGTAATGAGATACAGTAAACTACTGCTATCCAATAGATTTTTCCACTGAGCTGCAAAACATTGTACCACAGAAACAACCAGCACTCTCTCTATTGTACGTCACTGTATTTCTGTGTGCTGTTTTCTGATATTTGATGGGATTCATGGCTGAAGACCAAACTGACACCTGTCTACTCTTCTCATTGTTATCACACACACGCACGCACGCACTCACGCATGCACGCACACACACACACACACACACACACACACAACCACACACCCTGCCAGCAGGCACTGGCCTAGTGTTTAATGGCCTAGTGTTAATGAGAGTCTTGTTTAGAGCTGTCAGAGGACCCTGGGCCATGCAGACTGACACCAACTCTATGTTCACAGCTCTAGAGGTCACCACGCGGCCTATGTATGTGTGTGCACATGACTGGGTTTGTGTGAGTGTGTGTTGATGTCACAGACAGAATCATTTATTACACTTAATTACCTTTCCAGCCAGTACATTAACACTATATCAGCAAATCTTTAATCTTTGATGGTTTAATTTTCAATCAGTAAAGTTGATATTAATCTCTATAAATTGTATCTGTGTAGTCTCATCTTACAATCACAGGAAAGGGTCATTCTTATTGTCTGTGTGCTCTCTTGTGCTATGCTAACACTGAGAGATCTATATGTGCCTGAAGCCAGCCAACATGATGTGAATATTCTGAGAAGATTAATTGATTTCCAACGAATATCAGTTCCAGGAGTGTAGTTTTCTACTCTGTTTGGAGTTGTATGAATAATATGTATTGTTTTCTGATAGCATAACATTATTTTAGAAGTTTCCTGCTGTTCAGGGTATTCAAGCTTAAACATATTTTAGTAGTAACTGCTGAATTATCACCGTGCTGAAGAAAGCGTAGTCATAGAATAGAGGCTCGTCCTCCTCAGCAGAGCTATGACTGTGGCTACCCAACACTCTGTGTGTGTGTGTGTGTGTGTGTGTGTGTGTGTGTGTGTGTGTGTGTGTGTGTGTGTGTGTGTGTGGTGGGTGGGTGGGTGGGTGGGTGGGTGAATAAGTAAAGGAGACTCAAGCTGACAGTTTGCCAGCAGCCTTGCACCTGCACACAGCTAGGTGTTGATCTCAGATGGGGGGGACAGAAGAGGGGAGGACAGGCGGAGGGAAAAGGAAGAGATCCGACAAAAGGTGTTAGGGGTGGATGAAAAAAAGACGTGAGAGGTGAGGAACGGAGGATAGGAACTCTGAGATGTGGTGTGGCTGTGACATAATTCCTGTTTATTCTTTTTTTTAAATGTACGTCTGTGTGAGTGTGTGCATGCCACAAGTGGAAGGAAAATGTGCTACTGTGTGACAGGTGGGACGGGAGAGCCAATTGGATTGATGCATTCTTTCATAGGTAACTGCCAACACCAGAGTGCAGCCAGGTCCTCATTTGTCAGACTCAAGGAAATAGCATTATAGCATGACGTTTCACTCTGTCTCTAGCACACTGTCTCTAGCACACACATCAACAAACCTCTGCTTCAGGAAGGGAGGAACTGTGCCACTGATGCTACCGTAACCTGTGGTGCATTTATTATGGGTATAAAGACAAAAAGGGGTTGTAAGACAGGGAACTTCTGTGCCATCTGTGTCTTTTACTTGTCTTTGTCTATATCTTACTGGACTTGCTGTTGGTTTAATGTTGCTGAGGACAGTGCTGTACATATGGGGTGCACTCAGAATATAATATGATGCTGCAAATACCATCATAAGTTTCCCTGCTCTACATTCATTGGCTGTTGTTAACCTTTGGCAGCAGTGGTGAGTTTACCGCTGACTGCAGAGTAGAGAAACTTTGACAAGCTCTCTGGAGGGACACTCAACAGTATGTCAGGGAAGTCCATGACACTGTCATCATGACACACTGCTGGGTAGTCTGAATTATTGAAGTCCATTGATAATTTAATACAGTGGATCTGCTTTGACAGGGGATGGGTTAAGAAAATATAAGAAAAAAGAAATTGGGCTTTGCATTTGGTGTGACACACGGGGGAAAATAAAGTTTCTTGTCTTTGTGAAGGTATCTTTTTTATGTCGCACCCTGTATGTAGGGATTTGCTGCACTGCATGACCTAGTTGAGATCTTAGCAGAGGGAAAAGTGAGAGAAAAAGGGACAGACAGATGGGAGAGAGTTAATTGAAGTTGACATGTGTCCAGTGTTTGCGTGTCCCTAGATGACACGTGGCTCTCGCCCATATGCTTGCGTTGCCTTGTTCGCTCCCTGTCTTTAACCCCAACTCTATCTGATATGCAGTTTTCACAGCAAAATTTGTTTTATGAATTATTTTTATGAATTATGAATTGCTGTGTCTGTTATGTTTGTAAACGTATCTCTTCTGCCCTTTGCAGAACCCTAAACCCTTTGCAGTTGTTGATAACGTGCTTAGGTTTTGAGAAGTAAGGCAAGTTGATCCCTGGCTTCGTAACTTTTCACCACAGCAAAGCTTCTTCTGATCAGGGCTCCTCACCTGTTATCTGGAACTCTGATACCATCCTCCCATCATCCAAGGTTACCCAGGCTAGCTGATCACCCTCTTTGTTGTCTTGTCCAACCACGTTTAGACATAAAAGTGCATTTTCAGATTCTTCTGAAAGGCATTCATGGTGTTGCACTCGTTTGTAAACAGGAAAGTGGCAGTAACATGTAAAGCATGGAAAAGGAGAGCTTGAGGGTGAAATTCAAACCATCTGAAGAAGCATACTGGCAGTTTAACAGTGTCCCAATCTCAGGTGTGGGTGTATTCAATCTGGCTTTGCCACAGCACCAGTTTAATCAATTCAATACAATGTACCATATAATTTGTCTTAATTTTTGATCATGCAACATATTGTTATCCATCACTTTAATAATCTGTTGACTGGTTTTTGTACTTCCAGGCAGCTTTCTGTTACCTTAGACAAGTCAGTGTCATCCACCAGCACATACTAACTACGTCATACTGATTTACTTAAGCACACCTAGCTGTGGCCCCTTATACCACAAACCCTCTAACTTTGTACAAGCCAAGGTTAAAGGTTCTAAAGGCAAAGGACGCATGCTGGTTGTAAGTTTTCACAAAAGAGACAAAACAGGACTGGTCTTTTGCCATTCAAGCACTTTAATTTTTTACATTTTTTTTAGCTCTCCCTTTGATAGCATTCTAAAATGCTACACTTATGTAGACATCTGTGCAACTCCTATGTTATTATTTGTATGTTTGACCATGGAGATCAAATTCTGTCTGTCTGTGTCACTGTGACACACTGTCTATCTGGTTGTCGGGATGTGTCCCAGCAGGCTTGCTGTAGACTGGCAGAGTGTTGATCTGAGTGTCAGTGGGACAGGGGGTCTCCTTTCCCAGCCCTCCTCTCCTCCACCAGCTGACAGACAAGGTCAGGGACTCATCCCGCCTGTCTCTCTCAGCTCCTGACAGCTTTCCTTGGGGAGACAAACCCCGGACAACCCTGCATTCACCATCACCAATTAATATTGCATCATCATTTTCTAATCTGCTCCCTCAGGGCCTACTTCTCAGGGTGTTAGATGTTTTTTGGCAAGACTCTTAATAATTGTTTCTATGGTTAAATTCAAACAATACTAAACTTCTTTAGGTGAAGAACATTGATGTGAATGGGCTCAGAATGGCTATGCCATTATTTTTGTGCAAAGTAAATTAATTTCATCTATGTATGAAGGGTAGCTGCCTTTTAGTTTTAAGTTATTTTTCATCATGTTCGGGTGGCTCTAGGGATGGCAATGGCCGTTGGTTGGTCCACCACTTTGACAAGACTGAAATATCTCAATAGTTATTGAATGGGTTGCTATCAACATGTTAGCATTGTGATTGTGAGCATGTTGGCATGCTGACATCAGTATTTAGCTCAAAGCACCTCTTTACTTAAGTGCAGTCTCAGTCTGCAAGAATGGTTTTAGTCTTGTTACTTTTATTAGGTTAATGTTTTATTTATTTACTATATATTTTACTTATATGTATGTCTATATAAGATTAATGACAATATAATACATCTGCTATTTACTGTAAGTAGTAAAACAGTCACACACAAATATTTTTGGATCTAAATAAAGTTAAACATTTCTTTTAAAAATACATGGACCAAATTTACCAGCGCAATCTCGAAAAGAATGGTCCTGTCACCTATAGAAGCATAATTTTGTTACATTTAAAAATGTTTTCCAATAAATGTTCTCTAAAATAAACACAGCATGCCCAAAGCCACTGAGTTTATTCTGTAAGTAAAAGATAATGCAGTATCTCTTTCTGATATGTGAAGCTTAGGACAGGCCGATCAGAGTGAGATTATTTTATGGATTTCTTCACAACGTTGACATGTTTTATCATTCTGATGTTCCGTGTTAGTTTGGGAGTTGGGAACATGATTTACCACTCTGTCTGATGGCCAGAACTGAGATGAGGAGCACATTGCCATTTGTTTTTGGCCTTGTACCTTCATTCCTCAAACTCTGAACTACTTGTGTGAGAGACATAACACCTCCTGCGACCTTAGTGGATGACTTATCCTCCTACCTTGGGGACTGAGTGATGTGCTTGTGGCTCTGAGAATAGCTACAGTGCTGTCCGTTTGGTTTGGGGTCGGGAGCACACACACAGTCCGCTGGCGTACAGACACAAAAAGTGCTGCTTAGTATAGCATGATTGAAGAGCGTTGGGCCATGTGTCACACCTTGGCTGCTAAAGAACTCACCTGGCCTCTCCTCAGCACTGATTGATTTACACTGGCCCTGCAGGGTTGGCAGGAGTGCACACACACACACACACACACACACACGCACACACACATATTGTACTCAAGATCACTTGTTCTTAGTCTGTTTCTCCAAAAACATCAGCCTTGAGCGTGTGAAGGAGAGGCGAAAGAGCAGAAGAATGTTAGGCGACAGATATGGCTCCTTCTTATATCCCTCCCTCCTCTTCGTGGTTGATTTCATTTAGAAAGCTGACTCCCTGTGTGTGTGTGTGTGTGTGTGTGTGTGTGTGTGTGTGTGTGTGTGTGTGTGTGTGTGCGTGTGCTTGCGTGCGTGCGTGCGTGCGTGCGTGCGTCCCACAGATCACTAATCTCTCTGAAGTCCTGTTTGTTCTTCAGGTTCGCTCCCACTACAAACATTTCCCTGATCAGAGCTGTTGAAAAGGCCTGCCACTTCAAACAAAATATACACACACTTGCATAAGTATACACACGTCTATTCCAACACAGCTCTACAGCCAGCATGTTGTCATGGCAACCCCATTAATCCTAAACCAACCATCATGCTGTTGTTGGATCAGGCGAGACAATCACAAGTGAGAGGAGAAAGAGACAAACAGGAGTCATGAGCTCAATTACCATTTCACTGCTCAATTACTTTCACATGTAGAAGTTTATTTTCATTGTAGACACATTTGAATACTATAATACAGCTACCCTAATGTTAGTATTCATTCTACCTATTTGTTTAATTGAAAGATGAGGATTTGCTGTTTCATTTAAATTTACAGGCTGTCTTCTTCAGCTTCCCCACATCTATTTTTTTGAATTATTCAAGACGTCATTTAATTTACAGAGATAAGGAGTGATGTTATCTGAGACATTTGATGTCAGCTTTATCAGGAAGCTGTATTAACAGCAGGTGTTACGCTGTGTTTAAATCCTTTCAAGTTAACTTATAGAGAGATTAGGGAGATGGATAACTCCTTGAAAGAATTCTTACATTTTTTAATCACACGAACAAAAACAAATCTGTTGATTTAACCTGTGGGTAGAATGAAGTTTTTTTTTTTAAAGGCGTTACACAGTATCTGCTTGGGCTAGAATGTGGAATACGCCATTAATATCAATTAACTTCAGTTTGGGTTTAGAAATTAGTTTTTTGTTTTTCGATTATTCTGCAGTGAATTGTTTCCTATAGTTTGGATTTGCATGTTAATGGTGGATTTGCATTCACTTTTAAAACAATGAATGAGTAAAGACCTTTTTCAGCCTTGTCTGTAATGGTAGGAGTAATGATCAATACATATTGAGAAAACTGTCAACACTCTTCTGTATCAAAGTGGCAGTGAGTACCCCACATTGTTTGTGCAATGTCACATGCACATCTAAAACTATAGCAGTTTTCCTCGCTGTCATCTTTCTCTGACCTCATGACAACAGGATCAGAAGGAAAACAATTTGCAGCATTGACCACCACAAACTGTACTGTATGATTTGATCTCCTCATTAGCACCAGCAGGCCCAGACAGATACAGGCTCAGTCCAGCTTGATGAATTGTGACAAGAGCTGACATATCAGCTGATATTTGTTATATGTCATTTGTTCATAGGCCAGTGGGTGTCAATTAACTGCAGTGCAGTAATCAGGTGATAAGTTTAGGGTAATTTGGAAACTGTAGTTTCCACCAGAGACCACTGACAAGTTTAGTTTTTAACAGTAAAATGTCCAACACAGTAAATATTGCGGCCATTAATAAAAACAAAAGTTTGTTTAAGAAAACAAATAACTATTGGCTGATAAATCTTTTTTTTTTTAACTTCAAATATTGTTTTTGGTATTGGAATATCCAATAATACAAACTATGAGTAACTATTCCTTTACAGTAACAATTTAAATATTTGGTATTTGGAATACAGTTACATTATTGAAATCAAGGGATTACATATTGATACTTCCCTGTTTCACAAGTTCATTCTCTCTCTAAATAAATTAAGGCAACTCCATGCATTTCCCAGAAGCCCCAATATGAAAACGAAAAAATTAGCTATTTGCATGATCAGTCACAATGGAGTTGGAATAGGAGCAGCAGGAGCTAGAGGTAGAGATGGAGCCCACAGGGGCACAACAGGAACAGGGAAGGAATGCGTTTCTATCTTGGAAAATCAAACAGTATTTCACATTAAAGAAAGAGAAGGCAACCAACCTCCTGTCAGCGTCCAAAGACTCCACCTCCAACCTGAAGAAGCATCTTAAAGGGATGGTTCGGACTAATTTCATCCTAGAGTCCTTTGCACCATGACCTTGAGCCAAACACTCCCCCCAGAAGCTTTTTTTCCCTTGGTCGAACATTTGGCAAGTTAATGCTATTAGCTGAATGGCTTAGTACATGCACTAATGAGCCCAAGAAGCAAGAGAACAGAAGAAGAGGTAAACAAAATGGCAGTTGAGGTTAACCCCGAATGTGATGATGATTGGCTCAATTTTGAAGGTCGCCCATACCTGTTTGAGCCTGTATACACAGCTACAACTGATGGAGGAGAATCAGAGAGGTAGCAGCGTTAGTGGCTAAGAGTAGCAGGCATCAGGTAAGTGCTATTTAAAAAAACTCCTGGTGTACTTACAAACTTTGCAAACCTATTTGTACTACTGTAGAAGTTTGGTACCATTCTGGGCATTATTAGTTGGGAAATTTATGAGATAAACATTTCCTTAGCGCCTGTCCTAAGCCATTCAGCTAATAGTGCTAACTTGGCCAATGTTAGACCACAGGAAAAAAGCTTCTGGGGGGAGTGTTTGGCTCGAGGTCATGGTGCAAAGGACCCAAGGGTGAAATTACTCCAAACCATCCCTTTAAAGTACTTTTTTTTTTTAATATTGTCTGCTGTAGTTTTACTGGTCACCTTGCGATTTTATAGTTGTATCAGACGTGCAACTTTACATTCTCCTATGTGCTGATTTACTAGCCCCAGAGCTGTTGAGAGACTGACTAGCCATGTTTGACATGCTAACTAACATTAGCTAAAATTAGCTGGTGGTAGCTTAGACTGCGATTAGATTTTTGTATTATGCAGTTAGTACAGTTAGTTACATTTTGCCTACTGCCTACTGTCTTCACTTAGGCCACTGTCTTATGTCTCCTGTTTAGTTTCAATGTTGAAGTAGCCTAATCCAAGTAATCAGAATACGTCGTAGTGTAATGTGACAGAATGCATTACAAATTACATTTTTGGCTATGTATTCTGCATTCTGTAACGGAATACGTTTTGAAAGTATTCTTCCTAACACTGGATTCGACAAATACAATATATGTCTCTGCCTTAAAGATGAACTGAACTGAAAAAATAAAAGTTGATAACTTGTTGGTTATGATAATTACAAACAAATTACACTAAAAATTTTAATTAAAAAAATCAATATAGCTGTTTTTTAAGCAACACAAAAATTGCGTTTGTTAGTATTAGAACGTTGACAATATCGATGACGTCACTGGCATGGTAGGCCCTGCGAAGGCTTATAGGCAACGGCTGCAGCATATTATATACACACGAAAATGAGTCCTTTTAATGGCACGGGTTACACATTTGAGCCTGTGAGGGACATGCCTGTAGTGTCTAACTACCACCACATGGAGGACAATCAGTTTCAGGCTCCCCCTTCAGTACAGGATCGTTTGTGGGGGGGACTGACAGGGATCGGTGTGTGTGTGTGGGCGCAGCTTACTGTCATGCACTCTCATTTATTGTATCCAAGCACATTATGCATTTTAGGAAATAGACTGCTTATATAGCGTTTGCATTTAAAGAAAACATAAAAAACATGGTTAAGGTCCTGTTTGTTTAAGAAAATAGAGGCAGATAAGTGGAAAATGTAATTGGACAAATTAATCCAATGGGATCGCTTGTTAACTGCACGTAGGAGAGTTACCCCAGTTTGACCATAGATGCACGGAGGATTTACGAGTTTTGCTGTTTACTTTGATTAGGCAGGTGCAGAGTCGGCGGATTTTTACTATGGAACTAGCAGCTGTTTCTGCCTCAACAATCTGCTCTGAGACGGCGAACATCCGCTAGCTTCAGGGTGAGTAGAGGGACGTTGGATTCTGTGGTTTAGTTAGCGGCTAGTAAACGTATTATTATCGATCTGTGATATCGTCGGAGTCTTGGTTTATTTATACAGTCTGTGGTCGGAGTTCTAGCTTGGGGAGTTTGTCATAAGAGTGCTTCCAACGTATTTAGTTGCTAGCCCTTTCCCTCGGTTGGATTGTTTGGTATCTAGCTTGGTGTTGTGTCTCAATTTCATGTCATGCCCAGTGTGTCAGTCTCTGTTTTGTTGAACGCTATAAAGCCTATACGTTGAGCTTTATTTTTGTAAGTGAATATGTTCGTGTTTTGTGTATGTGACAACAACGTTACATCCAGCCCTTTGCCTAGTAGACTTGATAGTATGCTGATAACAGGTAAACATACCGCTACCTCTCTGTACTCTGCCGTGAGCGTTTCAGCGCCCTGTCTGCGGCAGGTAGCATCGGTGGTGTTACTTGCCGGTGGTTATCGGTCTGCCCTGCACTGGAGCCTGCAGGCCTCAGGTTTCAGTCTGTTGGACTTAACCTCACCAGTGACGCTGTTGTATCAGAAGCACAGCTTTCCAAATAGTCTGTCGCTAAAAAATGCTACAGACTGCAGAATCCAGGGGCTGTCGGAGGGCTAGCCCGTTTTAAGGCACCTAGCTGCTAGCCATGAGTTAAGGACTGTTTTATTCCTTGACAAAGGTAGCCTGTGGAAATGTGTCGTAACCCCAGCTGCCTAAGCCCTATACAGTTCCTTACGGCAGCCTGGGGCAATACAGTATGCCCCCAGACGTCTTTCTTTCTGTTTCCTCAGCCATATGTCTGCTAGCCTCCGACTCTTTGTATGTTGTTCCTATGGCTGCGCTGCTAGTGCTAGTTAGCCACGGAGTAGCTTACCATGCCAGTGACGTAGTAGATTGTGGAATTCCAACATGGCGGCGCCCATGTAACAAAAACAACACTTTCAACTTGCCATTTTGTCCCTTTTAACAAATTCACCCATTTTAATAATTGTACCAGTGAGAAGAAATAAAATACATCTGTTATATCACCATTTTTCAAATTCCAGTTCAGTTCATCTTTAAGTAGTTTTTGATTATCAATACCTGATCCAAAGGACTTGGGAAGGGCGTGTCTTTCATTTTGGAATGAAATGAACATCTTTGTACGTTAGCATGTTAATCTCTGTATAAGAGTTTCCTTCTAACTAAAGCAAGCTACTGTAATCTGGCGATTACAGGAATGAAAGATAGAGAGACACGGTACTCATCTTGACTTGTACATCATCTTGAAGTTAATCAAGACTTGAAGGAATTATGGTGCCAGTTTAAGATCACTGTGGCACTGTCAAGACCATAACTCCTAAGTAACAGTCTTAAAAATGAAAAAAGTCAAACGACTCAAAATCTAAATCTGACAGGAGAGTGTCTGACTGCACAACGAAATGAAGAAAAGCATATTACCAGAGCTGATATTCAACTGAAATCTTTGGAAATCCCTGAAGAACGATGGATGCAGCGAAATAGACTATGCCCGGCGCTTCCGACTTCAGAGAGAAGCTGCTGATTCTCTTTGAGATGCTAAAATGGAATTAGAAACACCTGCAGGCAATAGTTTGCCATGTTTGTTTAAATAACTCAATTGAAACGTGATTATCAGCATATCTGCCATATCTTGTTTTACTTTTTATATTATTTTCAGTTTTAAAACAAACAGTTGTTGTTTTTCATTGTAAAAAAAAAATTCCGGCCTACATTATTTGACAATAGGCCATATACATAATGTTTACATTGGTAACTGACACAGTGTAAGTTGTTTTGCGACCACCCACATTTTGGTTTTCAATGAGCTGGCAGCACCAGGTAACGTGGTAAGGCTTTAAATTTTACTGGGAGTTACATGCCTTAATTATCTATTGAGAAACACAGTCCAACGCAGCGACTTCCTGGTGTCATCTCAGTAAAGTTGCCAGTTGTTATAAAGAAATATAAACAAGCCAGAGCGCTATTTTCTCCTGTAGCAGAATGATAATGGTTGCAACCAGACCATTCTCCAGCACTGAGACAGCACTGTAGAGATAGGTCTGACTATGCCAGACTACACTGCTACTAATGATCCATCACATTACATGTTTATGTATTGTTTTAATGTAAGAGAAAATAAAATAGCTACCGGTAATAGGATCTTGTCTATATGCAACAAGAAATTGCATTATCATGGCCAATTTTGGCTATATTTGCACTTTTTGCAACATAAAATAAAAAATTGAAACCAAAATAAAAATCTAGTTTTGACTCTGGGCATATTATCACATTGTCTTTGTTATTGTTTTTGGTGTGTCCCGGTAGCCTGTTGATATGAGTGGTACACTAAGTGGTTGTTAATGGCACAAACACGACTGTGGTTTTAAAATAGCAGACTGCCCATTAGGCTGATATTAACAAGGTAATGGCCTGTTACTAAACTGCTGAATGACATTGTTGCTGCCGCCAAGCCGAGCTGATGCCCGCAATGCACACATGACCAAACACACACACACACACACACACACACACACACACACAACACACACACACAATTAGTTATTCCATGCACAAATATATGTGTGTAGACTAGTGTGCAGAGCTGCAGACGAATCAAGTAACTTTGAGTTGCAGTACAAATGTGAGGAGAGAAAAAAGAGATGAGAGACAAGAAAATAGGTAGAATCCAACAGAATCAAAAGGAAGAAAAATTGACTTAAAGACATAGCTGGGAGGTGTGACAGTGGTTATTAAAGCTGGGATGCACTATGGTTGTTTACCTCAGCCCAGCTGTATTGTTGTGGCTCAGAAATTATTGATAGGTAGGAAGAGACGGTATAATAAAGAACTACACATCAATTCTGTCTGTACGTCCAGCTGTCTGACTGCTCCACTTGTCAGATGGGCTATAGTTACAGCTTCTCTATAAAAAAGCAACAGTGGTTTGAATGACATTTAAGAACAAACTTTGTCCTCTTTGTCAATGTAGTGCTCCAGTGCAAGTATAGTTGTTCATGTATTGTATGTCTGCTGGTGCACGTGTAGCAGTTTTTCCTGCCTACCACAATCATATACACACACACGCACAAACACACTCCTACTCTGTGGTGTGACGATAGGTCAGCGCAGTAGGGGGTATATCCCAGGGAAATCATTTCTCCCTCTCCTTTCCTCCTATTTGTAACTTGTCCTTTCAAGCAAGACGGCCCTTAAAGTTCAGTGGCGCATTCTTCAAAAAATGCTATTACTGGCTGCCTCTGATTCTGTATCATGCTGCGCACAGACCAGCCATCCCTCCTTTTTATGTTCCACTCCTCCTATCATCATTTTCTGAAGGCTAGAGAGAAGAAGTCAGGGATTCAGAAACGCCTGTGACCAATGCCTTGAAACCCTAAGCAGTCCCCGCCTCTGACTTTGCGCCAGACGTCCGTATCATATCGCTAAAAGGGCCTATTGCTTTTGATACTCCCTCTTTGTCTCTCTCTCAGTGAATCTTTGTCTCACCCTCTGTGCCAACTGTCAATAACACTCGTTCTCTACACTTGCGGGGCTCCATAAAACTGTGTGTGACTGTCACAGATATGGGCTTTCTTCTGAAAGGCATGAAGGAAAGCTTAAAGTTGTTGTTAGCCCTGACAATGAATAAAGGTTTACATACACACAATGGACACTGGTCATAATATATTTTCTCAACTTTTCTCTGGCCTGGCATTTAGGGTAATTGTTTAAAAATGAAATCAAGAAAAAAAGGTAAATAAATATATTATATTGAACAAATACATTTCTCTCAAAAGCCTCCAATGACTACTGTATGGCTGACAAGGTCATGTTGGTACTCTGAATATCATCATGGTTCACTCAACCTTGGTTGTTACCAGGGCTTTGAACCGATTTTTTTCCCAATCGGTTTGTTCCGAACAGAAACGGAATTATAACGTTTCCGGTTATGAGTTCCACCAATAAATTGACGTTCCCGAACCGGTTAGAACAAAAAAATACTGTTCCCGGAACGGTTAATTTAGTTCCTGTCAGCTGTTTAATGCTATATAATTATGTCACATCTTTCTCATCCAGCGTAAACCAAATGTAATAATAGTACAACCATTATTAAATAATAATTATATTAATAATAATTAAAAAGGCCTACAATTATTTCAAATGTGTAGTTTATTGTTAAAACAACAAATTCCAACCTGGCATTTTTAAACAAACAACAAAAAAACAAAGATTTGTGACTGACATTAGGCCTAACGAGAGTAGGCTAAATCGCCACGATGCAAAAAATATGCCTAACAGCCAATAATAAATAAAAATAAAAGAAATCATTCAGTCACAAAAGCAGATTACTCCCCATATCGGACGTTAACCAAGTGCAAATGGGTCAGCCTACATTCCAAATTGTTTATTCAGGCGGATGAAAAGAATATCCTCCAGAATTTTATCATTCAGGGACGACCTAAGCGGAGAAAGAATAAACTTCAAAGATGAAAATGCGCGCTCCACGCTGACTTGGGTCACGGGGAGGGCTATGACAGACATTGCGAGTTTGTGCATATCTGCATTTGAAGCGGCCATGGACGCCCAATAACAAAGAACATTCTCGGTGCGCTTTAAACGCGCTTCTCTGCAATAGGCGTCTAACAACGATGCAATGGGAACTCGGCCCTTTTGTATGACAGTGGTTTGTCTTTCTTTAGCCACCAGCAGCTTCTCAATTTCATCATCTTCAGATGAAGATGATGAACGCTCAGCTACGCTGTCTGTGTTGGGGGCGGCGGACAGGTTTTGGATCATGTCCCAAGTGCGGCACAGGTGTAATTTCGCCATGTCAGCCTGATTATCTGTCAAAAATAGCCTATACCTAGGGTCAACAAATAAAGCGGCCACAAATGCGTCATTTTCAAACAATGTATGTTGACGTGATTTCATGCACTGGACCAGTCGTTTGGCAAAGGGGCTGTCAATTTTGTCGGTATCTAACACACACTTCAGCCACTGGCCGTAAAAGTCACCTGCGGTAAGCTGTTCTGATTGGATGCATTTGGTTGTAATTTTTGCAGGTTTAAACACATTGACTATATTTGAAATGGCCTGCCACTGGGGTTCACTTAAATGCAGCTCATTAACGGTAGGCGACATGTCATCACAAAACGATCTGAGCTCGCAAAGTCGTTCGAGCATGTCGTGTGTGGAATGCCAGCGCGTGGGGCAGTCATCTATGGCCCTCCTGTGGCCCATTCTTTTAATAACGGCCACAACATTTGGAGTGCGCAACTTTTTAGCAACACGGCGTGCTTTACCAATGACTTTAGACACACCATTCTCTTTCAATGCGTCATCTACTGCTAGTTGTAAAGTGTGTGCTGAACAACGCACACTGCGCAAGATCTGCCCCTGAACAGAATCAATTTCAACATCAGGTTCTCTTCCCGTGTCGTCAGCTTCTGTGTCTACATCAGTGTCCTCCTCATCATCATCGCCTGTCGCTTGCAGGTCGGACAATAGTTGCACTGCTTTTTGCATGTTGGCACCGTTGTCCGCAGTGATCGAGTACACCTGCTTCAGACTGATTTTATACTCTTCCAACACCTCCTGTACCACAGAAGATATATAGGAGGCCATATGTCTTTCGCACAGTTCTCGAACAGCCAACGTCCGTAACACAATGTTTTCTCCTTCTGCATATTGCACATTAATCCCCAAAACAGAGCGATCCCTGCAAGTGGCACTGTCGATTTTCAGCATAATAAGTCTGCCACTAAGCTCGTCTATCAGTTTTCTCCTTTCGCTGTCAGCGAGTGTTGTGACCCTCTCACGAATGTTGGCTGAATTAATTGCGAAACCATTTCCAATTGCTTGTTGTAGTGGGTCAATTATTTTTCTAAAGCCAGTGTCTTCCATTAAGGAAAATGGTCTGCCGTTCACTGTGACCAGCTCCAAACACGCATCTACGAGGGCCTCCGATGTAATGGGTACATGGAGCAATTTTGGCTTCTTCACAGTAACCTCATCTAAAGTTCTTTGACTTGTGCCAGGTCTTTTTTGTGTGGTAGCAGTAGAATTCGAAGACGTATTGAACAGGTCCGGGTGACGCCTTTGGATATGCCTCTGCAAGTTCCCCCCATGGTTGCCCGCTATTTCGGCTCCACATCCCTCAACTTTGCACTTCGATTTGTTTGTTGCTGGGTCAAAGGAAAAATGTTGGTGATTTGGATTCTCTGTATGTCTTCCCATCTACACAAACAGAAAAGGTGCCACAAATGAGAAAGATAATCTGTTTAGTGTGTTACCAAGAATAGCTAGCTATCTGTGCATTAGGCAAACAGAGGTGTTGGCGCCATTTAGCCAAATGTTCGCTAGTCCATCATTAACGTGGATTCGACAAATATAGCTATTGATATTGTGTTTGGAATGAACGTTTTAATTAACGATGGGTCGTAATTTACCTCTTATTTAAGATGTGGAGTGGAGACACTGCTCTCTCTAGCCTGGGTGTTACGCTCTCTCTCCATTCAGTCAGACCCAGCGAATGTCTGATGTGATGTCACACAGGAAGTGAACCTCAGCCGTCATGGTAACGTGCACAGGAAAATAATAACTTTTTTTTTTAGTTAATTAGGCAACGGAAACTTTGAGGAACAAAATAAAACCGGTATTAACCGGTTACCATTATTTTTAAATAAGTGTTCCTGTTCCAGAACATAAAAAATAATAACGTTTCCGGTTTCGTTTCTGTTCCCTGTAAAATACAAAAAGTTCCCGGTTTTCGTTTTCCGTTCCTTGAACCGGTTCAAAGCCCTGGTTGTTACAACCTTTGAGTCAGTAAATGGAAGCTAAGCTCCCTGGTGGTAATTAAACATGTATGTCTTAATATGGTTCACCTTCAGTAGCATATTTATAAACATACAGAATACAAAAACCTGCGTAATACCCACAGAAAGTATTGTGTTTGCTGATCTCCAGTGGTTTAACGCCTCTCCATGCAGCTGCAATGATGTAGAAATTTACTACAGGGTGTGTCAGTACACTGGACATCACTGTTTGGTGTGGTTACAACTGCAACAAAGCACACTTCTGACTTATAATTCAATATCATGTTGCCATTTTTAATCGTGTATGAAATAGTAGTAATCATTCAGATCATTGTTGTCATGGTGCATCCACTTGACCCTAACAAGACCCGAGCTCCCTGGTTAATAATAGCTAAAGGCCCATATCTCACCTCCACCTCTCATCATTAATATAATTAGAAAGCCCCTCAGTTCAAGCTTGAATGCTGATGGCTGGCTAACACCTTGTTTAGGACGAATCGTCTCCCCTTCTTCCCATCCCTGTGATGCTCCTCTCCCTCCGTCACTCTGCCACTCCCATCGTCTGTGACCTCCACTGTCATCGCAGCTGCCCTTGAACAACAGAAATCTCTCCATTTCACAGGAACCAGCCATAAGGGGGCTTGATTGCGGCAAATTGATCCATAATCACAGCGCTCAGAGCTTTTTATCCTGCCGCGTCTTCATCTCCCCTTTAGAGGCCCCGCCGTTGGCGTATTTACATGCTGTAATCTCAAGGGTTTCCTCTGGTTTCACCCTTCTGTCTCTTTTTTCCTTTCTCTCTTTATTTATCTCTCTCTACCCTTCATCTTCTTTATGACTCTCCCAATGTTCTTTTCTCTCCTTTTCTCTGTCCCTCCCCATTCTGTCTGGATGTGATGCCAATCTGAGTGTCTCAACATGGCCATTGTAATCCCCTGGACTGCTATGTCTTTCTCTCTCTCACATACACACATACACACACACACACACACACATACACACACCTCTGACCACCACATCTCTGCTTTTGATTGCTCTCTTCAGCTACACACACATCCTAGATGGCTGCCATAGCCAAGAAGGCAAAGAGGAAGTGAAGAAGGGAGGTGGTACAGAGATGTAGAGATGAGTAGATGACTGGACTAAAGTACAGGAGACTTAACCTAACAATACCTCAGAGTGGTGTCATCTATATGCCTCTCTATCCTCTTTGTCTCTTGCCTCACTATTCTATTTCTGTTCTGTCCATCCGTCATTGGCATGACTATAATTAACATTACAAGGGTGTATCTTTATTGGAATTATTGGGTTTTTACATCCAACTTTCCTGGGGGGGAGTTTACATTCTACAATTGGAAAAGATAAACAATAACCAACTAACAAATGGTGGATATTTTATGGGTCGATTCAAGTAATTTTATTCTCAATACCTTATTTATTTTTTATTACTTTTGGGCCAACAGAAAAGTAGTATTCAGTATTCCCCAACCAGATTTTAGACCAATATGTTGAGGGCTTTTAAATTGCAATTACACCTTGTTGAGACAAATTACAGAAATTATAATTGAAGTGATATGATAAGATCAAATATGGTTAAATCTAATGGTTGTGGTGAAAACGAAGAAAGAAAATAGACTTCAAAAACAGGAGAATTTTATTTTGAAGGAGCTCAGTAAAGTTTTACGTGTTGCTTTGCTGATTTTCTACTTCTCTTTGTTCTTTTTCACCTCTGTCTCACTGTGTGTCTTTCTATCTCCCCCTTGCTGTCCTCTGTCTTTGTAGCAATCGTCCCCTGTGTCTGTGTCCATCCACCTGTCTGTGTAAACATCCACTCCTCTGTAGCTTTTTTTTCTTCATCTCTTCAGAGAAAACACCATGACCCCATTGTATGACAGTTAGCAATGTTTATGCAGGGACTCAATGTTTCTCTGTTACTGCATATCTCTCTTCCAACCCCCCCCCCCCACACACACACACACACACACACACACACACACACCCCTGATCAGAGTTTAGCTGTGGAAGGTGTGAAGTGACTGGGGCTGCTTTATAAATATGTGAGGGGGCCTTGATGGTGCACTCCCCACAATAAGATTAGCTGGATAAATCTGAGACATGCCACAGGCTTTCCAGCACCTACAGACACAAACAAACACATGCACACAAGTCAAAATTCAAAGTCAGGGTTTGGTCAATTCCTGGGGAAGAAAACAGCATCATAAAACTCTTATCACCTTAGAGCCCTCTGCACTTCAACACATATCCCCATCCCTCTCCGTCTCTTTTGTCTTCTTCCTTTCTTCCTCTCTCTCTCTCACTGTTTGTCCTTGAGGTTGCAGAGGGTGGTGTCAGCGGGGTGGAGCGAGGGGGGTGTGAAGAGGTGCAGAGCTTTGATGCTTGTTGAGGCTCACTCAGCTGGGCAGTACACGGTGCTGCATTTCGTCCCAAGGCTCTGTATAAATTCAACGCCAGTGACAATTTACAGCTCGCGCCCATCCTCGATATGACACACTGAGCAGTGCGCCAAGCGGATCTTGTTGCCATCTCGCCAAAGTGAGGCTAATTTATTACAGTGTAAAACCCACAGAGCAGCGAGAGGGGTGGGGCAGAGATTTAGAGAGGCCTTGGTTTGAGACTTGTGGTATAATGTGTTATAAAGCTGTAGCCAGTGTGACATTTTTTTTCATTGTATCACTTGTACTATGGTTGCAGTATGTTGTAGAGCATACTGAACCCACTTTCCCCTTCCCGTAGTGTGCCAAAGATATTTCATATTTCATCTGATTTAATATAAAACCTAAAATGCTATTTAGTATCCAATAAGGTAACTTGTCGTGCAGTTTAGTGCCAGTCTTAAAATTGTCACACAGCCTTCCATGTCTCAAAGTCTGGAAAGAGATGATATTAAAAATGTAGGCAAACTTTGCCTCTCCAACTCCTTTAATCAAATTTACTTTTAAATGTATTTAAATATATGCCATGATGCTTCAAGAAGATCTTGACAGTGTTTCCTTTGTACCTGCTGAAGAATGATGAAGATCTCAGTTAATTACAACACGTCAAAACTTATGAGATCGAAACCAAAGTTCCCAGGACTGCTGTCACAGAAAGAGCTGACCAGCACAGTCAGGCCTGACCTTGAGGATCTATTAGATGTATGTTGTTTTTCTACTCTCCAGTAATTTACATATTTATCAGAGCTGATCATAGTTTGACATCCTTTAATTTTTTTTCTTCCTCTTGGCTAGCTGCGAGAGAATGAGCAGTAATGTGCTATACAGTGCAGGACATGACTTTGGCAGGTGAGAAATATGCTGAGAGAGCACTTTGATTTGGAAGTGTGGGCATAAATTTTGCCTCTGCCACTTTCACTCACTCATTGTCACATCCCCCTCCTCTGCTGGGCTCCCACCCTCTTACTGTAGCCCTCCCTCACTTCCATTCACTCCTTCCCTTCCTTATTTTTTACACTTTTATAAAATTAGAATCATTTTTCTCTAAACTGCTGTGACAGGCCCACAGAGGACTGTGTGTGATGATATGAAGGTTAAAGAGGTTCATAATTTGGAGACATGGCCTCTCAGGAGTAGGTAATGGGCACCAGCATGGCAGCAGTGAATAATTAAAGTCACGCAAACTGTTTGGATGCCAAGCATATGTAAACTTCAAAGGTAGCATTAAAACATGATGAATGAGAAAACTGCTCATTTATCGATTAGTTAATGGACAGACAATTATTCTGAAACTTTTAATCATTTAAGTCATTCATCAAACAATTTGCTGATTCTAGCTTCTCCAATGTTTGTATTTGCTGTTCTTTTTAATGCAAACTAAATATCTTTGGGTTTTGGACTCTTAGTTGAAATAAACAGGCAATTTTAAGATGTCACAGTGGGCTTTGTGCTGTGCATATTTGATTTATCATTTCATACACTAAATAATGAATCCACTTATCAAAAGTATAATCAATAATTAACATACTCATTACTTTCAGCCCTAATGTACACACACAGTGTAATGCATACTCATCGTAACACACGTTTTTTCTAAAAACTGTCTGCAAAGAAAGAAAAAGAGTTCTACATACATCATTTGTGCTGCCTTTGAAAGCTACCTTTCAGTCAAATCCCTTGCCTTCTCTTCAGAGGTGGGTAGTAACGAGTTACATTTACTCCGTTACATTTACTTGAGTAAGTTTTTGAAAATATTGTACTTCTAGGAGTAGTTTTAAATCACTATACTTTTACTTGTACTTGAGTAGATTAGTGAAGAAGAAACTGTACTCTTACTCCGCTACATCAGGCTACACTGAGCTCGTTACTTTTCTTTTTACCTCTTTGGTATTCTACGCGTCATTGTTTTAACCCCAGCGTACGTCTCATTTTAATATTTTATTTTGACAGAGAGAAAGAGTCTTCCGCTGAAGGCTCTACCACGTGACTGTGTTTCACCAATCAAACGTTGTTGTGCAGTCACGTGACCATATTCGATCTCAGCGCCGGGACAGGTTAGCTTTACAGTTGTAGCAAAACAAAGATGTCAGAATCAACCGTCGCCAAGGCAACGCAGACCAGGAGGAACCCCCCCCCGGCCTCATAGTGAAAGCATGGTTACCTTAGGAAAAGTGCGAAACAGCAGCTAATTGTGCGGCGTCTTCTGTGTCGACCAAAACAAACGGACATTTGAGCATTCAATAACTCAACATCTAACCTGAGGAAACGTAGCGGTAATTTTAGTTTTTGCTGTGGAGAGGTGGATGTTTGTCTTTTAGGTTACATACAGTATGTTTTGCACATGCAGTATCCATCAAATTTGATGTGTTTGAAGTCTCTCACTTAAGCTATTTTGTAATTAATAAATTAATTTTAATTTATTTTAATGATTGGATGAACTATAATTTGCCTAAAGATGATTATTTTGTATTTTTGTCGGTCTGATTGATGCTTGTGTTAAGAAATAAATCAGACGTTACTCAACAGTTACTTACTACTTTTTTACTCTTACTCAAGTAATTATTTGGATGACTACTTTTACTTGAGTCATATTATTCTAAAGTAACAGTACTTTTACTTGAGTACAATTTTTGGCTACTCTACTTCTGCTTCTCTTTCACTTTGGTCTTTCGTTTCCTTGTCTTTATGTGTCTCCCTCTCATGACAGCCCCCCAACCCCTGCCTGCTGATCTCTACTGACACCTTGAGGTCAGAAGATGCTTCTGCAGTGCTGTGCTCAACCAACTTGACCCAAACCTGTCACCCTCACACCTGAGCCAAAGATGTGATTTCCCATTATATACAACCTAGCTATAGTACTTGGTATGGTACTGGTTCCCTCTGGGCGTTCGGGTGCCTATGGAATTGTGGGATTTAATTTTGTGCTACAATGCTTGACTGGGCACAGCCAGATACAGAGGAAGGCAGAGATACAGACACATAAACACAACAACTACTTGGGGAGCATTTGTGAGAGCCCTGAGGAGACATAGTCAGACACACACACACACACACACACACACACACACACACACACACACACACACACACACACACTACCAACAACGATGTGGATAAACAGTGGATCCATTGTAAGCTCCAGGAGCCTGCTGTAAGAGATTGTTTTGATGAGGCAGCAAGGGCACACTAGCATTGAGACCAAATGTAGCATGGCCACAATAGTTGAATTCCCCGACAGTCAGGACCTTGGCAGCTGCCTCTGGTTTAGCTCACAACTTTCTAGGTTCATGTTCTACTATAGGGAGAAAGGCTGTGTGTATCGGCCTATGCTTTTTTTCTTTCCTGATTGTAGCTTTGTACTGTGTGTGTGTGTGTGTGTGTGTGTGTGTGAGAGTGCGTGCGTGGGTGGGTGCGTGCATACATGCAGTTTCTAGTATGAGGAGCCTGTGTGGTGGCCCTGGGGTCGAGGCCAAAGTAGAATTTCTAAGTGATGGAATTTCACAGCCACCGAGCACCCAGCGGCCGGCCAAACCACAAGCACTCACATTTACAACAAACGGCCCGCCCCGCTCCACGGAGACTCCTGAATGGCAAAGCCATTTGTCTCTGTGAAGGGCAGAGGGAGAGAGAAAAGCGAAATAAAATCAGAGGGAGAGTACTTAAATGGAACACTGCTTTTTTTGTTTATGACCCTTGACCACTCAAACAGACATGCCATGTGCACGCAGACACAAAAGCACACACATACTGCTGTGAGGCTAAATTGGAATTAAGGAGAAGGAAAGGTGCATAGCCTGTTGCTAATTAGCATTTTCTCTGCTCAGCAGAAGCGGGTGAAGGAATCAATAAGATATTAAGTTTGTGTATAGCGATGAGACACGCAATCACTTTCATTCATTAGCAACAGCAGATTTAAGGAAAACACTGGGCAAGAAAACAGAAACAATTTGACCTCTGTGATTTTCAACTTTGCTTGTTATTCATTCTTTCTATTGTATTTGAGGAATGTAAGCAATAATAATCCTCACAATATCTACGGTGATATAAAAAGTTAACTTAACTTCTTGCATTTTGAGTTTCAGAATAGAGTAGAATTTACACTAAAATATTTCACAGCAGGAATCAAATAAACCGTTTTAAACACAGATTATTCACGGGTAAGTTTCAGATGTAGTCATTCATTCATCTTGCAGAATTGTTTAGGAGAGAATCCAAGACACTTCACTTTGTTTCAAAGGGTTAGGGTTACCCTATGCTCAAGAAAGGGCTCCAAGGTACAACTCATCTGTCCAACAGAGAGAGAGAGAGAGCAGGGAGCAAGAAGTCTTCAGCCAGACCTGAAGTCTGAAATCAATGAAGGCCTTTATCACGTCACACCATAGCTGGCTGTTTCCGACCTCTGTAGATGTATAATTCACCTTGCTAAGTTGAATATTCTGAGCCCTGTGTTGGTTTGATGTTTGATTCATGTGTCTGTCTAAAAAACGGATGGCCAGGTCAATATGTTTTTTGACCCAGCCTCTTACTCTGGACTGCAATAGGCTACTTGTGTATCAGACTCTGATGCCACCAACTTAAGATAATAATTTATTCTCATTTAAAACTTAGTTTTTAGAGTTGCTGTCTACACAAACTTTGTGTTTAGTAACAACACCACCTCTCTCCTCTTTTGTCTTTACTTTCCTATACACCTTCCTCCCCCTTTCTCCTCTCTCACTCCTCTTCCCCCAGACCATCTGAATCCAGAGAGGGAGAAGAAGTTGGTCTTTCTTTCAGCTCGTGTTCACCCTGGAGAGTCTCCTGCCTCCTTTATTTGTCAAGGTAAAGTTTTAATGTTGGGTTGGTGCCCTGTTTACTGATTCAGATGCAGCAGCACCATTGGTCTGTGTGTTTCACCAACATGTGTCAAAGTTCATTATATGTGGTAAGCATGTGTTTGTATTTACATTGTTAATAGTCAGTGTACTATTCAATAATTTTTCTGTATTTAGGAACACATACTATTTACTGTTTTCTATTACAGTAAGAGACTAATGCATTTGAATATAGACATTTTACATTTACACATTACATTTATGGACTGTCTCAGATGGGTCACACAATAACACAACAACAGAACACTATTCCGGCCAATCAGCAACAGGCGACAGTCCTCCAGGTTAAAGGGGTACTCCGGCAAAATAGCATTATGCCTTCACATAGTTAGGGGATTTGCAAGTGACACACCAGAAAAAGATTTGTTCAAAACAATGCAGGAGAGGCGGTGATATTTAGATTTTAGACCCTAGTATGGGTTGAGATCCAAAAATTCGAGATCCCACATTTCCCATAATGCTACTCAATAGCATATTTGTTAGATTTGCCCTACCTGATAATTGCTCTCATATTTTTAACTCCATGATCCAGTTTTTAGTAATACACAAGATCAGGGTCATTTTCTCAGACTTAAAAAGCTCCCCCCAGAGTCAGTCAGACTGAGGAAGAACATACAGTACAGAGGAATATACAGAGAGGTGGTAAAGGTGATTGTCTGTCTGTCTATCTATATATGTTTATCTATATATTAGTATATACCTACAGTATCAGTTTGTGTTAGTGTGTTGTATGCATCATCATGAATCAGAAGACTTGGCTTTTAGCCCGCTGTGTGCTGTTTGTTTTTCCAGCACCGTCAGCTCCATTCCATTTGTATCGATTTAGGCTTGACGTCTCCTATTCCTCCCCCGATTCTGACGATGCCCCCTCACTGTCCTTCCTTCTCCTTTTGTTTCTCAAAACTCAATTAACTGCCAGCCCGTCTTTGGTTTTCTTTTCAAGTCTATTTCCCGTGTGTGTGTGTGTGTGTGTGTGTGTGTGTGTGTGTGTGTGTGTGTGTGTGTGTGTGTGTGTGTGTGTTTGATAGGTGTGATCGACTTCTTAGTGAGCGAGCATCCTGTGGCTCAGATCCTAAGAGATCATGTAATCTTCAAGATTGTCCCCATGCTAAATCCTGATGGAGTCTACCTGGGCAACTATAGGTACACATTCACACATCTTTTAATTTTTAATTTTAATGCATTGCTATGTTGCATAGAATTCACACTTTACATGGTGTTATATCCTGCTGCGTAGGATTATATCCTCTTAACTCCATCTTTAGGGAGCTTAATGAATTCATATAGCTCACAGCAGTGAGTAGTTAGAAGATAGTATTTGGCCGTAGGGCTGTTCTCTCTGTCCATCCTCTCCTCCTCTGTCCTTAACACTACTGCTGCAGCTCTGTGGGCATCCTCCTCTTCCTCTCTTCTCTTTCCCTTCTTCATAATTGCCTTTTACTTAATAGGCTCAGCCCCAGGAATACTAATGTACACTGAGATAAGCATCAGCAGCATGCTCCTAGTGTGTTTGTGAGTGCCATCTAGTGGCGGTGCCTCCAAAAATATTTGCAGGGAATCTGACTTGCTCCCCAACAGTGAAAATCTCTATAATATTGTTGACTGTGATTGGTGGACTGCTTAAAGGCTTTTTTTCATTAGCTTGCTTTCACATTGAGTGGCAATGAGAAGCGTGTTGACATAACGTGAGTAGTGATAGTCCTTACCTCAACAATCACACATACTCATTTATATACATGCATGTCTCACACACACTAACACACACACAGGCACACATATACCACACAGCAGTCCCTGCAGGATACAATGCAGAGCAGACTGAAATGGATACATGCAGAGCCAAGAATCAATGTCACTTAACCTGGGATGAGTTTTTTGTTCATGGCTGGCTGCTCTGCTCAGTTGCTCCACAGTATCAGTAACTGCTGTATCATTTACCAGGGGCTTTAGTAAATATCAAAGATACACAAGACAACAAACAGGGCAGCTCAGGATGCATCTTTACATGCAAACATTCCATTATGGCAATTGCAGGTTGCTAGTAACACTTAATAGTAGCAATCCACCTCTGCAGAGTACCTTGTTACATCCATCCATTATATCCATATCCATACAAAAGGTTACAGTGGGAATATTTTGACTGAAATACCTTTGCATTCCCTCACAACACATTTTTCGTTTCCCTAAACTGACCGACACAATAATTGTTCCTATGGATAAGGGGGGATGCAAAAAATATAGGTTATAAAATCATCTAAATCATTGCGAGGGAAAAAATCCCACCATGAACTTTTGGGGGCCTTGGATATACTGTATGTGTGTGTGTGTGTGTGTGTGTGTATGTACTTAAAGTGACTATATGTAACTTTTTATGTTTTTGAAGCTCTGTCTGTTTAAGACCATTCATACAATGGTCTTAAATGACCTGTTATAGCAAACAAGACTAACAGTGAAAAGAACGCCATTTATATTGTTTTTAGTAAGGCCTCTGCCCAGGTTTGATTTTCTGTGAAGTCACAGAATGATTGGCGGCAGGTAGACGGCGCTACACTAAGACATTCTGATGGGTCACAGATGTCTTTGTGACACCAGAAAAGCCTGTGTTAGCATATCTAGCCTTTTGAGCCAGGTAAAAGGAAGCAGAAGATTTCTTTATACAGGCCTAATTGTATTTTAATGTTATTTTAGAAGTTATCTGTTGCAGTTATGGTTGATACTGGGGTACCATCACAGAAAAGAAGGAAATTAAACAAACTACTAGAAGGCAAAGTAAAAGACAATGAGTCACACTCGGTCGGCCTATCAACATTTGGAGACATTTACGGGATTGTAAGTGATTCAAAACCGACCCCGAATTGGCCCTCATGTAATATGTCTATTTCATTCATAAAATAACTTTACAATGCGAGATGTGGTTATACGTCAGTAGCCCACATTAAATTACTCAATCCTTCCATCTAGCACGGATTCCTTTTAGTCCGTGTTTGTGAAGGCCTACTATTTTCTTTTACCTTGTCCCCCTGTAACATTACTTGTGTAAAGCGCCCATGCGTTTTATTAAATATGCTATATTAATTGGTTGCTACAACAAACTCTTAATGCTTTGGGTCGTGATGGTGAAGTAAGTAGGCCAAGTTACCGGATGTAACTATGCAGTTGTATCTTATTCTTTTATTGTAAATGAATGATTTTGCGAAACATTCATCACAACTGTATGATCTTCTCGTAATGCTCACACAGTAATGTACAGTGGGCATTAAGCAACGTAAAGAAAAGACCTTTATGACAGCAGGTGCGGTAACAACACTACCACTTTTGTCCAAAGCGGCTGCTAGAATCAACACAAACTGAAAGTTACATATAGTCACTTTAAAGGTACCCTGTGTAGTATGTGTGCATCTTTCAGGCCTAATTAATGTGTTGAATGTATTTTATTCCTCATATGTCACTGTCTAATTTGTATGGAGGGTTTTCACCAACGTGACGTTCTGGGCGTTAACCCGGATGCACGGCCATATTGGAGGCACTCAGTGTAAACAATTAAACAGAATACATTAGAGTATAGTGCACTTTGGATACTTTAAGCAAATGTAGCCATGTCTAAACAACAGAAAAGTGTCCAAGATGCAAAGGCATATAGGGAAGGACTTGGACCACAAGAAAAGTATGGTTTATTGGTGGTGCAGATCACTACGAGTTGACTCCCTATTCTTGGATCCATGATGACCGGTGATTCTTCCTTCAGTTGCATATCCCGTTACAGTCAACTACCTGGTTTTCCCGCCCAGCCCATAAACAGCGGCAGACCTTAAATCCTACAAAGGTTTGGAGGCCTATAACCAGATGGTGTGTGGATGGGTGAGGGAGACGCAGTACCAAGTCATTACGCCTGTTGTGAAGGCCAAACGCAATAACGCCTTTAATCAACCTAACCTTAACTATATGATGTTATTGTGATACTCAAGGTGTAGCCAAGTGACTCTCAATCGTTTTCATTTCAAAGACCCCAGCAATCTACACTGTACACTATCTGAGTGAGTTTGAGCTTTGCCAACCACAAGCGCCTTCTTTCCTTTGATAACTTCTGGCATTCCTCTCCCTGGTTTTTAATAACTTTTGGAAGTCAATAATATTCCAAATGTTTTTCTAAGTCTGACCTAATGGTACAACGATAATTAACCATTTTCCTTGGGCGACGCTTGGGATCTACTTCAGTGCCTGTGCTTTGTTTGGATGTGGAGTACCTTCAATATGGCGACATCCGGTCTGATGACGCTTCGTGAATACCCTCTATATAGTACACTATTTTTAACCTCCGCCATTTTAACTGACTGTCCAAACACTGACTGTGAATGCCATGTACTCTTCTTTCTGCTAACAATGTCATGATGCGATGTGTCACATCGCATCATGGGGGGGGTATACAGGTGTTCTCTGATGGGTTTTGACCTGAATCGGCACTGGCAGGATCCCTCTCCATGGGCCCACCCCACATTGCACGCTGTCAAACAACTCATAGTTCAGATGAACCAAGACCCGGTGAGCGAGCAAGTAAAGCATGCATACACATAGCACACACACATGCACACACACACACAAACACACCCACACACACACAAAAATATGCACACGTCCTACATACTGTGTTCAACATTTTTTCAACACAGCAATGTCCCAAGAGCAATTTCTGTCTCCCTGCTTGGTTCAGCATGTTCCTCCAAGCTGTGTTTAGGGTGTGTGCACTGGGGAGCGTGGATAGGCTCGTCATCACCTTAGAATGTCAGCTCGGCTCTCCTGGCCATTCAAAACATATTACTGAAGCAAGTCTCTATGCTTTCAGTCTCTAACTCTACTGTAACTTTTTCCTTCTCCAGTTTTAGTCTTTCAGTCAGAGGAATGCTACACAGCCAGGCAAGGGATTTCTCTCTTTGTTCCTGATGTTAATTATAAGCAGAGCGGCAGGTTGGTGGGATTATTGAAGGTCAGTGTGTGTCCTGGGAATACTCTGCCCTTTTGTACACTCTTCTAATCCTGATAAGAGAGGGAACGGGCTAGGGCGGGATGCAGGGCAGGCCAGAGATGGGGTGAGGCGCAGGGCTGGCATCGGGCAGATTAACCTTTTCCCCCGGCGCTGACACACTGATCGATAGACTCTGTCATGGCAGGGTGATCCACTCATGCCTGTCATTCACACACACTCACACACATACTCACCCTGAGCAAACACGCATACACATAATAACACTCTCTTGTCCCACAACGAGAATACTGCAATGCACAGACAAACAAATGTTCTCAGATGCATACAATAAATTAATTAAGTTACAATCATACCATTATATAGAGAAGTTGTTCCCAATATATATATATGTGTATATATATATATATATATATATATATATATATATATATATATATATATATATATATATATATATATACAGGAAAATAAGTATTTGAACACCCTGCTATTTTGCAAGTTCTCCCACTTAGAAATCATGGAGGGGTCTGAATTTGTCATCGTAGGTGCATGGCCACTGTGAGAGACGTAATCTAAAAAAAAAATCCAGAAATTACAATGTATGATTTTTTAACTATTTATTTGTATGATACAGCTGCAAAAAAGTATTTGAACACCTGTCTATCAGCTACAATTCTGACCCTCAAAGACCTGTTAGTCTTCCTTCAAAATGTCCACCTCCACTCCATTTATTATCCTAAATTAGATCTACCTGTTTGAGGTCGTTAGCTACATAAAGTAAGAATCCAACTACTAACATGGCCAAGACCAAAGAGATGTCCAAAGACACTATAGACAAAATTGTACACCTCCACAAGGCTGGAAGGGGAAATTGCCAAGCAACTTGGTGAAAAAAGGTCCACTGTTGGAGCAATCATTAGAAAATGGAAGAAGCTAAACATGACTCTCAATCTCCCTTTGACTGGGGCTCCAGGCAAAATCTCACCTCGTGGGGTCTCAATGATCCTTAGAAAGGTGTGAAATCAGAACTACACGGGAGGAGCTGGTCAATGACCTGAAAAGAACTGGGACCACCGTTTCCAAGGTTACTGTTGGTAATACACTAAGACGTCATGATTTGAAATCATGCAGGGCACGGAAGGTTCCCCTGCTTAAACCAGCACATGTCAAGGCCCGTCTTAAGTTTGCCAATGACCATTTGGATGATCCAGAGGAGTCATGGGAGAAAGTCCTGTGGTCAGATGATACAAAAATAGAACTTTTTGGTCATAATTCCACTAACCGTGTTTGGAGGAAGAAGAATGATGAGTACCATCCCAAGAACACCATCCCTACTGTGAAGCATGGGGGTGGTAGCATCATGCTTTGGGGGTGTTTTTCTGCACATGGGACAGGGCGACTGCACTGTATTAAGGAGAGGATGACCGGGGCCATGTATTGCAAGATTTTGGGGAACAATCTCCTTCCCTCAGTTAGAGCATTGAAGATGGGATGAGGCTGGGTCTTCCAACATGACAATGACCCCAAGTACACAGCCAGGATAACCAAGGAGTGGCTCTGTAAGAAGCATATCAAGGTTCTGGCGTGGCCTAGCCAGTCTCCAGACCTAAACCCAATAGAGAATCTTTGGAGGGAGCTCAAACTCTGTGTTTCTCAGCGACAGCCCAGAAACCTGACTGATCTAGAGAAGATCTGTGTGGAGGAGTGGGCCAAAATCCCTTCTGCGGTGTGTGCAAACCTGGTGAAAAACTACAGGAAACGTTTAACCTCTGTAATTGCAATCAAAGACTACTGTATCAAATATTAACATTGATTTTCTCAGATGTTCAAATACTTATTTGCAGCTGTATCATACAAATAAATAGTTAAAAAATCATACATTGTGATTTCTGGATTTTTTTTTGTTGATTATGTCTCTCACAGTGGACATGCACCTACAATGACAATTTCAGACCCCTCCATGATTTCTAAGTGGGAGAACTTGCAAAATAGCAGGGTGTTCAAATACTTACTTTCCTCACTGTATATATATATATATATATATATATATATATATATATATATATATATATATATATATATATATATATATATATATATATATCTCTCTCTCTCTCTCTTGCCACAGCCAGTTAATCCCATCAGACACACTACTCATGTCTGGGGTTCCCAGATGCCAGTTTCAATGCCAGCTCTGCAGCCTGGAGGCCTTGTGCTGCTGCCCTCCATTCATGCTCATCTCACTCAGCGGGCACAGTGTCTAATGAGGTTACCAGGGTTGGAGGGGTCCGCTGGAGGACTCCATTAACAGGAGATCAGCAGCAGGACAGTTGGGCTAAACTAGTATATATGATCCACATCCTAGCTGCTAACTCAGTGTGGTCATTTGTTTACAAACTAGGAGACTGAGAGGAAGCTGTAATGGGAGGTCAATATCAATTTTAAGGTGATATTTCATACTGTACCCTGCAATTGTGTCTAAAATCTAGAGTTTGCAAATAAGGGTAGTTCTGAATCAAACACAGATACATTAACCTAACAATTATTTGTCAGGAAAAAAACACTAGCCTATACTTTATGACGTTCGTGTGTCCAAAAATCTATTCAGGTATGCAAGCCAAAGTGTGGAGAACTGAGGTTCAGCAAGTCTCTCACACAGGTGGCTGAGGGCCACAAGATGGCTAATATAGCTTTATTAGCAGCCCTTGTTTTTCATTGTAATGTTGTTGTTGCTTGCTGTTAAATTTGTAATAGTGTGTTAGGAATGCTGGTCTTGATGCTGATGCTATAACAGGACGAACAATAATTTGTAATGGACTATTTCTCATAAGCACAGTTAAATCGGTAAAGGCAGAGTTACATTTTCTCAATTTTTTCTACATTCACAACATATTGCAATAATCCTTCTCTTCCACTGATTGGAATCAACCCAAGAACAACAAACCCCAGCATTAAAAAAAATACAATTGAGGTTGTTATTATCTTTTGAAGTTACCGCTTTAACTTTTAAGTAAAGTATGTTGGTAGGCATGAGGCTGCAATTATGTTTGAATACTTACAGTTTATGAAACCTGTTGAATTTAAGATAACACAGAAATTACTAAAGACCTATAACCTGATAACTTCGAGACATGATCATAAACAAAATTATTAAGTCCCTTTGTGGTGGCTCGACAGAAAATCCTTGTTACAGCAGAAACAAGGAAGCTAAATTGTGTTTTTGATAAATGTGCATCTCTAGGTACCATTACACATGATAATTCATATCCTTGCATGATTTGGGTTATTGCCTAGTAATACAACTCTAATAACAGTGATTCAGTGTGTTTCACTATGTGTAAAAACTGTATGTTGATGTCAATAAGTCATCATATTTGGGCTGTTTAGGCTTTTCAAGTTTCAGTAATCTTAAGGTACGTGCCTTATTATCAGTAAAACCAATACAGATTGTGAATTTAATTTGAGGTGCTGTGCAGTTTTCCTCTGCTTTTAATGTACATAAATCTGACCCTGATGTTTTGTCCATCACCACAATTTCTTCACTACTTTAGATACCCACAGATGAGGCATCATTAAATCAAAGTCACATTGCCATTCGTTGCACAAAGGAGCCCATTCAGTTTGAAACCCCATCAACCATTCTTGTGACAGACATCCTCGTCACTCCAAAGTGATTCTCCATCATTGTGAATTCAGCTGCACTCTCTTTCTGCTGGTAAAATAGCTTCCTTGTTCTGTTCAGGCAATAACTTCAATAACTGTCTGTTAGTTTCTAGACAAGTGGCATTTAAATCAAAGCTTGTTGCAAGAGCAATCTAAGCTGCATTGATATTGATGGCTGGAAACTTTTGTTTGACAAATATTTGTATATTAATTTAACACTGCTTAGAACATTTGCACTCGGTAGTGTTTATGCAAATCTGTCCTGAACAAGAAATTATTTTTTAAATTCAATGACTTAATGACGCTTGGAACGGTTATATTATATGAATACAAAGTACGTACAGTTACAGTTTGGCATCACGAGTATACATTCGTCACTTCTTACAACAAACAAAGGGAAATGATAACAGATTTTTCCCCTTCAGAGGAAATTAAATCAAAATCAGAGGTTATTTAATATGAGTTGTATATGTCTGAAATTGATATTCCCATACAACAAAACTGCATTTATGTTACCCTCAACATTTTGAGGGTAACATATTTTCTCCCAGATGTTTCAACATGTCCTTGAACCAGTGCGGGTGCACATTGGGAAACGGTTGCAGTTTTAAACACGTGGTTAAAGTTGTGAATTGAAACTAAACTAATTGATTAGGTCAAAGACAAGATCATGGTTTGGGACAAAATATGTAATTTTTTTATGTAACTTTAGTAACATACAAAAATTCAAATAACATTGTCTTTTGGTGCCACGCAGGACACAAACAGTTGACCTTCTCAAACAATGTAACATATTTGTGATACATCAAAAACAAACGTTATCTGTAAGAAAATATATTTCCCTGGAAACATGATTGAGATTGCAGTTTAATAGTACTGGAACCTAATTTTCAGGTGACAGAGCTGCACTGAGAATCAACACCCTCTCTTCGGCTTCAGCTCATCTGTTGGCCTACAGTACGTGGTTGAATCCCAACGACTCTCCACGGCCTCCTGATATACAAAATGACGATTAAGCAGATAATTAAATTAATGGAATGGGTCACCTCATTCAACAGTATGGCTCTTTCATGTATTTTAACAGTTTTGGAAAAATAGAGTTCTATGGCACAGAGTCACTAGCTATATCAGGCTGTGGCTACACACAATAATTCAATCAGGAGAGACATGTTTCCAGATATGCAAATGAGGTTTATTGTTCAACTCAATAAAATGTACAAAGTCTTTGGCGATTAGACTCCGTCGCTATACGAATATTTCGTATATCTATATAGGGATAGAGAACCATCAGAATCCCGATGGAATCTAGACACCGGTGGTAGCAACTAAGGACCCCGAAGACCAGACCAAAGGAGGCTCTGGATCGGGTCAGCTGGAGTAGATGACTGGAGGTGGAAGGGGAGGTGGAAGGGGAGGTGGAGGGTTGCACTCTTCGCCAGCATTGATAGTTGAATAACACAGGGAGAAACAGATTATTTAAAGCAGGGTTGCTACTCTGTGATTGGGCCTTGCAATTTGTGTACAATTCTGATTGGTTAAGCTGGAAGGTGAACGCCTCCACCAGCTGATTCTATTTAGGAAGACAGCATTGACTAAATTAGGTCTTCCTGAAAGAATTTACGCTGAGCTGTATTTCAATCAGGAGAGACTAGTTGCAGATATGTGACAGTTATACACGGCAAAAAGTATATTTATTAAGATAACAGCTGAACTGATTAGCAGTGCACCTATTAAAAGTTATTTTTATTTTTAGTTATTTATATTTGCTATTAGTCAGGGGGAAGTGTTTATTGTAACAATATAAAAGATATTTATAAATACTAGACTTATTCTTTAAGCAACCTTGGGTCTCTTAGGAGTTTGTGGGCCAGTTACTGGAGAGAATATTTGGCTATGTCCGTAAGGTGACAAGAAACAGGACTTCACTGCGATGCTCATGTTGTACTGTGTCTACTGGTGGTGTAATGGAGCAATTAATTGCTACCATACCATGTGAACCACAGGACCCAGATGTTCATCTGTTAAGAAATCAACAATTCTGTTAGTGAGTTTATTTGTTTTTCCGCCTCCGGGAGTCCATAACTGCTTAGCGCAGCTTTAAAGGGAGCTTGCCCATATTCTTCACATAATAAATACAATGTTAAATGTAACATAGAGGTGTGATCAAGTATAGCCATTGTGTGAATGGTGACTAAGTATATGCTCATAAGCCGGCTGTAAACTTCTCTCCATCCATCTGAAGGCAAGTTTGCGCAAGCTGTTTCATAAAATTCCATCATTTACCATCTGCAGCTGAACATTGGTCAGCAGGGAAAATGGCTGAAAAAGTCAGTGATGCAAGAAGCTATAATCTGTTCCCAAGCTACCCTGTTGTTTGTTTTGAAAAGAGAGAAATGGAGAGGGAAGAAAAAAGGAAAAGAGACCAAAGAAACAAATGGACCCATCTCCTTCCTAAAGTGTTGCTTTTCCAGCTCATTTATCAAAAGCAGGAGAAGAATTCTTTGTGATTGGCTGATTACCAGAAGCATTCATCACAGGCCGACATCCCCACCATTTGGACACTGCCATTTTGGATAATTTGTTAAAGATGACAAAGAGGTCATTGTTACCTTGGCTTCTTTTTGACCTTTTTAATATTAAAAAATTAATTTTCTATCCAAAACAAATGTATTAGTTCCTGTCACAGCACCTAGATGATTTTGCACCTAAGGCCCACTTCTGTGTGTCCTACAGCCTCACTCTTTTTCTGTCTCTCTTTCTTTGTTCAATAGTCAGATTTACATTTGACTGTACTGTATGTGTGAAGCAGAAGATCTGTCTCTTATTTTCTGCCACCCTCTCTTCTCTCTTCTCCATGTGCGTTGTCCTCTGGTGTCAGCCAACCATTTCTGATCTATTTCTGAGATTTACGGACAATTTTACCCCATCATCCCTGTGTCGTTTCAATCCCTCCATCATCCCTCTTTTTATTCTCCCTCAGTAGGAAACTGAATTGTCTGTTTTTCACAGGAAGATACAGATAAAGCTCTTACACTCTGGCAGTGTGTTTTTATCAATTTAGTTTGTCTTTCCCTAATCTTAATTATATAAAATTATTTTGTTAAAATTATTGTTTCAATAATTCTTCTTTACCCCTTTTTCCCCTTCACCTGTTCTCCTGGCAGGCCCTCTCAACAGATGTGGCAGCTTATGTGGCACTAACAGGCCCGAAGCAGAGGGCTGCCTGCGCCCGTTCAGGCTGATTACAAGTCACCTCTGTGTTCATAAACAGACAAATTCCGCCATCAATTTGAGAGCACCGTTCAGACTGAGAGGGAGGGGGGAGGTAGACAATGAACGAGACGAAGACAGACGGAGGGAGAGTTTTGTGTCATTTACTCTCATCCATGAAGCAGGTCATGCGATCTGCCATGTTCTGTCACTGCTACATCATTAGAGGGTCACTGACCATGTGCCCCCGCAACCTGAATTGGCTTCTCTAACTAATGAAATGTTGGCTAGAGTTTTACAGTGTATAGGTGATATGACAGTTCTTCTTTCTATCAAAATTGTGTGAGGAAATTGTATTAGATATAAATATTTGATGCGGACACAGTTGCACAAATCCATCTGTACAAATCAGAAACAACAATTGTAAAAAAGTTAGTTTCTCGAACAGTAAGAATTGTGACACTTCAAAAACAACTTTAAAGTTGGTGAAAATTAATTTTAAGTAAAGTAATATGTACAGTCTGTTTTTTTCTTATCCAACTGAAAATCTGAGAAGTCATTTAATAAATATTGGGCCTTATTAAGATTGGTACTCTGTATTTTAAGAATCATGACAGTGTGTCTGCTCTAATGTAAGCTGCAAATATTTGCATGTCCGGCTGTTTTGCGTACAGCTTAGTCATGTTTGCTACCTGTTAACCTTGTTAACACAATGCTACTTCCAAGTCCAATGGGTTACAGTGTATGTAAAAACAAACAGTAGTACATGCTAACATTGACAGTTCTATCCTGCTCTATTGGATTTAGGGAGGTTTACCTAGTCTCAATCTACTCTAAGCAATCCCATGTCTTTCTCATGGATCATCAACTTTTTGCCTGGGACATGCAGCTTTAGCCTCAGTCTTTTAGCATGATATCATGGATGTGGTCATCAAATGGATGCCTGGTTTTGTCTGCCTCGCTCTGAAATCAAGGACACATTTTTCTGAACATTATCAGGAGTTTTGAGTGATGTATCTGCCGATGTTATCATCGTAAACTGCATAAGTATGCAAAAAAAGAAAGCTTGACAACTATAGCAACATTATCAAAGGGGGTGGGGCTAAATGAACAGTCAATTAGCGTGCTTCCAATCAGAGGCCTGCTTTCTGCTGCCCACTTCAAAGCCTAATTGGATCTGGCACATGGAGAAACTTGTGTCACTCCTCCCACAGGCATTATGGCCAATAGTTAAATGTTGGATAATGTGCATTACATGGCAAGTAAGCTCAACTGTCTTCTCTTGAACAAGCAGCCGTTTCCCTTCCTCTCAAAAGGTATGCTTCTGATGCCAGGAGCTTTATTCAGTAGTTTGTAATCCTGCTTCAATCAGCTCCTTTTCCTTTCCATGTAAAGATAATCCCGGCATTTACAGCCCTCATCGCACCCCCGCACCCTGATCTAATTAATATGCAGAAGATAAGTACTTGTCTGACAAAATTTATTCTTTTGACCTTCTGGGTTTTACACTAAACTGTTTGCGGCCGCTGCAAGTTCACCACAAGTTGAGAGTTCCCTGGAGTTTCTGCAGCAAGATGGGGCTTTTGTTTCTCTCTGAGTGGTTTAATTTGGACAGCTCTCTCTCTCTCTCTCTCTCTCTCTCTCTCAAATTGTCTTCTGACTTTCATTCGTCAGTCTCCGTTTCTTAATTGCCCCTAATTGCTTAATTACAATTTCAAATGAACAATTCTGGAGGTCAGAGCGGGTTGATAATTGAAGCATCAATCACAGTGGTGGGGCCTTCAGAACCGTCTCAGTTTGATTGACAGGGCATTAACTAAGTATTTTAGTAAGCCTGGACATGACATTGTGGGGACTCCATTGCTGATATACTATTGTTCCTGTTGCTCCTCTGCTGTCCTTCACATGAAGCTGTGAATGTGAAATTTTCTGGGTTAGAATCAGGACAGGAACAGTCTAAATTGAACTCAATCTGGTTTGTGTCTTTACCCATAGCAAACAGGATGTGGCTCTAGGTCCTTCACCTTCTTTCTGTGCATGCTCTCTCTGTATTTGTGCAGGTTTCTTCCAGAGGATTTACTTTCATTTCATGAAGATGATATATATCTATATCAGGTTGCTTAGATACTTGGCACACTGTTTTTCATACATGATACACTGCATGGCCAAAGGTATGTGGTCAAGGGTGTCAACATACATTTGGCCATTCATACCATATATTTTTGGCCAAGCATTGTGGACACTTGCTGTTTTCATGGTTTAGTTCCAATTAAGTGAACACTTATTGCTATAGCATACAATGATATTTTAGTCCAGTGTTTAGTGTGCTTCCAATGCTGTGCCCACAGTTTGGAGACGACCCTTTTCTGTTTCAACATGGCAATGACCCCTTGCACAAAGCGAAACCATGAATAAAGGCTTTTCTGAATATGCTCCAACTAAAAAGTCAATGGACTAATCTATTAACCCACCAATCATTTTGGCTCTATTTACCAAGTTTTGGCGTGGAAGGACCCTACTGCATTGAACTGCTCCCTGACCTCGACCCCATTTAACATTTCACAAAACAAATGTCTGATCTCTCAAATTCACTTTTGGGTTTATTCCAGCAAATCACTGCAGCTTTCTTGTTGAAAGCATTCCCAAAAGAGTTGGAGACTTATAGCAGCGATTTAACGTCAATGGTTTGAAATTAGATATATCCAGCTTCTTGTCATCTGAAGATTCTGAGTAATTAACTGAGTTAATAAATTAAAATTTTAATTACAGAAGTAAAGAAGTAACAGCGTGTTAACCTCTGTTATAAGCAATCTGCCACTTTTGATCACCTACTTGTCCACCTTCCTCCAATTCATCCACCTCTATAACCTCCTCCTTTTATTCCTCTCCCTCCTCCTAGCCATCATGTCCTTCAGACCCAGGTGATTATTAGGCTGGTTTCCCTCATCTAGACCCTGGCAGGTTGGTTGGAACTCCTTCCACCTTCCTTCCTCTGACTAATGGAGCTGGATTTACCTCTTACACGACCCCCTTCTCTTTCTAACCCTCCCCTATCTCCCTCCATCTTCCCTGTTCCTCTTTCTCTATCTACCCTCCCCCCTTCTTTTGATCCCCTATCTAACTTTCCCTTTATGTCTCTATATGTATTTCTACCTCTGTCTACCAGTACTGCTCAGTTGGCTGCATTTAGCTTTTTTCACTCTTACTCTTTTTTGTTTTGTTTTTCTGTTATTTCTCCCTCCTCCCGTGCACTGTCCTCTTCTACTCCCCTCCTCCTCCACCTTCTCCTGCTGCTGTTCCTCTCCTCTGGGGCTCCATCCATCAGGTTGTCGGGGGCTGCTAGCGGCCGACTCCCAGCCACCATATTTCACCGCCAGCCAGCCAAGCAACTGACAGCACAGCCACCGCCAGGAAATTGCTTTGGCTGTGAGCGGAATTTCAAACACAGGCACACTGCGTCGCTGGGCCGCCCAAGCACCGCTTCCCTGCCTTTCTCTCTTTCTTTCTCTCTCTCTTCTGTCAATCTCTTTACACCTCCCTACATACATCTCTATGACTCTTTGTATCTCTCTCTGTCTTTCTCTCTTTTTCACTCTCTGTTATGGACTTATATCCTCTCTTTGCACCCCATCTTTATGTTTTGGTTTTCTCTTTCCCTGCCCCTCTCCCTCTCTCTCTCTCACACACACACACACACACACACACACACACACACACACACACACACACACACACACACACACACACAGAGTCACAAACCTATATGCATCATTTTCTCACATTGTCTTTTGTCCGTCTTTGTTGTTCCCTCTTTCTGCTCTCACTCCCTCCCCCTTGCCTCCCACTATCTCTCCCTCTCCTTTTCTATCCTCTCCTTCTTCCCTTCCTCTCCTCCTCTTTACAACCCACAGGGAACAAGGCGGGGTTTTGAATGTGTAATGAACAGAGAGAGAGGGGGGGAGAGGAGGTAAGGAGGAGGAGGAAGAAGAGGAAAAGGATAAAACCAAGAGGAGGAGAATGGAGTGATAAAATAGAAGAGGCAGAAAGGAGGGATGCTGGTTAGTGCTGATCCTGAGTTAAGGGTCAGAAGGTGTGTGTGTGTGGGGGGGTGGGGTATTCCTGCCCTTGTCAGAACCAGTTAAAGACTATTGAAGTGAGGAGGGTTTTTTCCCAAGGGAGGACATTTTTGCTGAACTTCAGATCCTGACTAGTTTTAATGTAGGGTTTAGGAATGGTGTTAAAGAAATGCACCAGATTTTTTTTTAGATAAGTTTTTTAGACTGTAATTCCACTATTTACTACGAATCTCCCAAACTGCAGACCCTTATATGGGTGAAATACCTGAAATGGGTGCTTCAGTCATCCTGGATTGTAAATGTCTTGCATCATCTAGGAATGTCAGATTGAGGTTTAAAGTTAGAAATTGGAAATAAGTCAAGTCAGTGGAAGCTCCCTATTTGTATCACAAGATAAAAGTGTGTGTGTGTTGAGTTTGTGCGTGTGGATTGAATGATAAAACAATTGAGCAAGAGAAACAGATCTTATCAAATTCATTTTACACAGTGTATGCTGGAGAGAAAAGACATTACACACTCAATATGAGGCCAATATAAACCTGATGAATACATATGTGATGAATGTGTGACATCCACGTGAGAGAGAGAGTGTGTGCGTGGGTCTTTACACCATATTAATCTCAGCTCACAATCCATGTATGTCCTGTAGTTGTGCCCTTCAGAAGGACAGTCTGATTGAATTTATCTATGGATGGTTGGCTCCTTTCAGGTAGTAAACATATTGTCAGTCTGCAGTGTCAGAAGGGGTTTGTCCGTGTGAAAGCCTCTCCCGAGCACAGTCTCACCACAGCAAAGAAAGGCCTTCCCATAATCCCAGTGGAAAAACTGTGGTGTGGACTGTTGCTGTTGTCAGAAACAGATATACCATATTCCCCACCAACCTGCTGTTTTTTTACCTTCTGTCTGTGCATCTCTCTATTTCTCTGTCTCTCTGTTTTATCTGTTTCCTCTTTTCCTCCATCAGAGAGTTAGTTTGGAGTTCTACATTGATGTCCATGCCCATTCCACCATGCTGAATGGCTTCATGTACGGCAATGTGTTCGAAGACGAGGAGCGCGTCCAGAGACAAGCTGTCTTCCCTAGACTGTTGTGCCAAAATGCACCAGACTTCTCCTTTGTAAGTCACGCAAACAGACTCACACAAACACACCAAAAAGGCGGGCACGAGAGCAGAATTTCACCCATCTTCAATCCCAGGGCTAGCTCAGAAAGAGAACATGAAATAGTAGTATAATATCTCATCAACTACTGGTACGGGGGTGTTCAGCGAGGCATTTAATTGCCAACCTCTTAGTGGCACACACCTTGGTTGCACCAGGCACCTTCAAGGTGTAAATGTGTGTAACAAAGCCTGCCAAGTTGTTTTGATGTGAGGAATATACTGCATGTATGTGTTCATTAAAAAATGCTGCTAAGGCATGTGAGTGTTAACACAAATACACACACACACAGGAGGTGTTAAATTATTTGAGGGGTTATGTGCACACACACACACACACACACACATTGATAAGAACTCTAGAAAATATCTAAAAAGGTATGAATTATGTAAAAGAATACGGCAGAATTTTAGCATTAGGTATGCAAAATGTTGGTGTGCCAAAACAGCAGCAGTGGTAATAGATGTTCTTGAGGAGAAAAATATGAATGGAAATTATGCATGAGAATCTAAGGTATGAACTGAAGTAAGAAGGGAATTGACAATATAGGCCTACTGTATAGCCAATTTAACAAGTAAGAGGAAACTTAGAATTTAATAAAATTAAAAATAACATTTAAAAATTTCAATTTTACTTGTTTACTCTGCAGATGAACTGAAAAGTTTCTCAGACATGTAACCATTGATACGAATAGGTATTTATACTGTATGCATGTGTAGAACATAAATAGCAATCACTGTGTAGGTCATTACGAAGCACACAACTGTACTGTAAAAAGTAGGCCAGTATATTATGTATGGGCAATGCAAGTGTTCTGCAAAAGCACCCTCTTAGGTGGCTGAAACTGGGTTTATTTGGACAGGACTGTGTAGACTGAGGCCAGCGAGGAGGGGAAAACCAAGGAGGAAATTAAAGTATTGGAAATTAATGGAGGAGAGAAGCAAATAACAGAAGCGCTTGGGGGAGAAAACATCCATTCATTGACTTTGATGCTCCTCCACTAAGCCACTCATGCATAACCTAATAACACCTTTAGCATACAGGTACATTATCCACCAAACCTTTTCCTCTCAGCCCCGTGTCACTTCAACTGACCTTCGTCTTCTCAGTGACGGTGACATTTCATAGCAGAACCACTTACACACATCATAAAGAATAACCTTTACTGCCCATTGACACCCAGTGCCAACCTCAATACATAGACAAGCCAGAGAGGCAGATGTTCACCCACACATGTATGGAAATGTCACCGATGGTCAGTGTCTATACTGTAGTTACTAAGGACGAGAAAAACACTATTTACAGGAGATTCTCTCTCTCTTTCTCTCTCTCTCTCTCTCTGTATTGCTTGTGTGACAGCTGGCCCAAGGGTCATCTCCCTCCTCACTGTGCTTTTGTCCCTCTGCCCATTCAGCACTACCTAAAGCCCAGTGCAGCAGCACAACACAATCATGGCAAACTCCCACTGGTGGCTGCCAAGTCTGCATTTCAGCAAGGCAACTCTCACTGCAGCAGAGTGGAGTGACAGTGAATAGAAACTTTTTCCACACTCTTCCCAAGACAGCATCATATTTGTGTAGTATAGCTGACATGCTGAAACCCAAAATAGCCTGGAGTTTTTGTTGTTGTTGCTATAGCCAATTACAGCCTTGTATGAAGTCAATCTGTTTAAATAAGCTACTGTACCCTTCATCATTTGTCCTGGATTCTCGAGAGGCTTACCACCACAAGTTACTGAGACAAATCGCTGGATGCTAATGCATTTCCACTGATAAAACATGTCAGTTGATATTGACAGTAGCTGTTTTTTTCATTTATCTAAAAGGAAATGTGAGTCAAATAATTGTGAGTCAAATATTTGTGATGTATGGTTTCCGTGCAGATATTAATGGATGGATTTCTTATTGTAAATGCAATAAGAGACTTGTCTTAATTTAACTTGTCAAAGGCTGGTTCTCAGACTGACTCAATACCCTGCAGTATATCATGCTCTTAACAGTGGATATAATAATACTTTTATGCATACTACATATATCATGCTAAAGGATTGCTCAATCCTACATATGGTATGAACTGTGTTGTACAAAACTACTATTATAATAGCATGATACTTCGTTGATTCCTTTATGTCCCAGAGAAGTCAAACAAAATAGTTGAAACTTATAGTTAAGTAGGTCTTCCCAACGGAAATCCTTAAAAACTAACGCTATAGAGGTCTTAGCATGTATGCCCAACACAATCGTCACTTTGGGGTTCTACAAAAGTTGGCAGACCCATTTCCACCTGTGTACAATTTCAGTATTTAAAAAACAAACAAACAAAAAACTTGTTTTTAATTTTTTAAGTACAGTGATATATGAACTGGGAAACAAAAGCAATATGTTTTTTCTAAGTGTAAATTTTCTTCTCTTATACTGTAAGAACTAATCCACGATTCAGACTTTCAAAGACTTTCAAGGAAAGTTTCACCTGGGAAACACTGGTTAGCATTTTGAGGCTCATACTAATAGAGGTAATTAAGGTTATATGTCATAGTTTGGGCTAATGATCTCTTGGGAAATTCTCCGGACTCCAGAGTTATGGTCAAAGATCCTGTAACAGGGAAGATGCTTGCTGACACAAAGACCTTAACCCAAATCCTCTCACTGTTTTTTTGTGTATTCCTTTAGTCTAACACGTCCTTTAACCGGGACGTGGTGAAGGCCGGTACTGGTAGACGGTTCCTTGGTGGTCTGCTTGATGACACATCCTACTGCTACACTCTAGAGGTGTCCTTCTACAGCTACATGACGGCTGGCAGCACCGCTCCTGTGCCATACACTGAGGAGACATGTATCCTTCAAATGTATTTGATCTGTGTGAGCGTACACATCTGCGTGGAAGTGTGTCCACGAAGGGAAAGATCACAGTGTAGAGAACAGCGGTCATGTGTTGTTTCTAAGGGCTCCTGCACACTGTCTGCGTGGCGTGAGTATGTCAACTTTGTGGCGTATCTGTTTTTATTTTAGCTCCCATGATAACAGGTTAGAGCTTGCACACTGCCTGCGTGACACGCATGTCTCAGGCGCGGTTCAAGCCACATGCATGTTAGAAATAGGACCGACGCCTATTTTTCACACCACAGGCAAGCGTGTTGGAAGCGTTTCCAGGCAAAATAAAATACGAAAAGATGCTTGTATGTCATTTTCACATAAATACATTTAATAAATGACATTTTTTGTTGACCTCTCCGGGAACCATCACCTTATCGTGGTGGAGAGGTTTGTGTGTCCCTATGAACCTGAGGGCTGTGTTGTCTGGAGCTTTGTGCTCCTGGTAGGGTCTCCCATGGCAAAGAGGTCTCAGGTGAGGGGCCAGACAAAGAATGGTTCAAAGACTCGGATGGAAGAACAAGGAAGGGATAGAGGGACCCCGCCCGGAAGAAGCCCGGGGCCCCCGTCTGGAGCCAGGCCCAGACGGTGGGCTCGTGAGCGAGCGTCTGGTGGCCGGGTTTGCCACGGAGCCCGGTCAGGCACAGCCCGAAAAAGCAACGTGGCACTTCTCCCTCCAGCCCATGGGCCCACCACCCGTGGGAGGATCCAAAGGGGTCGGGTGCGCTGCTATATGGGTGGCAGCGAAGGTCAGGGGCTTCGACGGACCAGACCCGGCGGCAGAGGCTGGCTCTGGGGACGTGGAATGTCACCTCTCTGTGGGGGAAGGAGCCGGAAATTGTGCGGGAGGTGGAGCGCTACCAGTTAGATCTGGTGGGGCTTACCTCTACGCACAGTCTCGGTTCTGGAACCGTACTCCTGGATAGGGGTTGGACTCTGTCCTACTCCGGAGTTGCCCAGGGTGTGAGGCGCCGGGCGGGTGTGGGGATACTCACAAGCCCCCGGCTGAGCGCCGCTGCGTTGGAGTTTACCCCGGTGGACGAGAGGGTCGCCTCCCTACGCCTGCGGGTGATGGGGGGGAAAACTCTGACTGTTGTTTGTGCATATGCACCAAACAAGAGTTCGGAGTATTCGGCCTTCTTGGAGACCTTGAATGGAGTCCTGTATGGGGCTCCAGTAGGGGACTCCATAGTTCTGCTGGGGGACTTCAATGCACACATGGGCAATGATGGAGATACTTGGAGAGGCGTGATTGGGAGGAACGGCCTCCCTGATCTAAACCAGAGTGGTTGTCTGTTGTTGGACTTCTGTGCTAGTCATGGATTGTCCATCACAAACACCATGTTCGAACATAGGGATGCTCATAAGTGTACGTGGTACCAGAGCACCCTAGGCCAAAGGTCAATGATCGATTTTATAATCGTTTCATCTGATCTGAGGCCGTATGTTTTGGACACTCGGGTGAAGAGAGGGGCAGAGCTGTCAACTGATCACCATCTGGTGGTGAGTTGGGTCAGGGGGTGGGGGAAGACTCTGGACAGACCTGGTAAGCCCAAACGGGTAGTGCGGGTAAACTGGGAACGTCTGGAGGAGGCCCCTGTCCGACGGACTTTCAACTCACACCTCCGGCGGAGCTTTTCGTGCATCCCTGTGGAGGCTGGGGGCATTGAACCTGAGTGGACAATGTTCAAAGTTTCCATTGCTAAAGCTGCGGCGGCGAGCTGTGGTCTTAGGGTTTTAGGTGCCTCAAGGGGCGGTAACCCGCGAACACCCTGGTGGACACCGGTGGTCAGGGAAGCCGTCCGACTGAAGGAGTCTTTCCGGGATATGTTGTCTCGGAGGACTCCGGAGGCAGTTGCAGGGCACCGACGGGCCCGAAGGGCTGCAGCCTCTGCTGTGACAGAGGCAAAGCAGCGGGTGTGGGAGAAGTTCGGAGAAGACATGGAGAAGGACTTTCGGTCGGCACCAAGTTGCTTCTGGAAAACCGTTCGCCACCTCAGGAGGGGGAAGCGAGGAATCATCCAAGCTGTATACAGCAAGGATGGGACGTTGTTGACCTCAACTGGGGAGGTAATAGAGCGGTGGAAGGAGCACTTTGAGGAACTCCTAAATCCAGCTGACACGCCCTCTGTGGTAGAGGCAGAGCTGGAGGATGATGGGGGATTGTCGTCAATTTCCCTGGTGGAAGTCGCTGAGGTAGTCAAACAATTCCACAGCGGCAAAGCCCCAGGGATTGATGAGATCCGTCCAGAAATGCTGAAAGCTCTGGGTGTGGAGGGGATGTCTTGGTTGACACGCCTCTTCAACATTGCGTGGAAGTCTGGGACGGTGCCTAAGGAGTGGCAGACCGGGGTGGTGGTTCCCCTCTTCAAAAAGGGGGACCAGAGGGTGTGTGCCAATTATAGGGGTATCACACTTCTCAGCCTCCCTGGTAAAGTCTACTCCAAGGTGCTGGAAAGGAGGGTTCGGCCGATAGTCGAACCTCGGATTGAAGAGGAACAATGTGGATTCCGTCCTGGCCGTGGAACAACGGACCAGATCTTCACTCTCGCAAGGATCTTGGAGGGGGCCTGGGAGTATGCCCAACCAGTCTACATGTGTTTTGTGGATCTGGAGAAGGCGTATGACCGGGTCCCCCGGGAGAAATTGTGGGAGGTGCTGCGGGAGTATGGGGTGAGGGGGTCCCTTCTCAGGGCCATCCAATCTCTGTATGACCAAAGCGAGAGCTGTGTCCGGGTTCTCGGCAGTAAGTCGGACTCGTTCCAGGTGAGGGTTGGCCTCCGCCAGGGCTGCGCTTTGTCACCAATCCTGTTTGTAATATTTATGGACAGGATATCGAGGCGTAGTCGGGGCAGGGAGGGGTTACAGTTCGGTGGGCTCGGGATCTCATCGCTGCTTTTTGCAGATGATGTGGTCCTGATGGCATCATCGGTCTGTGACCTTCATTACTCACTGGACCGGTTCGCCGCCGAGTGTGAAGCGGCTGGGATGAGGATCAGCACCTCTAAATCTGAGGCCATGGTTCTCAGCAGGAAACCGATGGAGTGCTTTCTTCAGGTGGGGAGTGAGTCCTTACCCCAAGTGAAGGAGTTTAAGTACCTTGGGGTCTTGTTCGCGAGTGAGGGGACCATGGAGCGTGAGATTGGTCGGAGAATCGGAGCAGCCGGTGCGGTATTACATTCCGTGTATCGCACCGTTGTGACGAAAAGAGAGCTGAGCCAGAAGGCAAAGCTTTCGATCTACCGGGCAATTTTCGTTCCTACCCTCACCTATGGTCATGAAGGCTGGGTCATGACCGAAAGAACGAGATCCAGGGTACAAGCGGCCGAAATGGGTTTCCTCAGGAGGGTGGCTGGCGTCTCCCTTAGAGATAGGGTGAGAAGCTCAGTCATCCGAGAGGAGCTCGGAGTAGAGCCGCTGCTCCTTCGCGTCGAAAGGAGCCAGTTGAGGTGGTTCGGGCATCTGGTAAGGATGCCTCCTGGGCGCCTCCCTAGGGAGGTGTTCCAGGCACGTCCAGCTGGGAGGAGGCCTCGGGGAAGACCCAGGACTAGGTGGAGAGATTATATCTCCAACCTGGCCTGGGAACGCCTCGGGATCCCCCAGTCGGAGCTGGTTGATGTGGCTCGGGAAAGGGAAGTTTGGGGTCCCTTACTGGAGCTGCTGCCCCCGCGACCCGACTCCGGATAAGCGGATGAAGATGGATGGATGGATGGATTTTTTGTTGAACTATATTTTTAAATTGAATTTCAATTGGATTCTGATGAAACAATAACATGGACTTATCTCAGGAGAGGGAATTGAAATATAAATATATATATCAAAATATGTCCAAACAAATGTACAAACAAATGTTCCTGTAGTTACAATATCCCACTGAAATCAAGACACTTGATTTTGTAGTAATTTTAGTCAATATTTTAATATTTGTATCCCTGGTAGTGCATGCATCTGTGTGTGTGTGTGTGTGTGTGTGTGTGTGTGTGTGTGTGTGTGTGTGTGTGTGTGTGTGTGTGTCTCAGGTCAAGTGTACTCACTAGAAAACCATGTTGCTTTTTTGTTGCCTCTCGTTACGACAGATGTGCAGTGACAGAATAAGTATGCAATAGTTATTGATTTCATTTACAGAGAGAGGAGAAACGGGGCTTGTGTTGGCATATGTAATGCGTTTGTGTGCGCACAGTTGAGGCTTTGATTGCGATTAACAGTGGCGCAATGCAACCAATTGATGATTCCTGTCGACTACGATCATGACCACGTACACAGGAACACACATATATTTGTCGCAGGAACAGAAGGTCACAGGGGCCCTAATGGAGCCAGATGGGAGGAAGTTTTCCTTCAGTTGACCTTCTCAGGGCTGAAGAGCTCCTGAGAGCTGGCCGATAGCAGTCTGATCTTACCGATAGAGTGAGTGAGAAGAAGGAGAAAGAGGGATTTAGAGAAAGCGATAAGGACCCTACATATGAAAAGTATGTGCAAATACTCTGCAGGTGGAGGGCGGAGTGGATCTAGACATAGCCCTAGTGCCCTCTAGTGCTAAACGCTGGCACAGTCTGAATCACCAAAGATTATTTCTGATGCAAACCCACATGAAAAGATTTAGGTTAATGCTACATATTTATAATTGGAAATTTGTAGAAGTAGTAGAAAATACAGGGTAAGCATTTTGGGATGGTGTGTGTGTGTGTGTCTGTGTGTGTGTGCGTGTGCATGTGTTTTCTACACCCTCTAATCACTTTAATGCAGAAACATCTCCAGTTTTGCATTACAGCAGTGTCACCTAAATGGAAATCCAGGGCATGTGTATAAGGGCACAGCCACAAACAAATAATTAACCTTGTTTTGAGGAGATAGTTTTCTGGCTGTGGTGATATACAAACTGTGTTTGGGTTCAGAGCAGGGTAAGAAATGGGGAGCCATGTTTCTGCCTCTACGGGTGTGCAGAGGGGACATTTCTTCTAGAGCCAAATTAGGAGAAAAGTCAGCCTTTGTGGGAGGACTTGCTTGATCTTTTTTTCCCAGGTGTGGGTGTGTGTATGTGTGTTTGACTGTGAGAAGGGGAGGTGTACAAGGAGGAGGGGCTCCACAATGTGGGCAAGCAGCACAGGGACCTGGTGTTGAGTAGAGATTGAGGTCAGGCAGGTTGAAGGAACCGACCATGTCGCTTTATACGCCCCAGCAGTCTGCTCGATGGAGCGTGCAAATCATCAACAGAGACCTTTAGCATCTTAACCCCTCTCCCCTCCACCTTTCTCACCTGATTCACACACACACACACACACACACACACACACACACACACACACACACACACACACACAGAGTCCTTTAAACTAATACATGACAAACAAATGAGTAATAACTGTGGCCCCTAACTCTTACCACCTTCAAAACATGCCGCCCATACACTTTAATCTTTCCTGACTCACCTGCTCCACTGCTGTGACTTGTAGCCACCAAAATTGAAATCTTAACCTTTCTCACAGCTGAGACTTTTGTCACAGTTTAGGGTGCTTAGAAAAAGGAAAGGTGGAGTGTGTCTGTTTGTTTTCTGATCTTCCATTTCATGTCCTCCTCTGTCCTCCAGTCTGTCCTTTCCTCTCATCTCGTCACCCAGAACATAACAGCTCATTATATCATTTAGTCAAGCTGAGAATCCTCTTCTCTGAAACAGCAGGGCCAACCTCTATCGTGTGTCTGTCTTCTGTTCGTCCTCTAATCATTAACACCTATATGTGTGTGTGTGTGTGTGTGTGTATATATATATATATATATATATATATATATATATATATATATATATATATATATATATATATTATATCTGCTGTCATTGGATTGTTACATTTATAAAAACAATAGAATACCTACAGGATTAATGAAAGTAATAAGGAACAACTTAAAAATCACAGGTACCATATTGAGACGTGTGTGTATATTATGTACTTTTTGTTTTACAGCTTTTATTTCTTGAAATTTTGTACACAAAGCAGTCTTTCCTAAACATCAAATGAGTACAACTATTGTAAAGAAACACAATAATTAGAATATAAAAACAGTACCCATATGTAGAGAAGCTTATATCAGAAGACTCTTGTATTCCTGCTTGAGCACACTGAAAACAGAAGACCCCCCCCCTTACACGTATTCCATTTTACTACTCAAGTTTCAGAGCTTGTCTGTCCTGTCAGGGATTTAAATCAACCCTAGCTTGTCCCTGTGGGCAATGAGACGTGAGGTCTTTCAGTCTGCTGAATTGCTATTGGGGACAAAAATGTCCCTTTCTGTATTGCTGTTGTTGACTAGCCTCTTAATTAGCATTGATAATTAGTTCCCTACGTGCCAGTGCAGTGACAGGACCTGTCAGTGACCCGTATTGATGGCTTGAATGTCCCCTTTCTTTTCTCCTTGTTAATTCCCGTCCTATCTGGACAGCATTCTCCACGTGTCTTGTCCATTTTACCACTGGGGGCCTTGTTGTCTGATCGTCACCTTGTCTGTCTGTCTTCCAAGACCAGGCACAAGGGACATGAGGATGAAAGCGGCTAAATGGCGTGCTGACAGTAAACAGCTGCAATAAACAAGTCATGTCCCCATCTCCTTTTTCTCACGTATCTCATCAGCGCCTAAGCCGGCGTGCCCTTCAGCCATGACAATGACCTGCAATTGATAAGACAAGACTGTTATGTGTACCGAGATGTTAAAGAATACACCTCACACACTTCAGTGACAGGCAGGCATGATGCTGACAGGCTGTGTGAAGCTGGCACACACATCTCCTTGACCTCTCTGGAGCTGGATAATGATTACACAATGATAATGCTTTCAGATTTAGTTAAGTTGATGATTCCGATTTAACACTATTGTCAGTGTTAGTCTGTGTTAGTATGTGTTATTTCAAAGGAGACTGCCTCGATGTGGACTAAAGCAGCTGAATGTTTTCTGAATATTTCCACTACCACCACCCCTGTTATCCAAGCTATAGTTCACCAACTGTTTCCTGGCTCTCGCACACATCACTACCTGCTGTAGCAGCAGTCTTGTTCCAGAACCTATGGTTTCCCCAGGCAACGGGCCAGACAGCAGTCAGGGCATCCTCTACATCTCCAACCATTCGCCACGTGGATGAAGTTCTCCTTCAGAAGCTGACCCTCCATCACGAAACCTCCTGTAATAGACAGTGAGTCGTGACAAGCCAAGCTGAGAGGCCATCTGCGCACGGTGGGGTCTGGAAGATATTTTTGTCACTGAGCATGCCTGGCCAAAGAGCTCAGGACTGGCTCAGAGCTCTGCTGATGAAAGAGAATGGAGGAAAACACCAAAAACTTTTGAGGTCAGAATGAAGATGCCAAGAGGGAGTGTGTTAATGTATAAAGTACACAGGTATATGTGCGTATGTGTTTATGTCCTTGAATATGAACAATTGTTCAAGTTCAAGTTCAAGACCTTTATTTGTCCCCGAGGGGCGATTCATTTTGCTGCAGTAGCAAAGACATTGACATACATGACAAAGACAACAATATCAATTAAAAATACAGACCAAATGGGGAAATAAATACCACAAAATTCAAAATTTAAATCCCAGTGTGCAGAAGATTACCTATTCCTTCCAGAGTTGAGCAGAGAGATAGCAGAGGGGACGAAGGAGAATTTATACCTATTAGTTTTGGCTGGTGGCTGACTGAAGCGGGAACCAGAGGGCAGCAACTTAAACTCTGCATTCAGGGGGTGGGAACTATCGGACATGATGGATTTTGCCTTATTAAGCACATGTCTGTTGTACAGATCAGTGAAGGTGTATATCAGTGTATCAGCTCAAAACAACTAGTAGCAGATCAAAAACTACGGTATCTACATTCAAATCTTATGTGTTATTTTTAGCAATGGCAGCAGCTAAGCATAGGAATGTCTGTCCTGTCTGACCCTCGATCGGTTAGTTGGCTCACTACTTTGGTCCAGACTCAACCATTTTCAGATGGATGGCCATGGTTTCCAGAGGAGGAATCTTAATGACATTGATGATCCCCTGCCATTTCTCTGGCACAACCAGCAGGTCAAAGTTTTCACTTTTACTGTGATATTTCAATCATGACATTTGGTATACACATTCATGTCCCTTTCATGATGAACTATAATAACGGTGATCACTTGACTTTCCATCAAGCGCCATCATCAGCTAAAACTTTTAATTTGTCCAATACTTTGGCTACATAACAAAAGACATTCTTATCATCCTCAGCCTAACTGTTTCAATAATTAATAATTAATTATATTATTTTAATTAATAATCAATAATTAGCTAACATGCTTAACTAAGAGGGTGAACACAATAAACATTATACCTTCTAAACATCAGCATGTTAGGATTGTCTTTGTGAGATAGAACACTGTTACCATTAAGCTCAAAGCACAGCTGTCCTGCTAGCACGGCTACAGACTCTTAATCTTGTTTATAACCATTATACATTAAAATTAGCATTAAACGCAAGATTCAGAAGGATATAACCTTTTTCAAGTTTTTTCATTTGTAGTTTTATCACGCACACACACGCACGCACGCACACACACACATACATACACACGCACACACACAGCGGCTCTGGCCTGATGCAGGACTCACAGACGAACATCCAGATGGGGTGTAAATATAGACTCTGGAGTCGTGTGGAGAGCATTGCCTTCATCGTGCCGAGTGAAGGATGCAGTCCTGTTCAGACTTCCGAAGATATGTGAAAACACACCCTCAAAGGCCAAGGTGACAGACTCAGTACAGAGGGGTTTGGTTATTTACAGGCCTTACTTATCAGGTATATCCAAGTCTTTATTTATGATAGCTTTTTATGGTTAAATGGTACCCTGTTTGTGTGTTTGTGTTTGTTTGTATACAGTATGTGTTGCTTCAGAAATGACAAAGCCTGAAGTTTACGTCCAGACAGCCTGTTTAAACCAAGAATGGATAGTTAACAAGTTAACAGGCTTTGAACAATAGATTTTCAACTTTATAGCAACCAGGATTTATGTAGCACAGGTAATTTTTTTATCATTAAAGAAATTGGAATATAGAAATAAAAATGACCGAATCCATTTTTAAATCTTTTTTTGTATGCCAGTGGTTTCAATCACACGTTTGTGACAGATAAATAGTCCAGCGGATGGCAGGCTGTATCTAAGTATCAACAAGGTAATGACAAGGAAAAGTGACAGATTACGTCTCTGTGTTGCTCCATCATGCTCCAGCCTGATGAAGAATGGAGGTAGCTACACATCAATGCCTTGAGATAGGAAAAAAAACTTATGTTTTTGTTTGTTTTGTGTCAGGTAAATGGTATAAATGTACATTCTGTATAGATGGAGAATGATGGAATAAGCCCGATGGACATGTGTCTGAAATGGTGGATAGATAGATTGACAGCTTACATTGATGGTGTTTTTCTCAGTGATTAGATTAAATTTATTTCTGTTAGTGACATTGTTCTTATTTATCTGTATTTACTATATCCCACTCTTGGTCTTTGGGGAAATTGTTGGCATTCGGTGGTTCTCTACTTCTTCATTTATTAGACTCTGATTGTCATTATTACTTGCTCTGCTAGCCTAATGATCACAGGCTTAGCAACAGCACTCATAGACGCTCAGCTGTTTTGTAAAAGCACTAAAGTTATTGATATTGTGCTTAATATAGTGAGGGACAATTGGTCATGGGAAGGATGTGTGTGCTTACCTCTAAATTTAAATAAGGCCTCTGTGTATAAGTAATTGTTTTTGTGTGATTCATACCAGCATTGTGCATTTGGCTGGCATGAGTGAAACACAGTTGATTTAGCCTCAGTTAATTCAGACTGCGATGGACTTACACTGCTCATTTCTCCAGTTGGTAGTCACTAGTTATTTACTGTACCTCGCTGGGTGTGTTGGTGATGGAAGACGAGATGATTTGAATGCTTTTTTATTTAAATATTATCTTATGTGAAACGTGTGAGAAGTTAAGTGGAGATTAAATGGTTTGAATGTGTCATACAAATATACCTATTAGATACAGTATTAAAAAGTATGAATGTCATTTTGACACAAATACATTTAATAAATGACATTTTCTGTTGAACTCCTTTTTAAATTGTATTTCAATTGGATTCTGATAAAACAATAACATGGACTTTATTATCTCAGGAAAGGGAATTGTAATATAGTCAATATTTTAATATTTGTAGCCTGTGTGTGTGTGTGTGTCTGTCTGTCTCAAGTCATGTGTACTCACTAGAAAACCATGTTGCTTTTTTTGTTGCCTCTTGTTGCGACAGATGTGCAGTGACAGAATAAGGATGCAATAGTTATTGATTTCATTTACAAAAGAGAGAGGAGAAAAGGGGCTTGTGTTGGCATATGTAGTGCATTTGTGTGTGGGCTTTGATTGCGATTATGTTGTGTTCCATTGAACAGCGCAATGGAACCAATTGATGATTCCTGTCGACTACAATCATGATTGCTAATTCTCAATGCAGCTTTAAGTTTCATGTCACAATTTAATGCAAGGGCTCTGCACCTTTCTAAAGGGGCCACCATGCAGTTTGGGAAACACTGATCTAGGAAAAGTTTAAGCAATTTTAGCTGAGGCTCTTCCACAGACAATTGGCTTTAACTCCCTGTCCTCAGACACAAAGCTGGGCAGGAATGTGGCACGGACCTTCCTGGATTATTACAAACTCAACAACCTCATCAAGGACAACAGACCTATTCACATTCAAAGGTAAAGCAGTATGGCATTATAAATAAATACATTTGAAATTAAATTGTTTGCATGCTGTATTGTATTGTATTTTGTGTGTTATGTTTTTTTAACTATACCTACTATCTACCACCATTTTTTTGTCTCCAGTTCTGAGGTGATGTCCCAGACAAGCGACGTTAACAGAAAGGGGAATGGTTTTGGCAGAGACGCAACAGACAGAGAGAAGGAGAAGAGCATGGGTATCAGGCATTAGACGGACAGACAGACACAGACTGAGCATGTATAAAACACAGAGCACCGTCGTAGGAGGATCCTTCACACTTCATTGCTTTTAAAAGCTCTACATCTCCCTGGCTATAAAGACTTATTTTCACAGATTTGTAACAGTAGGATGACTGGTACTTGCAGGACTAAAATCAGAACAAGCTTTGTCTTGGGTTATTTAGTGACTTTAAAATGTGGACTATTGAATGCTAAGGGAAGACAGACTGGTACTACCCATCTAGTCCACTTGAGGCCTTTAATTTAACTGCTCCTATTTGTTGTTTAATCAATTGTAAATAAATGCATGCTTCCATGCTGTTACTGATTTATTTTATGAGTATGATGTTATTATCTCTGTTGGTATTAGGATTAGTCATTAAACACTTAATCACAATACTGAACCTGTTGCTCTCTAATATGAATACTGATTAATTATCATTGGATTTATAAAAATGAGACCTACAGTATATAAAGAACATCCTAAAATCTTTAGCTGTGCATTGTTGCATTGTTTACATTTATAGATATCTTTATGCTCATGTAGGATGATTTTACAGCCATTTTTAAAAGTCATACGTTATACCTATGGTTTAAGACAGTCAAGGTAGATGTCTGAGATATTTTGAGGTTGAGAAGGGAAAACGGAAATGAATTTACGGCCTTACAATTATTCAGATGAAAGGTGAAGGAATGAGTTTGATACTGTCTATGTATTTTACAAATTGCAGCCAAATAGTGTCAGAGCCTAGAAAGTCCAGCAAGAAGGAGTCAAAAGCCACGATATCTGAAAAGTATTTGGGCACAGGTGGCATGGCCAGCAAGACACCAAACAAAGCTGCGAGTGGAAAAGGCTCTATAGAGTCTGAAGTAAACTTAGACAGAGTGTCAAACACAGAGTCCCAAAAACTCAGAAGGAGACGGATATGGTACAAACAGCAGAGATCCAGACTTTTATACATGCGCGTGCGTGCAGAATCTTTTTTTGGATTTGTCACTTCTTGGTCACATGACTGTACATCCGCCCTATGTGACTGTTGCTGTTTGGCAGCTATGACAACGAACTTTTAAAAGTTGGATGAATGGCTTCAATGAAGAAGAAGCTTTCCTCTTCTACGGTACATCACAAGTCTCTGAAATGTACCGTATATTTGGACATTCAGACAGTAAGTGCCTCCTGACGCAGCTCCTGTAACGTTAGCTTAGGTAACGTAAACTAGCTAACGTTAGCGAGCTTAACGGTACATCCTCTTCCCTGTCCTTATTAACGTTCCCTATCTAGCTAGCTAGCTAATGGTAACCAACTGTCTATGAATTTAACATGTAACGTTAAATGTGTTTGAATGTCGAAATAATTAGCTAACTAACTTACATAGCTCAACAGAAATGCCTTTTCCTAAATCCTCCTAAACATGAATATTATAAAGCATGCTTTTAACAATCTTGTTTTAAACCATTTTAATCTGTACAGACCGTTAGAGATGATGTAACGTAGCTAGCCTGTTTAGAATACAATCTTGGCCACTAGCTAGCTAAATAATCGTTAATTAACGTTACCATAAAAATAAAATGTTTTGCTTATTTGTATATGGCTGACATGAGGACAAATAAGTAAGCATATATTTAAAGCCTCTGAACACCCACACAGGTGATTTCAGTTGTTCAGGATGATTTTACCTCTGAGAATAATAACTAAAGCTTTCGCTTGTCCTGCCCTAACTGGTGCAACAAAGCTAACAGGAGGATCGGGAAGATGTAAATCAATCAGTCTATACCATACTGTAAAAATTATGTATATACAACCACACAGTCCTGAGAGGTCTAATCAACCAGATTAACTCAAAACACCTGTGTGGGTATTCGGGGCCTTTTTAAATGGTATTTGTAATTGTTATTACGCTAGTATTTTTATTTCTGCAATTCGAAAAGACACATCCGATATTTTCTGTAGCCAATTTCTTTTTGCTTTCTTACTCCAGTCATTAACTAAAAGGGAGTCCCCCCTACATATAAATATTGAGCCTAAAGTCGTAAAATCGTTATGTTTCATTTAATGTGCAGCACCTGTGGATGCATAGACTGGTTGGAAGCTGATTTGTTCATATCTCATTTCCACTTAGTATATTAAAAAGCAATTCAACTTAATTAGTTTTGCAGGTTTCAAAAAAGATAAGTGGTAATGTTAGCAGGAAAAATACCTACTGGTATTGATACTTAACTACAATTTTAAACTTTAAGGTTGCTGTAGAACAATGTTGCTGTCATCATGTATACAAAGATACAAGATGCATAACTTTGGATGGGCTAAATTATTTCTGAAAAAAGTTATTTTTAAATGTATTTATATTGTGTGCAAGAAGAGGCTAATTTTTTGCCATAAAACAAATAAATATGCCAATAAAGGATACATACAAAAACAACTGAAAGCCAGACCTGTCTGTGTGCAGGTCACATGTCCAGGAGTGCTCCTGACTAGAAACAACGATATCTACCTCAGTGTGTGTATCATGGGCCAGCACAGGAAGACTCCCTGTTTGCCACCTGCATTCCCTTTACTCTTCCACCACAAAATGGTATTTGTCAAGGTGAGAATTATAACTATGTTCCCTCTATTACTTAGGCACAAGATGTGCCTCAGACTTTGTGTTGGCTCCTACAAATACCTATCCATTGTACTTTTGTTTACAAAAGAGTACGGGTTAAGAAATCTACATCCTAGCAGTTGTTGTCTCTTAATTTGTTTATATTTCAATAATTTAATAATTTATTGATCCCCAGTGGGGTAATTAAAATGTACACTTTTTTGTTAGAAATCACTCAAATCATTTTATTTTTTGTGAAGAATCACCAAGAAGTGGGACACAATCTAATGGATATTTTAAACTTTTTTTAGCAAATAAAAAACTGAAAAGTGGTGCGTGCAAAATTATTTGGCCCCCTTGCGTTAATACTTTGTAGAGCCACCTTTTGCTGCGATTACAGCTGCAAGTCGCTTGGGGTATGTCTCTATCAGTGTTGCACATCGAGAGACTGACATTCTTGCCCATTCTTCCTTGCAAAACAGCTCGAGCTCAGTGAGGTTGGATGGAGAGCGTTTGTGAACAGCAGTTTTCAGCTCTTTCCACAGATTCTCGATTGGATTCAGGTCTGGACTTTGACTTGGCCATTCTAACATCTGGATACGTTTATTTGTGAACCATTCCTTTGTAGATTTTGCTGTATGTTTGGGATCATTGTCTTGTTGGAAGATAAATCTCCGTCCCAGTTTCAGGTCTTTTGCAGACTCCAACAGGTTTTCATCCAGAATGGTCCTGTATTTGGCTGCATCCATCTTCCCCTCAATTGTAACCATCTTCCCTGTCCCTGCTGAAGAAAAGCAGGCCCAAACCATGATGCTGCCACCACCATGTTTGACAGTGGGGATGGTGTGTTGAGGGTGATGAGCTGTGTTGCTTTTACGCCAAACATATCGTTTTGCATTGTGGGCAAAAAGTTCGATTTTGGTTTCATCTGACCAGAGCACCTTCTTCCACATGTTTGGTGTGTCTCCCAGGTGGCTTGTGGCAAACTTTACATGGGACTTTTTATGGATATCTTTGAGAAATGGCTTTCTTCTTGCCACTCTTCCATAAAGGCCAGATTTGTGCAGTGTACGACTGATTGTTGTCCTATGGACAGACTCTCCCACCTCAGCTGTAGTTCTCTGCAGTTCATCCAGAGTGATCATGGGCCTCTTGGCTGCATCTCTGATCAGTCTTCTCCTTGTCTGAGCTGAAAGTTTAGAGGGACGGCCAGGTCTTGGTAGATTTGCAGTGGTCTGATATTCCTTCCATTTCAAAATGATCACTTGCACAGTGCTCCTTGGGATGTTTAAAGCTTGGAAAATATTTTTGTATCCAAATCCGGCTTTAAACTTCTCCACAACAGTATTACGGACCTGCCTGGTGTGTTCCTTGGTCTTCATGATGCTCTCTGCGCTTTCAACAGAACCCTGAGACTATCACAGAGCAGGTGCATTTATACAGAGACTTGATCACACACAGGTGGATTCTATTTATCACCATCAGTCATTTAGGACAACATTGGATCATTCAGAGATCCTCGCTGAACTTCTGGAGTGAGTTTGCTGCACTGAAAGTAAAGGGGCCGAATAATTTTGCACGCACCACTTTTCAGTTTTTTATTTGCTAAAAAAGTTTAAAATATCCAATAGATTTTATTCCACTTCACAATTGTGTCCCACTTGTTGGTGATTATTTATGTTTGAAGCCTGAAATGTGTCAAAAGGTTGAAAACTTCAAGGGGGCCGAATACTGCAAGGCACTGTATTTCTGTAAATGTGGCAGTGTAAGCCAGTCAGCAAATTGTTAACTGTAGTCCTAGTTACCCAGCATGCATGTTCGGTGGGAGGAAACCAAAACACCCGGAGGAAACCCATGCAAACTCCACACAGACCAGCAATCAAACTCTGCAGTGCCAATTTGCTGTTAGGCAGAAGTGTACTGTAACCACCGTGCCACACTGTAGGCTTTTACTGGGTACATTTTTAACAAGTCTAAGGATTCAAACTCACAGCCCTCCAACTCCTGATAAAAGAAGCCATATTTTCTCTTGGGAGAATGGCAGGTTTAGCTACCGGTCTGTCTGCCTCATCTTGTTATAAGTATTGATTTGCTTCGTCTGTACTCTGTTTTAACAGACTTTTCCCAGCGTTGTTGACCCTGCTGATGTAGCTGACCTCCTGGAAGGTAAATGGCCATCTGGGATTTGCTTCCACATCTCCTAGCTCTGAATTCTCTGCTATGCAAGCTTATAGGCTATTAGCTGTGATACTGATCATTAGCTCACAGTCTATTTGTGCTTTCCTTCTTTTTAGCTGACATAACATCTTTTGAGCTGATTCAGTTGGTGCCTCCAGGTATGCTTTCTGATGATGCCATATGGGCATTATAAGTCCCCACTGTATCAAGTCATTACTCTGCAAAAACAGGATTTCTAATTTGGATTGCATTTATGTGTGTGGTCCTGTTTACTGTCTGTCTGTGTATGATTTTTAGAGGGTGAGGTCCTAGCGAGTATGGAGGAGAGCAGCAGAGATTTTCTGTATCCTGGTCCCAGACTGAGCCCCAGAAAAGGAGCTGCAGAGAGAGAAGTACTGATGAAGAGATCCTCCTCCTTTCCTGTAGGCTGCGTTCCATCTATTCCTTTTATTTATTTTTGAATCCTCCTTCAACACCTGTGGCCATATTCATCAAACTTCTAAGAACTAAGAGTCAAAATAGGAGTAAAAAGGTTATTGGCTAGGCGTGAGCAATAAGACCCATTTATCAAGGGACATACTCCAGCTTACACTGAAGTGTCAAAGTAACTTTTGAGTAGCTGTCAAGTGATCACATCACTGATCACATGTATGTTTAGAAAAGGAATAGCAAATTAGAGATATGGATGTAACCCTATATCTTTTATATTATAAATTCTATAAATAATGTTTACTCAGTGGTATGTTATTCAGCAAAAATGTAATCATTAAAAAAAAAAACTAGGACAATTTTATTTGTATGAAATCCTTTAGATCTCCTTTAGTAGATACTGTGGAATTACTACAATCTAATTTGTGTGTGTGTGTGTGTGTGTATGTATGTATGTATGTATGTATGTATGTATGTGTATATATATATATATATATATATATATATATATATATATAATCTTATAGTATAGTAAGGACAATTTAGTACTGCATTGACATGTACGGACAATATAGATGCATGGAAAATGTTTGCAATAATAATTCATGTCAGATGTTATTTTTTTGTGTTGTAACATCCTATCAAATGCAAATATTAGACTAAAACTACTCTATAACTACTGTTTTACTGCTTCAGCTAACAGAGGTGTGCTCGCCTCTGTTTTTGTCCTGAAGTCATCTGAGATCTACTCTTAAACAACTTAAGAGACCTCTAGAGTGTTCCTTTATTTAAGAGCCTTTTCAAGTTGTAAGAAATTTGTTAGCTTTTGGTTTTTTAAATTTTCAAGAGAGTAATAGTGAAGGAGATTTACTTTTATCTTCACTTAAAACCAAAAATGTACTTTTAAAACAGTTTGATAAATATGGGCCCTGGTGTTTCACATGTACTGTATTTCATGCTTGCAAAGGTATTTGAGCTACTGCAAACTGCGGAATTAGTTAAAGAAGGGATGTCAGTCGATGCGTTTAAAAGTTGTTCACATGTCACAGCGACCCCATATTGTGCTCACCATTTGAAACGGCTTGATTGGCACCAATATTACATGTGTCACTTTGAGCAAGCCTTCTCCTAATCTCTGTCTGTGCACATGACAGAAAGGCACACTGTCTTTGCTACACAGTGAATTACTCTCCATCCTGTCATTTTTGCTTTTCCCTCCTCTTCTTACATCATCCTTTTTCTCCTTACCTATTTTATTCAATTCAGTTTTATTTATAAGATAAATTCATAACAAGAGTTATCTCAAGACACTTTACAAATAAAGTAGGTATCGACCACATTCTATAATTTACAAAGACCAACAATTCCAGTAATTCCCCCCAAGAGCAAGCCATTAGTGCAACAGTGGCGAGGAAAAACTCTTTTAGGGAGAAACCTTGAGTGGTGAGAAAAACTTCCTTAGGGAGAAACCTCGGACAGACCCAGGCTCTTGGTAGGCGGTGTCTGATGATGCCGTTTCGAGGTGTGATGAACAGTCTAATTATAGTCACAATAACGATAATGGGACTATGACTAGAAAGTAGTTGTAGTAGTTAATGGTGTAGCAGGGCACTGCAGGCCATTACAGGGTGCAGCAGGGCGTAGCAGGGCACTGCAGGGTGTAAGAGGGCATAGCAGGTCACGGAGTAGGACGATGGGGACACCTGCAACCATGATTTAGGTGCCACCCTAATCCAAGGAAAACTGCGGGCCGAAAAAACATGAGGACCCCAGGGAATAAGCTCCCCAGAGCTAAGTTAGTAACAAGCATTTCTGGGACATGGATGCACACCGATGGAATGAGAGAGGAGCTCACTGTGTCAAAGCGTGACTAAGAGCTGGTCCAAGGCAAAGCTGGGCCTCTGTAAGGGTTGGTAGATTAATCTGGCGACTATAAAGAGAAGCAGAGAAGACAAGGGGTGCCGTGTATGCAGAAATACACCCTCCCCTGCCAATCTAGGCAAACCCTGCAACTCCTCACTCCCAAACTATAAGCTTTATCAAAGAGGAGAGTTTTAAGTTTACTCTTAAATGTTGTGAGGGTGTCTGCCTCCCGAACCCAGACTGGGAGCTGGTTCCACAGGAGAAGAGCCTGATAGCTGAAGGCTCTGGCTCCCATTTTTCTTTTAGTGACTCTAGGAACCACAAGTAACGGCATTCTGGGAGCGCAGTGCTCTAGTGGGACAATAAGGTACTACAAGCTCTTTAAGATTACAGGAAGCCAATGCAAAGAAGCTAATACATTAGAAATTGGATCTCTTTCCTTACCTCCTCCTCTTTTCATTCCTTCATCTCTCTGTGGCTGTGGGTTGCTTTTCTATCCTCCACTTGTCCTCCTAGGGACTAATTGGCAGTGTTGCTTCCAAAAAGTAACTAAATTGTTTACTCAGTTACAAATTATAAAAGTAACTAGTTACTTCAGAAAGTAACTATTGCGTTACTCAATTGACCCCACCTCTACCCCTCTTTAACTGAACTTAAAATATGTGTGCATGTTCAATTATTTATGATAAATCTGAGTATTATAATGACATTGACACTTATTAAAATACATTATTAACAATGTACACAAATCTAAACTATTTTAATGTTCCTGTGGGACAAAGTGAGACTAGCCTCCAATCAAATGCCATGTATGTAGTTATGTTTATATAGTAGATCAATATAAATAACACAATAGATGTTTTTTAACTTTTGATATTAATTGCCCCTCATTTGACTTGCCATACCTCATACCTCTCGTTGACTGACTTGCTTGTGTTGTTCGTTGTGTGTCCGACTGTGCTTTTGAACACCCGCTCAACTCTACCTCTGATTGGCTTACCATAAAATTTTACTCAATCTCAGCCAATTGTCAGCATTTAAGCACTTGTCTCGTGCACTGCCCACTAACCAAAGTATTTTCCTCTTGGCTCAGAGGTCTTGTTGGTCTGATGGGAAAAAAAAAACTATTTCAATTATAGTAACGCGCTATTTATAATGCCGTTATTCTCCATCTCTGCTAATGTCTTTAAACACCATTCCCCTCCCCCGTTGCTTTTATGTGTTTGTGTTTGTGTTGTGTTTGTGCGGCAAACATAGCAATTTAGATGTCTCTATCCAAATGCCTTATTATTTAAACATCACTGGAGCTTTCTCCTTTCTGCAGTTTGTTTTTCTTAAGCCAGGCATAATTGAAGATTTGTGATTGCAAATCGAATTGAATTCAATTTTATTTATAGTATCAATTCATAACAAGAGTTATCTCGAGACACTTTACAGATAGAGTAGGTCTAGGCCAACAGTAGTTCCCTCCAGAGCAAGCAACAATGTGACAGTGGCGAGGAAAAACTCCCTTTTAGGAAGAAAATTGGTGTTCCAAGCAGTGCTTTTATCTGTCTATCGGTTTGTCTTCATCTCCATGTTAAAGGTGTTGTGTTTGTTCCTATTGTACCCCTCTCTCTAGGGAATCTCCCCCAAAGTGGAGTTTGCCATGACATCAGTCATAGAAGAGAGTGGTGGGAGAGACAGTTCATCTGCCTCACCTGTAAGTGTGTCCTTTTATCACATCTCATAGATCTGTACATACCCACAGAGACACACAAACACAAACTAGCCTCACAAACACAAACTGGCCAGTATTTCGAATATGTACCTTTGAATATGTCTGCTGTTGGTTTATCTGCCTTTTGTCTCTTGTTGATTTGTAAAACATTTTAGAAGACGATTGTCTTTTATAAAAAAACATTTTGGTGTTTGTTCATGGCCTTTCTGACCTGCTTAGTCTAAATGTAAACTATTAAAATCCATAAAAGTGCCTCTCATAAATCAAGTAAACAGTATGTTTGTCAGCCTGCATAACAGTTCAAAATGTCTCAAAGTTGACCACAGCACACAGCTTCATATGCAGCATTGCTGTGTACAAGTGTTTACCAAAGCTAGAGCAGTGAAGATTCATCTAGAGGGCTCTAATGAGTATTATCGCTCGCCATCAGATTTGTCTGTTTCCACCATACATACCCACCTCCTATTGTTGCCATGGCTACTGCATCCATCTATCCATACTGGCAGTGTTTCAAGGGTATCTGTTCTCTCCTTGTGAATGTAATTACAGGGAGGCAGATCTGTGATGCTGATAGCAAGGCTTTTCTGACATCTCTGACTAGCTGGGAATTTACACAATGTTTGTCACAGAACCAGTCAGATATTCCGTCAGTTTTTACATGAACTATCCAAGATGAGGATCACCTGTATTCTCTGCCACAGTGCCCTTGTGGATTTTAAAGGGTAACTGTGCTCTTTTTTAAAATTAAAGCATGTCATTAAACTGTTTAATGACATGTTCTCATCCACTGTAGCAGTCTTCGGTATAGAGGTTTTTTGTATAATTAGTCAGTCAATAAAAAAAAACTTCTATCCTAACTATTTTGACAAATGAATAATTGTTTTTTATTTTTCAAGCCTTAACGAGAGCCTTAAAAAGAACTAAATATTAAGTTTAAAAAATCTTTGTAACTCACGTGGATGGTGGAGTTTACACCACAACTATAACGTCAACATGGCAAATTATATTGTTGGGATCACTTTCAGACCAATTTGATGAACAATAGAAAACTTACAAGCAATCAAAATTCATCTGAATTTACAACATGGTACGGTAGATGACACTGTGAAGAGATTGTGAATTTTTTTTCCACACAGGTGGGTCAGTAGCGTGGTGGGACTTTTCCACTTGATGGGTCTACGATCCTTTACTGTAGATAGCCTAGCTCTGTGTATTTTTTTTTTAAATTTTAAACCATTAGTACTTTGAAAGTATTTCTCATGTCACAGAAACCACTGAGATTGGATATTGTGTTTTGTTGTAACAACCTTGTATTTTTTGCTTCATAAAATGTACCCAAATTCACAAATGTAGGATAATACTACAGACATTCCTGTAATCCTCCTCTTGATGAATGATAATAATCCTTAGTTTCAGCCCTGCTTGAATTGAATTTACGCCTTCATGGTCTTATGTGACTCTGCATACATTTGTATGCAGAGGTTATCTCAGCAGATGGATGCTAGTAGAGTTGAATAATGCTCCTAATCTAGACTCAAAAAGAGTGTTACTTAAAAAAAACAGTAAGAATGATAATCTTACACAAGCAGGCCTGTTTAAAACATATGATCCATCACACAGCGGTTGGCATGTTGTGCCAAAACACTACCATGCATTTCCCAGGTGCAGTAACCTAAGATAAGCTATTTGTTTAAATGGGATGTCATTGAAAGCGAAGCAGATAGTCAGTGTTCTCCTGGCCCCTCAGGGGGATGTCTGGATCAGAGCACCGCTGTGGCTGTCAGACAGTAGAATTTCTCCATTTTCTCTCTCCTAATGGCTCCTCAGCATAGGCATTTCCCTGACTGCCTGCCCGCCCAGCTGACAAACCTTATCCTGTTTTAATAGAGATTTAGAGTGATAGCATCTTCCACAAAACCTCTGAAACTGTAGTGATAAATACACACTCAGTTTTCAGCAATGTCTTACTCTTTCTTTGCAGATTTTCTGGTGCTCTTCTGTTAATTGTTATCATTTTCATTTAAAGAACATTTTTAATTCAAAAGTCACTTTTAGCCATGCTAGCAGCCATGGGCGGCAAATTTTCTGTCTGTGTGTCAGCCTGTATCTCTACAATTGTCAGAAGGATTGCCATGAAATTCTGTACAGACATCCAGGGTTCCCAGAGGATTCATCCTAATGACTTTTCTCACTTTTCCAGTGAAATGTGTCAACATAGTTGGATTGTTCAATGTGCCCAGACAATGTATCTTAACAACTTTGATGGACCTCTGTCTTTTCCTTAAGTGCAACATGAGGTTGACATTTTGGTTTTCTGTGTGAAATGTAAACACCTATTAGATTGATTCCCATGAAATTTGGTACAGCCATTCATGTCCCCCCTCAGGATTAGTTGTAATCACTCTGGTGAGCCTTTTCATCTAGCACTATCTTCAAAATTGTTTTAGTCTTTTCTGTTTCTGACCAAATACAAATCTAATGACATTGCCATCTTTGGGTTTAGTGCTAATTAGCAAATGTAATCATGCTTAAATGCTAAACTAAGATGGTGATCATGATAAAAATAACACCAGCATGCTAGCATTGTCATGATGAGCATGTTAGTATCACGGCTGTGAATAGCATAGTAAAGTTAGCATTTAGCCAAAGCACTGCTTTCCAGTAGTGTAAATAGCAGCTAATCATCAGTTGGGTACAGGGAAACTGACTGACTCTCGATGGCAGTCCAGCAAAGAACAGACAGAAGAACTGAAAGAAGTCAGAGATGGTGGTAGATGTGGGGGTGGGAGAGTTTGCCTAATTTGATTAAATTAAACCAATCTCAAATGGCAACCTCGATAAGGATTTATTCATCATTTTGTTTCTCTTAAAAATAGTTTTAATGTTGTGTGATTTCCCTAATTAGCATTTAGATTATCATTGTTTTACAGCCAGGTAATGTCTCTTTATCATATTAGACTGGAGATGGCCATCAAATGCAATTAACATTTTATCTTAACTTATTTATCCCCGGTTGGCATTACCCGCAGGATATGGGATATTGCATCGGAGAATGATGTTAGTGGCCATTAGAGTTATTGAAGTAATTCTGCAGAGGTTGTCTCCATGGCAGTGCCAACTGCGGGAGCTGTTGTTGTAACACTTAATGTAAATGATTTAGCTAATGGTTCAATGGTTTTGTCCAGGGAGAGAGCAGCTGCCTTAATGGCTAAAATGGTGACTGCTTGTGGAGGAACAACATTGTGGTCTGCATAGAAAGCTAAACTGCTGAGACAAATGTTATGTGCCACCTCAAATTAGAGACCTGTTAGGCTAGTTTGACATGTTTAAACAATGTATAAATTCTCTCTCTCTCTTCTCACTCTTATATTCTGTCACTGCACCCCCAGACTTGCTGTCTTTCTCCAGTGAGGTCATCTTTAACCCCATCCAGGCAGAGTTCTGCAAAAAAGTATTTACAATCCAGCAGTAATTTTTCAAAAATAGATAATATGAACTGTGTCTCTTGGAAACTTGGGTCGGAAAGGCCGACCTCAACATTCAGATGCTCCTCTTCTTTATCCCCATCTGGTCAAAGTCCCCAGAATAAAAATAAAGGGAAAAAACATGCTTCTCCTAGAGTCTCTGTAGACTCTGGCTACCAGCAACCCACAGTTTCCTCGCGGACACGAGCCTTGTCCCCTTACACCCATCGCAAGATGTGCCAGCTTTCAGAGGACGCCACGCAGAGGCTTAGCCATCTCCAGCTGGGGCCTCACCACTTCAGGAAGGAGACTGAGAGCCAGCCGCCTTTCTTGGTTGGTAACATTAGATATATTCCTCCAAACTGAAGGCAGTTGAGAAAAAAGTGATAGGATGGTTTGTTTAATGCTAATAATACACATGTTCAGTGGACAGGTGTTAAAATTAATGGGATCCTGAATTGATGTAGTTCAAACCTCAGTGGGAGCTTCCCAAAAGTTAACATAATCTAGTTGGCAGATTAAGTGGAGGGCATAATAAGAGAGCACTGTTAATCTTTTTACCTGAGCCGTTAATGGATTTTGACGTCATGAAAATGTTTCACTGTGTGTGTGCACATTTAATAGGGCCTATTATCCTTTTTGGGGGCCTTGATTGTGCTTTAATAGCAAGTGTCCTGGATTAGGCTGCTATACAGTTATGTGGTAACACTTTAATTATGGCTGTATCACTGCTATGAGATGTTTGCATATAAAGGGAGCGATTTTCTGATCACACAGCTGTGGGGAATGTACAGTTGATGGACAAGAACAACACAATGCTCCCCTCTGTATTCCTGCTCCTTCATTTACATCAAATCTAATCCTGAGGTATGAATATCAAAATCCACTAACATGCTGTTATTAAAAGAAATTATTAGGTAAAGTTGTTTTTGTTACACACATGAATGGAATTTACTAGAATACAACAGGCGTTTTATTAAAGAGGAGACTGTGTTTTTCCCTCTCTGGTTTTCCTGGGGGAATCTTCTGTCGACAATTAACCCTAGTAATTGAGAGTCAAGCTGCAATTAACAAATAGATAGCTAATGAAGTAGCTCTGGTCCATGGTGAATGCATTATCAGAGTCCCTTGTTTGTTTGTGTAGCGGGAAGAACATTCCCAAAATACATTATATTTTTTGAGAAAGGTGGTTATTTTGTAGAAATCTTGTCTTTGTTTTTCTTTATGCCTTATTGTGAGCTTTTTAATAAAATTCTTTGAGTGTGAGATAACAAACAAATGGCGTAATAGTGTTTTTTGGCAGATTTTCCTTTTTATATACTGCTTCAAATTAAAGAAAATAATGCCAAAACAACCTTGCTTTGCATGTGTTTTACGACGTAGACAGAATTCAAACTACAACGTTAAGTTCATGATTTGTTTGACAGCAGATTGTTTTTCTGTTGTGTTTTATCTAAGGTCCCTTGTTGCAGTAGTGTCTCTGTGATTGGAACTCCTTCCTCCTCTCCACAGAATAATAGCAGGCATCAACACGCAATCTGCTTCAAAGCTGATCACACAGGTAGGTCTTCATGCTCACATGAATACATGTACTGTTACACACCTAAGGCTCCATCAACTCCATCCAATAACTGTTTGCAATTGGTCTAATATATCAAGATTGGTTGTGTTGTCTTGTGAAAATTTGTCTTTGTTTGCATCTTTGTTTACATCTTCGGGTTACATTTATATTTTGGTTTGAGGATATCAACAGTGACTGATTTAATAGTTTGTGATTATTCTTTTTTGTCAGTGTATTAATGGTGCAAAGCTTCACAAGTATACACAAAAACCACATTGCTCCATATACTGCTGCCTCAATAACTTTCACTTACACCTTTCTATAGTTAATGATTAAGGTATATATCGTTAAATAAAATACTGTAGATGTTATGCATCTGAAAAAGCAGTTTTCTTTAACTTGTCTTTGTCATTGTAGATTCTTTCCTGGGGAGTTACAGACCAAGAACAGCCACAGTAAGTCAAATCATAACATTTCAAACCAGCAAATGACACAATGATATTGTAAGTACTCAAACTCCAAGCCAGGCTAACCAAGTGATATATTCACACAACTGTTTTAGACATTTTTGAAAAGTATTCTGAATTGATTCTAATGTACTATTTTCATTCAAACTAATCTTCTTATCGGCCCAGTTTTAGTGGTATCCTAAAATGATTTAGACCTGTGACCTCTTCCAGGTGAAGTCGGGTTCTGTGAGGGTCCAGTCGTCTCCAGAGACACAGTACAGACTTGAAGCCCAGATCAAAAGCCCCTGTGCTGCCGTAGCTCAGTCTACCCTGGCCGTGTCAAACGCCAGAAGTCCTCTGAATCTCAGCCATTCCCTCAGAGAAAGGTAAACTCTCTAGGTAATGTAACCCTTCCCCTTACCTGAATGTTTAGAAAAGGAATAGATATGTTAAATCATAACCACTTTATACAAAAATACACAATGGCCAAAAAGCAGGTCAGCAACATGATTTATAATGTAACAACCATAAAATGTAATCTTAACTTCTTAATGTTTTCATGGGAGAACTTAACATTTACTTTATTGACTAGGTTCTCAAACAGGTTAGCAACAGTGTTCTGGCCACAAACCAGCTGATGTTGTTCACACTCATACCAAAGCAGGATAAAACATAATCTTTTTTGTGGTGTTTGCCCTGAAATTATCCTGATCCATCTGTGTAAATCATTGGTGTTGTCATTTTTAAAAACAAAAGAGGCATCTGTATGAGTTTCCAGTCACAGTATTCGACAAATATATGGCAATCCGATGAGATAGTAGTCATACGCTGCCGTGGGCTTGTATGTGCGCAAGCTCATACACATCCAATCTTTAATTTTGATCACACTCGACAGGCAGGATGATTTCCCCTCCACCTCTTAAATTACAGATGCTGATGTCTTGTCATGTTTGTTTATTACTAAGAGAGGAGGCAGAGAGAAGGGAAAACAAAAGATGAAAATTGTATTGATTTGTGTTTCAGTTTGAGTTTGATGCATTTGACCCGATGCACGCATTAATACATTCAGAGAGACCTTGTCATCGATCACAGCAGCTGCAAGTTGAACACACCAACGCCACTGATGTTCTGTTTGGTTCATTGTTTCTACTCTCCTTCCCTTCTGCTCAGTCCATAAGTAAACATTAAAATCAATAGACAATCTTAAACTGCAAAGTAAATTGTAGGAAATGAATGATACTTTTCTCTCAATTGAAAACGCGACAAGAGTTGCAGGGTGGGAGATTAGAGCAGGCCTTTGTAGATTCCCACCGACAGGGAGAGGGCACGTCTTACCACAAATCTTTGATCTATAAAGAAAAGGACAGATGCCAGTGGCAACGTTTGCTCCCTAAGCCCCGAAGTCTCAGTCTATTCATGTCTCTGGATGATTTATCCTTGATGACTTTTTGAGGCACATAGCAAGTTTATCTGATTACAGATGAACGCTTCCATTCCCACACTGCAAGCCCGGCCAAGACACCAGTCAGTCAGTCATCAACACTCCACTCCCAACAAATAGACGGGGATGAGAAGCAATACTGAAATCTACTACTGTTCACTTTCTTCTGTCAGTGCATGTTTTCATTACTGCCTGTGGCTAACTTGCAGACACATTTATATTGTATTGAGGAAGCACATTTATGCTTCCAGTTAAAATGCACCGTTGGTTCTGTCAATTGTGAAATTTTTGTTTTTTAAACAAAAGGTTAAATATAGATGAAAATTGTAAGTTTCATGGTGGATCCCTGTCATTTATTTCAAAGTATTTTAAAAGTGTGTTGTTAAACACAGTACACCTTACGTGTGTGTTGAATCAGTATACTGGTAGTTTCATCTGTGCATCAACTCCCAACTCTCACATCTTGTGTTGTGTTATAGCACAGACTAGTGGACAAAAGGGATATCTGTTAGAACCTCTTTAAAAAGACCGGCATTGTTTGGAAGTTATATGTTATATATGTATAAGTTATATTTAAAGCAATTTTGATAATCGGTTAATCGTTGATTGTCATTTTTCAAGCAAAAATGGCAAAGATTCTCTGGTTGCAGCTTTTCCAATATATGGATTTGCTGCTTTTTTTAATTTTATATCGTGACTTAATTAATTTTTTTCTGAAATGATGATCACACATTTTATTTATATATATATATATATATATATATATATATATATATATATATATATATATATACATATATACACACACACACACACAGTATATACAAAGGGGCTCGAAAGTTTGGGCACCCCAGGTAAAAATTTGTATTAATTTGCATAAAGAAGCCAAGAAAAGATGGAAAAATCTCCAAAAAGGCATCAAATGACAGATTAGACATTTATATAATATGTCACAAAAAGTTAGATTTTATTTCCATCATTTACACTTACACAAAAAACATAATAAACATAATAACAAAAAACCAAAAAATGCCGTCTGCAAAAGTTTTGGGCACCCTGCAGAGTTATTACCTTGTACTGCCCCTTTTGGCAAGTATCACAACTTGGAAACGCTTCTTGTAGCCAGCCAAGAGTCTTTCAATTCTTGTTTGAAGCATCCTCATCCATTCTTCCTTCCCAAAGTCTTCCAGTTCTTTGAGGTTTCTGGGCTGTCTGTCACGCACTGCTCTTTTAAGGTCTATCCATATATTTTCAATTATGTTGAGGTCAGGAGATTGTGAAGGCCATGGAAAAACCTTCAGTTTACGCTTCTTGATGTAATCCACTGTGGATTTTGAAGTGTGTTTAGGATCATTATCCATTTGTAGAAGCTATCCTCTCTTTACCTTCAGATTTTTCACAGATGGCATCAAGTTAGCGTCCAAAATTTGCTGAAATTTTATTTAATCCATTTTCCCTTCTACTCATGAAATGTTCCCTGTGCCACTGGCTGCAATACAACCCCAAAGCATGATTGATCCACCCCCATGCTTAATAGTTGGACAGAGGTTGGACAAAAGTTCTATTTTAACCTCATTGGTCCACATAACTTATTTCACAATTCATCAGGCTTGTCTATATGTTCATTTGCAAACTTCATAAGCTGATTTTTGTGGTGGGGACGTAATAGAGGTTTTCTTCTAATGACTCTTCCATAAAGACCATATTTGTACAAGTATCTCTTTATAGTGGAATGGTGTACCACAACTCCAGTGTCTGCCAAGTCTTTCTGGATGGATTGTGCAGTCAAACATGGGTTTTGACTTGCTTTTCTCACAATCCTGCGAGCTGTCTGTCTGATATTTTTCTTGGTTTTCCAGATCTTGCTTTAACTTGCACTGTTCCTGATGACTGCCATTTCTTAATTACATTCGGAACAGAGGCTATTGGCATCTGAAAACTCTTTGCTATCTTCTTATAACCTTCTCCTGCCTTGTGAACATTAACTATTTTCAGTTTTCTAGACAACAGCTTAGAAGAAGCCATGGTGCTGATTGTTGGGGAAAGCTCAGATGAGTCTGGGTATTTAAAACCTTAAGATTAACATCACCTGGTCTTTCCAGACGATGACTGAGAACAATCCATGACACTGTCAGGTCTCAGCCTCCAAAGGGGGCGGTGCATGCTATAAACTCTGCAGGGTGCCCAAACTTTTGCAAACGCCATATTTTTATTTTCTGTATTTTGAAAGTGTAAATGATGGAAATAAAATCTAACTATTTGTGACATATTATACAAATGTCTAATCTGTAATTTGATGCATTTTGGAAATTTCCCCATCTTTTTCTTGGCTTCTTTATGCACATTAATACAAATTTTTACCTGGGGTTCCCAAACTTTCGAGCCCCAGTGTATAAATATTAGTACCTGACAAATTAGTTATGGTATACTATACTGTGACTTTTTTGACATTTTTATGACACATACTATAACTTTTTTTTACATTTTTATTATGACATTTTAATGACTATTATAGTATGACTTTTGGATTACAGTACTTTGACTTTTTAATGACATTTTTATGACTATTATACAGACATTTTATGACATACTATTCTGTGATTTGATTTATTTAATTGTATCAAAAATGCCTTACACATGAAATAAAGACATACTATACTGTGACTTTTTTTAATATTTTTGACATACTACTATGACTTTTTATGAAATTTTATGACCTACAATACTTTGACTTTTTAAAATGTTTATGGCTTACTATAACTTTTTGAGAAATTGATAGCATACTATACTATGACTTTTTTTGATAAATTCATGACATACTATGCTAGGACTTTTTTGATATATTTTAGATATAGTTGATATTTTTGACTTTTATGAAATTTTATGACAAACTATACTATATTTTTTTATATATTTTGTGACATACTATATGACTATATTGATATTTTTTGACATACTATACTTTGACTTTTTATATTTTTTGACATACTATACTGTATACTGATATACTTTTATCACTTTTTTTTAATCACGTACTATACTGTAACTGTTTTGGCATTTTTATTTTTATTTTTTTTTTTTACATATACTATGCTATCACTGTTTCAACATAAATACTTTAGTGGTGCATTGGCTTAATGATTAACACTGCAACCAACAGTTAACAGTGATACCCAGTCAAGTTTTTCAACATACTATACTATGACTTTTCATCAACTTTTTCGACATACTGTACTATACTATGAATTTTTTAGACATACAATACTGTGATTTGTTTTATCCTTTTCTTTTAACATACTTGAACTTTTTTATCATGCTATACTATAACTTTTTTGACTTTTTTTTAAAGATTATACAATGACTTTTTTTAACATACTATGACGTTTTTTTGTAAAACTATACTCTAACTTTTTAATTGCTAAGATCCTATGCTTAGTTATTTTTTGGCTCACTGGTTAGCACAGCTACAACAAGCAACCAGCAATTAGACTCTGCAGACTCTCCCAGGTTCAATTCCCAGTCTGGCCTGGCCTTTTTCATGTTTTATTCAACATACAATACTATTACTTTTTTCAGATTTTTGTCAACGTACTATACTATGACTTTTGTTCATTTTTTTCAACATAGTATACTATGACCTTTTTTAATATCCTTTTTCAACGTAATATATATATACTGTAACTTGTTTTATGGCTTTTTATAGCATACTATGCTTTCACTGTTTCCACATACAGTGAGGAAAATAAGTATTTGAACACCCTGCTATTTTGCAAGTTCTCCCATTTAGAAATCATGGAGGGGTCTGAAATTTTCATCGTAGGTGCATGTCCACTGTGAGAGACATAATCAAAAAAAAAATATCCAGAAATCACAATGTATGATATTTTATCTATTTATTTGTATGATACAGCTGCAAAAAAGTATTTGAACACTTGTCTATCAGCTAGAATTCTGACCCTCAAAGACCTGTTAGTCTGCCTTCAAAATGTCCACCTCCACTCCATTTATTATCCTAAATTAGATGCACCTGTTTGAGGTCGTTAGCTGCATAAAGACACCTGTCCACCCCGTACAATCAGTAAGAATCCAACATGGCCAAGACCAAAGAGCTGTCCAAAGACACTAGAGACAAAATTGTACACCTCCACAAGGCTGGAAAGGGCTACGGGGAAATTGCCAAGCAGCTTGGTGGAAAAACGTCCCCTGTTGGAGCAATCATTAGAAAATGGAAGAAGCTAAACATGACTGTCAATCTCCCTCGGACTGGGGCTCCATGCAAGATCTCACCTCGTGGGGTCTCAATGATCCTAAGAAAGGTGAGAAATCAGCCCAGAACTACACGGGAGGAGCTGGTCAATGACCTGAAAAGAGCTGGGACCACCGTTTCCAAGGTTACTGTTGGTAATACACTAAGATGTCATGGTTTGAAATCATGCATGGCATGGAAGGTTCCCCTGCTTAAACCAGCACATGTCAAGGCCCGTCTTAAGTTTGCCAATGACCATTTGGATGATCCAGAGGAGTCATGGGAGAAAGTCATGTGGTCAGATGAGACCAAAATAGAACTTTTTGGTCATAATTCCACTAACCGTGTTTGGAGGAAGAAGAATGATGAGTACTATCCCAAGAACACCATCCCTACTGTGAAGCATGGGGGTGGTAGCATCATGCTTTGGGGGTGTTTTTTTGTACATGGGACAGGGCGACTGCACTGTATTAAGGAGAGGATGACCGGGGCCATGTATTGCGAGATTTTGGGGAACAACCTCCTTCCCTCAGTTAGAGCATTGAAGATGGGTTGAGGCTGGGTCTTCCAACATGACAATGACCCGAAGCACACAGCCAGGATAACCAAGGAGTGGCTCTGTAAGAAGCATATCAAGGTTCTGGCGTGGCCTAGCCAGTCTTCAGACCTAAACCCAATAGAGAATCTTTGGAGGGAGCTCAAACTCCGTGTTTATCAGCAACAGCCCAGAAACCTGACTGATCCAGAGAAGATTTGTGTGGAGGAGTGGGCCAAAATCCCTTTTGCAGTGTGTGCAAACCTGGTGAAAAACTACAGGAAATGTTTGACCTCTGGAATTGCAAACAAAGGCTACTGTACCAAATATTAACATTGATTTTCTCAGGTGTTCAAATACGTATTTGCAGCTGTATCATACAAATAAATAGTTAAAAAATCATACATTGTGATTTCTGGATTTTTCTTTTTAGATTATGTCTCTCACAGTGGACATGCACCTACAATGACAATTTCAGACTCCTCCATGATTTCTAAGTGGGAGAACTTGCAAAATAGCAGGGTGTTCATATACTTATTTTCTTCACTGTATATATGGTGACACACTGCTGCCAACAAGTGGTCACAGGAGACTGACCCAGGTTGATTCCCACTCAGGGATATTCCTTCTCATGTTTTTTTTCACCAACGATACAATGATACAGTGACTTGTTTTCAACATACTATGCTACGACTTATAACATACTATGCTGTAACTTTTTGTCTTTTTATGTATTTTTTCTCGAAATATACTAGGCTATTACTGTTTGTACATCAATACTTTAGCAGCACATTGGCCTAAACACTACTGCCAACAGTTCCTACAGACTCATTCTCAGGTTCGATACCCAGTCAAGTTTTTTGCCATAATATATTATTAATTTTTTATCCCTTGTATAAAACATACTATACTGTAACTTTTTTTAAGGCTGTATTTTTTCGATATATACAGCACTATGCTATCATTGTTTCAACTTAAATACTTTGGTATCACACCGGCCTAATGGTTAACACTGCTACCAAAAAGCAACCAGCAAGTACTTCCAGGAGACTGTGACCCAGGTTAAATTCCCAGTCCGTCAGTTCCTTTTCATGATGTTTTTTTCGCCAACAATACTATGACTTTGTTATGACTTTTTAAGACATACTGTGACTTTTTGATCACTTGTTTTCGACATACTACACTATCACTTTTTTTTGGCTTTTCTTCAACATAATATGCTATCACTGTTTCATCATAACTAGTGGCACATTGGCTTAATGGTTAAAACTGCAACCAACAAGCAGTAGCTGCAGACTCAGTCTCAGGTTTGATACCCAGTTAAGTTTTTTGACATACTGTACTATGACTTTTTGATCACTTTTTTGACATACTATACTATGACTTTAATTAAATTTGTTTCAACATATACTACTGTGACTTTTTGATCAACTTTTTCGACATACCATACTATGACTTTAACTTTTTTTGACATAATATGACTTTTTTATGACTTTATCATTTTTGACTTTTTTCGACACACTTGGAAATTTGTCGACATACTATACTATGACTTTTTTTATCCCTTTTTATAAAACGTACTATACTGTAATTTTTTAAGGCTATATTTTTTGATACAGTACTATGCTATCATTGTTTCAACTTAAATACTTTGGTATCACACTGGCCTAATGGTTAACACTGCTGCCCACAAGCAACCAGCAAGTACTTCCTGGAGACTGTGACCCAGGTTAAATTAAAATTAAATGACGTTTTTTTTGCCAACAATACTATGACTTTGTTATGACTTTTTGATCACTTTTTTATCACTTTTGTCAACGATGTGATACGATATGATTTTAATTTCACTTTTTTGACATACCACACCATGGTGTTTTGATCACTTTTTCAACATACTATACTAAGACTTATTAGTGCAACTTTTTCAACATACTATACTAAGAATTATTTATCTTTTTTGACATACTAATGACTTTTTTAATTACATTTTTCTACATACTGTACTTAAGCTTTGATTTCACTTACATCAACATACCATACTATGACTTTTTCAGCATGCTATACTATGAAATTCGTCGACATACTATGCTACATACTATGACTTCTTTTCATTACATTGTTCGATATGCTATACTTTGACTTTGATTTCACTTAATTCGACATACTATAACATTTGACATACTATGACTTTTATATGAAATTTTGATACAACACTGACAATCAAATCATAGCCACGCCCTAAAACACCCCCTGCAATCGGCCATTTAAAATCAACAAGACCATAATTTAAAAATTTCATTGTGTTGCAAAAAACTTAAACTAGCAATTGAGACCATAAATCTCATGAAAAATGTTTACTGAGGTAATAAATCAAAAGAAGTGGGTCACTTTCTCAGACTTTGACAGAAACAGACCTCCTTTTGCAACTGCATGTGTCGCCCCCCCGCTGGAATTCAGATAAAATATTGGTTTAAGGTACTTCCGCAGTTGCAGAACTAGATGGTTTGTCCATTAATATTTACAGTCAATCGGTATGACGCAGTAGCCAAGTAGAAAAATGTATGGGCTTTTAATGTTTTTTTGTTCTTCAGGCTCCAGACCAGTCCATCCTACTGGGAGCAGATCCACAGCCGAGTCCAGAGAATTCTGCAGACACACAAAACTACCTGGGACCACCAAATGACCTTTGACCTTTAACTTCCTGATCTGTCCACAAGGTGACCAACAACAAGTTACAATACAAAGACTATTCACGGTTAAAACAATCACTCTCATAATGCATACTTTAAATTTAAAGGATGGGATGCACACTAACGCACCTTAATCTTAAAATCTTACACATTTGTGTTTTCCTGATTAGATTTTAAAAACTTTAAAACAATATTACAAGCCATGTTTTGATGTGATGAGTTTAATTTACGAGAACCTTTACAAACATTGGTGCCAGTCATCACAAGAAAATATTTTAATGTTCATTTTGCATGTATGAAATACTATGATTACTGTGCAGCAAAATGTTTATATGATACAGGTCCATTTGATTAAAAAAATGTTTGTTTCAATTGGAAATTTGCTATTAGCATTCAATGGCAAACCACCTCCTGCAGTTATTACATAATACTATGAAAAGCCATTCAGAGTGTTCATCACATCAAGATTCATTTCTTATGGAATTTATTCTTCTTCTTGTTCCTCTTGCCAGCTCCATGTGCTGCTTTCTCTGTCACAATGTGCTGGTACTTCTTTTTGTTGTTCCTGGTAAGACAAGAAGAAAGTTAATTTTTTCTGTAGAAATGGCAATATACTGTCAAGCAAACGCCTGACAAAGTCCCCACACATTATATACAGGATTAGCAATGGGGCTGTGGTGTTGCAATGTATTCCATGACCCATCAGGTTCTGTAACCTGATGAGAATTAAGCTTATCATGGTTACATACTGTATTGTGATAGCAGTTATAAATATTGTGATGTATTAGATCTGAAATATGATGCCCAGTATTGATTCGTCTGTACATCACTAACACCTCACCTGTCAATATTTGGTCAAAACATCAGTCTATGATAATAATAAAGCATTGAGTAAATGTGTTTTGTTTTCATTTTCATACAACTTACTGTCTGAACTCAGCATCTGATAGCAGCTCCTCCACCATGGTTCTCTTCCTGCTCTTCTTGGGAACACGGGAATGATAGAAGTCGATTGCGCTGTCCACCACCGTACCAACCTGTATCAAATGCACATAAGTTACTCAGTTTGTTGATACAGTATTGCAGACTACATTAGGAGATTGATATAGCAAGATATAGTTATCTAAACTACAAACTTGTAGGGAACTGTACAATTTGGCAAATTAAAGAGTTGTGGCCATTATTCTTAAGAAAACAAGTTTAAGCACTGCATTGTTATTGCAGGAGTTAGAGGGGCAGGTGACTCCTGTTTTCTACCGACCTGAAAATATTTGGGAAAGCCATCCCTGTCGTTCTTTTTGTAGAACCTCTTAGGATCCATGGAGCCTCTCATCTTCAGGACTTGGAGGTCTCCTTTCAGCTCCTGAGTGATCTCGGGGGCTTTCATATTAAACCAACCATCTCCCGTTGATTTCTCCCTCTCAGTCTTGGAAAAACAGTGATTTAAATTTATTTAACAAGCATTGTAGAAGCTCTTGAAGCACATAACCGTGTCTTCTTTATGATGACTACATGTTAATGTTTTCGTTATTTGGGGCAGGACGTATTATCATAACTGACTCCACAAATGATTCATGATCCAAGTGATAACTTTAGCACATAGTAGCACAGATAATCTATAGACCAATGCATAACTTTGTAAAACTTACTCTGCGTTTCAGCTTTTGGGCTTGTTTAGATTCACTGTACGGAGGCACTGCATCCTTCTTTTCAAAGTCTGGTCCCATCACACTTTTCTTCATCACCTGTGGACAACAACAAACACTGCAACACTGCAAAGCACCAAACTATCAACACCCCACTGCTGAGAGATAAAAGGCCAATGTCACGGAGAACTGGAGAGAGACCGTGAATAACACCATCTCAGGTGTTATTGGATTTACTCATCCTTGCATAACTATAAAGTTCATTATTCATTCTGCACCACAGATCACCTTCAAAAAGAAAAAAAAAAAAATCAATCACTTATTCACCTCATCTTGGATCTTCTTTTCCTTTAGTTTTTGCAGCGAACTGGAGACAGGTTTTGATTTGCTGCCATCAAAATTGATGTATAAACCCCCGAGCTCCTTCACTCTGATGCCAGGGTCAATACGGCTGGACAACTCTTTCCTGAAACAAATTGGCACAGAGAAAATTCCTCATTTCTGCAGTTATGATATATAATTAATGAGTGTGGCTGTACTATCTACGTGCTCAGTTAACACCTGGTAATATTCTATAGTTTCTATTATAGACAATCCCAAGAAATGACCAAAACTAAAGACAGAAAGCGTATTAAGAGACACACTAACACATTGTTGGTTGTAGTCTTTTCATGGGATTTGAAAAATGAATAAGAAAAAAAATTGAATAGCATCAGCACTGCCCTGATCCATTTTGCTGTAGAATCAGCTTTATTACAGACGTTGACTGACTTCTGCTTTCAAGGCCACTCCTTCCACTGGTGGAAGAGTTCAGCAGAGGTGGAAAGAGTGGAAGACTATAATATTGTACTCTATTAAAAGTAGTTACTTTAAAGAAATGTTACTCAAGTAACAGTATTTGTGTACAAATGTAGTTAAATAAAAAGTAGGCCATTTTATTGTTCCTTCTTCCCACCTGACTGCTGACCCTCTGCCAGTGAATGAAAATATTTAAAACAAATCTCTTTGGGATTGTCACATCTATCGAGCTGTGCCCTCCTGCAGCTTCTTCTCTGCTGCAGCTTGTAAATGATGTGACTTGAAATGTAGCATGTATAATACTTGTGATACAAAGTATTTCAGTAAAAGTAAAATTACCACGGTTTTAAAAATGAAAACAATAAAATATGCTTATCGTCTTTCCTACCAAGACTCAAGACTGGTGCCACTCTCTCTAATCTATCTTTTAAATATAAAGCTGGAGACAGGATATAGTGGAAGAACAACATCTCTAAAGTTCAACGATTAAAACATTGGACAGAGCCATGCTGGCTGTCTGTTTCCCTGTTTCAAGTGTTGTTGCTTAAGCTTAGCTAATCGGCTGCAGCTTCATATTTAGCATGCAGGCACACGAGTGAAATCAATCTAGTCGCAGCAGGAAAGCAAATAAGTGTATTTCCTGAAATGTCCAACTATTCTTTTAATGGGATTTGTTGACAACAGTAAATTATAATATACCAATCTGAGGCTGCCATCTATTGCACACTTACAACTGAGGATTTCTACTAGAGAAGAGGATTTCTGCATCTTTATCATCATCATCCTCCCCATCCTCATCCACAAACTCCTCATCTTGCTCCTCCTGCTCAACTCTCTCTTCCCTTTGGGCTTTCTCCTCCTCTGTTGGCTTGTCCTTGTAGTACTGTTCATCGGCCTCCTGTCCTGGCCGCGTGTCAATCATAAACAGTCCATCAACTGATGCAGCAGCTGCCGCTTCACACTTCTGGGTAAGGCCTCTCTCCTCTGCCTGGTAACCGAAATCCTCCTCTTCTTCAACATCTTCATCATCGCTGCTCTCCAGCAGGGTGAGTTTTTTAGCATTCTCCACAATGACGTCTTTAGGTTGCTGTTCTGGGTCAGAACCCACTGTGACATTGTGCTGGTTGGATGCCACTTGAATGGACTTAACTCGGACCTCACTGGAGTCCACCACCTGCTGAGCGTCTCTAAGCAATGAGCTGACTTCCATTTTCTTCTGCTCACTGGGCCCGGTTTCCACAACAGCATCCTCATCCACAGCCTCAGCTCCCTGTGATGAGTAGGTGTCCACATACGCTACTTCCATAGCTTCATCCTTCTCTTCAGTTTTCTTTGGGATTTCAGAAGCGTTCTCACATACTGTTACTGTAACTGATTGGCCAGGCTTTAACGCTTCTGATGGTGCAATTACTTCCTGTATCATTTCCATCTCTGAGATGTTCTTGTCCTTGTTCATAGCACACATCTCCTCCTGCTGGCGTCTGAGCGTAACTGCAGGTTTAATAACGACTTCCTCAGCACAACCAGGACTGTCTGATACCAGGGGAGACACATGGGTGGAGTCTTCCTCTGAAATAATTACTTCCTTTTCCATGCTCCTTGTATATGCTTCATTTGATGTGAGAGCAGTACTATTCAAAACTTCTCTCTCTTTTTCTTCCAATGTTTGGTTCACATCTTCCTCTAACAGTGTGGAATCTGCATCCTCAAAGATCACTGTACTTTCTAGTCTAGAATAATTTAAAGAAGTGTCCTCCTCAGCTGGCTCTGTAGCTTTTTCAAGAACAATACTACAGGCCTTGACTGAGCTCCTGGTCGTCCAAGCACCTCGACTGCTGCTCCCCGAGCCTGTGCGGCTGCTGCAGGGAGTCGCTCCACTCTGTATGGAGCAGGGGCTGCCCATCGGAGACTGCACGTCGGTCGGTACTGAGTCGGAGTCTATGGCTTTGGGACCGGTGGATTGGGTCTTTCCCCGTCTACGAGTCACGTAGCTGGGACTGTAAGTGGGCCCGGACTCATGGCCTTCAGACTCACAAGACTGGGGCTCACTAACATCTGCAGTAGCTGCTGCCTTCCCTGGAGCTGCACAGCTCCTTCGAGTTCTGGGGGCAGGGGACTGAGAGCTTTCTGAGCCTTCGCCAAGGTAGATGGGAATGGGACATGTTTGCCTTTTGGATCTTGTAGCTCTGCGTGTGGTGGACTTAGAAACTTCAGCTCTTGCGATGCTGTCAGCATCTGAGAACTCTGAGTCCTCAGTTTGTTGTTTGGCAGATGATCTGGTGCGAGTAGTTCTTCTTTGACTTCTGGTGACCCTCTGGGAATCAGACACTACAGAACTGCAGGACTCTGTCTCCAGTCCCAAGTCGAGTTTGACGTCCCTCTCCTCAACGTGAGATGGGTCAAGGCTTTTAGGAATTGCCCTCCTCCTTGTGCTCCGGCGGCTACTTTGGTTAGCTTCCGATGCTGATACTGCAGAACAGCATGATTCCACCTCCGATATGTCCTCATCTTCCTGACTTACTGTGCTGGGCTGACCCCTTCTCCCACGGGTGCGTGTCATTGGTAGTTTGATGTCGACCACAGAGGTGCATGACTCCACATCTGACACGTCCGCTTCGTGGGTGGAGCCCACAGGTGTGCATGGCAGCTCTGGACTGTGGAGTCGGGAAGCTCTGGTGCATCTTTTCAGAGCAGAGGCCGGTGGAGATGCCTGGGGTCCACCCTTGCTTCTTTCAAGCTGGCTGCTGGTCTCCACCTGGGCATGCTGGGTAGGGCTCTGTGCTTGTTTAGCATTACTCCTGGTTCTTCGACCAGTGGAAGGAGTTGCCTGTGTGGCAAAAATAAGAGTTATTAGTACAGCTGGTTCTACAGCAAGCCTTTATTCAAACTGAATAAAGCCACTGTTCATAGTAATCAGACAATTGCAGCTGATTCAGAACGCTGCTGCTCGGGTCCTCACTAAGACCAAGAGACTGGATCACATCACTCCAGTTCTGAAGTCTTTACACTGGCTTCCTGTGCCTCAAAGAATTTATTTCATAGTACTTTTGCTAGTTTATAAAATCACTAAACGGTTTAGGGCCAGAATACATTTCTGATCTGCTACTATACTATGACCCCCCCCGACCGCTCCGGTCATCTGGGACAGGTCTACTTTCTGTCCCCAGAGTCAGAACTAAACAGGGGGAAGCAGCGTTCAGTTTCTATGCTCCTCATATCTGGAACAAACTCCCAGAAACCTGCAGATCCGCTGCTACTCTCAGTTCTTTTAAATCAAGACTGAAGACCTTTCTTTTTGACGTTGCCTTTCTCTAAATGGTTGTTCATTTCTTTAATTTCTTATACTGCACTGTAAATTTTATTCTGGTGTTTTACCTGTTTTTATTTATTATTTTTAACAGTTTCATCTGTGTTTTATCTTATTTTTATTTTTTAATAATTGTTTTTAACTGTTTTTGTGTAAAGCACTTTGAATTGCCCTGTTGCTGAAATGTGCTATACAAATAAAGCTGCCTTGCCTAGTGAAGTAAAATGGCAGCCAGTGCAAAGGTGTGACTCACTGGTGTGTTTAGTTTATGGACTTTAGTGAAGCTCTACGACACAGAGGAATAATATATATCGGCTTTGATTATTGTTCGAATAATTTCATTATCAAGAATAGACAGAGACCACTGAAGTTCTATCAACGTTCAGTTTTACTTGTGAACACAAGGAGACAGTTTCCACACTACAGAATAGTACAGAAAATGCCTAACTGGAAGCTCTCTACAGCTGCTTATTTATACATGTTGATATTAAGTCATAACAAAGTCGATGTTGTCAGTTTATCTCATTTGGTCTAAGAATCTTTAATCCAACATCAATCAAAACTGCATTGTTGGGGGGGAGCACTCACTGAACTCTGCCCAAACAGGACTTAAGGAAACTGTAACGGATAGTTAAGCATTGTATTTACGGCATCTTCTTATGCATTTTATTGTTTACTGTTTTCTCTACTTGTGTCACAACATCAAAGCGTTTCCAAACTCTGAGAGGAAAGACGGGGTCCACGTGAGCGCTGAGCAGCTGGACACAGACACACCAGCTAACTGACACGAGACGGGCTTCCTTCACCTTTACATGACCTCTGAATATTTACACGTTTAAAAAACATCATTCTTTTAGACGTACCGGGACATCGGAGGGTTGGTCCGAGTTTGTTTGAGTTGGGGAGTACACGCGTACTCCTCTCCTGGTGGCCACCATCTTGCATACTACCTCGTAGCTTCTCTCTCACTTCCGGTGTGAAAGCTAGAGCCAGACCCGACTAATCGCCACACGAACATATGATATAGGCCGAGCAGACGTCGGACGATCGCAGAGCTGAGACCCAACTTCAAATTGTGGTGGCAAGAGAAGTGTTCATAGTAAAAGTAAAACAATATATTAACAGTACTGCATTGAAAATGTTGCTTAACAAAAAGAACGAATTATTAGCCATGTTCACTTTATGTATCTTAAAGTATTAAATTATATTATTGTAGGCCTACTACTTTTTTCTTAACTTCACTCAGTATATCAATGTCTGGAATATTATTTACTTTATTGACATTTTAGATTTATTTCTAGTGAGATATTGAGTGTATATAGTGACTTTGCTGATTCATTAGAATGAAACATTACTGTTTCATTCTAGAAAGATTTAGCTAGATTTAAAATATTTTTAATCAATTTCTTAAATATTATTTTTCTAAATATTTTTTTTTAAAAGCAATTAAAAACGAACAGAAAAGACTATTGCTTAAGAACCAAACCAATACAGAGTATTGATAGTGAGAGAGTAGTATCCCAACGACACCCATCCCTAAGCACTACACAAGCCTATTTTAATCACTTAGGCTTAAACTAAGGTTGATGTCACACATTCTGCAAGAGGAACTTATTCAACTTTTTGTCTTTCCATTATAAATAATAATAAAGTAAGCTTTCATTTGCAAGGAATTTGCCTGGGTGTGATTGGTGCATACAATAAATATTAATTTAGCTCATACAAGAACCATTTTTCTACGTATTTGCATCACCAAAATCTTGATTGCATTAAACAATCATACTAGCCCAGGTTTAACCTTTTTTTTTTTTTTTTTTTTAAATATCTTACACCAGTGTTGACGGAACAAACATTTGTTTTATAATTTTCATAAAGCCAATTCATGACATACAGATAAATGACAACATTAAACATGTTTACAGTACAACAGATAACTCGCCTTCATGAGATTAACTGGATCCTGTCTAGAAAAACAACTATGATCCTTAAATAAAAACTTCCTCAGAGTTAACAAATTTTAACATCTCAATGACGTAGAGCTTCCAGTGCTAGAACAATGCATATAGAGGACATAAACCGGCTATGCATGTCAATCTCAAAATACTGCAGTACTCTCAATCCTCGAGTTAATCTCATGAGCACAGAGTGGGTAAACATTTCAATGCATCATCAAACACAGTGCATGGTGAGAAAATAAAATGCATGATAAAATAAAGTTATATATACTCACATAATTGACTGCTTTAGCAGTTAAAGTTAATCAGCCTCATTAAATAAACATCTCATATGTAGTTTGATTTGGATTAGCGCATCATTGTTCAAAACTGAGGAATGCAAACAATGTTATATACAGCAGGAAAAATTAAATGCATGAATAAAATCACTTTCTTTCCCCATTTATCCTTTCAAAATGTTTGGAATCATGCTGTACTAAAAAACTAATCTCTACCTCTTGCTTTACCTACTAAAGTACTACTACGTAATCTTTTATTCAGACTGATCATTTTATGAAAATGTTATTTTATGTCTCTTGTGCTTCCACACGCATACCAACTTTGAAAAAAGACATCAATGCTGTTTTGAGTGAGATACAAGTTTCTGAATGTCCTCTGCCTTCAGTTACCGGCTGAACTGTTCAAAATCTGCACAGCTTTCTACGTCACTAGCTGAGACGAGGAGGCTAACCTAGCATACTAGCTCGTTCTCAATGGAAAAACACTGCTACGACACATGCTAGCTCACTATAATCTACAAAAGAACCAATTTTCTTTGTGAATGAATAATGTATTGTAAATAAATAAATGTTCTTCCTTAAAATACAGGGGGCATAAGTATACACACCCTTATGTTAAATTCTCATAGAGGTAGGCCCATTATTTTCAATTCAGTTCTCTCAATGCAAATCAAACCAGCTATTTGGCTAACTGAAATAACAGCATGCCAATCTCTATGTATGGTGAAGAATATGTGGTGATATGGGGTTATTTTAATTCCAAAGGCCAAGGGAACTTTATCAGGATGCATAGTATCTTGGATCCATTAAATAACTGGCCTTTAATAATAAAAATGTGCCTGCCTCTATGGGAATTTAACATAGGGGTGTGTATACCTATGCCCCCTGTATTTTAAGGAAGAACATTTATTTATTTATTTATTTACAATACATTATTCATTCACAAAGAAAATTGGTGTCCTTAAAAGGTAAGATTTTCCTAATTTTTTTTAATTAAGGCATTAAGATAAATTTCCAATGTTTTTTTATTCCTCTTTTTAAATCAACTTTAGCATGGGTGTGTAAACTTATGCACGCCACTGTACATGACCATGTTCTGCAGGTATTCCATCATTTAGAATAAATCTCCCAGCTACTTGTACTGACCAAAGTTGGAAAAACAGTAGCTAACTGATATCATTACCTAGCTACTGCACATTTGTGACTCACAACAAAGATAGTAAAGAAGTGGGATGTCTCACTCTGTTGCCAAACAGAGACCTAAAACAGGATCTGCAGCAATGTGCAGTAGAACAAAAATATGGTGTTTTTTGAAAATAAAACCATGTAAACTTATTTTGGTACAACATCAAAATACAATTATGAACCTGAAGATTAGCATAATATGGGTGCTTTAAAGCTTGATTTACACCGACACAGTGGCAACAACGCAGGTATGAGGACAGAAGGAGATGAGAGGCACTTTAAGTCAGAATAAGGTTAAGGAATCCCTCACCTTGGATCAAAGTTTAGCAACTAACACTTTCCCGTATTAAAGCAGCCTCTACTGTGTAATGGCTGATCTGTCAATGTGCGGGTCATCTGTGAAACTCTTTCATAGTATATACTCTCAAAACTGACTCTGGAGTTGATCTTGTATGTTCATCTCCTATTGTCTATCACTGAGACGAGGGTTATGAGTAGATGCATCAGTTAAACTGGATAAATCATACATGATCAGGATTATCTGTGGGATAAAACAATGACTTCAAGACTCATGGTGGATGGCAGCATCCATTATTCAGAGCGGTTACTTTGCATGTTGTGTGTATATGTCAATCAAGAGGAGGAAATGGCTTCATCCATGCATCTTCTTCACTAGCAGGGTGTGCTAGGGGATTGCCTTCCTTGCACGGACAAGGTAGCCCTTGGCCTTAATAATGCCCCTGCTCTTAACAATAATGGAGTAACGCAGCACCCACTCCAGCCTCCAGTCAGCGATGCTCAGGTCCTGCGTTCCCTCCTGCACCGCCTCTTGGAATCTGGCTGCTGACATCAGCTCTGAGGAAGCATGACGCCAAGAGAGGAGCTGTTTAAAACGTTCACAGGTAGTGACGTGAACTGTGCAGCTTACACTGCACAAACAACTTAAACATCAGATTTACCGATACTAAGGTTGACACCAGCTACAATGTCTTAATTGATTTATTAAAAAAAAGCTTTAGGAATAAGGCTGGCATTTTTCTATAATATTTTATTGTCAATAAATGCCATAAAAAAGACCAAAATCAACAATGGGTCAGTTTGTTCACAACACTCTCCTACCTTCTCTGTGACTCTAAGGTCCAAGACCAATGCTTTCTACTAATAACATCAGTCATTTAAAACATCATAAATATGTAGGTTTATATAAAACAAATAAAAGAAGCTATCATTTTTCAAATCACCTAGGCATGGCTGTTTATAGCAAACAGGATCTGGCTGCAGAATATTGACCATGTTTATGAAACGTGTCACCCTGTGGCTCATTGATATTTTATGACAACAGACACCTTTGGCACAAAGGGATAGGATAGATCGGGCTGTTTCTACACAAACAATACATGTTAGTGGGATCAATTCATTGATGGTTTTGGTCTTTTCATGGCAATTATTAAAGAGAACATTAAGATAACAAGACTTATATTATTTAATGTTTGACAAAGGTTTGGGACAACTGACACTTCACTATAAACCTATCAGATTGACAGAAGAAAACAGAGAATTGAATTTACAGAATTTCCCTTCGGAGATCAATAAAGTATTTCTGTTCTGATTCTGAATTTCACCTTTGGGATCGTTATGTGTGAGCAGCTGGATGTCAAACTCCTTAGCGAAGGCTGTCAGGTCAGGAGGCATCACACAGCAGGAGGCCAGGTTGACCTGGTTACTGCTGGGCTTCACCTGGTACCAGATAGGGGACATAATCAATGACTTGCTTTATTTGGTTCAACATAGGAAACTGCACACAGTGGTACAATGGCCAAAGCTCTTAATAGATAAAAACATTCCTTTCTTGCAATTTTTTAATCTGTAAACCTGACGTGTTGCCTTCTGAAGACAGGCACACACTTAATGTATTAAGCTCGACTTTTGATATTAATGAACATTGCCAAATGAGTTGCTACAAAGCTAATTAAGACTATCAGCTCCACAAAACTCTCTCTGTATTTCTCAGTAAGGCTTTGGTAAGAAGATGTGTTGGCCCGTGACTTGACCGTGCAGAAGCTTGAGTGGACAATTACCTCTTCTAAAGAGTCCATCATTTTTTTTTAATCCTGTGTCCTCCTTGGCTACTAGCAACTGTGTGGCGGAGGGGTGATGCGCAGCCATGGAAGGCTTGCATCATGTGGCTGCACCGACAGTTTTATTGTCATTACTTCCTCATGAGGGAGACATAAATTACACACTATAGCTTCAAAGGGCTGCTGTGGGTTTTACAAGCCACCAGATGTCACTGTGTTTGCTGCCCTGAAGCTTCAAATCAATTTCTGGGCACAAAATAGAAAGAAAGCCCCAAAGGTTCATAAGATTAAGCTTCATGGTTGAATAAAATGTGTAGTATGAGTGAAAGCAATATACACATTTAATAAAAACATACAGTGTCGGCCCAGTTTAAAGATTAGACAAATTAGGTTTCACACACACACAAGATACAAGATTCACACCCACCTGAGCCCAGTTGTAGAGCTGTTCCAGCAGATCTTTGTCTAGGTCAGAGGTGCCAATGGCAGCAATCTGCTGGCTCCTGACCAGAGCCTCTAGCTCCTCCCAAGCTGGCTGAAGGTGAGCCAAACTTTGGCTGTCACCCTCCAGCGGCCAAGGTGGCGCTATGATAACAGAGTCAAGCTGGGACACTGCCAGCGTCTGGCAGACTAGAGGTGAGCGACAAGGCAGTATCACAAGTACAGTTAGTTTCATATCAATTGTGTGTCATTTTTGAGACATATGAAAATTTAGCTTAAGAGATTTAAAGCTCACCCATCTCCACAGCATCTCTGATAGAGGATGGAACCGACTCGCACAGGAACAGCTTGACTGCAAAAACAAGCGGCCATAAACATATCGTCCCCCAAATACTGCAGTTGTTTTGTCTAAATCATTGGTATTTATTACTAATTTACTACTATTTATTGCTTGCTTAACTAATTAAAGTTTAAACCTCTCTCCAAAATGCAAACTAGAGTGTTTTTGTTAAAGTACCCGAGTCGAACTTTTGTTGAATAGCATAATTAGGAAGCGCCACTTTTAAGATTGAACGTATTTTTTTTTTTGGTCAGATGACCTTTTTTGGGAGTGCTAGGGGCACTACTGTGATCGCATCAAAATCACTATTTAAAAATAAAAAAATAAAAAAAAATAAAAAAAACACTACGAAGGGGCCAGGGGCTCTACACATGAACTCCATCATTTGTGTACACAGAGTTTACTAAAAAGAACTATTTTGAACAACTTAATTTAGCAGTTGGTTTTTCTGCTCGCCACCATCTTGCCAGTCAAAAAGTGTCGATCTCCGAATTCAATGTAACAGGGAGGAGAGTAAAAATGGAAAGCTCCTAAAAGGTAAGTAAGGGTAAGTAGGTAAAGGTAAGTTCTATATAAATGCACGGATAATTAGTTGTTTTATCATTAGTGAAAAACAATATTGACCTTTTAGTTGAAAAAGGAGCCTCATATAAGAATAACATTTCCTTTTATGGAGTCCGTTCGTTCGTTTCGACCATTTATTAGGTCAGCCATCAAATCATTGATTTTCTTTACAAATTATTTGATCAGTTGTTCTTAATATACAGTGAGGAAAATAAGTATTTGAACACCTTGCTATTTTGCAAGTTCTCCCACTTAGAAATCATACTTATAAATATAAATACTTATTTGCAGCTGTATCATACAAATAAATAGTTAAAAAAAATCATACATTGTGATTTCTGGATTTATTTATTTTTTAGATTATGTCTCTCACAGTGGACATGCACCTACGATGACAATTTCAGACTCCTCCATGATTTCTAAGTGGATTATGTCTCACAGTGGACATGCACCTACGATGACAATTTCAGACTCCTCCATGATTTCTAAGTGGGAGAACTTGCAAAATAGCAGGGTGTTCAAATACTTATTTTCCTCACTGTAGATGAGGCAAAGAAATGTTTGACTGGAATCTGTGAGTAATACGCTTTTTAACAGCTTTTGTATGTACAGCTACCCTCTTATTAAATGTACTGTAAATTGCTACATTTAAAGAAAAACAGGTTGAAGCAGGGAATTGGAAAATACAATAGCATTTGCTGCATTAACCTGGTCTCTCCTGTGCTGACATGCAGCCAGTCACCCAAGATATTCCACTGAGACACTAAGGTTTACTAACCTGAAACCCTCAGTTCCTCCCTCTCTTCAGGCGTAATAGCATCGGTTTCCTGGGGAATGGAGCAGTCCAGTGTGTCCGGAAAGTCCTACGTGACAAGCCAAGCACTTAATTAAAAAACTGCGTGACGTGTTTTTTCCTTTTTAGACATTAAAAATACGTAACAGTGCTGGCTTCATCCCCCTCTAAATGTGACAGCTATAGGTTATTTCACAAATGACAAGACAGGCAGGAACTTTACAGAGAAAGCCATAATGCTTGCACAATATTTGGCATCTGATGAGCAAGAGGGAGTGATGGCACTGTTGAAATTAGCTAAGAGTTAAAGATTAAAAAGTTATAATATGAAGGGAGAAGTGTGTTCTTTCCTGCCTTTTCCAGCCATTGCTGTGTATCTACAATAGGACCGCTAAAACAAAATCTCCACAGGTTACCTTTAATAACCATCATAAGCACAAAGGACACTGGCCCCTCTGCTCAGAGTGATTCCACATCAATTTCATCATTTAAGTCAAGCCAATTTTTAGTGCTCCGCAATGCCCATGCATTCAATGACAAGGCTTCAATTTGCCCACATGCTGTATATGAAGTGTTTAGATGGTTATGCACAATTTTGTTCAACCAAGAAACAAACTAAATATAGAGAGGAAGTGCTTGTCTGATTGTTTTTGGTTGTATGAAGTTATTATTATCCATTTTTAAAATATTTTTCCCTGCACAATGAGAGGAAAAATAGACCTTTCAAGACAGGGATCTCCTCAGAATTGTCTCATTCAGTGTTTATTGAACTGATTATATTTTCTTTGTGTGCAAGACTTGATAATAAGTGATACATTTATTACAGTAGGTAAACATGTGCATTTCATTGCTTTGTCAATAACATTGTGTTGCTGAAGGATTTTTACGTTAATCTGACACCATTCATGTCAGACTTGTGTCAAGTGGGAAATGTTACTTGGTCCAACCTGACAGCTGTCGTGACTTTAACGTAAAAGTGACTCTAAAGTGCATTTACTGATGGTTAGCATGTGAACCGTTACACAGCATTACAAAGCTTCTGTGTTTATCCTGAACAAAACTCAGGGCCCCATGACTCAAACATCCAATTCTTGCCATTTCCCTGCAGTGCTTGTATTTAAGACACCTTAGTTCAACTCTTTCAAACCACCCCCATTCACATTTGAGTCCAGTGGGCGTGGTAATAAAAGCCAAAGCAGATTAGTGGAGCCTAGCAAAACAGCCAGAGGAGGGGTATGTTCAGCAGGAATGGTGGTTCTACTACGTTGGATCTTGCAGCCTTTTTAATCTCCATTTCAGTTTTTTCAGAACACGTTATTTTGATAAAACAGATTATCCAGTGACTACTGCTTTCAAGAAATCCTATCACAGTTAATGAACAAAACCCCCAGAGCAAAGTTTGTGTGCCCTTTCCCTCCACCCATACAGACAGACGCACATTTGGAATGGCGCCTTTGGCAGCCAGCACTGCATGAACATTCATCATGACAGCTTCTTTTCAGTAAGCCTAGCGGCATCCTTTGATGTCCATCACTACAGCTATTTTTCTTTCCCAAACACTGGAACCCTAGTGCCCGACAGTGTAGTAGCACATTATTGTGCAACTCATTCTGATACTGCTGGTTTGGCCATAACTGACAATCAATGCAAATACTATTCCTCATTTCTCTGTGTCAAGGAGACTATACTCTCACATTGAGAACCCAATAGCACTACATGAAAACATTAATAAAACTGTAAATGTTTTCCCACCTTGGATGGCGGTTTTGTTGCAGAAAGCCAATCACTCAGTGTGTCTTGAATGCAATCTTGAAGCTGAAATACAAAACAGAACACAAATATAAAATTAGCATCTGTGAAACATGCATATTTTCAGGAAGGATCCCTAAAACTTAAAGCTAAAGCTGAACAGCTGAGTATCCTTAGCAGACTCCACACCAACATCTGTGATGTGCTGCTTCGCCAACTCGGGTCACAGTGCGTTATAAACAATGAAATCAGTTGGACAAATGTTATAATGTCCAAAACTGACTTAAGGGTGGGAGAATGACAGGAGGACATGTCAAGTTTAAGTGCTGATGGATTTAAAAACATTATTTACAAAAGGAAAAGCATGGGGCAAGAAGGCCAGTTCCATCAGCAGTGTAAAGATGTGAGAAATGTTCATTTGAGTGCTAAAGCCAGCAGAAAAAGTCAAACAAACTAAAACCTGGAGATCATGTCAAACACAGACAAAGGAGACAGACTGGGAGCCTAGGTGGCTTAAATACACCTGGTAGAGACTTAACAGGTAACACTACCTGAGGCTAAAAAACCAACCTTGGCTCTGCTACAGCAAGTCCCACGAGATCGATGTGTGAAGGTTAAAAATAGGGTGAAATGACAATATACCATTATATCAATTAAATTAGCTTGTGTAGCAATGTGAGGCATCCATGTTGGTCAGCATTATTTATTGCCAAGTCAGATATATTGGAACTTAAATGGTCTCTGTTGACTCTAAGTCATAATGGCAATTTCTTTTTACAGTAACACAAGCATGCTAACTCCTATGACATATATACATTAATGCATACTCTTGAAAGAGAGTAAACATAAAAACACTGCAGGAAGAGATGAGAGAACAAGGTGTCTAAATGTCCTTTGAAAGCATTTATATGTATTATGTACTCTTTAGATTTATTGTTTTTGTGGTATGTCAGCCACACAGAGGCCAGTATGTGCCATAAAGATAAATATATGATAATCCAAAAACCTGGCTACTACCTCCTGGCTACTATTGTGGCTACTGAGTCAAGCTCAAGTCATATTTTATGCAGTAATAGTTCAACCATGACATTAGTCCTTTATCACAACAATAACAAGTCAACTCAGGAGGACTATGTACTAAGGCACAACACAAAGCACTGACTGCAACCAAATTACAACAATGCTTTGGAGGAAAACAGCTAGGGACGGACTGACAATCTGTGCATTCTGGCAATGTTTGTTGTATAAGAGAGGTTGTAATAAGCTCAGTTTACCTGCAAGGATGAAAACCCACGCATTTGACAGACAGAGAGGGCATCTTGGAAGTTTGTGATCAATACTGTATGGTGATGTAACCAAGTGGTGTCCCATTTCATAGGGGTATGTTTTCACCCCTACCCCTTACCCCTTCAGTGGTAGGGGTAAGGGGTAGGGGTAAGATGGAGAAATGGGATTCAGCCTTACACTTATTACAGCGAGTTTTGTGTGAAGAGCCTACAACAATTATTCATCACCAGTTACTGACTGAAAACAATTCACCTTTGGCTGGATGATAGAGTTAATTATTTGACATGCTTTCATCACATCAGAAAGACACACTAGACCTTTCAGCTACTTATCTCAGACACAGTTCTGTAACTATGGACATTGACAGGTACAATTTTAAACTACTTTTTAAAACGTCTTAGAAAACGTAAAATGTCTCAGTATCAGCTTTAATGGCCAAGTGTGAACACGTACTGGGACTAAGATCCGGGCTTTTTGTTGCTCTCCAAGTACATTCACATAAATAGTCACACGGTAAAAACAAGGACAACAAAGCTGAAAAACGTAAAAATAAACAATTGTATACAGTATATACATATAAGCAAATGCATAAACACACATGTAAACAAACAGCTCTATGAGGATTGTAAACAGTAAGTAAGACAAGTTGGAATAAATAAAACATTAAAATAACAGGTTGCTTAGCGTTATATCTGATATGACATTTACATGTATTTAACACTATTTCATACACACACACACATATATATATATATATATATACACACATATATATATATATATATATATAAATAATTTACTTGAAAGGTGGATGCTTGGAGTTACAGTTTGTCTTTGGATAACTTATATAACACTATACGTCTATTATAAATCAGTCAACTCTCTCTCTGTGTCTCACACACACACACACACACACACACACACACACACACACACACACACACACACACACACACACACACACACACACACACACACACACACACACACACACACACACACACACACACACAATTAGCTAGTTAAATATTTAGCCAGGTAGCCTAGCGTTATCGTTAACTTAAAAGGCTAGCTAGCTAAGCTAATGAGCTAAACTGTTACACCAACACAATACAACTAACGTTAATCCGTTAAAATTAGACAGGTTTTAGGTAGCTTACCTCTTCGCTAGGAGAGCACGGACATTTCTTTTTCAGGCGACTTCGGTTGACTAGATTTCCGGTGTGCAGCCTGAGAGTCTTGGCGTGGGTCAACAACATCTTCGCTTCACTGTTACTGTTGGTGTTTTGAGGATCCATGTGGCTCTCGGTAGCGAGCTAACACGTTGCTAATCAGTATCTGCTACGACGAAGTGTGCGTTCACCGTGACACCAACTGCTACTTTAACTCAAACAATAGTGTACAGCCCCCACAACTGCTATAAAAACGATGTAGTCAGGATGACTTGCACTCAGTGTTGATTGACGGCTTGGTAGTTGCTAGTGGCTGTTATGAAAGCAAGCCGGTCGGTCAGGTCACGCCCACATGGAGGTGTCGGTGACTCTGTCCCGTAAAACCCGGTCAGGATATCATGGAGTAATAATAATGAGCTACATGCATAATGCGGAACTGAGTTATGGAATGGATTTTTATATCAAATGCAGTTCCACTTCTGACCGCTAGATGGTCGTGTAGGGTTTGTAATTATTTCCTCAAGCAAGGGTAACATCATAGACTGTTTACAGTCAATGGATAACAGTTAACATTGTATAACAAACTGAATACTTAATACTCAAGTGCTGTACAGTACATATGTACAATCTGCACCTGCACTAAGTATTTAATTTTCCAACTGGCCATTTAAAAACTGGATTTTACCCTCTGATGATAAATAAAGGCTTATCTGATCTTCTAAACCATGACATTACACTACACCATAACTAAGTATTAACATTTTCTGATACTTTCTACAGCAGTACAACTACACCACTTTATTCTGCTACTGTTGTATAGTTTCTATTTATATATACTTCTATTATATTAAATTACATTAAAATAAATTCAATTTTATTTATAGTATCAATTCATAACAAGAGTTTTCTCAAGACACTTTACAGATAGAGGAGGTCTAGACCCCACTCTATAATTTAAAAACATCCAACAATTCCAGTAATTCCCCTAAGAGCAAGCATTTAGTGCAACAGCGGCGAGGAAAAACATCTATTAGGGAGAAACCTTGGTTGGTAAGGAAAACTTCCTTTTAGGGAGAAACCTCGGACAGACTCAGGCTCTTGGTAGGCGGTGTCTGATGATGCCGGTAGGAGTATCACAAATAAAGAGAATGGAACTATGACTAGAAATAGTAATTGTAGTAGTTCTTATGTTAGTTTTTACTTTCTGTATAAGCTGTCCTTTTTTCTGTCCTTGTGGTGCTGTAACAACTGGATTTCCCCTCTGATGATAAGTAAAGGCTTATCTGACCTTATCTTCTACACCATAACATTACAGGGAGCAAAGTTGTAATTTATACTTCACTATATTATTTTACAGCAATAATTACCACTACTGCAAATAAAAAATAAATAAATAAACACAATGTGCATGGCTTTCCAACTACTTCTGGTCATATAAATTATTTATCTTGAATCTATAAAACATGCACACACTGTATCTTATGATATATTACAAATAGACCTGTAATACCTTTGGCATTTGGTATACACACATCCATTTACAACACTGCTCAGTATTCAAGATTTAGATGACATAATCAGGTCAAGTGAACGCTGAAATTTGGAAGCAATGAAAGAATCGTAGGGATGAGATGACAAGTGCAAGAGAAAGTAAATAACGACACCTTGCATCTTTCTTTAGAACATTTTTTTTATTTTCATACATCACAAACAACTCATACTTTTTAAAACGTTTTCCTCAGTAAACATAGAGGACACAAAGGTCATATCATCTTTATTTTTGGTAGGAATTTGGGTGTTTTAGCAACTTTAGGGTGTCATAAACAATATTTTAGTAGGAAATATAGTAAATATAGGAAAGAAATAATTAAAAACATTTTCTGAAGGTGGTGGGTTGCAAAGGGGTGACTTGGATTCAAGACTTCAGCAATTCTAAAAGTCTGAAAATGTAGGCACTGCCTTTGTCAGGTGCATATTTCCTTTAAAAGGGACCCACAATGCAGCTGCAAATGCCCAATAATAACACCCAAAACCAAAGCATTGAAGGGGCTTTTGTTTTGGGTGACATGTTTGGAAAGCACGAAGAAGAGCATCACTCCAGTAAATGCTTTAAAGAGCAGGATATTGAGTTTCTTTAAGAAAATATTCTTCTAAGTGTCTTTTTTTTAATATAAAATGTATTTATATAGAGTTTTTTACACATAAAAAAGTACCTTTTACATGATTTCCCTTAGTTGGATTAAGGTTGTTTTTAAGGTTGGTACGCACATCACCCACATCTTGTCAAACTTCTGACTTGGACCCAAGTGCAGGAAGGCAAGGAGGGAACAGGAAATTATTTCAGTTTGAAATAATGCTTCAATGAAAAAAAACACAAAGGGACTTTTAAATATGTAAGCAGGAGATATTCCGAAACACAGGAAAAGAACAGGAACATGGAAGGAGCACGAAAAACAAAAAAAAATACAACAGCTTTGGACAGCTTTAGTGCTGTCAGATTTATTCTGCCATGTGAGAAATTTAGCTACATAGGAGGGGACTGACATCTTAACCAGATGTTACACCGTACCTGACCTCTTTGTGGACAAAAACAAGCAAGAATATAATTTTTAAATGGTATCATTAAAGCAATGCATTACTATTTACTTAATTTAACTTAACTGCAATGTTGTCTCAGTTGCAGCATTATTCTCCTAAGCAAGATAATTTGGATTTTTTAAGTGGGGTTTCATGAGTTACTTTTGAAGTGGGCACACTCCCAGTATGAAATCTATGCAATGTACTGCTGGACAGGGCAGCAGAAAATTATATTTTAGCAAGAGGACCACTTAAAAAGAGTACGCTTCTTGATGATAGGATAGCTTTTTAGGGTTATATAACACCCCATAGGATCAGAGTCAATGTCCTCAAACATAACCATGACCCTGATGTTTCTACTTTAGGACTATAATGACTTTTTACAGTGTGTGTGTGTGTGTGTGTGTGTGTGTGTGTGTCTTGGAGTGTTGATGACATGTCAGAGGAGGTGTGGTTAAGGAGAGAGGGTTGACTTCATGTGTGCACTTTAAGAGTATAGAGCAACTACAAGCTTCCCTGAACAAAAGGTTTACCTCCCAGGACATCTTGTGAAATACTGAATGTGAGCAGGTACGTTTCTTTGCATGCATATTAAACAATCTCAATCCTCATGTTACTCTTTCTGCTTTTGTAATCTGGATTTTCCAAACATGTTGGTATGTGTTCCAAGCGATGAATTTGAGAAGATATCACCCTAACCCTAAGTGCAGAGAGGGAATACAGACACAATTTATCAAACTCCCTTGGTTTCTGCAAAACAACATTCAGAACGCTTTAAATAACAGCTGCACCCAGCTGGAAACCAGACGAGGATTGAAAATGTTTTAATCTGGGTCAAAAACATAACCTTTCACAAGAGCACAGATGAAGGGGTTTGTGATGGAAACCCATGTAAATGGCCAAAATGTACAAGGCAGAAGGGGGTGGGAGGCGATGCTTCCATTTTTTGTTTTGCTCTGCTCTGTAATTTAAACTTTTTGTGTCTATACAGCAAGAACATCAGCAGCCACAGCTATGAAGTTCCAAGCTCTTTTCTTTCTTCTGATTCTCACCTGCATGACTCTGAGTCTTGCACAAGGTAAGTGGAACAGATCAGATTTTATTCACACCAGAACTATGATATTATAATAGCAAATTGTGATTAGTTTGCAGATAAAACTGTGCTTTAAATAAATAGCTCAATATTGGGCAAGTAACTGTTTTATCATTTTATACTGTAAGCTAATCTCTATATATGGACCTGGCTCTGTATTTGACTGTGTAAAATATGTGTCACACTTTGACGAAATTTGGTTGAATTAAGGCTAGAATTGAAGAATTGAATGCATTTCATAATCCACATTCCTTCATACTAGAACTAAATCCTCTCTTTCAATGAGGTGAATTATTCTGCTCAAAACCATTTGTCACAGCACTTCATCCCAAATTGTAATCTGTCGCTATTATAGACCGCTTTAATGTGGTAACCTTGGGACAGAACATACATTATTTCAATTACTGTAAGTTAAATAGATAATTTTCATAAACATTTTCCCCTCAGTGAATTACAGCACAAATGGGGAATTTTAAATTGTGGACATGTTGTGTGGACATTGGAATAAAACTGACAGTTTCTTTATTGATACATAAAAATTTATTTTGTCATTCCTCTACTTTTTAACATATTTAACATATAGCTCATTTCTACTTGTATAGGTGATCACTGCAGGATACAGCTCACTAACTTTTCAGTAGCTTCATTGAGGCATTTTATTTGGGGCTAGACCTAAATATTAAAAAAAAGAAGCATTTTAATGTAGCAGATGCAACTTAACTTGGAGCATTGGAGAGAGGGGGACTGGCACATGCAGATTTGTTGCAAGTATACAGGTTAGATGATGTTTAATAGATCAATGTCAATCATAGTTATGACCCTGATGTTTCTGCTTTTGCACTATAATGACTTTTAACAGTCCGTGTGTGTGTGTGTAAGCACGCACGTACATGCGTGTGTGTTAGTAAGAGAGAGAGAGAGTTAAGAAATTACTTATCTTTCACTTCTTCACTTTTGTTACTTGTTTGATACAGAAATAATAATATTATGACATTTGATTAAATATGTGATTTGTTTGAACCATGATTATGTTTAATTAATATTATGTTTAATAATACACAAATTAAAATTTTTAGATCATATCAAGAATTTGTTTTCATAAGTGTGTAGTTTATAGGCATGCCAATAAAAACAGACACAAAAACAACAACTTATCTATGTTAAAATTGAGCTGTGTCATTTTCTCTTTGGATCCTAACTAGAGTGTACAAATTTAGTATTTGCTTCATTTGAGTGACATTTTTTAGTGAGGCAGTATTATTTCACTCTTACCCTCTGTAACTTTATCTCTCTCCAGGCTCATTTGACAACTGCTGTCTGGGCCATGGTGGTGAGATAAAACAAAAGGCAAAGAAAAACATTGAAAGTTACAGGGTACAGGAAACAGATGGTGATTGCAACATCAGAGCTGTTGTGTAAGTAACTTATTTAGTTGGCTCTTAGCAAGCCTTTTGTTTTCCTACATTGTTAGAACTTCCCACAAAAATATTTGGCAAAGACCAATGGAAAAAGAAACAACCTGCTTACTAGGGACATGATTGATCCACGCTTAGAGCAGCACTTTTGAATGACTGGTGTCTTTGCTTGTAAAACCTGTGCAGTAAGCTTGATAATATTTAATAATAATACTGACATGTGCAGGTTTCTGATGAAGAAGAAGAGGTCACATAAAAAACAGCGGACTGTTTGTGCCAATCCAAATGAAAGTTGGGTCCAGGAGCTGATTAGGACTTTGGATATGAAGATGCAGAATTAGGTAAAACGTTACACAACACACTCTCACAATAATGTAATTTAATGGCATACAATGAAACTCAATGACTGCGTAAATCTTCATCATGAAACGTTTGTCCCAGCAGACCACTTAAAGGAGAGAAACAAGAGAAGAATGGGAGAGAGGCGAGCAGATGTTTCACCACCCTCTCAAGCATCATATATCACATTTAACCACATGGATTATGTTTCAGTAGAGTTGATATTTCCTGTGCTGACAGAGAATGTAAATCTACATGGCTCACTATAACACAAACATACCATATCCCCTATGTTATTAGCCAGTATAGCAAAATTCATTTATATGATTCTGTTCTTTTCTCTGTGATATACTGTATGTAGCACTTGCTAGGAATGAGCCACTGTTTGACAGTTTTGAAATGTATTTGCAGTATGTTTGTGCGCATGTGTATGATCATGTGTGTGTGTGTGTGTGTTTGTGTATGAGTGAGTGTGTGAACACTTTGGGGATAAGTTGAGAGTTTGTTTTTTTTTACGACAGATTTCCATATTTTTATATCAGCATTTTAATTGTGCCATCCTTTATAAATTTAAGAGGCAATACAAACCAGACTCTGGTTTTCTAATAATATTTCAGGTAAAGTACACTAAGCTCTGCCCTGATTGTGTAATGCCATGGTTGAATTATTTTTTTTCGGGGGGGGCACCCTGTTTGGTGTCACTTTGTTGTCAGAGCGCTCGCAACTGTATTCAGATTCAACTCACAGAGGTCAAGCAAAGCCATTGATCAGACTGTTTCATAAGACGTGAACTAAGAGATGCACCATGTGAGCACAATATAAACAAAAATAATAAGATTATCAGAATCAGATTTTGACACAATGCTCCTCAACAAGAAAAGGACACACAATTACATAGTAATGTAGAAAACTAGTTGATATTGAGTAAGTAACCATAGTATTAAAACACAGCCAACACACAGTAAAACTGTAGCTTTTGAGGTCCCTGGGCATTGAGCAGTTAAACATGTTCCTCCACTTGATAATCCAGCCTTGTCAAGAAGTGAAACTGTTTGTGTTTAAGGCTTTAAAATGTTTCACCACTCATTAAAGACGCCATTCATTTGCAAGAACGAGATGAATGGATTGTGAAATGTCCTCAAACGTCATCAACAAGTTCAAGGCATCAAGATGGCCTAGGGGCAAAGACATGTACCATCTAATGCCCTTGGTTTGAATCCAGTTGCATGGGGGCCTTTGTTGAATGTCATCCACTTATCTCTCTGTTTCCTGTTTATATCTCATTTACAAACTATCAATAAAGGTCAAAATGTTTTTAAAAATTAAGCTGTGTCCCAAGTCCATAATAATAATAATTCCATGCGGAATTTAATATGTTTACACAATGAAGCATTAAAAAAAACACTAATCAGTCAGTTGACATCCTTTCAGGCTCAGAAAATTGGTGAGAAAATTCATTTGGACTGCTGTGAACTGAAGCCCGGTTAGCAAACGTTTTTATATGATTCCTTTGTAATGGACCGTCACCTGCAATTACTGCTGCATGAGAGGTTGTTTAGATCTTGCTCCATCTGTGCCCTATTTAAAGACATTCTTTGTTTCTTGCCTTTCTCAAACACTATGGAATAAAGCAACTGATCATGCATTGATGAATGTAAACAAAGGACCAAAGTTAGTGGTGCAAATACTGATGACTTAAATCAACACTTTCATCTTGCTCTGTGAAATAGTTTTGGGGTAAAGTGAAACTCTTGAAAGACCATTCATCTACTGGTGCTCAGATTAGGTAGACCATAAAGTACCATACAGGATGGATACAATGATATAAACACATACACTATATAATTTAATCCATTATAAGAGTCCTCCAATCCCTTTTTATTTATGCATTTTGTTCAAAACAGCCTCCCAAGTTGTACTCTCCTGCTGTAGCAAAGGAAATTGTCTATATAGGGCAAAGTGGTAACTGTTTCGCAACCATTTCAACCGTGTTTTTATGAACTGAACAGATTTGTCTTTCATCCAGATTTCAAGGTTGCTCTGGAACTGCCAAATGCCATAACAAACAAATGCTGACTTGCTTTGGGGGTTGATATTTTGACTCCCTATGATAATCACAGAGGGTAAGGAAAGATAAAGGCAAATAAAAAACAGAAAAGCAGAAGAGAAGATATGAGTTATTTTTATTGTTGATATTAATTTCACTCATCACTTTTTTAATTTTAATCAGGCCAGGGTTTGTTACTGGATCAATGAAAGCATTATTTCAAATGACAAACCACGGCGGCAATGCTGGTGTTGTCTAGAAGGAGGACCTGGCTAGTCCACACAGAATTCCAGGATTCCGGGAGAGCAACGCGCTCTGGTTTATTGGCATTTCCTTAAAACCAATCATAATTGTCTTGAGCGGCGCTAAGCACCGGACGGAGCCATTGCCAAATAGCCTCTTGGAGGAAATTACTTTTGGTGGAACACGTACGTTCAAAAGTAGTTTTAGTCGTGTGAGAGAAACTCAGATTGGACATATAGTCTAGCTAGCTGTCTGGATTTACCCTGCAGAGAGCTGAAGAGCAGTTAACCATAGTCCACAGAAATCAACAGGAGTTTAAAATTCCAACACAAAGAAAGCGGAAGGTAACAGAAATCACCAAAAAGACATGCATCCGGCGGAATTTCCAGCGGCATTGGAGCAATCCCGGGAAGCGCAATGTCGTGGATATAGACCAACCTCAAAGTAAATTATTTACTCTGGTTTAAGACAACTTTCTGTCCCATGATGCAGAGTTTTTAATTCATGATGTATCAACTCCCTTTTAAATTTGTTTTGAAACAGAAGCTACAGACAGCTACGGCTGGTTGTTTCATTTCACTGTCACAAGAAACATTATTCACTGCTTCCTTATCAGTTTAAAGGATGACCCCGGAGTTAAGACAGTACATGATAACAGTGTTTTTCACACGAGTGATATTAAGCAAGAACAGGTTTTCTACATAAACAGCAAGTCAAGACTCCTCCTCGGCACTTGTTGGGACCTTGATAAATCATTTCTGTCTGCTCCTGCCCACACAATGTGTACATACTGTATTTCTGTGTGAAAAGGCTGCGGCCTGGGGGTCCAACACTTTATTGCAAAATATAATGCTTATCATAGTGCCAATCATGCAACAAAAATATAGCAGGTCTGGGCACACACTGGCAGAATTGGCACAACATTGCAGGGTGACAGTAAAAGGCAAAGAGTGACGCCTGGCCCACAGAGACTGTTGTACCCGCAAGGGGAATTCACAAGTGTGAGGTGAAGTGGAAGTGAAGGACCATTATGCGGAGGAAGAACGTTTGACTTCACAGACTGGAAGTGTCACAGTCTCAAAAGAACTACCAGCTTTATGGTTCATTAATTCGATAGAATTCACAACTACGTGAATGCTTTGTAATTCAGTAGCAGCTCTTTTACCGAAAGTGCTAGAGATGGCTCCAAAATCAGTTCCTGCAAACTGGCTGAAGCGTCAAAGTGTTTTTTTAACTTCAGGGCTTATAAGGAAGCAAGGAATCATTCAAGAGTCCAGCGGAAATCACTTTGTAAACAGTCGAAATATTGGCTGGAGTCTTGTATACAGCAGAAAAACACAATAGTATCCTACTGCAAGCAAAGATGAAGACATTTGAGCGGTAACTGTTTAAAATCATTGTTTGAAACTACTTTTATTCGGGTTAATTAATATGTCCCAATCATTGCTATAATTATTAACCCTACAGGTAGATGCTGTCGCCTGCGACAGGAGAAACACATACTATATGTCAGCTGCATAAAGCTGGCCCCATGTGACATCCAAAAAAGGTCAAAAACACTGCTATTCGTTTGTGCTACATTTGTGCTGTAAAATGATCGTTTGTGCTGTTAAGGATTTTAAGTAATTAAACTTTACATTTTCTGGCCAGTGACATCACCCAGCCCCCCATTAATGTCCAAATCTCCCCAAAATGGACTCAATCATTTGTGCTACGTTTGTGCTCATTTATGCTGTTAAAAAAACATTAGTGTTACTATATTGTTTAAGTCATTATGCTTTATTACATGTGTGACATCACCCAGCCCCCCATTAATGTTTAAATCTCCCCACGTTTGTGCTGATTTGTTATGATAAGAGAGGACACCACAAACCTTTTCGCTAACTTTAGCGTATGGACTTACTATATATTAGTTAGATGATGAGTATTTTATATATTTTTTTGTTTCCCTGATTGCCAACACCTAGAAGAAAACTTTTCATAAGCCAAAAGTTTTAGTTATCCTTTTTTGTTATCTGTGTGAATGCAATGCATTTATGTGAGATGTCATTTCCATTTAGTCTTTTCTTTTGTCAGTATAGTTATATAACAATTCATACATTCATGTGGCATCCTTAAAGCTTGCATATCCTGATAGCTAAGGTGCTCCTGAAAATAAATGATGTCTATAACTTGATTATGCATAACAGGGTGGAGGTTAATACAAGCATTATTACACAAGAAGACAAGGCAAACCAAATGTGGGAAAATTGGCTTAAACTTAATACAGAGTAGCATGAAGTTTAGGCAAGTATTCATGAAGCATTTATGACAGTATTGCCTTAAAACATGTGCAAACATTAACACAATATTTTAGCACTTAAAATAGATATTTACAAAATGAGATTAAAATTGTGCAAAATGTAAAATAATCTGTGCACTCCAAACCTTTTGTGACAATCAGAACATTTGCATAATATTTCAAACATTTTAATTAAATACAGTGTCTACATTAAATGAAGACATTTTAGGCATCAGTTGTTGTTCAGAACACACAAACATTTAAGTTGGCTGCAGACTGGTTTTACATTTTTCTCTTTTGATCTGGCCTCAATTGGTCCTAATTTTGTAATATGAATTTCTGTCACCCATGCATGTTCTCAGTGTCTATTTTAAGAGTTAAGATTATCTGTAGCCCTGGATTAGTTCAGTAGATGTATGCACTGATTAAATGGGATTGGAAGATGCTGATAGCAATACAGTGATTGATGTATGGTGTGCGTCAGTAAGCTTTTGTTGTAATTGGAACACAAAGTCTTAACTAATCACCTAGGAGAGGTGACCTAGTCCGTAAAATATAACTGATTTACACTGTGGGACAGAAGAACCATACAACTTCGACCTCAACCTCCATTTGTTTGCCATTTCAGTCCAGTATTGCACAACACAACTTGATATTTCTCAACATGTAACACGAAACCTCACCGATTTAGTGAGACTGAACTGACTGAAGGAATGTAAGCAAGCTAGTGGACACATGTGAATGTGATAAAGTGACACAACTAAAGCAAGTCCAGTGCGGTGATTTCTCATTAGAGTACAACACAGACAGCCGAGGGATTGTGTTTGTTCACAGGAGATATGGACCACGTCTTTGGACTCCTGTATTCATCAGGGTGAAGCATTGAATAACCCACAGCCTCCACTGACCTTCTCTTCTGGACCCTATGGAGAAGGATTCGGTAGGTCCCAGTCAATGGGCTCCTATAGTCTAAGCAGGGATTGTTTTGGAAATGAGCTGTCCCAATACCCAGATCTGACAGCAAACTCTTCACCTCCTGCTCCTCCGCACACAGAGCCTGGTTGGCCTGGGCAAAGTGTGCCGGGGACAGGGGCAACAAGACATATGGACGAGGGTACTCAATCCCTTGCAGCCAAGTACTGTTTGTAATCTCTGTGAGAGACAGGCGATCAATAGGCACAGGCCGGAGCATGCCCTTAATGACTAGCTGGCATGGTTCGGGCACATAAGGAGGGATACTGAAGGCCCCCTGAAGGATGCAGCGCTTCAACTTTCTCAGTTTGTCCCCATAAAAGGGCATAGTTGCCGTCACCATGAAATACAAGAGAATACCTAAAGCCCAGGTGTCTGAATAGCGTCCAATGTAACCTTTATCCTTAAACAGTTCAGGAGCAGCGTATGGTGGTGAGCCACAGAAGTTGGTGAGGAGCTCATTAGAGCCGCTCTCTGTGCTGAAGCCGAAATCTCCGACCTTGATGCAGTAGCTAGTGGTGTAGAAGATGTTCTCTGCCTTAAGATCTCTGTGGACGATGTTGTTGTCATGCTGAAATAATACAATAAATGGGAAAAATTTCAGGAGGGGTTCTGTTCTGTTCTGACATTTTAAATGGACTTTTTAGGGAAAGAAAGGGTTAAAAATCTCTCTAAAAAAAGGGTGCCTGGGTAGCTCACTTGGTAGAGCAGGCACCCATATATAGAGGTTTGCTCCTTGATGCAGCGGCCACAGGTTTGACTCCGCCCAGTGGCCCTTTGCTGCATGTCATTTCCTTTTCATGTCTTTAACTGTCCTACATAATCAAGAGCCTAACATGCCTACAAAATTATCTTAAATAAATAAAATAAATATCATTGTTCATATTTGTCACATAAAAATATTGAAGCACTGTACAAATATCATTCTATCAATTATTGTAAAGGCCACTATATTTATCTGATAGTTATAGTTATTAGTTACTTTTAGTTGAAATTTGGTGGAAAAGACATATCAACATAACATTTAAAACATAATTGGAACCTATTGCCATGTTTCAGATGTTTAACATGTCAGCAGTTCCACCAAAGAAAGATTCCCCTCTAAACTTCTCAGATGTTTTTTATCTAAATAACTGTTCTTGGCTCAAAGAGGTAAAATGATCCAGTACTGTATTTCACAATAAAAGTAAAAAGCCAGGGACAAAAGAACTTTGTGTTTTCTCCCATTTAATTATTATCTCATGGCCTCTCAGATTTATGTTGTTACTTTTTGGAGGGGTCCAACACCTACATTGGACTAAACTACCAGAATTAACTCAAACTAGCTCCACTTTGACCAGTTACAATGGTACCATTGTTGCCAACACATTGATACATCACTTTGAATGATTTAATAATGTCACATATAACACTAACATATCACAAGGGGCATTTTTCTGCAGCTTGAAATTTACTTTTGATAATTCAAGTACATTTTGCTGAAAATACTTCTGTACTGTAAGTTAAGATTTTGAATGGAGTATTTTTACACAATTGCACTGGTATTTTTATTACTAAAGTAAATGGTCTGTAAACTTCCTCCAACACTGATTATTATTATTATTATTATTATTATTAGATTCAATGTTTTCATTCTGAAATAAAAGTCCTTAATTATGGGGAATTCTGTTGGTCTATAAAACAATGATCACAATGTCCATGGTTTAAGGCTGTCTGATAAACATTTGTTGCATGTCATCTCCACCAATTTCCTATCACCTCTCTACTAGCCACTATCAAAATGGAGGCAAAAATATCAAAACATGTATGCATGTAAATAAACTTCAAATTAATATGGTTAAAACATTTACAGATAAAGCCTTTAAACAATTAAACATGGCCTCAAATTCAATTTTGAAAGACTCAATCATGTGAATGATGAATACCTCACATACTGAGCACAGCCCTGTGCAGTAGATGATGATTAAGACTGACACTCAGGCTCACCAAGTGTTTAACAGCAGAGATGACTTGTGCAAAAACCAGCTTGGTTTCCAGGTCGTCAAGCTTCCCCCTGGTGGTGATTCGGGAGAACAGGTCTCCACTGCTGCCGTACTCCATCACCAGATACAGCTTCCTGCTGGTCTCCATCACCTCGTACAGTCGCACTATGTTGGGGTGGCACAGCTTCTCCATGCAGCTGATCTCTGAGGAAATCATTGGCTGGCTCCTCTTATCCAGGCGTGGCTTGTTTAAAATTTTGATAGCAACTCTCTCTGAGACAGGAGAAGAGAGAGGATTAGATGTCAGTGATGGATTTAGAGAGGGTCTAAGAAGGTGACAGGTCAAAATAAGGACAGACATACTTAAGAGATTTTAAAACGAGACTGTTACATGCACACGAGGAGAAGGCTAAAGAAATGTTTGGCATCTCATTTCATTAGAAGATTGTTGCAGGATTATTCTAAGGTATGACAAAAATGTGGCTAAGAACCAAGAACCACCCAACTGTTTGATCTGCACACACATACACATGATAATCTAATTTTCATGAAGGCATTTCAACAGAAAATGAATGTACTGCAGGTTTCGGGGGAAAACTGGGGTGAAAAGAAGGTTTTTTTCAGGGCATCAATCTACTGACATGAGCATTGTTATACAATGTACAGTTTGTCAAGTTTGAGGGGAGAATTTAGCTGGATGCTACAAAAACAGCTGGTTATAAATTTAAAAAAAGCAATGTATGAACTGTAAAAAAAAAAAAAAGCAAACATTTCATTTCTGACCTTTCGTCAAAGCGTGGATGCCCAACCTGACTGTGGAGAAATTTCCCTGTCCAACCTCTCCACGGAGCTCATAGAAGCCAACTCTTCGACCGAGCATCAGGTCGTTCATGATCCTCTCGTTGTTGGCCATGTCATAGACGACCCTCTCAAACGGCGATTGTCTGATTCTCTCTGCGTCGCTCAACCGTGGGATGGCACACATGGCGGCAGAGGGTGGGGGCTTCTTGGCTGTCGTGTCCACCACTGGAGACTCGTGTTTGGATTTTTTGCTCACTTTTTGCTTTGGCCATAGGCTTGCTTTGATGCCTTAAAAATAAATTTAAGAAGCTTTTTAAGAAACAATAAAGAATTTGAAAGCAGTGCAGAGATTTGGGTTTGGGGTTTTTCAGATTTCTGCTTTAAGTCACTTTGTTCTATGAGCACTTGTTACTGCTTTCAGAGTCAACTCACAGAGGTCAAGCCAGTAGATGACAGGATATGAACCACAGAACTAACATGATGGGGATTGTTCCACAACAGTCTTCCATGTATGGAGCATTGACCACCATGGTACAAATGTGATAAAACTTTTGGCCTCTTTCAAAACAATCTTTACCAGGTTTAATTATAGTAAGTGCTTAGTTTATAAGTTGTTGATGTCTGTAACGAGGCAAATAATAACTGATTATGTAGATGTTAAGTTCATTTGCAAATATAAATATTTATGATTGTTATATCCTTTGTTTCAGACATACAGTGTACGCATGAACTGACGTGATGAAAGGGAAGTTCTTCTTTTGACATTTTATTTGACAAACTTCCAACACCTTTGTGGGGGCTGTTTTTTGTGACTAGGTCTAAACATATGCTGATATCATCATTTTTTAACATGTTTGCTTTCATTGTTTTAATGATGGCTAAAAGCCTGAGGTGTCGACCTTTCTTGTTTTTTTCTTTTCTATGGTTCACATGTTCTTTCAAGTCTCAGCACTTTTTCTTGGCCAAACTGTTTTCCCAAAAATGACTTTGAGTATCCAGATTCTTTTGTTTCACAGGAAACTCTTGATTAAGGTTTCAGTATTACACAAAGAGAAATGAACAACAGGGTCAGAGGTCGGACAGTTTATACGTCAAGGCTTAAGCTCTGTGTGGGCGTCTTGCAAATCAGTAAGTGCTTAGTTTATAAGTTGTTGATGTCTGTAACGAGGCAAATAATAACTGATTATGTAGATGTTAAGTTCATTTGCAAATATAAATATTTATGATTGTTATATCCTTTGTTTCAGACATACAGTGTACGCATGAACTGACGTGATGAAAGGGAAGTTCTTCTTTTGACATTTTATTTGACAAACTTCCAACACCTTTGTGGGGGCTGTTTTTTGTGACTAGGTCTAAACATATGCTGATATCATCATTTTTTAACATGTTTGCTTTCATTGTTTTAATGATGGCTAAAAGCCTGAGGTGTCGACCTTTCTTGTTTTTTTCTTTTCTATGGTTCGCATGTTCTTTCAAGTCTCAGCACTTTTTCTTGGCCAAACTGTTTTCCCAAAAATGACTTTGAGTATCCAGATTCTTTTGTTTCACAGGAAACTCTTGATTAAGGTTTCAGTATTACACAAAGAGAAATGAACAACAGGGTCAGAGGTCGGACAGTTTATACGTCAAGGCTTAAGCTCTGTGTGGGCGTCTTGCAAATCAGGGGTCATCAACATTTTTTAGGCCAAGGAGTCGGACTGAAAGAGAGACAGAGCAGGGACCCTCTACTACATATATTGTATAAAATTAAGTTGTTTATTAAACTGGGCCTACAATAACGTGTAGGGAAGCCTAATTTATGTTAGCTAAAAAAATGTTGGATTTATGTTAAGACTTTAATTTTTGAAAAGACTTCAACATTTTGCAATCATTTGGAGGGCCCCTTGCATTAACTCTGAGAACACCATATGGTGGTGAAAATCCCTGTTGTAGAGCAAATATAACCTCTTCAAATGACAGAACATGGGACAAACGGGTTTCTGAGTTAAATAAAGTAGCCAATGGTTAATAACTTTGATACCTGACATTAAACTTCTGTAAATCTACGGTGTACCATATTATTGTCAAGCCAGTTCTTCTATTATTGTGTTTTTTCATAGCTTAAAGTCATAAATAAGAATAAACAATTCTCCTCATCCCTAATCCCCACAGTCCTCAGAATCACACATGACCCATAACAACCACTTTACTTCACCCCCTTCCTTCTGGACGCAGGTGTAAAAGTTTAAGCAGGAGCTTTGTACCTACAGCCAAACTTAAAATAAGAAACCTAAAAACCTTAAACCTAACCTAACCTATCCTTAAAATTTTTGTATGTACTGTATGTCTTAATTGTTTGTACTGTATGCACCTTCTCTGGAAAATAATTTCGTCATTGAGGACAAATAATAAACTAATACTGTACCTCCTCCTGGTCATTGTGGGCTAAGTTTGGCCCCTGTTAGTCTTAAAGGGCCCAAGATTACTAGCTTCTTTTAGAAACAGTATTAGTCTGTCAATAACAAACAAACAGAATTAGACTACTTAAACATGTCATAATTATTTTGTTCTGTTACTGCTCCACTTTCTAGTATTGTATGTATTGTAATGTGTTCTGCACGTTACTTTCTGTGTGCATTTTAACATTAAGCACTTTACAGTGTTTTAGGCTAAATATGTAAATAACATTTCCTTGTTGCCAAGAATAAAAAAAATGTAGGGCTAAACACAGATGTACATTCAGTAGTTACACAACCATTTTTTAGTTTGAATGAGCTAAAAATAATAAGGCTAATATGGCAGATTTTGCAAAGGGTTTATAAGAATGTTTTGACTTTAGTGAGTGTAAATACATATTATACTAATGCCTAACAGATTGGTCAGAAGACATTAATAGGAAGTAGTTTTGGGTTGCTAGGTTATGAAGTATACCTCTGGCTGGTGTTTATCCTTTCTATTAGGAAACAATGCAGTATATTATTGGCAAACCATAAATTCATGCTAATACAGGTTTTCACTTTCTGAGCTACAAAGTCTTTTAACTTGTCAATTATAGGCAAAGCATATGTCATGCTGGAGGACAAACACAAGAAAATGGTTTATTAGTCACTTAACCCCAAAGTTAAAAGCATACGTAAATAATTTATTAGCCATTAATGAAGCCATGAATTACTGCTTATAAACCCTATGTGAAGAGATCTTATTAGAAAATAGAATCCACATTTTAACATTTTATGCAAACGTTTCTAAAAATTTGCAGACAGAAATATTAGAAAAGTAAAGCATTTACCTGGGAGCTGCAAATCCTTCATGTCTGTCTCTCTGGCTCACCTGACTGTGACCGTGAGTGAGGGAAGCCTCTGAGGACTAAATCCGTCATCACAATCCTATTAACGCAGAGTATTATTGGACTCCGGGTTATCTGACATAGACTAAAATGATAGAAATGCTGCATACACCCTTTTTTTTGTAATTACCCTAAAGATTTGTAATATAGGCTAACTGTTGAATATGGGCTCAGAATGGTGAATATAGTGGAGCATTTAGCATTAGCGTTGGCATTAATTTGGAAGAAAATAAGAGACATAAGTATTACAATTTTAACATTACTTAATACCACTTTTTATAAAAAATACTTTATTTGAAAACCATGTATCTGAATATATTGGTTCTGAGTTCACCTGTTTCAAATTGAAATATGAATTTACCTGGTTTACAATTTCAATAGCTGAATTTGGATATATTTTAATTTCAAAGAATATGAAGTCAGAATAAAACAAAATCAGATACAGTACATGTTTCACAAGTAAAATGTTTTAATATTTAGTATTCAGTGCCTGTTAAAATACTTTTGTCTTTTATTTTCTTCCATGCACTTCCCTCAAGAATTGGTGGGGACCAAAACAGGACCCTGTACACAAACTTATTTCACACCCTGCACTAAACCATATAGCAATTCTTCTTTCCGTTCCTAAATACTTTTGAGACACCGATAACTAAATTTTCATAACTGTGTACACTGCGTATACAAACAATATTGATCTTTCTTACTATTAGATTTTTATATATATATATATATTCATAATTGTTCATAATTGTATTTTAGAGGTTATATTAGAATAGGTTTACAGGGTTTACATTTTTTTTTGTAATGCACATTGCTGCAGCTCCTTTTTCATCATATATATATATATATATATATATATATATATATATATATATATATATATATATATACACACACACGCACACACGCACACACACACAGTATACTGTGCACCTCATCCCCCCACCCCTTTTCTTTTGCACTACTTATATTTTATTCAATGTTATATTCCTCTTACGTATCTTATTGTAAGAGGATAACGTTTCCACAGTATTATTTTCAAAAGAAAGAAGACACTCCTTTACTATCAACAAACATCTCCTCACTATCTTTATCGTCAAGGCAACTTGCTTTGATTGACGTTTATTTCTAGCCAATTGCCAGAGCTCGGTAAACATTCTGGCCAATCAATAACGAAGATTAGTTGGCGGGAGAGGAAAAGGCAGGGCGTCATAGTGACTGGCTGACAAATCAGCGCAGGCCCCTCACCGAAAGGCCGGAAACACATGCTGCTGGCGCGCGCTGTTGTATGATGTTGTCATCTGTGACATGGTGGTAGAAAACAGTAGTGAATTGTGTTATTTTTGAAGTATAACAAACGGGTTAAAAACGGAGAATGGCAGCAACAGCGGCTACACCTGTCACCCCAACGGAGCCCGACCCTGACCGGTGTGTGAGTGAGGAGGAGAGCCGCGGGGCCGAGGTGGAGGAGGAGAACACCCAGCAGCACACAGGCCCCGCGGCCGCCGTGAGTCACAGCCGACTGTCCAAACTCCCGCTGGCCCGCATCAAGGCACTCATGAAGACCGATCCAGACGTGTCGCTCGCCAGCCAGGAGTCTGTGTTTATCATCGCTAAAGCCACGGTAACAATAACAACGAAGGGAGTCCTGCAATAACAGAATACTTCATATGCTTACACAATGTGAACAGCAAGCTAGTCCATATACGAGTCTTCAATCTTATTATGATTCTTCTCTAATATATAATCAATATAATGTTTACTAAAACTCCACCAGCAAAGTAAAAATGGCCTAAACCTCTCAAGATGCGCACACAACCTGCAACCATTGAACCTTTACACTCTTATCACTACACTTGTATCAGGAGAGTTGTGCTCCAGTTATATAATTATACAGATATACAAATATACATATTTTAATGCAACATGACAAATCAACAAAACAGTGACAAATACTGTCTAGAATATTCTCCAGAATAACCACAAAGGTTCTATATGACCTGAATGTAACATTACTTGGTAATGCTAACACAATGTAATGTCACACTTTACACTTGTAAAGGTTAACTTAACATCTCGGTTTTTTTAAGCAGCTCAACACAAAACAATGGACCTTGTGCTTTACAGCAACAGACATATTGTACAAGTACAGTACATTGAGAGCTAGCCCAAAACTACAGAGTGGCCCTAGTGCGTTAATTGTGCATCTAAAACATTAATGCCGTTTAAAATGAATTTCCATTAACTCATTATTAAGTTAATTTTGACAGCATATATATATATATATATATATATATATGAAACTTTATTTATTTAAAGTTAAAGTGGGAACCTGAGCAGAATGAATATAGCAAGGTAAGCCAAGGGAAGAAGCATAGAAAAAGTCAGGTATGTGACAAACGCTGTGCAAATCTGGTTCCATTTCTTTAGGGTTCATTTGGGCTAAGGTCCATATCGATATTGGTGGAAAAATATCAGTTATTACCATTAGTTTCTGAATTTGTTTTAGTTTCAAATCATAGAATATTAACACAATTCTTTCTTCCAGGAGTTGTTTGTTGAGATGATTGCCAAAGATTCCCTGGTGTACGCCCAGCAGGGGAAGAGGAAAACTTTGCAAAGAAAAGATTTGGGTAAGTTGATATGGTGCTGGGTTTTTGTAGAGGAAAGTAGATTGTTAACATGTGCACTTGGATGTTGTAAAACTTGTATTTAATAGCACATCTGTATAGAAACGTAGAAGGTCTATTAACCAGTTTTGACTTTTATATCTCATATTTCCCTTTTTATTTGACATTTCTGTTACCAACAGACAACGCAATAGAGGCCATAGATGAATTTGCATTTCTTGAAGGTAAGGCTTGCTAGGACAATATAATTTTAGGGTCTTTTTTATGCCTGATTATAATTAAATTCATCTATAATAGGTTGAATACATGTGTAAAATGAGAATACCACAGACGTAACTAGGGTTGGGTACCGAAATGGCATCGGTTCCGACGTAAACGGTAGTAACAAGACCGTTTTTTTGTTTTTTCAGAAGCATTGGTGCACAGGACACTACGCTACCATTAGCTAGTAGCTGGAATAAACACAATTGTTAGAATGCTGAAGGCTTACGTGAAGTGGTGTAAAGTGTGACTGTATTTCCCAGGCAGCTGCCATTGTCAGAAAATTCATTCATTCAAATAATTATTTTTTTATCTTCTCTGTAGGTACACTAGATTAAATGCTGCTTCAAAGGACGAGAACATTAAATATCTGCAACCATCCAAGAAACTTTCCATTACAGAGACACGATTTGTTGTGAAAACCTGTTACTTTTCTAAGTCAAACTCTCGAAATGGATATTTAGAAATTTGTTGTTTTCTACAATGTGCCATTAAGATTTTTCATGCTTAACTTTGGAGACATCAGTGGTAATGTGTACATTTTTTTGTAAATATTTGTGAAATACTACTGTACAATGGAATAAATGTAAGTTTTAAACAGTTTCTTTTTGAATGAAACAGTCAGTCTTCATCAGTTTGTCACATCCCCATTTGCAAGATAAATGTTGATCGATCTGTCTGTGATCAATGTTAAAATGGCAGTTTATAAGGGCTTGAGATTAGGCAAAAGAAGGTAAATAACTAATAACTATGCAATGTATTACTTTATCAGCTTTACTTTTTCAGTCCCAGGCTTGACTGGTGTGATAATTCAGGCTGGGAGTCTTAGTGCCATTTATTAGTTGTTTTTTTTAAACTCAAGAATGGCTATTATTATTATTATTATTACTATTATTTTATTATTATGACATGCTGAGGACAGCCCTGCTAACAATTTTCACTATCTACATTCCTTGCTCTTGAATATAGATGTATTTCTTTGCAACTTGTAGCTGCACTTTTCTCCAGGCCTCCCTGTCCTTTTCTATTGCTATTTTTGTTGAGTTAAATTTCTCAGCTCACCCACACCCTCACAATAAATAATTTGGAGTTTTATGGAAGCGGGAGGTGAATAAACCTTTTCAGGTTTATTATCAGAAGACATTAAAAGCAAGTAGGGTGAATCAATCTGTCTCAGAAATGACGGCAAGATGTTTGTAGGTGATATGCAAGCAACGTTTACACTCAGTTGAGAAACCACATTGTTCTACATTACAACATTGTATAACTCCCTCCTGTCTTCCTGCTCAACAGCTCAGGTGGATTATCTTTAACAATCTGCACCAAGTGTGTCAACACCTCTGTCCAAGGTGCTGATACTGGGACCTCCAGGGATGCAAGAACTATCCAGGGTACTGCCCTTGTTGACAGGTTTAAAAGAAGGCTCCCTGCTACTTAAAATGACGAGACGTAATCTTAACTGACTGGATTTGCTGTGTTAAACGGAATAAAAGTCAGAAAAAATTGTAAAATTACAAAAGTTACGGGAAAACATCAAAATAGATTCATAACAAATACGTTTTCTTACAGCACAAGGTACATTTGACTGTCATATTGGACTGGTACAACATGAATAAAAAAATAACGACCATGTCTCCAGGACAGGACAAGACATGTACTGGTTGGACAGTATAAAATAAATAAAGATAACAGGACACAACTTTTCTTTTTCTTCTCTGATTCCTTCTGTTTTGTTGTCTCTATCTATTTCTTCACTTACACTGTCACTCTGTTGACATATGCACACACCGGTATGCTCCATAGGGTTTGTCACGTAATGGAACCGTACGCTGACATGCGCTGACATGCACTAACGTGCAAGTGGCCCAGTAGCTGGCCAATGAAACATGATCATTATAGCGAGCTGTAAATTAAACAAAACCAAGCCTAACAGCCAACAGACGGGACGCTGCATCTGCTCCACAAAATAAACAAAATATTGCATACTAATTGCGACACTTTTGATATATTGCGATAATGATATTGAGTAGATATAATAATCTCAGTGCTGATACGTTAATGTTACCTACTTGTACTGATTTGAATTTGCTGCTTGATATGTCAAGTGGGACCAAAATACACTCACAAAGCATGTATAAAAAAGGAAATATGCTTCAGAGAAGATTTTAATCAACACTTTAACCCTTCAATATTATGTCTTAAAATGAACCTTCTGTGTGTGTTAAATGCTCCATTTTGCTGCTGCAGCAGTACATTTCAGTGCAATACAAGGCAGTGGGGAAATGGTGAAGGTTAAATGTCTTGCTCAACACATTGACTGTTGTATTATACTGGGAAAAATCACATAGAGCTTTGAGTTTGCATTAGGAATGTATCTGAATCTCTCTAGACCTGAGATGTGTGTTGTTCTTCCTGGCAGCATTTGTTAAACACATCCAAAGTGTTCAGTTTCACACTCTAGGTACAGTCAAGACCCCTTGAGTTTTTGCAGCGGGGATTTTCAAAATAAATGCCTGAGTGTGTTTAAGCTGATTTTCTGGGTTTAGTGTTTCGGGGAGTAATGAAACAGAGCTGTGAGAAGCACAGATGTTTGGTTCCAGTAGAGCACCAGTCAACTCCCTGCAGAGGAATGCCTGACTGGCACGGGGAACATGGAGTGCTCTTTTCTAATAAAATATAATCACATGTCAAAAGGATTGGACATAATTTTAGTTCCACAGTCAATAAAGACATTCCATTAAGGAAATCCCATGAAAAGAAAATGTAGAGCCTCCCCCTGCCAAGAGCGGGACATGAACAGTGAATCTGGGGCTGGCCTGATGGTCCTTGGTTAAATTGATGGGAAAATGGCACACTAAGAGAATAAACTTTTATTATGTGACTTTGTTTGGTTAGTTATTTCAAATAAACTAATAAAACAAACTAAATTAACATTTGTAATACGATCAGGTACAAATTAGAGTAAAATTATTTTAGCTTTAGATAAAGTACAACCAGGTATTTCAACTATGAATATATTGCTTCTCTTTGATGTTAAAAGAATAGTTTAACATTTCTTGCTGAAAGTTAAATGAGAAGATCAATAGCACTCCCATGTCTGTATGCTAAATGTCAAGCTAAAGTCAAAGGGCTATTAGCTTAGCTTAGCCTAAAGTATTAGGTTGTACTGAGGCACAGCAATGCTTTGAGCTAACTGCTAATGTCAGCATGCTAACATGATCACAATGACAGTGGTAACTAACGCTTAGCAAATATGATGTTTAGCATGTCAGCATTCTAACATTAGCGGATTAGCATTAAAAGCAAAGTACAACTGAGGCTAAGGGAATGTCATTAGTTTTGCAGGTATGTGGTCAGAAAAGGTCAATTTATAATGTTGACCAGATGATGGTGCTAGATAGAAAGTAGGGCTGCACGATATGAGGAATATCCTAAATTAGATGCACCTGTTTGAGGTCGTTAGCTGCATAAAGACACCTGTCCACCCCATACAATAAGTAAGAATCCTACTAACATGGCCAATACCAAAGAGCTGTCCAAAGACACTAGAGACAAAATTGTACACCTCCACAAAGGGCTATGGGGAAATTGCCAAGCAGCTTGGTGAAAAAAGGTCCACTGTTGGAGCAATCATTAGAAAATGGAAGAAGCTAAACATGACTGTCAATCTCCCTCGGACTGGGGCTCCATGCAAGATCTGACCTCGTGGAGTAAGAAATCAGCCCACGGGAGGAGCTGGTCAATGACCTGAAAAGAGCTGGGACCACCGTTTCCAAGGTTACTGTTGGTAATACACTAAGACGTCATGGTTTGAAATCATGCATGGCACGGAAGGTTCCCCTGCTTAAACCAGCACATGTCAAGGCCCGTCTTAAGTTTGCCAGTGACCATTTGGATGATCCAGAGGAGTCATGGGAGAAAGTCATGTGGTCAGATGAGACCAAAATAGAACTTTTTGGTCATAATTCCACTAACCGTGTTTGGAGGAAGAAGAATGATGAGTACCATCCCAAGAACACCATCCCTACTGTGAAGCATGGGGGTGGTAGCATTATGGTTTTGGGGTGTTTTTCTGCACATGGGACAGGGCGACTGCACTGTATTAAAGAGAGGATGACCGGGGCCATGTATTGCGAGATTTTGGGAACAACCTCCTTCCCTCAGTTAGAGCATTGAAGATGGGTTGAGGCTGGGTCTTCCAACACGACAATGACCCAAAGCACACAGTCAGGATAACCAAGGAGTGGCTCTGTAAGAAGCATATCAAGGTTCTGGCGTGGCCTAGCCAGTCTCCAGACCTAAACCCAATAGAGAATCTTTGGAGGGAGCTCAAACTCCGTGTTTCTCAGCGACAGCCCAGAAACCTGACTGATCTAGAGAAGATCTGTGTGGAGGAGTGGGCCAAAATCCCTTCTGCAGTGTGTGCAAACCTGGTGAAAAACAACAGGAAACGTTTGACCTCTGGAATTGCAAACAAAGGCTACTCTACCAAATATTAACATTGATTTTCTCAGGTGTTCAAATACTTATTTGCAGCTGTATCATACAAATAAATAGTTAAAAAATCATACATTGTGATTTCATTGATTATTCAGTGGACATGCAAATAGCAGGGTGTTCAAATTTAGACCCCTCCATGATTCAAGAGGAAAAGCAGGGTGCTGTATCATACAAATAAATAGTTAAAAAATATACATTGTGATTAAGGATTTTCCTAAAATGTCTCTCAATTCACGATGACAATTTCAGACCCCTCCATGATTCCAAGTGGAAGAACTTGCAAAATAGCAGGGTGTTCAAATACTTATTTTCCTCACTTCATCCTGATGCAAGAGGAAAAGTCAGGGAATCACCAAAATGATTAACATTGGGCACAGCATGAATATCCATATATTAAGAGTTTCACTAAAAACAACAATGTCACTAGACTTATTTTAGTCTGGACCTTAGTGGTGGACTGACTGATTCCTCATCCAAAAAGCTGTATATCCTCACCTTTAAAGCTCACTAATTACATATCTACTTTGTTTAATCTGTTTAACAACTACATGGAGTTCTGACCTAGATAAATTTGTGTAAGAAAATCTTATAGGCTAAATGATTACCATATCCTCTTAATTTCTTTAGTGCAGAATAGAATGTGCTGTTTATTGTTCTGCATTCACAACTGCATTCCATTCAGCTGGTTGTCTTTTTCATGCATCTCCCTGTTTGCCTTGTTTCAAAGATCAGTTGAAGTATTTCCCCCCATATTTTATCCCTCTGAAATCCCATTCAGGTACAGTAAGATCTTTTAGTCTTCATATTTAGTGAACCCAGCCATCAAAAACATCTGCAGGAGGCCATACTATCCCTTTCAAAAGACATTACCCCCTCAGCCCCACTTTTCACTGCTATTGCTTTTGTTTCCGGTTGCTTACAGATTTGTGAGTCCCCATACCTTGACAGGAGAGATTTTAATTGCTGCAAAGATATGCAGAAAATGTATCTGGCTTACACGCCGACCTGTAGTCATGTGAAAGGTATGTTTTTGCAGCTGACATTCCAACCTGATTCTCTCACTCACTCACACACACACACACACACACACACACACACACACACACACACACACACACACACAATGTATATGCCCATAAGCGACACATTGTTGCCTTATTGTCGGAATATTTCTTAGTTCTTCCAAATGTTTCAGGAGCCAAAAGGAAAATTTTGTTAATGTTAAGATCTATTTAACCACAGGAACTTAGGCTGGCTCACATTCGTCTATGCTTACAAAATTTGTCCTTTTTATGTCCCACATTAGTGTCTAAAGCAATAATTCTTTGCATGAGCAGTGACTCATGGTTTCAATATTGCCATGCCAATGTAATTATCATTTTTTTCCAGAGTACAGTATGTCCAAAGCATTTGGCTAACGAAGTGTAATATATTGTTGGAATTTGTACATTTATGTATTTTCAACCATAAGAACACAGTTTTATAAGTAATGTAAAAAAGAGACTCCATTATTGATGTATCTTGTATTCCTCTTTCCTTTTTGTTTGATACATTCTTGTTTCTCCTTGCAGGTAGTAGCTGGCCAACATAAATAATGTGGCTCCATGTCCAAAGTTTTTAAGCTTATTTACAACGGAAAATGATAGCAGAAGTCTTTTCACTTCACTTTGGTATCAATCCAAAAATGAGTAACTTGAGGGAAGATACAAGTTTCTCCACCCTCCAACAGCAGCCTGTAGATTCAGAATGAAGTGCATTTAAAAGACATGTTACATTTTTACTAATGTTCAAAGATGCAATTATACACAAACCTGAGTGTCTGCTAATTTGTTGTCATTCTGTAAGGACATATAGGGAACTTTAAATAACTCCAGAGAAAATAATGTAATTACCTGAATAAGTGGTGGACTAGAATCCAAGAGCACAAACCAAAAGCAATGAATGTAACAGGAAAGTTCAGCTTTACTTTGTTTAAGGCAGAGAGGTTGGGTTTTTTGGGGCGGTTGGTTTTTGTTTCTCCAAGAATCAAGAAAAAAGGTTTGAACAGACAGAACTCACAAACACTGCAAAGCTAGGCAATGCACACTAGAACATGACAGAAGAAGAATGGATCTGGGCTGGTAAATATAGAAAGTGGCTAATGAGAGAATGAGGTGCAGGCGGGGGGACAGTCAGGGACACTCAGGTGAGGGGAATGAGGTGATTGCAGGGCAGGAGTTGGCACGGGTTGGCATGGGTGGTGACAAATAAACAGGTTTTTAACAAACTGGTAATGTGTCTGGGGAGACCTGGTGGTCTGGGGGTTAAGGCCCTGACCATGAACTGCAACATCCTTGGTTCATGTTTGTACACTTCTCTATCACTGCAGCACAATAAACCACTGGAAATTAGCTAAAACAACTTCAACTTGTGTTAAGTTGCGCTTTAAAGGGTCGGCCATATTACAACAAAACACAGTTTTACAACTTTCATTTAGAGTTACTCAGCAATTCAAAGCTATAATCAAAAGAATGATTAGTAAACTCTTGAGGTCTGTGTATTATCAGTACCTAGGATATTGTTTCTCGACATGCTGCACATTTTATTGCTTAATGCTTTGAACACCACAGAAGACATTCCGTTCACCATGGATTTGAGTGGCAATGCTGTTTCACTGGAAAAAAACCTCATCAAGTAAAAGATTGACATCTGAATGGTGTTTTTATACTAAACATATAGGAGATTTGGGTGGCAAGACCTTTTAAAGGACATGGGAATGAGCAGTGCTCCAAGCAAAAAGCAAATGAACAAAGACATTAAAAATGTTTCCTTTCACACAGTCTATATCTTGTCATAAAGCGAATCAGACCTCATGTATTTCCTTATTAATAACAATAACATCTCAATTATAGTTAGTAATTAGCAAGGCACATTCAGCAATACAATTAGACGTAGCAACATTTGTGAATCTGTCATACCTAATCAGGCCTTTGATTGACCATATTTATGTTATTATTGTTATTGTTGGCAGCATCATTTGACTTGGCATCTGTGTTTGTCAAAGCTCTCTACCCACAAAGTCAGTTTAAAGGAATATCTTAAAACAGATGCAGGCTTACATCTATTTCTCTGGTTTCTTTCGGTATAATCAGGTCCTGATGTAGCTTTCTGTTGAAGCCACTCTGTAATGGATGTAGATGCTTGACTCTGAGATAGAGCCTCCAGCTTATTCTTGTGGTGTTCAGTTATGGCAACTAAGTAACTAAGTAAATAACTAAGTTATGGTCAGACATGGAAAGGCTGCAAAGACATATTAAGGGCATATTTTTCAAACATATGCATCCCTTTACTGGCCACAAAGGCTGAAATCAAATAATACTCAGGGATTGGTTTCACACCGGCTGCCAGACTTTCAAGTTTGTTCTGTAAATCAGAGACACAGTTAGAAGGGCCAAACAAAAGAATGTAAGTTTGTCTTTGTTTGAAGAATAATTTGTGTTATTTATCACTGGAGAAGTGTTGTGCACCCCTAAAAAGAAGCTACGTTGTGACTTTAAAATCAAACATGCAGCAGTGTGTCATCAGCATAGAAAAAAAATATTGTTTTGACAATAACCTGAACTAGCAGGAGCATAAAAAACACACCAAGAGCACAAACTTGATTTACTGTATACATTATAGCACTTTCAATGAGATAAAATAGACCAATACAAAATAAAATCAAAAATAGATTTTAATCTTTTGGGCACTGACTTGGCTTCAATAACAACAAAAGCACAATTACAGGTGGAGTTGTCTGTTGTGGAATAACATACTGTAATTTAAGATCACAATCTACAACAGGCATTTTAGAACCAAGATTATTTTAAACATGTTGTCTTTCAGGGTTAAGTTAAGCTAAGACATTCAGTTTATCACAGTTTTTAGGTGTGTTTGGCATTTTGTCTGGAATCCCACAGAGAGAACATAACTCTGCTGCAAGTCTGATCCAGATGCACTAGTCAGACACGCCTACTGTTCAGTCTGAGAGTTTCCACAACTACATTATACAGCTGCAAACCAGGGTTAATTGGATGAAAATGTATGTTTTGTGTCATTTAAATGCCAAATCAGGACTGATCATGTAACCTGAAAGGCACAGAGTGAAGCCTTGTCGATTTCACCCATTAAATTGTTTTCAATCCTGGAGGAGGAATGCACTAAGGACAACAGATGAGGCAGGATGAAGGAGGAATATAAAACCTCAAATAAGGCAAATCAGGCTTGCCATACTTAGTGAAAGATCAGGAAAGAAGTAATGAGTGATAGGTGAGATGAGTGTGAAAGGAAAAGGGGATGAGGGAGGGAGTTGAGCTGAGCGTGAGAATGACTGAAAATGGATAAACAAAGGGTGGGAGGGGAAGACGGTAAGACAGAAAAAGAGAGGTGGTGGAAGTGAGTAAGTGAGAGATGGGCAGGGAGGTATAAAGAGAGGGAGGGAGTAATATAAGAGAGGCAGCCATAGAAGGAGAGGTGACAGAGTAGATTATCCTCCTCTCTGCCAGCCTCATCATGTTCATGCTGCAGATGTTGACTGTTATCTTTCTGACTGTTATTCTCCTGGCATCTGTGGAAGGTAGGATACAACCATACTTAATGTGTGTGTGTGTGTATGTGTGTGTGTGTGTGTGAGAGAGAGAGAGAGAGAGAGAGAGAGAGAGAGAGAGAGAGAATGTGTGTGTGTGCGTGTGTCTGTGTGCGTGTTTTGTGTGTGTGTGTGTGTGTGTGTGTGTGTGTGCATGCGTGGGTGCATGGCTTGCATGCACCCTGCAGGTGGACAGTGTAGCAAAGAGAGTGATGGCGAAGACAGAAAAAGAGAGAAGAGGGACAGCAGTAGGAGCAGCAGTGAGGGAAGCATGGATGTAAACAGAGGGGCAGCATGCAGGAGGACGAGCATCAGAAATCAGACAACACTCAACACAAAAAGAGTCTCAAGGCTCAGTCTGTATGATTGGTGTCGTCTCATCTGTTTTTTTAAATGTTGTGAAAATGCTGGATCTGCAGTAATGTTCCTGAGGATGGATTCAAAATAATTTGTGGCATAGCAAAGCAGCACTGTCCTATTTTACAGCTCTTATTGCTCCTGCTTTCTCCATCACATTTTAATTTGTGTACACCTTTGATTTGGAGGAAAAGGCATCATGGCACCCCCTACACACAAACACACACTCCTCCTCTCTTTTTTATGTCACTTTCTCTGCCTCTCATTTCTGTATGTTTTGCAGCACAATTAGATGTGATTGAAATACCTCTGACATTCTTGTGTGTACTTGTGTGTCCATATGTGAGTGTGTACATATGAAACTAGAGGGCATGTGCACAGTCTGCAGAGCAGATAACATTTGGTTGTTTACTTGAGCTGTTTCAGACTATTGATGTGAAAAATCATGATTCTGTGAAATAAGTATAAATGGGAAGTAAATAGGAATGTTAAATGTTCCTTATCTAATGTCAATGTTAGCAGTGGTAATGTGCAATAATCATACTCTTTAAAACTTTTGTGGCTGTCATGAGAAAAACTGAGAAAAATGTTTTCACTCTGAGATTACCTTGTAATAATAATAATAATAATAATAATAAAATAATAATAATAGAAGACAGTAAGCCAACATAATTAATTGAGCTTGACACCAAGGAACTTCAGTATAATACTTTCAATTTGCTTTCCTAATGTTGTCTTGCTTTTTTTTCTTGCTTTTCCCAGGTAAAGGCGTGCAGATGCAAAGGGATGTCCAGTGCTGCATGTTGTACTCCCAGGGCAAGGTGCGTACCAAAGATGTGTTGCGGTTTGAGGTGCAGATGGAGGGGCCCGACTGCAGTATACAAGCCATCATGCAAGTATTTCAACTATCCACTCCTGGAGCTAAAGAGCACACAGCAATCTGCAGGCATGGAAAATATGCCTCTTGTTAGAGGAGGGCAGAGCCGGGCTGAGAGGCATTGTCATCTTTCCAGGTCATGTTGTTATGGCAGGGCTCAGAGCTTTATTTGCCAGGGAAGTAAGAAAGGAAATATGTGGGAATAACAAGCCATCTGAAAATACCTTCCAAACCAGCTGAGCCCTGCCACAGCTATTCAGTCAGAACAGCAGGGTTTAGTTAAGTAAACCATTCCACATTATGATATCTATTGTTTCCAGTGGGTCAGAGAAGTCTGATGTAGCTGGGGAATGAGGAGCTTGGTTTTACATGCGGTCCAGTTAAGAAAAACATGAGAATTCTTATACAGTGGCTACAACAGTTTCTTTTGGTCCTCTATAATTTAGTGGTTCCCAACCTCTTTTCTTCAACTTTGCTCACTTTTGATCACAGTTTGATTTCTCACTGCCAGAAGAACAAAAACATTATTTGACTCTATTTCCAGCCAATCTTCTTTGTGATTCCTTTGGGCTCAAACTCTCTCTGTAACCCTCCCCATTATTGCTGAATCATTGTTTTCTTCAATCTTGTGCTTCCAGAAGATTAAAATGTGGGCTTTGTGCACCTTGTACTGCCACCCTGTGTGGTGTAATAAGTACTGTGTTATTTTTATTAGTCTTTACACTAAGAAGGCGGTGAAGTGTGCAGATCCCAGTGACCGGAAGGTGAAGAGGTTGCTGAGAAAGCTCATGCAGAGACAGAGAACCAAGACCCGCCGAACCATGTGGCTCCTTCCTCATGACAACCTGCCCGTCATGTCAGAGGTACAAGCTACTTTACGGCTCCTTGAACTCCGGCAATACACTTATATAATAATAATAATACATTTTATTTATATATAGCGCTTTCCATGGTAGTCAAAGACACTTTATAGTAAAACCAGCACATTTAGCACATTAAAAACAGATGAAGCAACAAAACCAACACATGAAACAAGCATATTAAAAGCAATTTAAACAATAAAATCAGTAAATAACAGTAGATGATGTAAGACTATTTCATGTGGAAGACTAATCTGAAGAGGTGAGTTTTGATGAGTGATTTGAATGTGCCCAGGTCAGTAGAGTCAGGGATGTGTATGAGTAGGGAGTTCCACGTTGAATGCAATCAAATAAAATGTATTTAAATCAAATTGATTCAGCCAGAAGTAGATAATGTGATCAATGATGGTTGATTTGAGATATTGTGTGCATTACCTGAGACATTTATAGATGTCTTCCTCTTGTGATCATCAGGACATAAAAGATAACTGGGCAATTCTCAATGTGGAGTAGTGGAGCGCCGTCAAATATGGAGGAATACTCATACTCTAAGTAGGTTTTTTTCAGTGCTGGTTATATAATGTGTGAAAGTACACCTCTCTTAAATCTCTTATCTCTTAAATCTCTTATCTTATCTATCTTATCTTATTACTTTTCTACAGGCCAAGTATACTTTCAGCAGCTCGTCATCCTTACACGGTGCAGCTTGCTGACTCTCCAGTCGTCTAGTGTCTCTCTCTATCTACAGTAATCATCTGCCTGGGACCAGACCTGGGCAGCAATACATATTTAAAATGACTTTAGATATTTAACATGAACTGTGCTTGAAATATTCTCAAACACTTGGCTGGAACAGCCTCAAACGAGGAGTATTTACTTGTAAGATAAGTTGAATTGATTTTTTTTTTTTTAATGGCTCATACTGTTATTCGCCAGAGTGTGACTGGAAGTGTCTCCCTCTGCAACATTACTACTTGTGGCTGATGTGAAATCAGTGAAAAAGTTGTAATTAAGCAAACAATAAACAAGCAGTGACATTTATAGAATGTTGTAAATCAGCAAGATACTCTATGCTTATTTGTGACTTGTATTCCTTAGTAATCACTGCACACAGTAAAGTAGATAGGGTTTCATCACAGTGCTGTGTGCAGAATATCGGGGAACTTCTCTCTATATATTAACTTTGTTTGGTTCCATCCAGTTGTCTTAAAGTTTAGAAATCCTTCTTCAGGCTTTGACCTGATGTATTTGACTGTTAGACAGGTGAAATCAAAGTGAGATCAGAGAGAAGATTTCAACATGATACAGCTTCCTGTGTATCATGAGCAAATGTGTAAAGAGCAAATGTTCCTAATGTTCCTGAAATGTTATCCACTCTTTAAATTGAATGTTGTAAACTCAGCATGAAACCCAAGTCAATCTGTTAGTAATGAGGTCCTCAGGCATCTACCCGAAATTTAAATATCTACGCATCTTCAGTTTATATTTGTTTATTTCACCAATGGTCCATCACTAAACTATGCCAAAGTATTCATGATTCAATTCACCACATGGCAAGGCTGTTTAAACTTAGAGGGCTCAATTGATGGTGAAGCACACATGTATTGTATTGTAGAAGAATGCACTGTATGTTAAAACACAGTATCTCAAGTGAACTATTTTATAAATTAATCTGAAGTAATAACCAAAGCTGCCTCACTGTCTTTTTGTAGGTATCTTGTGTGCGACTGTGTCTTATTCACTGCAAAACAGATTCTATTTAGCCATGCTGACTGGCAAGTGAGTGTAAGGCAGCAATAAAAGGGACCCACGTGCAGATAACTGAGGCAGATAGGGACGATTCAATGAGTGAAGGTGGCCACAAAGACATGTCACAATCTGACAACTGACTGGGAGAAGGGACAACAAGGCTGATGAGTAAATGGTAGGTGTAGACACTCAGGTGAGAAGAATTAGGCGAAGAGCAGATGGGTGGGATCTGGAATAAAAACAGTCTGAAGGCATCTGGTGGACAGGTAAAGAATAACACTGGAGGGGTCTGGGTGGAAATGTGGCTTAAGAGAGGGACAGAGAGGCAAAATGTGTAGGAATCCACACAGTTGAATTAGACCTGTAAAACTAAAGACATTCCCATCAGACTTAGCAGTACTTTGTGTTTAGTGCTAACTAGGCATTATATGCATGCTAACCAGCTAATCTAAAACAATGAGCATTGTAAACATAGTACATTTTCTTATATGTAGTGTATACTGTATATTATGTATGCATTGTCCCTGTGAGCAATTTAGCTTACTGGTCGATCGATGCTGATGTTAGCATTTAGCTCAAAGTACTGCAGCCACACAGCGCTGCTAGCATGGCTGTAGATTCCAGTTAAACAACGGTTGTTAGGAACCAACACATTCTCTAGTTGTATATTATTATTATAGACTTGTTATCTCATCCTAAATCTGACCCATGTGTGTCTCTAATGAGAACAGCTTCTGGACAGGAGAATATCCTCCACCAGGGGTAGCCACAAACACAATAATGAAAAACCCAGTTCAATTCCTGAGCCATTTATTTGTCACATTTTTTCATAAGCTGTCCATCAAAAATGTTGAGCTTTTTACTGAAGTAACATCAAGCCTTAAAACTAAAGTCAGACCTTGTAATGGGCATAAACGTGACACAAAATAATTTAAAGAGGTTTAAATGGTATATCATATTTAACTTTTATAATCATACACTACACCTTCCTCTAAAACAATCAACACCAGAAAGCATAAAGCAACTGTACATTAAATTACTCAAATCATTCACAAACTTTCTTCACAGTACCTTTTCACAAAACAAATCAATCATTAGCTTGCAATATAGTATCCCAGTCAAAATATAACAACATTAAAATGATTAAAGTTCATAATGCAGAAAAGGCTGGTAAGCACATTGTTGTAACCCACAACAAATAGTTCTCTAATGGTTGTTTATACTTCATAAACCAGTAATCTAAAAACATTTTAGAAAAAATGAAACAAAAATTGTTCTCATTCTCGTTTGATATTTCCTTCTACTAAGATAACTAAGAAGAGAGTATAACTACAGATATTCCTGTAAAGTCTTTTACCTATACTGCAAAAACAATAAAACAAAAGAAATAGAGGAAAAACACACCAATATAATATTCATAAGAAATCACTGAGTGAAAAACATTCTACCAAGTCACCTGAAATATAGCAACTTCAAAATAATGAGTAGCACATATTTTTCTTCACACTACCCTCCAGTGTTTAACAGTCAAGTACATTCAAAGTTGCACGAATAAATTGTGCAAGCAAACTCAAATAAGGTACAAATATTCTAAAGACTGATGTATTTACATCCTGTTGATGTTTCCCATTGAGTATTTCTGTGTGTGGTACTCCATATCTAAGTCCTGTTAGAGGTAGTTGTAATGAGAAGAAAAATAAATAATATGTATTAAGTCATGCAACAGCAAAATTGCAGATTTATATATTCACAAGAGTTTAAAATCAGTCGCTTTACTTTTTATTCATGAATGTAGTGTTTCTCTTAAATTATACTGTGTATTCAAACACTGATGCTGGTAAGGAGTGTATGCTGCTTTGACTGTATGGATCATTAATTATACAAATCCTAAAAACATGAAGAAGCATTTAAAAATTACTTTCAACTGTCTTTGACATTGAATGTGCCTAACATTATATTAAAACAGTTATCAAACAGAAATATTACCCCAAATAACTGGCATTCCAGCCAAAAAACAGATTGTGGGTATTAGATGTTTAATGGCTGTATTGTTTTATATTTCCTTGTTTCCCAGAGAAAGATGTGAATTGTCATCTGCAACTGCAAAAACGATCCCAAGAACTGGCTGAGTTGACTATGAACTATGAACCGAGACTGTCCCTGCACCATTGCAAGCCAACCCTTTAGCTAGAATGCTTTTGGTACATGAAGCCCTTAAGGGTGTAGCTCTTGTCTTCACATTGTGGTCTCATTGTTGTGGTGGTTGAGTGAATCGTTTTCCTGACAGATAAGCTGGTAGGGCTTCTCATTCTCCTCGATAACTGAGTTGCGCACCTCAGCATCTTGACTCTGCAGCTCTCCACGGGAAAGGTGCTCCACGATGCCAGCCCCGAGCGAGTCACCCAGCACGTTGGTGGTGGTCCGCAAGCGGTCCCTGGGCAGAGAGAATACAGATGAGATGGACAGTAGAGACAAACAAACTGCAACATCTTGTTGTATATCTGCTGTACAAACACTCATAGCTTAAAATTTACAAATGTGCCTCTAAACACAGGCTTTCCAATCTGCCACTCTGCATTATGCATCAATAACCTTTGTAGTGGTGGGACCTCTGGGCTCTCTGAAGCTTTACAATGACATTTAGGCTAGCAGACCCACAGAACAGTACACAGACCAATCCCCATCAAGCTGACATTTAGTGGGAACTCACAAGAACCAATCCACAGCAATGATCAGTGTTATGTCCTCTGTGGGCAGTCCCACCGATGTCAATACGATCACCATGGTAACCAGGCCAGCCTGAGGGATGCCTGCTGCTCCTATGCTGGCAGCCGTTGCTGTGATACTGAGTGGGCGGTGGGAGGGATGGAGACGAGAGTGAAGACATTTAATAAAAGGGAAACAAACAAACAGCACATGTGTACTCCTTGTGGGAGTTGTAGAGTCTTAAAAGCACAAGGAATTATATAAAATTATGTAAATTATATACAAGCTGGTCACACAGTTATATTTTCTATGAAGTGTAGAAAGTTCTGCACATGTTGGCACATGAATCCCGGTTTACACTGTACAGGGCAGATGGCAAATGGCAGACAGCGTGTATGGCGTTGTGTGGGTGAGCGGTTTGCTGATGTCAACGTTATGGATCGAGTGGCCCATTGTTGTGCCCTTCATCCAAGACCATCACCTCATGCTGCAACATTTTAATGCACAGCCCCATGTTGCAAAGATCTGTACACAATTCCTGGAAGTCCTTGCATGGCCAGCATACTCACCAGACATGTCACCCATTGAGCATGTTTGGGATGCTCTGGATCGGCGAATACAACAGCGTGTTTCAGGTCCGGCCCCCAATACAGTAAAACTGCACATTTTAGAGTGGCCTTTTATTGTGGCCAGCCTAAGGCACACCTGTGCAACAATCATGCTGTCTAATAACCATCTTGATATGCCACACATGTAAAGGTGGATGGATTTTCTCGGCAAAGGAGACATGCTCACCAACATAGATTTAGACACAACAACAATATTTGAGAGAAATAAGCCTTTTGTGTACATAAATTAAGTCTTAGGATCTTTGAGTTCAGCTCATGAAAAATGGGAGCAAAAACGGTTGCGTTCATAATTTTGTTCATTGTACTTCTATATCTACTCAAAAACAACAGGATTTTTTTCAGCCAAACTGATATTTTCTTTAAGTATTCTCTATTAAATGGTGATGCTGTAGCTTGAGCAGTGAGCAGGATTAGAAATGGCTCCACCATCTACAGTGTTTGTGTCTATGGTGTAAACCAAAACTAAAGTAGGGTTACCTGATGGTAAGAATCTGCCCAAAGTTTAGGTCCATGTCATTGACTTGGGCAATAAAGATGGCTGCCACAGCCTCGTAGAGGGCGGTGCCATCCATGTTAATGGTGGCACCCACAGGGAGGATGAAACGTGTCACTCGTTTATCCACACGGTTGTTCTCCTCCAGACAGCGGAAAGTGATGGGCAGGGTGGCAGAGCTGCAGTATGCAGGGAGAGAGAGATGTGGCGTCACAATTTGGAACCACTCAGACACACAAAACAATATAATATAATACACAGTATTGTAGCAATGTTTATGTCATTCAGGTCCTGTTATACTATAGGTAATAATACAACTTTCTTTTTGTATCTGAAAGTGTAACCTTGTAGTTGCCAACTGTTAAATGAGTCAGAATCTATAGTACAGAATCTAAACTATAATATAACATGGTCTATATGGTCTAGTTATATTGGCTATTTTATGATACTGTATGTATTCCTCCAATCAATGACACATAAAACTCCCTTAAACACAATGGATGGGACACAAACATTGAAGTCATGGACTGAGTTGGACAGAGGTTGAGATTCACCTAGATGAAGTTCCCAGAGCAGTGATGAGCGCCTGCAGCAGGCCACCAATGAAGCTGTAGGGATTCCTCCTGGTCACTAGGAAGTAGAGCAGTGGCAGGACAACGAGGCCATGGATGAGGAGACCCACAATGACCGACACGGTGTACATCCCCAGCTGGCCGCCCACCTCTGCCAGATTCTTCATCTCCACGATCTTTCCCGCAATCAGGAACAGTATTCCGACAGGAGCATACCTGACAGGTGAGATGATTGTTTAAGAGAATGATAGAGAACACATATGTTAAGCAACTAAAGTGAGTTTCTGTAACTAACTTCGGCCATAAGAACTATGCGACTGCTTAATACATTTATGTGAATCTACAGCTTACAACTACAGTTTATCATTTGCTGTAATTGTTACACACCATCTTTACTAAAAAATATACAAATATACAAATATGCTTTCATTTTGAGTTTTAAGCTCCCAAACAACCAGTTTCCCATTATATTCATAAAGGGATCATTTCAATATGTATTAAAAAAGACTTTAAACTGCAATTCAAACTTCTATACAAAAATCAAGAGCTTCTGGAGGTGTGTCTTTACTGACCAGATGATGATGGACACCAGCCTCATAATCGCTTCATTCAGGCAGTCAAAGAAGTCCCTGAGGGCCTGGCCCTGCTGCTTCATGTTGCCAATGACCAGACCAAAGCACATGGAGAAAACCACTAAACCCAGAGCGTTCACTCCACTGGAGGACCCGGACACAGGGACAGTCTCCTCCACCGTCTCCTGTTGTAAAAAGTATGTGTAAAGAAACATTATAATTTATACATTAACTCCTGCTGGGGTGCTTTAAACATAAAAAGTAAGATGTTGTAAAAAGCAGAATGCCCTGGGTTAACAGAGCATTAATGAGTGAATATGGACAGATTGGACTGAACTATTGTTGTTCCCACTTAGATCTGTGTCGTTTCCCCCAGATGAGATGTCTGCCACTGCCACTACCACTGCCACCCACCTGTATGGTGTGCAGCACCCTGCTGAGGTTTACGCTCAGGTTAGACTCTGTCACATTTAGAAAGTCAGTGAGGTTCACGGCCACTGTTACGTTCCTTGTGTGCACAGTCTTCTTGTACACAGTTTTATACTGCAAGAGAGAGCACGGGAATTAAATATCGCATTCATTGTGTGTGGTTGTTTAAGTTTCTGACAGTGAAATGTGAAGCAATAACTGTGATTTCACAGTTAAAAAATGTGTTTTTTTGTCTTTGAAGTACACTGTTTGTAGTTGGTTGAGATGGGAGTTTTGTTATAATAAGAAATGTATGTGTTTACTGTTTCGAAAAATGGAAATGAAATATTTTCCATGAAATAATGATAAATTATTATGTTACTAATAGTTAAAGATAGCCTCACCTGCTTGAAACAAGCCTCTACCAGATTTGGGGGAAACATGTTCCTGAGATAAAAAAAGGAAAGAATATTATATTTGTGCTCTTGTTTCAATAAAACATAACCGTATGTGTCACAGTAGGTTGTCAATTTTGTTATACTACAATATGTTCATCAATAACCATGTTATAATTGGGTGAATGGATGTGTGCATTTCCCACTTTTGTGGATGACTGAATGTCCTCATAACTATATAAAAAATTTAAGGGACAGTTAAATAAAGCATTTTGAGGGAAATACACTTGTTCATTTTCTGGCTGAGATTTACATGAGAAGATTTATACCACTCTCGATATGAGAATTGGTGTTGATCTTCTCATCTGACTCTGCATTTCCAAAAATGTGAAACTACTACTTAAAATGTGAAAGAGGATACAGTGACACCAGTGGTTACCTTCATACGTTAGGTAGGGTTTTTAAGCTTTTACCTGATGAGATCCAAGAAAGCATCAGCAGCCTGAACCGGCTCTATGTTTCCACTGTTGGCCACAGGGCTGTCCCTGCTGCCTTTCCCCGGCCGAATGATCATCACGATGACAATACCAATGAACACGGCAATCAGGGTGGTCACCATGTAGTAGACCACTGCACGCATACCCATCTTACCTGACGCTTTGCTGTCCAAGGAGGAAATACCTGAGACAGAGGAAATTAATTTGAGAATGTAATCAGCTTGCTACAAGTTTAGATTTTCTTATCTATGTGTTTGTGCATGTGAAAATCCAACCTGTGACCAGACTGGAGACGATGAGAGGAAGCACCAGCATCTGTAGCATTCTCATTAGTAGCTCTCCTGGAAAGGCAAAGTACTTGATCTCCCTCAGGGACAGGTTGTGGGGGCGCAAAGCAAAGCCCAGGATTACACCTGAATACATTTACACATACACACAAGCACAAATGTACATGAAGTCAAATTAAGCCAAGTGACTGCACAGAAAACAAAGTTTAACCTCCACTTGGGTTTTCCTCTTCCCTCACCTAGAGCCACAGCGGCGACAGTGAACAGAACAAACAAGTTCCTCTTGAGGAAGCCTTTGATGCTGTCCCGACTGATGGAGCTCATCTTCTCCTTCATGCTGCTGGCTCTCCTCTCCATGGCCCTGCGTAGGCGTCTCCTCAAGTCTCCTCTCTCTGGAAGGGGGGGTTTGTCCACGTCCTCGTTTAGGAAAAGACTAGCACTGTTGGGGGGCTTCTCGTTCATAATCAGCTCCAGCACCTGGTCCAGGAGGCAGGTCTCGTGGGAAACTGTGCAGGTAGAGCACATCAGAGAGAGAAATAATCGGTCACATATGAAGTTTTTTCTCATGTGCAATTTTTGGCATGGTGGAGTATGCCTTAAATGGATATGAAGAATGTCCACACACATCGATAGTGTCCAACAGGCAGAAAGCATCCGCTCCCAAACCAAAAACAGATGATGGAAAATTGCTAAGTGTAAACAGGAGGGAGAATCAAAATCCAGGGCTCGTTTGAAGGGTTTAACCTATTGTTTAAGATTGGAAATCAAAACCAAGCCAAGCCAAGCCGTGACACAATATTTAGAGTTAAAGTGAAGCTGATGGTGTAAAACATGTAAGCCCGCAGGTCAAGTACCTATATTATGAATAAAACATTTTCTGGGATTTTGGGAGTTATTTTATGTCTCTGGTGCTTCCACACACATACAAACTTGGAAAATAAACTATACATGCTGTTTTGAGTGAGATACAGGTTTCTGAATGTCCTCTGCCTTCACTCTATAGCACAATGATATTAAGAGTCAAATAATGCATTTTTCCTAACGTAGTAAGGTAACAATGAGCTACAAACGCATTTATCAATATGAGCTGTCCTCCAACCTGGAGAATAAGATTAATCTCTAGTAGCAGCCGGCGGTACTTATAACCTACAACACCGACAAAAAAATATCTATTAATTTATGTTTTAACAGTAAGTGATACAGTACAACTAGGAGGAGACAAGTTATAACTAAGGTAAGAATATATATAGAATATGTTTCCTATTTTGCTCACGTTTATAAAACCGTGCGCACGGATTCATAATTCATAATTAAACCGTGAGCATGGATTATGAATCCGTGCGCAGTTTATTAAACCGTGAGCACAGATTAATATGAATCCGTGCACACAGTTTATTAAACCGAGAGCACTTATTATGAATCTGTGCGCACAGTTTACTTAGTTTAGTTTTTTTCCCAGCTGACCCCAGGGGGGCTCCATAGGATCTGCAGCAATATATGGTGTGTCTCAAATCACGCCACTTCTGTACTGGGTTGTTTTGGGGACAACACTCCCCAAAACAACCCAAAACAAAACTGCCGGCGCGTCCACGTGATACAAGCATTTCGTGACCCCTCCCCACGCAGTTGCTAGTAGCCAAGGAGGACACAGAGGATTAAAAAAAAAACATGAACTCTTCAGATGAGGTAATCATCAACTCTTAGCAACTCATTTGGTAATGGCTTGAATGTAACAAATGTTTCATAATATCAAAAAGTTACCCACAAAAGATTTAATATTGAACATTCAAGTGTCATCGCCCCATAGCCATGGTCGCTGCCTACCATGATCCTCTGCCAGCCAGGTAAACAACTGTGAGCTGAATGCCATTTTTAAATATTTAATTTGTTTTAGTAATGAACAGAAACACTGCCAGAATAAATTATTTTAAATACCAGATTTTTATTTCATTCACATCCTGAGTGGACAGCATCAATTGTAACTGTATTACATTGTTTTATTGTGTTTTTTTATGTCACTAAGTTTTATTTGAGCAGATGTGTCACCAGTGTCATGCCAAAGAAGCAATTTCTAGTCTAAAGCCACCAACTCTGGCTCAAACTGCTCAGTCCTGGTTTGTTTGCAGGCAGCGCTCTTCTGTCTGACAACCCAAACATCCACCAATAAATGAGGACATCACCAGTGATAAACATTAAGCTAACAGCAAGGAAATGAGGGTCTATAACAGTAAGGGAAAGAATCAATAACCCTGAGATGGATATACAGATAAAAACAACATATATTGCCATTAAATCTATAACCAATCCAGCACTAAACACTAGCAAATATTTTAATATTAAACTCTGTGTCATACAGCTGGTAAGGCAGAGGACATTTCACCCTTGACAGAAAGCCTCTGACATGTTAAAACATACTGTTACGTACACATTTTGAAGGCTGAAAAATAAAGCATTTTTTCACTGATTTGATGAAACAAGAATTGTTCCTGCATATGAGGGTGCACCTCTGCCATAGAGGTACAATAATCTCAAAAATCTTTCAATAAAGTTGTAAATGTTCTGTCCTAGTAAATTCAAATATCCTGTATTCTCCACATAATCACACAAAATATACAGGTAGAAGAAGCTTCGCAAACTTCAATGAACCTCTTGCTGGTTACTCACCACTCATGGTGTCAAACAGTCACATCAAAGTCAGGTAACACTCTCAACTGTAGAATCACAACGGTGTGTGTGAGAGTGTCCGGAGCTGAGCGGCACAATGACAGGGTGTCTCACTGCTCTGCTGTCATAAGCAGACAGACATGAAAAGGCCTCTCATATGGCCTGACCTTCTCTCTCACACACACACATACACACACGCATGCACTCACACATACTCGCACATGCACATGCACGCACGCACACACACACACACACACACACACACACACACACACACACACACACACACACACACACACACACACACATGCACGCACACAGTGGAAAAGCCAACCTTTTGCAGTCCATAACAAGTCCATCAAAGTCAAATCCAGCCATCTAGTTTTTGTCCCGAATACATCTTTACACCTTCAGCAAAGTTTCTTTACACTCCTGATCTACTTCCCTAAAAACTTTGCACAGAACCCTCATGTGATAGTACACCAAACAACATTTTGTACAACATGAAATCAAGATGTACACATCAAAACATCCAGACCCAATTCTTTAGATTTTAAGTGACACCAATTTTACAAATGAAAATCAGTTTACTTCACGAAGAGTACAACTCTGCATGCATAATGTCTCTGAACACAAGTTGTAGGATTTAGCATTTTTGGAGTTTGATCCACATTTGGAACTAAAGGTTGATATATAGTTGTGCAATAAGGGGTTGGGATACGCACATATCCATGTACTAAGGCTCAGACCTTACCACAGCAGCCCTGGATCGAGTCTGACCTACGGCCCTTTGCTGCATGTCATCCCCCCTCTCTCCCCCCTTTTCTATCTTCAGCTGTCCTCTCAAAGAAAGGCCACAAAACCCCCCAAAAAAGATACATGCACATGCTCCAAAGCTAACGTGTGCCTCATCTTTTTTCTTGTTTTTTCAACATACACCAACAAAAATCCTACAGTAACACAACAACTTGTTTCTTATAACAATAAAACAATAAAAAAATACACATACAACAAATACACACAAAATCCAAATAAATAGAGGGGTTTCAACTGCACTTCCTCAAAAATGTAGCTACAGGTGATACCACTGGGGGACTGCAACAACTGTGATTGCCTGATTATGTATTCAGCCAATCACAACAAGTTTCTGATGGCGATGAAGATTGTTGAGACTGAAGACAACATTAAGGAAGACTTAAAAGTCACCGAGTGGCGTTACATGAAGGAGTTGAGAAAGCTTCAACTTTATGCAAAGTTTATACTGGGACTTCAATAAGAGAAACAATGAAATACAACAAAAGAAACACATACCTCAGAAAATTAGTTGACTGTCCTATCAGACGTGAGTATAAAATGTGTACATTAGTATAGTAAGTATACCCTCTGATGCATGGTAGTGACAAGGCATGAATGACATCAGAATGATCCAGATATTGAAATCGCATGTTTTGCTATCCAGGATCAGGCAATCTATGTTACTTTTGTTCCAGTTTTTCAAAGAAAATTCAATTGGATCACCTTTATCCAGATAACAACTTTGCAAGATTACAAAATCCAGATTACCAGGGCCCAGTTTTTCAAAAGTATTCCAGTGGGATTTCGGATCACGGATTGGATCAAATCTTGGTTTTCAAAATATCCACAATGTATTTTTTAATGTATATTTGTTGTGGCTCATATGAGGGGTCATAAAAGAAATTATGAATGGAAGTGGATGTTTATGTTATTTTTGTGTTTTGTCTCAAAATAAGAAACACTTACAGTGACCCCATGCTGGCTCTTCTACCTGTTCTTAGCTGGTACCCCACATTGTGATATGTTGTCCTATTTAGAGCACCGGTAATCTGGATTTGGTAATCTTAAAAACTGTGTATCTGGATCAGAGTGATCCAGTTCAATTTTGCTTTGAAAAAAAAGTAAAACGTATAACCTGATCCTGAGTAAATCCAAATACGGATCATTTTGATCCATATTGAATGTTTTGAACAACTGGCCCCTTGACATAATTAGACGTGTTTGGAAGCACAGACGTTTTCTTTTATTAATTTTGTCACTATAGGGAGTTAGGGGTGGGGGAAAAAATCGATACAGCATAGTATCGCAATATTTTCAGTGGCAATAATGTATCGATACACAGGCGCCAAGTATTGATCTTTTATTATATATGTGTTGGTCAGTTTGTCTGCTTGACAATCTCATTTTGCAGCAATAACACTGAAGTGAGATGAACAAACAGAAATGTAGCTTTTTAGATCAAACAGATGTTGACAAAGTTAACTTTTGGGGACATCATTTGAAATTGGGAAAATTAGAAGTTGAAAGAAAGGTTATGAATTGCAATATATTGCAGAATATTGCAATATCATGGCATAAGTACCGTGATGATATCATATCGGGAGGCGTCTGGTGATTCCCACCTCTATAAGGAGTGTCAACAAAAACAGCAACACACAGACTGTGTAAGTTACCAAATACAAATATCCAAAAGCACAACGACACATCACTAGAATTGTAATTTAGATTATTAGCTGCACCATGGTATAGTTTTTGTCTCAAAAGCTGTAAATGTGCTTTAAGTAAATGGAAGAAAACCTAATTGTCAGGGGCAATGACATTCCACTTTTTTATGATAACTTTAACAAAATACTGGGACTTCAATAAGAAAAACAATGAAATACAACAAAAGAAACACATACCTCAGAAAATTAGTTGACTGTCCTATCAGACGTCAGTATAAAATGTGTACATTTTTTACTGACGTCTGATAGGACAGTCTGATTGCCAGCGCTAAACCTGCTTGCAAGCTGCAGGTCATTGGAGGAAAAAGGGAGATGTGTGAACACAAGTCATGATATCTCAGGCACCACTGCATTGATTTTAACCATTCAAATGTAAATCTCTATCTCACAAGTCCCACAACTTTATGGAAGTGCAACACTAAATTTATGGAATATCCCTTTAATTTGAAGTCAGTTTAGCATCAGTATGCATCACAAAGATCAGAATTTCATGATCGATGGATGGAGTAAATGCATGATTTCTTTCTTGTTACCCTCTTTTGAAAATGCAAGAGCTACATGAAACTTGATGCAAAAGAAAAAAAAGATAAAGCCAGATACCCTGTTTTCTGCCTTTAGTTGTGTCAAGCCGTCATCAGATCCTTCCGTCTTCCCCTGGTTGTCCTCCCTAAAGAAGCTGTTAAAACAGGGATTCAAACTTCACAATCTCAGACACAACTTTCACTCAAACAGTGTCAGACCTATTTATAAAGTGATCACTTATTAGACGGCTACAAACACGACAAATTACAAATAAAATCTCACACACCTCTGGCTGTCCAAGACGCTCCTCACACACTCACGTGGGTGCCTCTCTCTCTTTCTATATCGCCACCACGCAGCCGATAATGAACTAGTAGTGCCCACACACTGTATCTCATCTCATCAATTTCACTGTATCTCCCGTTTTACTATCAAGCGGCATGTGCGCGTCCATGGAGCCTCCGGCGGAGAGGAGCGCCTTGCAATTCTGCGTGGGAGGAGGAGAGGTTAAGGATCCTTCAGGAGAGAAAAAAAATAATAGAGATGAACCACCTGCTGCCCGTCCACAACAATGAAGCCTGTGTAAAACTCTCTTAACTAACTGCTTTCTTAATGAATTTCATAATTAGAAAAGCAACTATATGATCACGTGATTAATAGGCTTCACATACCATCAGCTTATTAAACACTGACTTTGGGTCCTGAAGGAGCCTGCAGTCTGCTCACTGCTCTGAATCTCTCTAGGGAACTCGGGTATTTTTAACCCTTTGGCACCCAGCTGCCCAGCTTTCCATTCTAACACCTACTCATTATGTTCACGTTCACAAACGTTGTATTAATATGCACGACGCCTACCACAATCTGAAAAAAAGCAGCACCAAATGCGTTGTTTTTTCTTCACATATTCAAACTGTCTGTCATTAAGGAACTTATTCAGGTTACAGGTAGCAGCGGTGTGCACAAACACCTTTAGTGTCATAAAAAGTCAGAAGCAATGTGCTTGTGGGTTTACGGAGATAAGGGAACACTTATACGTTTTTATACATTTTGAAAGAAAAAAAACATGACAATATTTTGCATTATCTTGTTCGAAGCTTCAGAGCAGATGAGATTGAACCACACGGTCCATAGAAAGTGTTCTTGAGCTTTCCATCAAATCTTAGAACTTTAAAATGACATTGCTGTGCTGAGATTATAAACCACAATGGACGGGAAGTCTTTAAAGTGCTCGGAAAAAAAAAATTAAACTTATAATTCAAAGATAAATAGACAACTCCACGTGCTAAACACAAGCTTGTGCTCAGATTGTTAAACCAACGTCATTGCAGCTGTTTGATGCAGACACTTTGTGAAACCTTTGAATCGCAATTTCTTTTTTTTAACAGCACACATGGAAATATTTTAAATGTCCATTCTATTATAAATGTAGCCAACATATTTTTGGAAAGAAAAAGTTTTTCAAGTTTGCACAATTTGCCACAGTTAATGAAAAATAAAGGTATAAAACTTTTATTAACAGAAGGAAAACACACAGATAACCTCAGCATGCCTGCACATTCACTGCAAACATTCAGCAAGCTATTATTGCACCTAACATGCAGATGAATCTGAGGCTGTGGACATCCCTCTGGTTCCAATCTGGTGGAGGACCAAAGTGATAGGAGCAGATTGCATCGCCATGGCAACACAATTATGCTGCCATAACGTGGGCGGCAACTATCATGTATGATCCACGGTTAGATAGTGTGATTATTCACCAGCCTGTAGGAAGGAGCATTTTTCTCATGTTATCTTTTAGCACACAGAAATTACATTCTTCTTCTAGTTCAACACATCAACAATTTTTTTAAAAATTATTTTAATGTTATTTTTGCATTGTAGGCTATAAATGGTTTGATAGGCTACGTGTCTGAATTAATACATTAACTAGATTTAAACAGATTCAGGGAAAGTAATCAAATTCGTTTTTAGGACCATGGCAACAAAATTATGAAGAGTAAATTTGGAAATGCGATTAAATTGATTAAATTATAGCACGCAGTACCTCCTCCAATGAAGTTAGGTGGTCATTGCTCCCACTTATAGCTGCCCATTAGTTACCTAGCAACATGCAATATGTCAATGTTGTGGTATTGGTGAGTACTGGCTGTGATGTTTGTGCAACCACTTTATTGTCTCAACATGGAATTATAGTATTATGATGGCCAGGCAAGTGGAATGGAGCATGCTTCCCTCTGTCCCTGGAACAAAAATAACACACACACACACACACGCACACACACACACACACACACACACTGTTCATCAATTATTTCTCAAGGGGCTCAGTGTTGCCCTAAATTGACCCATGATGTGACAGGTGTTATTTTAATACCTAAAAAAAACATTACACAGCAAATTCAGCTTAGCTATGTTTAGGCTTCAGAAAACTAAGTAGTACATTACATTATATACCATTACAAAGCTAATAACGAACTATCAGTACAATCACAAACTGCAGCTAATAAATCAAAGATTATGAAATACATTGAGAAAGAAAATGAATGGCAACTGACTAACTGAGCCTCTCATAGCCACAGATGTAAAACAAATGGAAATGTATGTAAGTTGCTTGTTCTTTCAGTTCTAACTGCTAGTTGCTTGGGAGAGGAAATGGAGAAATAAGTGCTTCTAAAAGACAAAATAAACTGTTGCAACACATTATAACCTAACTTTCTCACAAGCTTCTTTAATAGTGAGTCACTTTCTGCAAATAGTTTTTCTAATGCACTGTGGACTGTTTGTTTCCCAGATTCCTGAGTTCAAAGTCGAGTGATTGGTTCCAGACTCCCATATTTAAGAGATGAAAGTAGAGAAAGCTGTCTGTATCAAAATGCCTTGGTAAACACAGAAAGGTCAGGGAATAGATTGCTTTGAAATGTCAGCTGATTACTTTATAATAGGTAACATGAAGCTATTTTAAGAGCCTGTAAGATAAAAAATATATAAATACAAAAGGTGATTTGCAGTGTAGATTGGAGGGGGGTAAAAGATATGTTGTTATTCTGGATCATATTATATTGGTGCTTTATCAATAAGAAGTAGAGAGGCATATTCATTTTTTAGTCTTTTTATATCTAAGATACATGTACAGTATATAATAAACTGTATACATCAAAAGTACTTGCGGGCAGCTTGCATACAAAATCTGACGTAATTCATACTGCAAGTGACTTGTCTTTCATGTTGTACTCATTTCTAAATGTACCACTGTATTGACATTCTGTAAAGCAGTGGTTCCCAACGTGGGGGTCTGGAACTACATGTGGTCCTCTTAAAGGTCCCAAGACATGAAATCTTCACTTTATGAGGTTTTTTTAACATTAATATGCGTTCCCCCCACAGTCTGCCTTTGGTCCCCCAGTAGAAATGGTGATAGATGTAAACCATGCCCTGGGTATCCTGCTCTGCCTTTGAGAAAATAAAAGCTCAGATGGGCCAATCTGGAATCCTGCCCCTTATGAGGTCATAATCTGAGCCCATCTGAGCTTTCATTTTCTCAAAGGCAGAGCAGGATACCCAGGCCACAGGTTACCCTCCCTTTCTCTGTTTTGCCCGCCCAGAGAATTTGCCCCACCCATGAGAGAGAAATCATTACTTGAGCAAATTGGCAGTGGCAGTTGGTCAAGGCCCCCCCCTCTCCTCCTCAAAAGCTACAGACTCAGAAATGGCACATACTAAGGAAAGCTCATTGTGGGACTGTCTCTAGTGGCTGTAATTCTGCACCAAGGCTGAATTTTGTGAAAGAGTCTTCAGATATGGTATTAGAGGACCAGTGAGGTCTATATAAAAGCATCCAAAGAGCACCATGTCATGGGACCTTTAAGTTGATAAAAGGAATATGAAATAAGAACCTGTAAAGCTGTATTTCTGTTACACAAAATAGTTTTTTGCTTTTTTTCCCCTGCAAAAAACTGGATACTTTCACCTTGTTAGACCTCTAAAGATCCTTTAAAATGAAATGATTTTTAATCTGTTAACTGTTCATTATTGTTGTAGATACTGAGGCCATAATCTGTGATGAGGGGTCACAAGCAGATATAGATTCCTTTTGAGGGCTCACAAGCCAACAAGTTGGTAGTCAGTGCGGTAAAGTATCAGAAGGTTTCATTCCAAAATTATTTTTTGTTGTAAAAGTGCAATATTGACTTCACCAATTTAATATTTTGACTTGTTAAAGAAAACATTACGAGACATAATTTAGGCATACTGTATCTTGAACATTCATTTATTGCCATCAGCATATTGTTGACTCCCTATTACATTACCATATACCTGTTTGTTTTTTTACAGTTCATTCATTTTGGAATAAAAACATAATTACACACTTGAATATTATATAAGGTTATTAATATTATACAAATCAAATGGTTGTATTAAACATAAATAGATTATATAAACCACTAACATAATGAAAAAGAGCCAATAAGATCACCCAAGGATGTAAGATTAGTAGACTGTAATTAAACTAACATTTCAAAGCCAAAACATTGTTTATGATTAGTACTAAATCACTCATCTGCAATATGAATGCTGCATCAGAGCAAATCATTTTCATCAAACTCAGTGGTATTAAGTATTCATTTAAGGCTACTGTGCAAATTCTATTATCAAACAACATTCACTCCTGCTTGGTTAGGGCTTATAGTTGTGTCTTGTACGTTTGGTCATTGACAAAAAACAACTTCAACACATTTTGAGAGTTTTCTCAACGTAGCGGATTCCAGTGTGAAACTATAGTGGGTTTGCTTGTATTAAATCAGCAAATGACCAACCTTGCTGAACCTGAAAAACATTGAGAGTGAATATATTGAAACAGGATATGAGAGGTGTTATCCAGAAGTAGGTCCAGCTTGTGGAATGTTGTTTGTTTGAGACATAATTAGTGTGACTTGGAAGAATAACATTGTTGAACTGACGTTATTTTAGCAGATGCAGACACAGGAAGAGAGAGGATACTTTCCACATGTGATTGACATCAACAAGAAGCAAGATATCAGAACAGAAAGAAACATTAGCAAAAAGACATTAGTATGCATTAAAACATTGTGCATCCAAGTATATGGTTTGTTTTACAGATAACTGTACCATTATAAAAAAGAAAGAAAATGATTACAAACACTGCTTTACATATTTCGATCACTTTACAGTGCCTTGGCTTTTACTTTGGCATTTGATGTTGTAATCTTGACAGGAATAATTGAAACACTGTTTTGTTTTTATTTTTAATGAGGTGATACAATCTTGATGTATCCAAACCATCAAAACCAACTTTGGTCAGCTGTAGGCAAAAAAATTCAAAGTCTATGATTGCTCCCTAAGAACTCTTATCAAGCATTGAGGACATCTGGCAAATACCTCCAAAGAGGGAATGAATCAAGAAGGCTGCGCTAAAATCAATTTAACAATTGTATAGCTCTGTAGCAGAGAGATATGGAAGCATTATTTTATGAAAAAAAGGTCTTTAGAAAACTCATTCCAGCTCACCGTTGTTCAAAATCCAAATTAGAGTAATAATGAATATCTACACTAACTAAACTAAAATTTCCTTCAGGATGAATAAAGTATCTATCTATCTATCTATCTATCTATCTATCTATCTATCTGGTTTCTATTTAATCCTTAATTTTTTTTCTACAGCAACATTCTAAAAATGGGCAAAAATGTAAAACTTTCTCAAAGTGGATCATGCGAGGTGTGGAACACTTCTCTTTATGTGAAACCGTCGGCAATAATTGGATGCCAAAGGTGGATCTAAAGACTGACTCTCTCTGTCTGCCGAATTCTTCATTTAATTTGATTAAATATATTTAAGCCCTGTAGATCTGAAAAGGAGTTTTGGATTGTTCCATATTTCACAAGGATATGCTACAAATTTATATAAAAAGTAAAGCAGATAACTTTAAGATGAGTATGAGTGTGTTTGGAAAAAAAGAGCCCATCTCTTTGTCTAATGACAGTCCTGCGCAGACTCAGACATCTGGATAAATCCCCTATATATTTAACGATCTGATGTGATCTCTTTAATATTTTTGCATTGACAAAGTTATAAAGGCCACGGTGGCACCATCATGTGAATTTTTGGGAGTCTCTGTGTATGCGAGTGTTGAGTCTTGGGTATTGCATGAGTCTGTGGTTATAAGTAGTGTCAGTACATTATTGCCTGGGGAAACTGCCCATAGATTGTTTGACAGCCTCCTCCAACGACTTCCTGGTTACCAGTAGCCGCACCACGTCCTCGTTCTTCTTTGTTAGTCTTTTACGAGCCTGGTCGTGGGTCACCATGGTCATATCCCAGCCGTTCACCTGGGAGGAAAAGACGGATTTTGTTTCAGAAAAGCTGAAGCTGTTTTCCCTAATTTGAGTTCATTTGAGTAGATGAGCACAGCTCCTATCTGACTCTCTAGTGTACACATGGTGCCATCTTGTGGATGTAGATCAAAGCTCTGAATCACTACACACACCTGCATTAGTTTGTCGCCCATCCTCAAGCCTGCTGCGTCTGCTGGTCCTCCGGGTGTTATCCTGGTCACATAGATGCCCTTTGGACAATAAAAAAATACATTCACTATTCCATACAAACAATCATAAGAAATACAGACAGATGCAGATCTAAAAACATCAAACAAATTAAGAATGGGGCACCTCAAAAGTATGAAATGACAACATTTGACAAATACTGTAGTATAATATAGTTTCTCTGGTTTGATAATCGTAAATCTTGGATTATTATTATTATTATTAATTACATCAATTGAATTCAATTGGTAGCACAGACTGGGGTAAGTCAATTGCCAAGTCAATTGAGTGTATAGCTGGGAAAATACTGAATATTATTAACATTGTGAAAGTAACAAATTGTTTTATTTTTATTTTATTATCTTGATTAAAATATATATTTTTTCTGTAACCTCTATTACAAACAAGCAAATTATGATTATATTTTTAAAAGTGCCTTCTAATAGCAGCACATAATCCACAGAAACTCCATAACTATGACTGCAACTTAGCATTATTTTTGATTAATCTGATAATTATTTCCATGTTTCCGTTACTCGCTTGTCGTTGTTTAGTGAGAAATGTCCGTCACAAATTGCTTGTTTTGTTCAACTAACAGTCCAAAGTCAAAGATACTAAAATAACTATAATGGGGTTATAATGATAGTGGATGGTTGCTAGCTGGCTGGGGGCTGACTGTGGATGTGTCCTGGGGGTTGCTATCAGCTCTCATTCTGACTGAAGCCTTGCAGCGCTGGGATAGTGAGGCAGAAGAAACAGGTGTGCTAGCTATCTAAATTACCATTAGATTAGTCGTCTATCTATACAGTTAATGTTACTGATGAATTTGTGGGTTAGCCCAATCAAGGTTTGTATCAAATCATGGGTCAAAAATCGTGATACAAACCAAATCCTGGGTTTGGTGTATTGTTACAGGCCTAGAATACAGTCAGCAGGTCAGACACGACTCTGTGTAAACCTGCAGTATTCCTCTCTATGACTATGACTCATCAGTAAGGTGAGTCTGGTCTGTTCCCACCTTAGGCTGCAGGTAATGTGTTCAGGCTTGTCCCTCATTTATAGCTCAGAGTACTGCTCTAGTACAACTGTGCTTCAACAGGTCAGAGATGTGATCAGGAACAGAAGAGGAAAAAAAAACAGGTATTTCACTATTACCAATTATAATCTTTGTTATGGCTTTTTATGGATTTCTCTCTGTTGTATGATCTTTGTGTATTTTGAATTGTCCTTGTGTATTTTTGAATGCCCAACTATTCTATAATAAATCTATAAAAACTATAAAACTATAAAAAATCATTGAGGATCACACGATTTAGTTTGTGTAAAATACTTAAAATGTATTTAACTTAATGGGTTGAACATCAGTTTGACCTTTTACAGTTTGATTTTGAATAATTGAGCACAAAAATGTCAGATATGGATAATGTCTTCATAAATAAAGACATGTCACTATCACACCTACCTACCCACACACACACACACACCCACCCACCCACACTTACTTTGTCTGTCTTGTCATCAGAGAAGGGGTTCTGTCCAGGGTCCTGGTCTATCCCTCCTCCGATGCTGAATCCCAGGATGAGATTTTCTCCCTGCCGCAATTTCTGGATCTGAATTCGTTGCTGTTCAATAGAAGAAGAAAAAAGTAAATCAGATCCATCTGCAACATAGAGCATTACTTGGCCAATTAATAAACCCTGACACACAAAATGCATTCAGTAGTTTATAACTACCGTTTCATAATGACAAGCCCCAGATCAGGAAAACAGTAGACACTGGACACTGGCTTTCAGACTGTAATTATTTATTTGTGTCGAAATATACAAAATTCCAAAAATTACACACGTTTAAGGAAATGTGTCACTCTGAGTGTTCCTATGTGTAACTGTCATTAACCTCAACTGCAACATGAACTTCACAGTTCATGGTAATTTAACATGTGCATGCACACTCATTTACAGTGGGTACGGAAAGTATTCAGACCCCTTTAAATTTTTCACTCTTTGTTTCATTGCAGCCTTTTTCCAAAAATCAAAAAAGTTCATTTTATTTCTCAGTAATGTACACTCAGCAACCCATCTTGACAGAAAAAAACAGAAATTTAGAAATTTTTGCATATTTATTAAAAAACAAAAACTGAAATATCACATGGTCATAAGTATTCAGACCCTTTGCCGTGACCCTCATATGTAACTCAGGTGCTGTCTATTTCTTCTGATCATCCTTGAGATGGTTCTACACCTTCATTGGAGTCCAGCTGTGTTTGATTATACTGATTGGACTTGATTAGGAAAGCCACACACCTGTCTATATAAGACCTTACAGCTGACAGTGCATGTCAGAGCAAATGACAATCATGAGGTCAAAGGAACTGCCTGAAGAGCTCAGAGACAGAATTGTGGCAAGGCACAGATCTGGTCAAGGTTACAAAAAAATTTCTGCTGCACTTAAGGTTCCTAAGAGCACAGTGGCCTCCATAATCCTCAAATGGAAGACGTTTGGGACGACCAGAACCCTTCCTAGAGCTGGCCGTCCGGCCAAACTGAGCTATCGGGGAGAAGAGCCTTGGTGAGAGAGGCAAAGAAGAACCCAATGGTCACTGTGGCTAAGCTCCAGAGATGCAGTCGGGAGATGGGAGAAAGTTGTAGTAAGTCAACCATCACTGCAGCAATCCACCAGTCGGGGCTTTATGGCAGAGTGGCCCGAAGGAAGCCTCTCCTCAGTGCAAGACACATGAAAGCCCGCATGGAGTTTGCTAAAAAACACCTGAAGGACTCCAAGATGGTGATAAATAAAATCCTCTGGTCTGATGAGACCAAGATAGAACTTTTGGCCTTAATTCTAAGCGGTATGTGTGGAGAAAACCAGGCACTGCTCATCACCTGTCCAATACAGTCTCAACAGTGAAGCATGGTGGTGGCAGCATCATGCTGTGGGGGTGTTTTTCAGCTGCAGGGACAGGACGACTGGTTGCAATCGAGGGAAAGATGAATGCGGCCAAGTACAGGGATATCCTGGACGAAAACCTTTTCCAGAGTGCTCTGGACCTCAGACTGGGCCGAAGGTTTACCTTCCAACAAGACAATGACCCTAAGCACACCGCTAAAATAACGAAGGAGTGGCTTCACAACAACTCTGTGGCTGTTCTTGAATGGCCCAGCCAGAGCCCTGACTTAAACCCAATTGAGCATCTCTGGAGAGACCTGAAAATGACTGTCCACCAACGTTTACCATCCAACCTGACAGAACTGGAGAGGATCTGCAAGGAGGAATGGCAGAGGATACCCAAATCCAGATGTGAGAAACTTGTTGCATCTTTCCCAAAACAACTCATGGCTGTATTAGATCAAAAGGGTGCTTCTACTAAATACTGAACAAAGGGTCTGAATACTTATGACCATGTGATATTTCAGTTTTTGTTTTTTAATAAATATGCAAAAATTTCTAAATTTCTGTTTTTTTCTGTCAAGATGGGTTGCTGAGTGTACATTACTGAGAAATAAAATGAACTTTTTTGATTTTTGGAAAAAGGCTGCAATGAAACAAAGAGTGAAAAATTTAAAGGGGTCTGAATACTTTCCGTACCCACTGTACATAACAGATGTCAGTAAATAATTATGAAATGCAACAGTTTTGAAAATAATGTGCAAATGCAAAAGAAAAAGGAGGGAAACCAAGTTGCAAAGCATGACAAATGGTGGGTTTGAGAGGCTGTTTATTCGTTATGGAAGTCCACACTGGAACAGACTTTATTAGAACAGCCCTGCCCTTGACACTGACAAGCAGCTGCAGGGTCACTAACCAGATGGATGGATGACTCTGACAGTAGCACTCCTTACAACACTCCTTAACACAAAGACTGCCTGTGTGTGCAGGGATGAATAACCAGACATTCACTGAGTGTGGTGTCTGATACAATGAAGTCTGAGGATGTCTGGAACGTTGTTAATACTACGTCAGGCAGTCAGGACTTGCCGGCACTACAACGCATTTTCTCTTTCAGTAAAAAGAGGTTTATAAGCCTGACCGGTAGATCTTTTAGCGCCACAAAATGATGCTATAAATAGAAAACTAGTAGTTTACAAATAGACCCATTGCTATATGTGGACCCAAAGGGGACACTGTTTAATTAAATAATGTTAATATTAAACCAATAAATTGGGCAGGTCAATATATTGGCTGATATTAGTCTATTGCAGATATATCTGTATGTACATGTTAGCCAACAAGAAAATGGCCAAAATATGTTTGAGGTCATTCAGAAATAGTGTCTTCATTTCAGTTTTTCAACCAGGGAGCTCTGACAAGTTTCTAATGTTAAGAGTGCCACTCTGAAAATACCGTGGTCACAACTCTTTGATAACTAAATGTAAGCAATAGTTATTGAAAAAATTTAAATAAGAAAACAAATATAAATATTATCTGATCTTTTTTGTATTACATTGGCTAATATAAATCTTGAATATCAGTATCAGCCTTAAAAATACAGCATTAGTCAGGCTATAACAAATTTCTTTGATACTTAGGATAGTTTAGTATTCCTGATTGTATGAATTGTCTAAACACTTCCCAGCTATAACGTTAAACATCCATGATATACAAACTTAATGGTGCTTTTACTGATAGTGGATGCCACACCATGAGGAAGTTAACCTGCATGCTTTCTCAACACTTACCTGCTCCCCACCCCTCACATGAAATCTCACAACTCTGACCTGACAAACTCCCTGCAACCCCAGTTATATCTACCACCTCTTTGGCCTAATCATAAATAAATGTTAGCAATGGTAACAAGTCCTACTTCATTTGAAATCACCGCAAAAAACAACAAAATCCAAACAAAACAACGCAATCCAACTACACTTTATATTCAGTAACGTTGCGTTCAAGCAGGGAAACTGAATCACACCGATGGTGACGCCCATCTGTAAAAGAGTGATTTGTCAAGACAAGCCTACGGTGGGCGACGCCGTCTGATATGTTGTAAGTGGTGTGCTAGCATTAATATTTGATAGCGTGTCTTCAGGTAACATTTGTATACTACGTAATACTTTTCTTTGTGAAGTGAGAAAGCAGACATAATATAGTCTCTAGGTCTCCCTGTCAGCTCGGGCTCTTTCAATGCATTTACCGTAAAGTTCAGAACACAGGTGCCCCCCAACTTTAGGGGCGGCTGGTTTGACCATGGAGATGCGAGTGAAGACTAGCTTTGTTGTGTAGCACTTCGGCTAAACAAAGAAATTAATGGTAATGTAGCCAGCTAACGTTAGTGTGGGCATTATGGCTAACATTTCGTTAGTCTAGTCAAGGTTTTGTACTGATACGGTTTTACGTTAACGTCGGACCAGAAGCCGAACAATAGAGACCCGTTGAATGGACACAGCCCTACTCCCAAACTTACCACAACAGCAGTCAACGGCTGTCCCGGGACGAAAGACATTGTGTCGCTACGATGTATAGAGTAAAAAATGTACAAACTTGCAAAAAATATTGTTGAAGTCTCAGAAAAAAAGGTGTCGACTGTTGGGCAACAAGTTTCCAGATCACTAGGCTAGCTATCTACATGAGTAACAGCAGGCTGATCCTGGTTAGAAATCCAAGTGCTTCTCAGGTGACGTCACTTCGCCCCCCAGCTTATCAGCTCTGCGCGTTTTGGAGCACGGGGTAGCCAGGCGGGGCGGTGTTTAACAGTTGACCGTTGTCACCATAGACATAAATATTATATGTCTATGGTCGCCCCCACTGACTCTGCAAAGACATGCGATACAAATCAACTCTCCAAGGGATTGTTGGTCCCCACCTACCCCCCCTTGCGTCCCGATTCAAGGCTGTGTGTTTTCCTTAAAAGGAACTAGCAAATAGTGACCTTCTTTGTGATCCTCCATAGTCCATCCATCTGAGAGATATCACCAAACATGTAAAGTCTTGAAGCCCCTCTGTACTGATGGGGATCTTGTGCAGTAATATGGCCATTGAGAGCGTAGTGACTAATTTTGCAATAATAACTAGCTATGATAAATTGTATGTAGCCGCCTACTTTTTTGGGAAAAAAGTAATTCCCCCAAAACACTGTGTATGTTATCAGCTTTAATAAACATTGTTAATTTCACACTCATGGAGCAGCTAAGAACGGTTTGTTTGGTTGGCTTTACTTTTAAGTCTTATTTTTTAAATCCAGTTTGTATGGAAGCCAATTACCACCAGGAAAAAAGAAAAACAATCATATTAGTTAAATAATTAAAAATCATTCAAATAAACATTCATAATTATTACATAGTTATATAATATTAAGCAAATCGCTCTTGATTCTGAATTTATTATCTCAAAAATGGTGAAATATGCATGCAAAGTGTGTTTTTATTTTTTTTATTTTTAAATGGTTATCTATGTGTCCTGGCAGCAATGGGACACTAATTAGCTATCAATATACTTTCCATTGAACTAAAATGTCAGAGGCAATTCTTGGGAGGACACTTAGGAGTAGGAGGACACACAGTGGAGGGAAGTAACTAAGGACATCTACTGCATTTAAATGCAATTTAAGGGGCTTGGCTCCTACTGTCCTTTTAGGCTACTTTATATTTATACTAGAAGCAAATATTGAAGTTTTAGTTCCACTTCAATTTTTAACATTTACAATAACTTTGCATAAAACATAATATATGTTCAGATTATGACATTTGCTACATTTGCTTTAGTAGAAATTGCATACTTTTACAATGTGGTAAATTATCTGAATGCCACCACTATACTCTTTGAGCATCCAATGTGGTTTACTGCCACTAGATGGTAGTTTATAATGAGGCATTTGTTTTCTATTAGTTTAGAATGGAGGGCTCTGAACTGATTAGACTATTATTCACCATATAATACAAACCATTGACAACCTTTTATATGGTCAAAAATATAAAAAATAACCAGAGTATAACTAAAGAATTTATCAGACAAACAAGTAAGTCATAACATCCTTTAAATATATTTTGTCACTTTATGAAAACATATAAAGTAAAATTAGACAGAAGTCTGAAAGGGACTGCTATGTCACACAGGTCCGTGGTCAAATTAAAACCCAGGTCAATACACCACCACAGTAGGCACCCTACCACTGAGTGACATCACAGAAGCCATATCATGAAATGGTTCAGTGCGAAGTGAAGCAAAGGAGGAAGAAGAAGGGGAACATGATGAACTGCATAGAGGTAGAGCAGAAACAGAAATGACATACATTTCCAGTATGGGTAAATAAAATGGTGCCCCTGGTTTGTCATAGTCAAAATGACATACGTCTCTTGTTTTACACTGCAGACAGATGAAACAAAGGACTGTAGAAGAGCTGCAACAGTGTTGGAAACTAATGCATATTAAACATTTTTATAGGTGATTTATTAGCTAGATCATGTAACAATATTTGTTTTGTACAGATACACTCACCGGCCACTTTATTAGGTACACCTGTCCAACTGCTCGTTAACACTTAATTTCTAAGCAGCCAATCACATGGCGGCAACTCAGTGCATTTAGGCATGTAGACATGGTCAAGACAATCTCCTGCAGTTCAAACCGAGCATCAGTATGGGGAAGAAAGGTGATTTGAGTGACTTTGAACGTGGCATGATTGTTGGTGCCAGAAGGGCTGGTCTGAGTATTTCAGAAACTGCTAATCTACTGGGATTTTCACGCACAACCATCTCTAGGGTTTACAGAGAATGGTCCGAAAAAGAAAAAACATCCAGTGAGCGGCAGTTCTGTGGGCGGAAATGCCTTGTTGATGCCAGAGGTCAGAGGAGAATGGCCAGACTGGTTCGAGCTGATAGAAGGGCAACAGTGACTCAAATTACCACCCGTTACAACCAAGGTGGGCAGAAGAGCATCTCTGAACGCACAGTACGTCAAACTTTGAGGCAGATGGGCTACAGCAGCAGAAGACCACACCGGGTGCCACTCCTTTCAGCTAAGAACAGGAAACTGAGGCTACAATTTGCACAAGCTCATCGAAATTGGACAATAGAAGATTGGAAAAACGTTGCCTGGTCTGATGAGTCTCGATTTCTGCTGCGACGTTCGGATGGTAGGGTCAGAATTTGGTGTCTACAACATGAAAGCATGGATCCATCCTGCCTTGTATCAACGGTTCAGGCTGGTGGTGGTGGTGTCATGGTGTGGGGAATATTTTCTTGGCACTCTTTGGGCCCCTTGGTACCAATTGACCATCGTTGCAACGCCACAGCCTACCTGAGTATTGTTGCTGACCATGTCCATCCCTTTATGACCACAATGTACCCAACTTCTGATGGCTACTTTCAGCAGGATAATGCGCCATGTCATAAAGCTGGAATCATCTCAGACTGGTTTCTTGAACATGACAATGACTTCGCTGTACTCAAATGGCCTCCACAGTCACCAGATCTCAATCCAATAGAGCATCTTTGGGATGTGGTGGAACGGGAGATTCGCATCATGGATGTGCAGCCGACAAATCTGCGGCAACTGTGTGATGCCATCATGTCAATATGGACCAAACTCCCTGAGGAATGCTTCCAGCACCTTGTTGAATCTATGCCACGAAGAATTGAGGCAGTTCTGAAGGCAAAAGGGGGTCCAACCCGTTACTAGCATGGGGTATCTAATAAAGTGGCCGGTGAGTGTATATTACCTAGTTAAATGTGAAATATTCTTGAGATCACAGATGCTTCATAATAATAACAAGGGTCTGACAAAGCCGTTTCAAAGGTCAATTTTGTCTCAGCAGAATGTTTCTACCCGTGAAACCAGTTTGACCAGCGTCTGCATCCATCTTCCTTATTACGTTGCTAATGACAGACCCGCTTCTGATGCTATGACTGTATTCAAAGCAGCTGACATACTGTAAATCATGCCATTTCTCATTTACATACACTGCATCAAACTTCCTCCTGCCGCCTATTAATACTTTTCCTTCACTACATGAGCCAGGGAAAAGAATTGGCTTCAGCAAGATGCGTACACTATATAGAGTACATTTGTCACATTACTTCTCCTTATGTAACAATGTTTGTATTGTCTCTGTTGAATAGCAATTAAATAAAAGATAAAGCACTCAAAAGTCACTGTCACTAATTACAGTCACACAAGGACAGTGATTAGAAGGTTGAAACAATGCACTATCAAGCTTTTGTAACTTTGTCAATAATCACTGTGTGGACTACACTCATTTATTCTCCACTTAGGGTTCGATCCATCTTTACATTCTTTTTTCTAAGGGAGCAGTTATGTTTCAGTAGCCTGGAGCAAAAGGTGGAGGAGGAAGGTACTCGTGAGGTACCCCTCCATCAGTTAGTGTCAGCTCAGTGTAAGTGTGGGGAAATGGTGGAGCGTTGGAGGTCTGCTGCCCTGTGATCTCGTGGTACTCATTCTCAGCGTCTCCACTCCTTTCAGGCTCCGCCACATTTATCTCTGCATACATATTCTCCTGCGATATGCTTCTCTTCTTTACGAACTTCTTCTTGAGGTTCTTCAGGTTGGAAATGACTGACAGCTTTGCTTCCTGGTTCTTTACAGACTGGATGTTGGTGTTGCTGGGGTGTCCAGTGGCTGTAGGTGTTGGGGGACTCTCAGGTGCAGAGACTGTTCTGATACAAGCCTGGTTCTGCTTCAGTGGAGGGACAGAGCTCCGATCAGGAACCTCCGGAGGCTGGTTGGATGGAGGGCTGTCGCCGGTGTTCCTCTTTCTGGTCACAGGCTGGAGATTATAAACATGAAACGTACAGCATTAAAATTTGTAAGAAAATTAAAGCCTTTATTTTAATGTTAAAGCCGCATAAAACTTGATTTCAAAACTTAAGTATATCTCTTTTAACAGTCAAAAACTAAAACTTTAATTGACAGTGCCCCGGCAATTTAAGGAAACTGCCCCCACAACTGCCATCAGATTTTGATTTAAAGATTACTAAATTCTGAATAGTGCACAGAGGTTATATAAAACATTTTTTTCCTTTCTGAGCCCACTTTGAATAAGTTGAAAAAGGCAACAACAGAAACACAGAAATCTCTCATGGGAAACAACCAAAATTGTTCAAAGGTTGGGAGAAAATCATATGTTCATATTGGGCCCCAAGCAGGAACATTTGGATAGATTTTATTTTAAGAACAGTTTTAGCACCAGACAATATTTAAAATAATAAGACCACCATTACCGGGGCTGGAAGAGGGGGAAGTGACACGTAGAAATTCTTCTTCCAAACTTGGGTAAAGTTTGTTTGAAAACGGGACTGGAGAGTTCTTCAGGTTATTTGGTCGATAAGGAAGGGCAGGTGGGATATCCTCTTGTGATGTTTGCTGACTCTTGCTGGGAGGCAGTGAGTTGTTTGGTAGCAAACTTGTGTTTAGATGTCTTTGGGGAAACAACAGCTCTGCATAGTCAGTCTTGTCTTTCGAGGTCTTCAGCGAGATCAGACAGAGAGAAAAACAGAACAAGTTGTAATTGTTTTTGCATGGTGCACAGGAGGCAAGCAAATATAATAGAAATGGTGACTTAGTTTTAACTCTGAATGCATACACTGTAAATTCCCAAATGCAAAGATGTAGTTCTGACGCTCTACAGAGGTGTACACAGTTAAATTAAGTTAATTTCACATCATTCACTTAGTGAGCACAATGAATACAATAACCTACAAACCACACACATTTCTATGTATGTTCAGATATGGCACCTGTAGTCTCACATTGTCAGACCGTCCTCCACAGAGCTGTGAAGAAGGGTCTGGCTAGTCCACACAGCAATCAGTGGGAAAAATGGGGGGGGGAAATTGTGCTCTGGTTTATTGGCATTTCTTTAAACCAATCACAATCATCTTGGGCTTAGCACCGAGCGGAGCCACGGTGCCGCTGTAAAACAGCCTCAGAAAGGAACTTTTTTTGGTGGAACATGTGTACAGTCAGAAGACTCTGATTCAACAGATTGTCTAGCTAGCTGTCTGGATTCAACCTGCAAAGATCTGAGGAGCAGTAAACCATAGTCCTTATAAATCGACCAGAGAAAATTACAACTCAAAGAAAGCGGAAGTTAACGGACATCTGAAAACAGACATCCAAAAAGAGTGACATCCGGCAGAATTTCCGACAGAACGAAAGCAATCCCAGAAGTGGATGTAGACTTGGATATAGACCAGGGTACCTGTATTCATGCAGAATAATAAAACCTTTCCTCACCTGTCCACAAGCGACAGTCAGCACCTCCGTGAAAGGCAAAATGGGAGTCCTACGGTGAAAGTCCACCAGGTCCTGCAGAAACCGGTGGTGCCTGTTCTCGCCTACTATGACGTAATGGCCGTCCTCCAATGCATCGATCATGAAATGTCTGCAGCGGTCCTCAGCGCTGAGGGTCAAAGAGAGGGTTTTGAACCATCGGACCAAGACTGTGAGTGTAAACTGTGAAATACAGCTCCTTTAATCCTTCACACTTAACACTCACCGGTATGAGAGAGTGTAGCCAATCCTGCTCTCACTGACTCTGATGAGGAAGTAGCCAGGAGGCTTGGGCATCAGCAGTTCCTCTGCCATCCTGCACAAATAATTATGCCCAAATTACCACAGACAAAAAAAACTCTCACACAAGCACTTTAATCTGTACATGATCTCACAATTATATTGGGTGGCACTGCATGTGAACTGGAGCATGAGTCACAAGGACATGTGTCATCTTAAGATGTGTAGTAAACAGCTTAGCTTTTAACACATAACAAAATGTTCTTATCATGCATGGACTTACTATTTATATAGAATGGTCTGATATACAGGACATTATAGTCTTGTCAGGTAAGTAAACTGCCGCTATACTTAATAATCCTCACATATCCATTATACAAATGTGTTAATGTATACACTGGGTGTGGAGGAAGAATGCCTAGGCCTACATTATATTTAGAAATCTGCTCAATTAGAACAAGGGTAAAGTCTACCATTTAAGAGGCTACTAAGTTAGTTAGACAAGGGCTTGTATGGCTGGCTGATTTGATGTTTTCCTTGTATTCTTATGTATTCTATTTCCAGTATTATATATATATATATATATTTTAAAGCACAGAGCAATCTGTGACTAATATGCATTATAAATAAACATGTTTAACCAATGTGTCCTCTTGTTTAATGGCGTAAGTGTCAGGGTGTGCCAAAGAGGCAGCTCGCACACCCAAAAATCAAATGCAGAAAGAATTTTTAGTTATAGCCTTACTAAAACATTTTGTTTGAAACATAGGTTATTATGGTCTTATTGTAATAATTGTTAATTTTAAAATTAATTCTAAATGATTTTTCTTAACCCAAAAGCCATCATGCAGAGCCTGCCTACTAAGGATCTTAAGGGCAAAAAAAGGTCATGGAACACATCAAAATTCCACAGTCCCCGGACGCACTCCCTAATTTAGCCATACTCCTTTCACAGCAATAACGGCCACTTGCTTAGCTCTGGGGTTTACTGTAATCTAATGCAAAAATATTTAGACACCAAAAAGAATTAAATCACTTGGCAGCATACAGTGCATCTACCTGTAGGCCTAAACAGTGGGGCTTGAAAGTTTGGGAACCCCAGTTAAAAAATTGTATTAATGTGCATAAAGAAGCCAAAAAAAGATGGTAAAAAATCTTCAAAAGACATCAAATGACAGATTAGAAATTCGTATAATATGTCACTAAAAGTTAGATTTCATTTCCATCATTTACACTTTCAAAATGACAGAAAACTAAAAAAAAATGGCATCTGCAAAAGTTTTGACACCCTGCAGAGGTAATGCCTTGTACTGCCCCCTTTGGCAAGTATCACAGCTTGGAAACGCTTCTTGTAGCCAGCCAAGAGTCTTTTGATTCTTGTTTGAGGTATCTTCCCCCATTCTTCCTTCCCAAAGTTCTTTGAGATTTCTGGGCTGTCTGTCACGCACTGCTCTTTTAAGGTCTATCCATAGATTTTCAATTATGTTGAGGTCAGGAGATTGTGAAGGCTATGGCAAAACTTTCAGTTTACGCCTCTTGATGTAATCCACCGTGGATTTTGAGGTGTGTTTAGGATCATTATCCATTTTTAGAAGCCAACCTCTCTTTAACTTTAGCTTTTTCCCAGATTTTCAGATCTACATACAACCCCAAAATATGATTGACCCACCCCCATGCTTAACAGTTGGACAGAGGTTCTTTTCATTAAATTCTGTGCCCTTTCCTATCCAAATGTACCTTTGCTCATTGCGGCCAAAAAGTTCTATTTTAACCTCATTGGTCCACAGAACTTGTTTCCACAATTCATCAGGCTTGTCTATATGTTCATTTGCAAACTTCAAACGCTGATTTTTGTGGTGAGGACATAGAAGAGGTTTTCTTCTGATGACTCTTCCATGAAGACCATATTTGTACAAGTATCTCTTTATAGAGGAATGGTGTACCACAACTCCAGTGTCTGCCAGGTCTTTCTGGATGGATTGTGCAGTCAAATGTAGGTTTTGACTTGCTTTTCTCACAATCCTGCGAGCTGTTCTGTCTGATATTTTTCTTGGTCTTCCAGATCTTGCTTTAACTTCCACTGTTCCTGATGACTGCCATTTCTTAACTACATTCCGAACAGAGGATATTGGCATCTGAAAACGCTTTTCTATCTTCTTATAGCCTTCTCCTGCCTTGTGAGCGTCAACTATTTTCAATTTCAGTTTTCAACAGTTTAGAAGAACCCATGGTGCTGATTGTTGGGGAAAGGTCAGATGAGTCTGGGCATTTAAAACCTTAAGATTGACATCACCTGGTCTTTCCAGACGATGACTGAGAACAATCCATGACATTGTCAGGTCTCAGCCTTCAAAGGGGGCGGTGCATGCTATAAACTCTGCAACGCCCAAACATTTGCAGACGCCATTTTTTTGTTTTCTGTTATTTTGAAAGTGTAAATGATGGAATAAAATCTAATTTTTTGTGACATATTATACTGCTGTCTAATCTGTCATTTGATGCCTTTTGGAGATTTTTTAGTGTTTTCTTTATGCACATTAATACAAATTTTTACCTGGAGTGCCCAAACTTTCAAGCCCCACTGTAAGAGGGGTTGTAATGTTACAGATAATTAGATGTGGCACACTTGGTTTTTCTGATACACATCCACATTTTTTAGAAGCACATGCTTTATTTGGTTGAGCAAGTGGTACCAAGAACTTCCTGAAATTTTTTGATTACTTCCTTAAATTCCTTGTTTATACTTTAGATATTTTTGTATTTTTACGCATTACTCTTATATTGGGGCTGTATTTTAGTCTGCTCTAGAAAGGAGGTACATACATACAGTTTTACTTTAACACTTTTACTAACCTGACATTAATATTAAACCTACAGCATAGCAAAAAAAAAAACTATGGATCCTAAAGAAATATATGACTATAGCCTACTAGAACAGTTTTAAACTTGAGCAATTCACTAGAAACACTGCATGTTGGAACACATCTTCATCATGTACAATTTTCAATACATGACTTCCCACATTCCTCACTGTCTGCTATCCACTGCTACAGATGACGGACAGGGATAGACTTTGAGAACTTACTTCCTGGAAATGATCCCATGAAACCATTCAGGGACGATGCCGTTTCTGATCACAAGCCGGAGCTGGGACTCTGTGAACCAGATGAAAGCATCACGCTGTCCTTGTGACGACTGACTTGACTCCATCATCCTGAGAAACGGCTCATTTAATCTGGTCTGCTGGAAAATTTAACATTAACATTACAAAAAACAAAGACCTGTAAATATTTACAGCTCACTGAGTCTATACATAGGTTTCTTTTACAATAGTACAGAGTACAACACAAATCCCATACAGATATATGGGATAACAAGCACATTATGCATTCAAATGCCAATTATTTGATGTTCTTTTTCCCTTCTCCATGTATATTGTTTATCTTTCAATTATAAATAATGTCACTTAACACAATCTATGGTGTGTACTGTAAACATTGCTAATTAACTTTCACATAAAGAGAACCTGCATAATACATTATTTAATTGTTTTTTTAACATGTTTTAATGAATAAAAAAATATAAATTAGACAGAATTGTAGCCATCTGTACACTGTATACTACTATACTGTACACTATTTGCACCAGTTTTACTTGTAAAACGGTTTAATTATTGAACAAGCCAGACCTACTTTGATTTGGTTTATTCAGTACATCTTACATTTGTTAGTTTGAACATTAAAAAAAGATTTAAAAATGACACTGCTTTAGAAAATGAAATTCAAAGATTTCTAAATTGAACATAGCTCACAGCAAAGGTTACTCACCTTGCCTGACAGCTCCGTGGTGAAAATGACGCAGCAGCTCTCACTCAGCTGACCACACCTGTCTATCTGGGGGTGGAGGCAAAACTCACACCTGAGTAGCTGTTGAACAATCCCATTTAGCCTAAAGGACACTACATAATGTAGCCAAAGAGTAAACGCTTATCTGGAAGTGTGACAGTGTATTCGGATGCTATTAGGAATGTAGCCACGGATATCATAAAGCCATGTGTAAAATAAAATGATCTATCAGAGTAACCTGCTGAATGAGCAGATGAAATGAGTCTTCAGTCCTGCCCTCTTCAGCTGTTGCAAAACGTTATAATATTATGATGCACTGTGCCGCAAATACACTTTTGATTTTATTGTTTATTATTAGTGGGTTATTAAAGAAAACAAAGTTGCTGCTAATTAAATAATAATATGCTAATGATGGACAAATGTGCAAATGATTCTCCGACTTCCATCTACTGTTCTAGAAATAGAGGAAGCAGGAAGTATCTTTACAATATAATTCACTGTCTTTGGTGTTGGTGACATATAAACCGATTCAATGAAAGTAATGCTGTAAAGCAGCTTCTGGTACAGTCAAAAACATTATGGGAAGTTTTCTCTCCACATGATTGTTTATATGAAAACAACAAATGTAATAAAGGTCAAAGTGTTACTGCCTGTACTTGATTCTGCTGCCTGGTGGTGTACAAAGCGGAAGTGTTGAGCTTGCTCAGCTCATGGGGCCCCTTATTCTCCATTTATAAACTCCACAACCTTCTCACTATCACATGGGAACTAGTTTCAAACTGTATGAGTCATAATACAAAGTGCCTGTGAAGATGCAATTAAATTCCATTTTTATATTACATCTGCTTGAGCAAACAATTTCTCTCTGCCTTGAAGCATATGTAGCCTTTTGTTTCATTTGTGCAGGTAAATGCAGGCCCAGGAAGTTGTAGGAAATGGAAATATTGGCAGTGTGCTGTAGCTGGCTGGTTGGGTCTGGTGAGTGGAACAAGTAAGTGAACTCTGTGAGAATTCATATGAAGTAACATTTATCCACAAACTCCATCTTTGCAATCCCAAATTTGGCATTTTTAACAGATAAATCATAAAAGTGTAGTGCTGCACATAGTTGCAGATTCACTTTGCAACAGAATACTTTTTCATGAATCAATTTTTCCATAATGGGACAGCCTGATTTCATAGACCAACCCTCGGGATTTAACAGAATCATGACCAATCTGTTGCAGCATACCTAACTAATACTAACTAGTGTCTCCACTTGATCACGAGTCAAATTCAAATATCAAACCTAAACAAAACAGGGTAACCTTGTTAATATTGTTTTACATATTCATCTACATGAATTTCCAAAAATAAAGAGGTGCAAATATAATCTTTTGCCACATTTTTTTTTAAGAATCTCATTTTTAATAAATCATCAAAACACATATCTACAAAACGTGTAGATCAATAAGATTCATGAACCTTCAGTACAACCAATGTAGATCTTATTTACAATTGCTGAATTGTTTAATTGATTCCCCATGAAATCCTTCAATAATCAGCGATGAAATACAAATTTAGTTAGGGAATGCTGAAGATATGCTAACATGACCTGACAAACGTATAGTTGGTGAGAATTACAGATGACTAATCAAAAGAAGAACCAAGCTCATGTTACATTATAAATTTAAGGCAAATTTAAGCCATGAATTGACCTAACCTTTGAGAGCCAGTTATACCAAAATTGTGCCTAAAGTCCAACCATGTTAAAGACAATGATTTAAATCCACAGGTTAAACCCTACACAGTTACATACTCAATGACTCCTCAGCACTGCTAGAAATGATTTGCTCTCACTATAAAACATAATTTTCATCTGCTTTCAATTCAATTCCTATTCTTACAGCTGAACAGCTCAACCGTGCATTTGGAGTGACCGCAGAAAATAAAACAGTAAGGATCCTTTGCACATTTCTAATCTCAAATAAAGCTTGTCAAATCACACGTGCAAAGCTTTTTTTTAGGTTTAAATGCATAGTTCAGATGGCCACGATACTGGCCCAAAACAAGACATGGGATGTCTGGAGAGGGGAGGGAAAGAGAGAGACGAGATGGGTGAGGGGTGCGTGCATCTTGGGTTCCCAAAAGCATAATTGAAGATGCAATAAATGCATAAAATGCTGAAAAAGGGAAATAACAATTAATAGAAATGTTGTAATGGGGAAAACATTTCTCAATCAAAGGCCTTCTGTATATTTTCACTATACCAACTTACAAGACGAGGTTTCAGTGCTCAGATGTTTCGCGATGGAAAACTTGTGCATGAATATTCTTTGCTTTCAGTTTAGACTTGCAACGAGCACAGTCAACAAATGTTAAGAACAAAGTTGTTACAGAAAGAACAAAGGAAAAGTGCATAACAATAAGAACATAAAAGGGCACTTGGTCATTTTGGTGCTATGTTTTGTTTCAATCCATAAATACTGCTACAGCACAGCCCCTATCCCAAGGTACAGAAAACAGTTGTGTGCATGTTCCCCAATTGGAGAGGAAAAAGTATGACTGCATAAAACAATGATTTCATCATTGCTGTGATTCCTTCTGTGCCACTGCTGTGTAACTGTATGCATCCAGATGTTAGAGTTAGGTATTGCTAGTCCACCAGTTGAAGTGCATCAAATAAACATCTGCCTCACACCAATCACATCTTGTCTCATCCATAGAATTTGAAATACTTTAAATGACGAGGCAAGCAACTACAAAAGGAATCGGTGTGCCCTTCAAACAAGCATACTTAACCCAGTTTTACAGCAACCATGTAAAATACTTAAGATAGGCTAAATCCGGGCCCCACATACACATTACATTGCACATTAAAGAGGAATGTTTCAGCCTAAGATATCAACAGAAAGACACAAGTAGAAAAGGTGGACAGAGGACATGTAAAGTCCATGAGTAAAATGCGATGGCACTACTGTTTTATATGGTGAATCATAATCAGCGATATACATTTACATGTTGCGTTTACCTTATGTGGATATATAAAAGTCTAGCCCACCCAGTCAGTACACAAATGTGGTATAATAGTTTGGATTGTACTCTCATCACCTTGGATACATACATCCCATTATTCAACAGATGGAGTACATTCAACATTATGAAGCCCATTGAATGAGTAAGCCTTTTCTGGAAGTATAATTTGGGCTACTTTTAGTGACAAGGATCAAATATATAAGGTATCAAGTGACACTGACGAGGTGAAAAAAATGGAATCAGACATTATTGTGAGAAGTAAAGGTTTGATTGTTTCTAGTATTTCATAAGGAGGCAGTCTTTAAAAGTCAATAAAATGTAAGGAATCAAGTTGGCGCCGTCAATCTAATAAGCAACTGGAAAAAAAGAAACCAGACTTAGCATCTAACAGAGGCCACAGTATTTAGATTCACAGCTGTCAAGGGGACCAAGAGAGCGAAAACAAACTTCTGTTTTTCCTTACAGAGAGAAAGAAAAGGAGGAAGACAGGTGAAGAAAAATAAAAGAAGAGATGGAAGTGTGCTCTGTCCAGTTCTGTCCAGTGGGGGACACAGTTAAGGCGATGGTGGATGCCGACACTCCCGTCTCCTCACAGGAGCGTGCAGCGGAAGAAACTGCTCTTCTTGGGTTGTTCTGTAATCTTTACTCCTTGACTGCTGCCCTGCGGGTTGTTGCCCTCCTAAAATACACACAGATGAGAACGCACCTTCAAATTAAGAACAGCAACACCACCAGTACATGGCACAACACAGATACCACACACAGTGACAACTTTATATTAATAATATTATGTTATATTAATATAACAATTAGGTTTCCACTCATCTTTATTCTTACCAGCTTCTTGTCCATTTTTGCTTTGATGTCTCTGGCGAGGGTTAAAAAGGCCTGCAGACAAAAACAGGTTAAACAACTGAAATCATTTTTATTTGATTTATTAAACCACATTAATGCCATTTCTCTGGGTGAGACCAATGGTTGTGGACAAGGAAGATTGTGGGTTTAAATTAATTTAACAAAATTAGAAGAAGCTTGATTGATTCTTAGTCATCAATTATTACATATAAGATATGCACACAATCTGTGGGTTTGCACTGAAAAAGTGGTTACGACAAGTGGTTATGACCACCAGTGAAGGACATAGACAACATTGACCAAAGGCCCAACTCTTGGTAACAATACTTTCAGCTGTGAATGAATAATCAAAAGGACAAGTGTCAACTCACATTCTCGACGTTGATGTTTGCCTTTGCACTGGTCTCCATGAACTTGATACCATACTCCAGCGCCAGCTGACAGCAAGCAGAAAAGAGACAGAAAGGTGTCAGTACTCTGGCACGATGAGCCGAGATAATAAATATGTACCCCATGAGAACGCAGTTTAAGGCTATGTTTAGACGGAAACGATCTGAAGAGAAAAGACTAACGAGGAGGTGGAGTTATTAATCCAAAAAAACATTAGATTACAAAGCCACAAAGACGCAACAGGGTCCGACATATGGAAATAATCCAACATTTTCCTGTACTGGCACGTGCCTGTGACGTAAATGCATACGCAACGAGAGCCACCGTCAGCAGTTTAGAGCGCTTTTACCCTTTAGATGGGAACGCAACGGTGGAGCATTTTTAAGATTTCCACTCTGGAGGGTGGTTTCACCTTTTAGCGTTTTTAAGCCCCGTGTCGTGTAAACAGGGCCTAAGTGTACTTTTTAAATCAAGTCCATTCATTTGTCAACTTTGTCATCCCACCTTCTCTCCTCTTTCTTTGGACACCTGTCGCTTGTCATTGACATCACATTTGTTCCCAAGGACCATCCTTTCCACATCTGCTGAGGCATGCTGTAAGAGACAGAGTGGTATAGTGAACCGACAGGAAAGGATAAGTAATAGAATGTAATAGGTGTATGCATGTGCTCTTTAGCTCTTTGTAAAAATCAAATAAAACACACTCAACCATGCACACAGAACAGATGGCTATCACTATTTGCACATAGAGGTGGGCAAACACACACATAGTCACATCTACTAATGTAAAACATTTACCTCTTCTATATTCCGTATCCAGTTCTTGATGTTGTCAAAGGACTTCTCATTGGTAATGTCGTAGACTAACATGATGCCCTGGAGAATTCATAGAGGAAAAGACATAAAACAATGGTGCAGTCAGTCAACATGAAATCATTGCTTACTAACTGTCATTATTCCATAGGGACAGACTTAAAGGGTCTAATGTGATTTTCTGCTGTCCATGTCAACCCTTATTAATAATGGTGGGTCACATAAATACCAAAGGTAACAATGATTAGCCTCCTAAAGTGAAATATGCAAAGCCATCCAGTTAAACTTGAACCAAAGGAGATTCTAACAAAAATACCATTTCAATGCACAGAGCGACCTCTGATTTCCCAGGTGTATACAAAATGAACAACAATAAAAACTATGTAAGGTGTGGTTCTGGTGAAGGTTGGCGCTGCAGTGCTCACACCAGGGGCCCGTTTCAGAAAAGAGGTTTAACAAACTCTAAGTCTAACCCCTCTAAAATGCGCCTGATACATCCTGAATGAATGAGGAAATGAAAGTCAGAGGGAGGAGACTGAGAGAAACTCAAGTTTTTTTGAAGAAAACCTGCTCCCAACCTGGTTAGGTTCACAAGCTCAGTTACCATAGTAACTGACTCTGAGGTTAAGTTACCTCTCTTTCTGAAACGGGCTGGAGTTACCCCTCTCTCTCAGGTTTGATTAACCTCCCTTTCTGAAACAGAAACAGAAACCCAGAGTTTCCCTCATCTCAGGTTTACTCAGAGTTTTCACTAATCCTTTCCTTTCTGAACCGGGCCTCTGAGATTACCAGAGATAAGCTATACTATTGAATAAGTTGTTAAGATGACAACGCAACTTACCATGGCTCCTCTGTAGTAGGCTGTCGTGATGGTCCTGAACCTCTCCTGTCCCGCCGTGTCCCTACATAGGAAACACATTGTTTTTTAACCTTATGTTGCAGAACCTAGCTAGATTTAGTTAGCTCGGTTTTCATCGGTGCATTAAGCAAAGAGCCGGAAAGCAAGGGGAAATGACTAACTTCTGTGTGAAAGAAAATACATAATCAACTGTGTAACCATCTTATTTTTGTGTTGTCATACTCAACTAGTTACCATTACATCAACGAGTCTGCTAGATTTTGTTGAAAATAGCAAAATCAGAAACTTTCAGTACACTAAAGGCCGTCTTATGGTTGTGCGTAGAATTGATGGCGTACTCCCGCAGACCCCTCTGCGTCTACGCCGGACCCTATGCCGTAGCCTGACGTTCACCTATTGAAAAATGTAACTACACATTGCAGCAACGCACGTCGCTCGGCCGTGGCTTGGTAGTGTTGCATTTCCCCCCAAACTCATTTCCTGGTTCTCCTTCTCCATAAACAACATGAAATCAAGGAGAGAGTTAACTTTTCCTGCTACAGATTTCCCACCATGGTCAGAAAACACAGGGGAGACACATTGTTTCTCTCACTGTGACTCTAGAATCACTACTCGCTCCGAAGATAACATATTGGTACAAATGTTGTTTCATCAGTACTCCGTTATCTAAACTTTTTTAATTTACCAAAAGATGTTATTTATTCTCAATCAAATACAAGGAAAATCATGAAGTCAATAGCATTGTCAAGAGAAAATACAAAAGTGGTACAAAGTTTCATAGATCGGAAACCTATGTTGTTTCTTATTTAATGAGAGTGTGATACAGATTATAATATTGGAGATAATAAAACAAGATATCAACAAAGGTTATAGTTATTTGTCATATATATATATATATGACTGAATCAATTTTAGTTAGATGAACCTAATAAACTGGCAACTAACTGGCAATTATCATCCATCTTAAATCTCCACATAAAGGGTCATGCATTTTTATGTAGTGTGACTATCTTACCATATCTGTAGCTTGATCTTCTTTCCATCTAATTCTATTGTTCTGATCTTGAAATCAATACCTGAGGAAAAACAAAAGTCACATGATTCAATGTAAGCACATCTGTCATCTGGCGCCGAAATTGAGTGAGTATCCCATTGACAGTAACATTAGCTAATATTTGATTTTAGAAGAATAGTGGTTGACGAGTTCATTAATATTTTATGTGACGTTGGCTAAGAGAGTGCGAAGTACAGACAGCTGGCTATATGAAAAATGGCACTGCCAACTAGCTCACTGACAGCTTTGTAGCTTGTTAGTTCAGCTTACAATAGTTATATTTTTGCTGTTAACGTCACAGCTTTGGTGGTACAGTTCATATGTACAGGGGCTTTCCCAGTATATCTACCAGTTAAAATATAATTGTCAGTTCTGGAAAAGCCCCTCTAACAAGCCGGCTGGGCAGCTTCCTGACTAGCTACTACAAAATGAATGCTAGCCAAAAAAGTTAGCAAAAGAAAATTAGCGTGACGGGATGGGCTGTTCCTGTACCACTTTTCGGCAGATTCAGTCATTATAATACGACTTTTACCTACCTATAGTGGAGATAAACGTTGAGTTGAAGGCATCTTCTGAGAATCTGAATAGCACACAGGTCTTTCCGACGCCTGAATCACCGATTAAAAGTAGTTTAAACAAGTAATCGTAAGTCTTCGCCATGTTATTAGCTAGCTCACTAATGCGGATATCCCGCCCGTTGTAGAGACAGAGACGTCACTGCTTGTGAGCAGACTTTTGGTCAAATCAACTGTCAGTCTTTGCTGTCGTCGTGGCTCCGGAAGTCCGTCTCTATCCCGTTGGGTTCGCTCGTTATGATATTTATGGTCACCCGGATTAGAAAGTTGTTAATAAGTGAATAATAAGTGAATACTCTCACTATATATCTATACTACATATATATATATATATATATGCCAGACTATATATTATTTAAAGTTCTCTAATTGGCCAATATGGTGTCGATGTTGTGTATTAAGACATAATATTCCATTTTATTAGAGACATGTTTCATCATGAATACCAGGCTGACCACTAAATTATTAGACAGGTACAGATATATTAGAAGCCTAAAGACTGTTTAAAAGTCTCTTTAGGGACATTTTATTTCAGTTTTTCTATGTCCAGACCGCATAGTCTATTTGAAAAACAGCTAGATGTATCAATGTGGCTGTGTTTGACTCTTTATTGTACTCTTTGCAAAATTAATGATTAAAATAACATGTACTTAACATGAACAGTTCATGCAGTATCATCTGAGTAGCCATTATAGTCCAATCATTGTAAGCCAAAATGGGGGTCAACCTTGAACAAATTGAAGCAGAAGCAAAATCAACTGATTTTGTAGCCTTCATTTGTCCTGAGTAAGGAAAAAAGCACTGAAGAATCCTGTTAGGGGAGAGTTTCTAAAAAATACCCAAATATAGCCTATTTATATGCCTATTCATTCATTTTCTCACCTGTATAGGGTAAAAGTTTTAACCTTTAGATATCACTATGAAAATTACTGAGTTGATTATTTACACGTTTTTTTGAAATAGTTTGTTAACATGGTTAAACGGTCCATACTCTAATTACGTATGTGCTAATTTACATAAATACCACAACAGAGCTAAACATTGGGTATAGACATGTGAAAATGTCTTGTTGAATCTTGTTGATATCTTACAGTAAAAGGCAAACAAATGTCACCATAAGGGGCAGAGATTAAAACATTCATTCAAGCTCCACTCAACTGTCACTCAGGTAAGAAATATTTCCTTTTGTTTCTTCTACATGGATTTATAAACCTACATTGATTAAAAAAAAACCTGGTGATCAACTACAATTTATTTGAAACATGTGGATGTGTGTTGAGCTGTGGTATGACTATTATTGGTGAAACAATATCAAGTTTAGGGATTAGCAAACTAGCTAACTAGCAAAAAGTGTTAGCTAGGGTTAGGTTACACTACTTCCTGCTCCTGAGAAGCTCATGAAAGTCATAAGGTACAGCTGCCAGTTTGACTGCAGCACCCAGAACTGCAGTTGTAAAAAAAAAATAACTATATAGCATGCACCCTGGCCTGTGGACACTGCAGGGGAGTGAGCTGCACAAACTCAATGCAGATGGCCTGTGATGGGAAGGAAGATGAGATTCTCTAGTGGTGCATTGTGTATGTAATTTGATTGTTTAATCCAGACACTTTTATTTTACCTACCTTTTGTCTTCTGCATTCTCCTTACCCTTGTCTCCTGTTCTTCCCTCAGACTTCCCCAGAAAGTCCCAGGACCCAGCCCTAAACCCTATCCCAGTAATAATAATTAATAAAAGCTGGTTACTTCTTTCTGCCTCTATGTATTATTGCTCATGGGTAGCCTAAATGAGCTCCATTTAGACCTAAACAGTAAGTTGTTTAGTGTAAGATGTCAATAAGATTCAACAAGACATTTTCACCTGACTATACCCAATGTTAGACCTGTTGTGGTATGCATGGTGGTTATGCAAATGTACACATACTTAATTAGATTATGCACAGTGTGCCCATGTTAACAAACAATTTAAAAAAAACTTGTAATACATTTTTGTTTGTCTTGATGAAAATAATCAACTCAGTAATTTTCATAGTGATATACTGTATATAAAGGTTACATTTTTACCCTATTCACATGAGAAAAAGAATAGGCTATTTCTATATTTAGCTATTTTTCGAAACGTTCGCCTAATGGGATTCTTCGGGGCATTTTTCCCTCCTCAGGACATATTGAGGATACAGCATCAGTTGAGTTTGCTTCTGTTGCAATTTGTTCAACCTTTTTTCATAAAATGACTGAACTGTAATCTGACTGTTGCGCCTACCCTAAAGAGAAAGACCCCGCCTTCATCTCGTTCCATAACGTTCATTAGAACAATATCAAAGTACAGCTGTTCTGTTGGTGCACTTAAACTAAACTCGCACTTACTACATCGTATTTGCATTGGACGATAACCCTGAGTGATTTGAGCAAAAATGTCTGTAAGTGAAAATCCTTTTATTGCTATATCTGTTTTTCTGATTAGAAACGTTACAACTTGTAGAACAACTGCGATTGACAGAATATTGCTTAAATAGTCTGTTTGAGAAACATATTATATACAGAATGATACATTGGTGATCAGTTGATAAATGACGTGTACAGCTGGAATTTGCCTAAATGTGCTTTAAAAATCATTATCTGTATTGAAGATACAATTACAGTATATTGGGCTTGCCTGGACATGTTTGTGTACTGCTCAGTAGCAATTTATTCATCAGACTGTAGGTGGCGTTACGGTATAACCAAAACATCAAACTATCATCGCATCAAGTTAAATAATAATAACACAAAATATTAATTTAACTCTTTAAAATGACACATTTAATCATCCTCTGATGTGTGATCTTGGTTGCAGGATAAAGATCTGTTTTACCCTCGTCTTGCCAAGGAGAGGAGTAAACACAAGAAGAAGAGGTTGGTGCAGAGTCCCAACTCCTACTTCATGGATGTAAAATGCACAGGTAAGGACTGCACCACCAGTTAATTTTCCTCACTCATTTTCTAATGTGTTTCATTGTAATTTTTAATCATCTCTATACTCACCAGGGTGTTACAGGATCAACACTATTTTCAGCCATGCCCAGACTGTGGTACCTTGTGCAGGCTGCTCTATAATCCTCTGCCAACCAGCAGGGGGGAAATGCAGACTAACTGAAGGTAAAAAAAAAAAAAAGTTGCTTATGTTATTTCTCCCCAGTGTGAAAGTGAGTGGATAAATGATGTTTATTACAGTTACAGTTTGTATAAAATAAAAGGTGAAATGTTTAAATTCTATCCTTGTAACGGTTTTGTCTGGGGTAAGATATTTAAATTATTATTTTTGTCTGTTTAGGCTGTGCCTTCAGAAAGAAATATTCCTGAGCAGAAATGTGCAAAACATCCATGACAGGCAGCAGAATGGAAGAATGGACCATGGAAAAAGGAGTCTGAGCTTCACACTATGTGCTTCTAAGTGTGTTAAATCCTTCATAGAGAAATATGTACTTTGACGATTTTTGATCCATATCTTGATCTTGGTGTTTCATAGTACAGAGCAGGAGAGGAGCTACAGAAGCTCAAGTTAAATCATACATGTAGATGTTCCAATATGCTCAGATTGAATTGTATGTACAGTATATCCGATTGATATGATGAAGCACTTAATGTACAGTGGTTTTGACCACTTCTATTGATTAAGTAAAACATATTTTTAAATCTTCAAAATGCACAAAGAGTCCAATGAGTCATGATTTCTGTAAAACATTTATTAGGTTGACATAGAGGGAGTTGTTAAATGAAATATTATAAAATGGTCTCAGGCATGTGTGAGTCCCTTTCCATGGCCCTGGCGTGAGATGAAACCATGACGACCACCACAAACAAAAATAAAACATTTTTTTGAATTTATTGTCTGTGTTATGTGTTCTTTGGTCTTGAGAGTTCCCCTAGCATAACAATGAAGTGATGTAAATTAAACAGATCCAAAAATAATCAAAGTAATACAATTTCTCAAATACCTAACATTATTCTACTATATACAATAGGTTTCCATGGTTGATATAAGTTGACTTGAGCTTCCAGTGGTTTGGGGTTCAGCTCGCTTATGTAAAACAATGTATTGTAAATCTAGTAAATATTGGCTACATTATGGCATGGCAATAATGAAGAACGTGTCAACAGTCAGGTCAAGCTTAGGGAAAGGCAGTACAGCTTAGAAATACATGTCACTGCTAGATACTGTACATGCACAGCTCTCAGCTTCAGCACAGATCCCCACATTAAAATAAAGTACAAAAACCTGATGCACACAAATGCATAAATGTGCGTCTTTAACATGTAGGCCTTAGCTTAATTGGGGATTGGCAAAAGAGGCAGGACACCTAGATTGACTGAGCAGCATGTGTGTTGACCTGTTTATTTATCAAGGACACCTTTCCATAAGGCCACCTGTCCATTTGACCACTGTGCTAACAGATTTGGGAGGATTCTGCTAAAGACAAGCACACATTAGCCAAATGTCTATTGTCTTGTAGCTTCTAGGTGGTACAGCATGATCAGAAAAACAAGACTGTTGACTAACTTCATATCACCACTGGGTGGCACTTCAGAGCCATACCAATGTAGACTGAGCAAAACCCAACTCCATCTGTAGCATATGTATTAAAATAGACACAGGCTTAATGTATGTGCACATCAAATGTAAAATTGAGCAAGTTTAAGTGGTTCAGTGACCAAATCTGAGGTTTCTTAAGGTGTTTCAGTTGCCAGTTCTTTCAAAATAAGTGGTCAAAAATAATTTCTGAGGGGTAATTTTGCAATCAGAGGTGGAGATAAAAAAGAAGAATGGGGGCAAAATGACTTACCAGCTTAAAAAAAAAAAAAAAGAAGAAACTAAGGTGTGCCTTTGGAACGAAAACAACTAGGGACAAGCATTAAGTTAATCCCCCTTCACATGGGGAATAAAGATTTTACAGCTCGAAATTTGTTGAATGGAGTCGAACATTAAAGAAACATTACATGACGATCTCATCCTCTCCTGCTTCCTCTCTGTGTGTTTATAAGCTGTTTAGTTCCTGCAGGGTCTGGTCCAGGACTTGATGCATGCCAAGATTCTCCTCTTTGGCTTGTGATAATTTCTCTAGAGAGAATAAGAAAAGTGACAAGGTGAAGCATCAACCATAAGCAACTAATACTGCTCCAGTCATGACAACCTCTTCTCCTTTATTGGTTTGTCAAACAACATTCATTGTAAAACAGCAGATATAGCACTGTTTTACTGGACAGATGTTTTGCATAACTATTTTGGTTAAAATTGTGCCACATGCAAATACTTCAACCACATCACTGTGCCTTTCATGCATAACCTGCTGACTGTCATTCTCTGCCAGAAGACTACTAAAAAAGTTAGTAGATTACAGTATGGACTTTTTAGTAGACTTGTGTGCTACATTTGTTGTATTAGATGCTACCTTGGGTAATATCAATCCATACTTGAACACGCGTGACTGAGTGTAATATCAGAAACCATCAAAAATGAGATAGATTAACAAACAAAAGAGTGTTTTAAAGGGTAAATGTAAACTGCATTAAGTCACACAAAAACCAGAGTAAATCTCACCTTGTCTGAAATAAACTTGCTGATAATTAGTGGTACATGTACATTAACTACCACTTTCACAAGATCCAACTGTTGGTTACCTAATTACAGAAATAACATAGTGCGTGGCAATGTACACACCGTAGCTGAGGTTATGCATCAAATGTTTTACTGAGATAAACAACTTGTATGAATAATCAAGAACAGAGAGACAAAAGCTGCAAAGTAGGAAAGAAACAATATTTTAATTACTTATTTTCTGGATAGCAATATGGGAAGAAGGCACAGTATGATCCATAGAGAGAAGATGAATGAATGAAGACAGAAGAAAAAAGGAAGTGAGAGGCAGCAAGAGAGAGAGAGAGAAAGAGAGAGAGAGAGTCAGCCAGAACATCTACAGAGATGTCATGTCATTGAGGGCATGGTCCAGCTCCTCACTAATGGCCTTGTACTTGAGTTTCTGAGCATACAATTCATCTGGAGGTCAGAAGTCGACAGGAAGTACAGGCAGGTGCCAGGGACAGCAGCGACACAAACAAGCCGAAAGCAGGATAAGAATGAGAGGCAGATGGAGGCAGAAGAAGAAGAGCAGAGGGAGGAAGGAGAAGACAAAAATTAAAAATAAGTCAGCGTTTTTGAAGATGCAGAAATGCATGGAAGAATGATGCATATCTAATTACGCTTGGGGCTCTTTAGCTGGGTGAGCTTTGAGCATTTAAGCCTGCTTTGAATGTGTCATAAAACTGCTGCAATAACTCTATAAACTCAGCTGTCTGCGGTCCAACAACTTAATAATGCTGATCTAAAAGCCTCTGAGCACATTCTGTCCTCTTGAGTCATAGCTGACATGGAGTAGTCCTTCAGAAACAAGGGTCTTCCATTAACTTAGGAGTCTCAGTACATTTGGAATCCCTTTCTTTTCCATAGAAAATATGTGCTGTGTTGCTGAAATCAGATATTCCTTGTGGGGGTCTACGAAAAAATGAATGCAATTGTGCAATCAGTTCATAAAGATAGATTACAATTGGCCCCACTGACCTACAGGAAACTTCACTAAACTATTTGCTTGTGGTTCATAAATAAACATGTTTCCTAATTTACTGAAGCTGAATGCAGCCTTAGGTCCAGATGACTGGTTGTTCATTTAAAGACATCATTCATAATTGCCTTTGTCTGGTTGTGTTAGAAAAATGTATATAAGTGGTGCGAAACTATGCCGGGTGAGTGGAACTGATCTCATACCTTCCAGGTCGTCAATGGACTTTTCCAGTTTGGCCACTGTCCTCTCTGCAAACTCTGCACGGGTTTCAGCCTGACGGAAACACACACACAGTATGTTACAAGGTAAAGAAACAACTCAACATACAGGACTGGTATACTGCAGGTTTTCAAGAGCTTGTTTTGTATATTCCAAAGTAATCACAGAAATGACAAGTTTTATACATTCACGTGACATTTAGGTTTTCAATGCATGCAGATATTGAGCTGATGAAATGAATAATGACCATAAAGGTTCAGAGACGCTGCAGTCATGGCATTGGTGTGCCTGTGTTTTTCAAAAATATCACAAAAGTGGCAGCATTTATGTGGTCCATTGCTGATTTGTTTCACTCTAAAAACATACAGCATATGCTCAAATTGTGTGATCACTAGAATCACTATCTCACCTCCTTCAGTTTGTCAGTTAGAACTTTGATCTCCTCCTCGTACTTGTCTTCTTTTTCTGAGTACTGTTGACATACGGAGACACAGACAAATACCTAGTCAATGGCAGATATACAAACACATGCTCATACACGGTTTTACCAAAACATGCGCTATATATGAACACACACTCTCTCTCTCTCTGTGTATCATCCAAGGATTATAATTGCTCCGACAGCAATGGCACCACTCCCTCTGAAGAGTGATATGTCAGGATGAAGGTAGTGGCACGAAAGAGGCGTTGGCCTGGCCGGGGAACAAGTTCTGCTGTGATGCCAACCATGGCACACCTGACTGAACAAAGCAATGGCAGTCATGTGGTTAGCCTGGCATGCCATTTTACCACCTGCCTGTACCTGCGGCGGAATTTTACATAGTAAACAGAAAAATGTGCTGCAGGTCTCTACTGGCTACTGGATCACGTATACCAAAACCTCTTACGCTGCCATTAGCCCTGCATACAAAAAAAACAGCCACAGTGGCTAATTTGTCATGTGGTGGATCACAAAGAATTCAGGTCTTGTACTCTTGATACATTTAGATCTTAACAGCCTGAAGGGAAAATAAATGGTTGCGTTGTAAGTAGGGCCTGATGATACAAAATGATAATAGAGGTAGTATAAAACAATACTTTGGTGATTTTGTATCCCTCCCTACTCACTCAAATTACTGACCATTGAGCCATGAGAACCGCCCAAATGATAGGATACAGGGAAATGGAGATGAGTATGTGCTGGGTGCTCAGTATATACTATTGTATATATTTATGTTGTTTATTTGTGAAAGAGAATGAAAGCAACTCCATTAACCCTCAGCCAGCTTCATATATTTGCATATATTCATACTGTATTTGCCAAAATGAGTAGAAAATTATGTTTTACCATTGATGCATTTTAATTAGATACATCAATCCCAACTTGGTAAACAAGTGTTTTTTAACGCACACTTTGTAGCTAGCCTTTCACATAGTCCTGACATGATGCTTATCTTGGACATTACTGGATAAAAACAGTTGTTTGCTGCAGTCTGATGCATTTTTCCTGTGTGGAAAAACAACACCAATCTGGCACCTCAGGAGATTAAAGAGTATAGTAAAGAGTATTACTTATTGTGTATTTCTGCTGCAGTGTCTAGTTATTGATAATGCATCATGATTCACACGTAGCATGTCATTCACCTTCTCAGACTGGGCTTCTAAGGACTTCAGGTTGTTGGTCACATTTTTCAGCTCCTCCTCCAGGTCCCCGGCTTTACTGTGGAGAGGGACCGACATGGTATGCTTGGTTTTAATGGAAGAGCAACGGGTGAGGGCATGTGTGTATTTGCGCTTGTGTCCGTGCATTGACTGGTTTTACCATTCTGAGAGCTCGGCCCTCTCCTCAGCTCTCTCCAGCTCTCCCTCCAGGATCACCAGTTTACGGGCCACCTGGGACGAAAGACATTCAAACATTTTGGACTTTAAGCACATACTCACCGGAAGGCAAGAGTAGGTCAGATTAAAGATGATAAATGAAAATGAAAAGAGGAGTGCATCACAATTTGAAGATGTCTGTCTTGCTCCAAACCAGCTTCCACTTTCAAAGTCTCACCTCCTCGTATTTACGGTCGGCCTCCTCAGCAATGTGTTTAGCCTCCTTCAGCTGCATCTCTTGAATCTCCATCTTCTCCTCGTCCTTCATCGCTCGGTTCTCGATCACCTTCATCCCTCTGATTGGACAAGACATTTATAAGGCTTTAAATTATGTCGTGAAAGCCAGGTGTTGCAGTGAAAACCTGTTCTCACAGGCCTAAATGCACATAAACAATATTCTAATCTAAATATCAAAGTTGAATCTTGTTTAATGTGACTGACCTCTCGCTCTCATCTGCGGCCTTCTCAGCCTCCTCTAGTTTCTGCAGTGCCGTGGCCAGCCTCTCCTGGGCTCGGTCCAACTCCTCCTCCACCAGCTGGATCCTACGGTTCAAAGCGGCTACATCACCCTCTGCCTGAGAGGATGAGAAAGTAGGGTGATGAGAGAAATTTGGTCATTCATTCATTCAACTTTAAGTCACCCAAGCTTCCCTTCCCCCCTCTTCCCCACCATAAAACAGGAAGAGGAGGAAGAGACACAAAGAGGGGGGGGGGGTAGCTTGTTTTGTTAGCAGTAGAATTGTAGTATAATAGAAATAGTAGAATAATTTAACTTCATGCTTTTTGATTTGTTTATTGTTGTTTTAATATCTTAGCACATATTATTGGTCATTTCTACCATTTTTCCACACTGAGGAATCTTCCATTATTAAACTTTCAATTTAAAAAATGAACAGTTTCTAAAATAATTATGTGTTTTGGAAGGGTAAAAGGGTAATTTTAGCTAACTTTATATAATAGACTTTTTCTCTAATGCTGTGAGTGGGCGAAGGTTTTAATGTGTTTGTGTAAAAGTAAGATACAAAAACTAAACTTTATAGTGTATTTAGAGTAACTTCAGTGTTTTCCAACGTACCACTGCTAAGAAGCTGTGCATCTTCTTTTAAAAGCTTGTGTTTGTACTCTGTACTATCATATTAAATCCACATAAAGAAGTCTGAATGCAAGTAAACTAAAATACATTCAATTCCATCTGTAAGTGAGCTACTGTAATCTATTCTTCATGCTCTCTGGGGCCGTTCATGTTTCCCAAATCAATAGTTGTCCAGCTGATGAAAAATAGGTGAAATTAAGCCAGCTGGAGGTCCTTGGAGGTTTTGATATAGAAGAGGGGCCTACCTGCGATGAACACAACTACTATCTGCTGAGTCTGGCTGGAATTTTTTTTTTAATATCTGAAGATCGCGGGACTTTGGACTTGAATGAATTGTTTACAAAAACTCAATTTCCGGAGACTGTGAATGCAGAAGTGGGCCAAGTAGGGCTGACAAATGGGCTTCTTCTCATCTGCCTTTGGTAAACAAAGGCAGAGAGAGGAAAAAGAAAGCAAACAGACAACTATACAGGCATTTCCTCTCTGTTGGACAGCAAGTTTATCCGATCACCACCTCCTAGGGAGCCGCTTTTAAACTAGAAACCAGCCGAACTCAGTTTTCATACAAAAGTAACAACAAAGAGACCACTGTAAAAAGTTTACAACCAGGCAGCTCAAACAGACTACAAAACTGCACTTTTGCTAAATTATTCTTTCAAACCCAGAGTACTCACACAGGTTTACTCCCTAAAACGAAGCTGCTGGGAAGTTCTTAGACAAACATACTGTATGTTCTTCTGTGCTCAGTTGCAGGGCAGCAGTTAGTAGGTCAGTGACTCAGCTAGTCATTCAGTCCAGAAGTCAGGTTGCCTGTTGGATCAGACAAAGTGTCTGCAATTCAGTTTACAGGTAGGTAAATCATTCTGATGCGCATTTGGCGAGATAAAGTCATTAAGAGAAACAAAAGAGAAAGGATTTGCACTGAGGCGGAAAGGTAGCACTGCAGAGAACGTAAGAGTGATCTCAGAAAACTCAGAGAAAGCTATTAAGTCTGTTTGTGCTGAGAATAAGAAGACATTCATCTAGACTATTCTTCCATTCTGTCATAGACTTAATATTTCAGGAAATGAAAGCATGGTTTCCTGCTTGTTTGCAGCTGGCACGGGCCACTTTTTAATTTTTAAGATTTTCTCCCTCTAGCCTCCATGCCATCCTAGACTGCTGACTAGCCAGTCAGTCTTTCCACCTCTCTTTCTTTGTCTCTTTCTCTGTCCTCTCACAGGTCCTGCCCTACTGCACCCAGAGCTCCCAGGGGAGACTGCTGATATGAGACAGGAAATGTCTGTCAGACAAGCGCTGACAAGCCTTAAAACAGCCTGCACTTGATAGAGGAAAACTTAGCCCAACACTGAATGAATGAAAAGTCATAAATCGGTCAAACATCTTGAAATCTCATCAGCTATGTCCTTCACACAGGTCTGCATCTGTCGACACTACATCTAGCTGGTGAGAAATGTTGAACAGAATTAAACTGGAGCCTGAAATAACAGATATTATTGTGAAGCAATGTGCTGTGAAGAATACCGTCTGCACACTAACAAACATGCTATTCATGAGCTTTAGGTCAGCTACACCAGCACATCAGTTGCTGTAATGCACACACACACACACACACACACACACACACACACACACACACTCTGCAAACATGCAAACAGGCACTCTCATTCTGTTAATCTGTGTCTCTCTCAAACAAACATCACCGCCTAGTTTCCTGCCCAGTAAATGTGTGTTGTCAGGCAACACACAAACACAAAAACCTAGAGTATTAGCTAATACCACTATGGTGCTAGCATATCTAAGCTCGCAATATGTTCCACCTGGAGTGTTATCTATCATCAGATTTTACCAATTACAGGAAGGGGAATCCCCTATAAACAGAGGCAGCCTTGTGTCAAGTAAAAATGCTTATGTGCATACAGGGCATACTGTCATACCTCTCATTCACTCAGCCATGACGAGAAATGAGAAGAGCTTTATCTGTAAGCCTTGAAGGTTATGCTGAAAATTCATTTCCTTATGCAGTTTAATAAAAAATCATTTAACCAGTGCTTAAAGCACAGTAGAAAAAGCTCTTTTAGTATTCCAAGCTTTTACACGAAAATAGTAAATGTAACAGCAATGTCAATGCAAATGCCACCGAAAAACCACTAAGCCACAAACAACAAACATTTACTCTGAGAATAGACTCTAACATCACTATTCAAATGAGGATCTAGAAAAAAGTGACAGGAAGTCAGCTGCCCAACATAATTTCATTTCCTCCCTTTGATTGTTCTTTCTTTCAAAGCTGGTATTATCTGTGTCTCTGGCCATGCCCCTTTCCTTTAGCAACCACTTTGCATTCTTGGGCTGCCAGGGACGCACACTGCCTTATATGGTAAAACAAACTATGGAGAATGTTTGTGGTGGAGTATCAGGGAGATTGTAGCAGCCACACACACACACACACACACACACACACACACACACACATACACATATATGTAAAGATACTGACGACAAGTAGCTGCTGTTATCAAGCTAGCTTAATATGTAACACGAGTGCTTTCCAAGAGGAGAGTGGTAACTGCTTTCTATATAAGCCAGCTCCCCAGGACCAGTTAGTGCCTTGCTAAAGGACAAATAAATTATTAGATTTGTGAGGAATTGTAAGATTCTTGAAGGATTCTTAAAGAAATAGTTACATACATTAGTGCATAGTTACATTACATTAGTTAGTATAGTTATACATTTTAGGAAATTTGCTCTACTTTCTTGCTGAGAGTTAGATGAGGGGTTTGATACCACTCTCAAGTCTGTACATTTTAAATATTAAGCTACAGCCAGCATGCAGTTAGCTTAGCTTAGCATAAAGACTAGACCCAGGGGAAAACACCTAGGCTAGCTCAGTAGGAAGATAGCTAAATCCCCCTACCTGCACCTATAAAGCTCACTAATTAAAATGTATCTTTGTTTGTTGTGTTTGTTTAATCCATACAAAACTCAAGACTTAGTCTTGGTCGCCTGCAGTCACTTCTCAGTCTCCACTGGTTGGCTAGCAACCACACAGCCAAAAAAAGACGTTGTTTTAAAAAGTTAAATTTTATGTATGGATTAAACAATCATGTACAGACATAAGAGCAGTATCAATCTTCTCGTCTAACTCAAGAAGAGACTAAAAGCAAGAAAGCAATATGCAGAATTCCCAAAATGTCAAACTATTCCTTTAACAGTCAGTGCTGCCTGGTTATTCTGAGCAGCATGAATAGCTGAGTGACACAAAGTACAACACGGACACTAATGTGAATTTCCTCTCACCTCTCTGTCTCTGTTTTCTTTTGCTACATTTACGCCTCGAGTCCACAATACAGAGACAGAGACATGCTCAGTGTATGCAAATGATCATTTTTCGGGCGTTGTAAGATGTGTTTTGCTTTTGTCTTGACGAGAAGGCAGTAGAGTAGATGTGGCCTCAGTAAACAGTCTCCTTCCTGACCTGAATATACAGCACAGTTCTATTGGGAATGACTTAAGAAATACCTGAGTGTATTAGAGACAAGATCAAGGACAAGTGGAAGAGGAATCTAATTTTTGGCTAATTCCAGGGCAGTAGGCTAATGAGCTGCACAATGCTGTTAGCGTTCAGGGGAAGTTATTCCTGACACTGCTGCTTGCTACTCTGAATGTGAATGTGTGTCTGTGAGTGTGTAATCTTACACGAAGACCTGGCATGCAAATAGAGCCTTGTTCAATGTATAAGCCAACCTGTCATGAGGTGTGATAAGTAAAAGAAGGTCATTAAACTTCCAGACAAGCATCACAATGAGATCTCACTGTGCAAAAAAATAAGTCAGACTTTCACACAGGTCTTGTTTGAGTGTTTTGTTGTGGCTCTGCCGCATAATACTGAAGTGTCTAATCCTGACTAAAAGTTCACTGCAAACCGATTTATAAAGAGGCCCGTCTGGAATCCACAAAATATACTGGGAACCAAACTATTTAGATCGTTTTCCATCTTGGTTTTCAACCTAATGACATTTTTGGAAAACACCATAGGTCTTTAATTGTGTGGTCTCTGAACAAATAGATGGCGGGTAATTTAACTACTAGCAATCCTAGCACCAGCTTATCTTAGCAGTAAAACATTGTATACAGTTCTTTCAGGCTAAATGAATACCACTTGCAATATGTAATACTAGCACCAACATGCTAACAGAGATCCTGCTTTGACAAAAGCATCACTGAAAATGCTTTAAGTATCTCACTGGACCTAGCAGCATGCATCCATAAATGAAAAGACCGGCATCATTTCCACTCTCCAAATTCTTCTTAATGACATTATAGCAAATTTAGCTTTGCTAGCACCAACCCGCAACCTTGGCCTGCATAATCAGCTAAGCCACAAGCCACTAACATGGGAGTTTTCTCCAGAACGCCAACAACTGCCAAAACGTATCAACATGTGGCAGTTATATTTGGAAAGTTGAGCTATTCCCAGGGAGAAAGTCCAAAGAAAACAGTGAAACCAGGAAGTAAATCTTTCCACTGAATCTGCTGTAGTCTGCTTGAGGCCTAGCAGAAAACCATCAAGCCCAGTGACGGCACCAAGCAGCAAACAGATGAAACCTCTAGTTCAATTTGACAAACTGATCATGAGCTGAGTCTAAATAACTTCCTGCAATTAGCTTTCAATATGAGACTTAAGTGGTGTAAAATGAGCACAGTTGTCATGTATGTAGAAAAAAAATCCAGTGTGTCAAGGAAATCCAATGTAAATGTCTTTATTGTACAGGAGATAAAGAAATTGCATGTATGGGGACAGATAGTGGATAGTGATGTGTGGACATTAAATATGTGTATTAAGTATTAAAGGGGAACACCACCTAAATGTACAATTCCAATATGTTATTTCCATGGCCTAGGAAAGTCCAATCAATATTTGTAGACATGAGCATCTCATTCTCAAAGCCAGAAACCAGAAAAGTAAGTGTCAAAGTTGTGATGTCATCAAATATAAAGTCTGAGGCTGCACCATAGACCCAAACAAGCTTTATTCTTGTGTAGTGTTCTCAGTTCTGAAACTGAAAATGTTCCCATATACTCAGAACATCCCCCTGGTGCTCTGTGTCATCTGTAACATCTCTCCAAATTCATTGTCTATGGAGCAGTTCCGGACTTTATACCTGATGACATCACACATTAGGGTTTTAGCACTCTAGTTTTTGGATTTGAGGGAGAGTTGTTCATGTTTACTAATATTTTAGGAATAACATTGTATGAATTTTGTATGAAAATGGGCGTAGTTCCCCTTTAAATTTTCACTGAGGTGATACACCACTGACTGGAATCTACGTAAACTTGTGAAGAAACACTCCAGTCCATCACACACACTAATCTTCCTGCTGCTCAGAGACAGGAAGTGTTGGGAGTACAAGCACAGGAAGTGCTGCACCAGTCGGCAGACAACATCCTGGGAGGGGCAGCCTGGGGAGTATTGGAGGGAGACCTGGTTCCCAACTTGTTATACCTCAGTGGCGGTTTTGGAGTTCCACTTCCCTTTTTATCTGTTTTTGCATTCTACATCAATTATCACCAAGACAACCATTATTCACAGCATACAAAAAGTTCAAAAAGGGAAATAGATACTTTTAAGCTTGTCATTTTTTAAATAATTTGATTGTTTTGTGATTAACCAAGTCACTATTGTGTCTCACAAATATAATAAAATAATAAAATATGTGTATCACAGAAGCAAAAATCACAAATTTGCTTCCATATTACAAAAAAGCAGTCAATCTGGTTCATCTGAGTTGCTCACACAGCTCTCAGGACCCTGAATGAATTAGAATCATCTTTGGCCTGACACTCAACTCTGAACCTCCAAACAAGTAACTGCTGTGAAGATTATGAAGAATGAACAGCTCAATGAGAACAACAGGCATAAATAAAATCTAATGTCTCTGTAATCTGACAGAGCCTTAAAGCATTAATAAGCGGTTGAGTAACATCTTTAGAGGTGTCAAAAACCACACTATAAATAACACAAAAGCACTTTCTAATTAGATATTAGTTGCCAAGTGTTTTTTTCTAATGGCTTTACATTTTCAAACAATGATTCATTACCTTAACACACTCAGCAAGGTTCCTGTTTTGATCTCCCCAAGCTTCAATGAAAAGAGTTTTTGTGCCAAGGAATAACTGCAGGTTGCCCTAATTATTCACATATGGGACCACACCAACCTCGCCACACAAATGCACTGCTCTGTTTGACTTTGAATGCACATGGAATGAGCAGAGTGACAGCTGAAACTGCTTTTACACATTAAGGCTGACAGGGATTAAATGGAAAAACGTGTACATTGTAAAATGTAACATTATCTACTCTGCCGATAAAGAACCAATTCATCCCGCCTATTTAGCAATCATAAGCAGTATAGACACTTATAATAAGTCGTTTTCACACTATCCTGTAGTAGGGATGTAACAATTACCGGTGTAACAGCAAAACCACAATAAAAATGTTGACAACAACAATTACCGTTTTCATTTAAAATATCATGATTATCACGGTGGATTACTACGGTGTGGAAACCGTGTGTTTAATTCTTCCCAGCTTCATCCGAGTCTCCTGAAGTTGCCGCGCAGTTGCACTGTGTAGCCTACAACGTGTGTTTCTTGAAGTTGGAATCATGGCGAAAGAAGGAGATGACAGCGCTCATGACATTTATCAGCCCTTTATGAGGACTAAGTCTGGAGCATGGGCATATTTTGGTTATTATCAGAATGCCAAAGGACAGTTGATTGAAGATAGTTATTCTGTCTGCAGAACATGCAGGGAAAAAGTTGACGCTAAATGCGTCGAACATATTATAAAAAATAGGTAATGAATGACACTAACATATAACACAGTTGTATCTATATCAAATGTCTTAATTGGAAAAGTCTTTAATAATTGTTGAGAATACTGTAAAATGTCCTTATATTATGACTAAATTTAAAAACAAAAATTTTAGTATATGTTTATATACACTGTTAAAAAATTATAAATAGGGGGCATTAAAGTAAAGTGTCACTGTTACCGTAATATTTCTAAAATGCAGTTTTGTAAGTGCATGTTATCCTTAAAAACGTTTTATACTACTATTTTGCAAGATGTTTTTCAAATGGTGGATTTGTTATTTTAAGACTGTAATTCTGAATAAAATTATTGTGTCACTACTTTTGGCTCTTACGCGGTTACTGCACTCATACAAATAGTGGGAAACACTTCATTGAACATCAGAAATTCATAGGAGGTGTGTGTCTTACTATCCCAGAAGATGAAATGTTAATATACACTACCAGAAATCTAATACAAGTCATCTATCCATTTACTACGTATATACCCACTACAATGCTTCTGACTAAATGCATGGCTGCAGGTTGGAGATTTCTCTGAACAAAACAAACATGTATAAGCTCATTACATGAGCAAATAAGAACAGAAGGCATCCATCAGCCAATTACAACACTTAATGTTGAAATCAAGGTACTTTATATGTCCCAACATGTATGGACATACCCTGTGACCTCAAACTTAAAGACTTTAATTCATTTAAGATAATGATTACTGACATCCCACATACCCACAAGCTGATCAAACGCCCAATTGTCAAATTACCTAATAGGCTGTCTGTAACAAAGGGCTAAGTCCTGCAGCACGCCAGCTCCTTTCATCATCTCAACTCCTATATCTTTACAGCCACACCTTCCCCACCCAATCTCCTTCAATCTTTCTGCTTGTCCTGTCATTATCCAGCCCCTATGCAAAGGATATGACACTGAATGCCATAAAAGGAGCATGTGAAACAAGTCAAGACTGTTACCTAACTGTGTTGCCAAGTATTTTTTCTCCAATCGCACCTCTACCTTTTCTGTGTGTGGCTGCAACACTCGGATGTGGGCAGAGTCAAGAGGCAGGCAGGTGACAGTCATGGGTGAATAAAAAACGGATGAGTCACTTTCAAAACGTCTATTCTATGCATCTAGTTTGAGAAACCACACATTTGTGGAACTTCAAAAATGACTTGCTAATCACTTCAACTGTTGCTAATACTGTGCGTTTAAATGTAAACACATGAAAGTGTTGAAAGTAGGGCTGCAATTGACAAGTTCTTTCATTATTGTCTAATCTTGTGATTACCAGTTTGGCCAAGAATGTCAGTAAAAAGCTAAATATGGCCATCGCAAATTCCCAGAGCCCAAAGTGACATCTTCAAGGTCATGTTTTATCGGACTGACAGTTAAAAAACCCAAAGATATATTCAGTTCATTATCAGGGAAGACGACTACACCAGAATATATTCACAGGAAACTGGAATCAGTTTTTGCAATTTTGGCTTTGAAAAAAAATAAAAACTAGTAACGAGTAACTAATGATCAAAATTGTTGATGATTCATTTTGGTGATCGGTTAAGTGAGTGATAGTTTCAACTCTTGTTGAACAAGGCACATTTTCCAGACTATTCATTTGAGTCCCTAATAACAGAGTAGGCCTACTTTTAAGTATATGCCCTTTATTTTCCTATCATCAGTGGAGGCCGGATGGTATGGTGGTTGGGTGTTCAACCAGGCAGCTGCTGCTGGCACACATCCACCACACTGGTAAAGTACGACTGAGCAAGCCATTGAGAGAGTGTGAAGTGAATTTCCCTGGAGAATCACAACATTAGCCCCTTAATCTAAATGCTGGCATCTCTAAAAACTGCTAAGACCTCATTAATAAGTAGTTACTATATAATTATGAACACAGCCTATTATTAAGACGTAATCTGGTCAGTCGAATAGATTAATTCAATTATGTACAATAGCTGTCAACGTGGTCTACATTATTCACTGTAGTTTTATAGAGGCCTGTGAATCAGACATCACTGAGCATGCGCATAGACCTGCAGGAATCCAAACTTTTTTTCATTACAGACCAACGCCTTTCATTGTGGCACAATCACGCCCGCGAATGAATCAATGACATGAACTAATTTGACTTTTTAAGAGCCCTCTGAGGTGAATATGGAGAAATTACCCCTATTGAATGAGTCTGGCAGATGATAGAAGAATGGAGCGAGGATATAAAAGAGCGAAAAGACCTATAAAAATAAAAAGTCGAGGATTTGATTGTCTCACTTTCTCTCGGAGCTCCCGTTCACTGTCCAGCTCTCTCTGTAGGACCTGAGCCCGGTCCTCTGCGTCGTCGGCCTGCTGCTGCAAACACTGAATCTTCCTCTTGACAGCATCCAGAGAGTTCAAACCCGCCATTGTTGACTGTTTTGTTACTTAGTTTAAGACTACACGTAGAGAAAACGCTGTCGGGACTTTTTCTAGGTTGTGCAAAAAATAAAATTAGCTACTGCCTCCTGCTTGTTTGGTCTATTCAGAATAATAAAATAAGGAACAAAATATTTGATTTGAAAAGACAAAAAACGATGTAGGTCCGGGGCCAAAGTCTTTGGAATGTAAAGGAGTCGTTCAAGTGCAAGAAAGTTATATAACCAGGAAGTCACGGCGTCCAGGTGTTCTCCGAATGTTTCTTCTGGTCTGTGGGAATGATATGTTCACGAGCAGTATAGAAAGTTGTCCTCTGGAATGTTGCAGTTTTTGGTCCGGACACTTCAATGTTTGAGGAGTAGGGTTAGAAAAGCTGCGCGATGAGGAGAGAGGAGAGCGCCAGACTGTGCCGGAGGAGGAGAGAGATGATTGGGATGATGAGGTCAGAGAGGGCGGGGCGTGTGTGTGTGTGCGTGTGTGTGAGTGTGTGTGTGTGTGTGTGTGTGTGTGTGTGTGCGTGTGTGATCCCTGTGACTGATGTGATCACTGCTACGACGAAACTTTCAAAAGAAAAAAGAAAGCCACGATGAATTAATTTCAGATCAAATGGGGCAGTGCCAATAGTTTAGATGTCACACACAAACTTGATTTGTCAGTGAAATTTTCCTTTACAGACTGAAGACCGAAGTTTACACCATGCTTGAAAATATAATATATGCTGTGTATTTGTATGCTGAAACAACTTCCAGCATTTTATCATGGATACCATGACATTACCAATCCACATTAAATACAGTTTCTTTAAATGTCATCATAAAGATGAGTGTTTTCTCTAACAGTTGCAATAATTCAGTCATGGTGATTAAAATTAGTTCTACAGTGATGTATAAGACAATCGATATTGGCAAATACCCTGAATTAGGGTCTCTGAATCAGTTTTGGTAGAGAAAAAGTTGGATTGGTGCATTTCTACTTGGGGTAGCAATATGTTGCTACAGTCTTTTTTCATCTTCCCTTTTAAATGGGAAACCTCAGAAGGCAAAATCTCTTCTTAAATTATTTAAAGCTCACAGATAAGGGGTCATGATTTAGCATCACCTTGGCAATAAACGGTCAAGCTAAAACTATTAAGATGAGATAAAATGGTATATTGTTATTATATTTGTTATATTGTTAGATATTATTAGACAATATTAACTTATAACATATCAGCATATACAGTATATCGATCGAAAAGTAGTCTCAAGAAGCCAGACTTTCCTCCACAGCACTCCAAAAGAGGGTATAGCTGGTCTACACAGCATTCCGGGATGGGAGAAAAAAACGTGCTCTGGTTTATTGGCATTTCTTTAAAACAATCAAAATCGTCTTTGGAGACAATAACGTTTCTCTGAAAAATAGCCTCGGGAAGGAATTTGTTTTGGTGGAACATGTGTACGTTCAAAAGTAGTTTTAGTCGTGCAACAGAAAGCTCATATTGGACAGATAGTCTAGCTAGCTGTCTGGATTTACCCTGCAGAGATCTGAGGAGCAGTTAACCATAGTCCTCAGAAATCAACTGGAGTTTAAAATGCCAACACACAAGGCGGAAGGTGGGGGACGTCTGGTGGAGTTTCCGACGGCACACGAACAATCCCAAAAGTGGAACATCGTCGATATAGACTAATAGAAAATAAGCAAGAAATTGCTTTACACAAATTTAAAAAATATGATATAATATGTATCATTTTGAATCTTTTTTTAAAGTGTAAAATGTCCCTCAGTTTATCTGTATCTTGTTCTTATCCTTTTTGTAATAACCAAATTTAAGGAATCCTTACAAAAATGTTTATGTGTTTATATAAAAAAACTGATTTCATTCTCAAATACCAATATAGATACTGACGGCAAAAACCCAGGGTCAGTGAGGCTATAATATCATTTGATGATGTGGTATATAATAATGTCATGTGATGCTTACATTCGGTGAAAGGTGTTGGCTGCACCGTTACATTAGTAGTTCTACTCTTGTGCATCATTTTTGCAGTTAACTATACAGTTCAGTTTCAGTGTTTTTCAGTTCAGTACTTTACACATTTGACAAGTAAATGGATTAATCATTAGATGTACCGTGCAGCAAACTAACTACATGGGGTATGTATAAATTCCTAAATGACAAAGCCGTCCTCACAATAGGATATATTACGGGCAAATCTATTAAATAATCATGCATAATCATAATAAGTCTTTCTGTTTTTGAGGAAGTGTGTGACTATTCTTCTTAAAGGAGTGAGCAGTCGAACATTGCCTACCACCTGCTTGCTCATAGATGATGTTCACTGTGGGGCTGTAAATCAGATTTAAACTGCATTCTTCATGTTTCTCTGCCGGCTCTGCTTGTGTTTACCTTCTCGGTTTCCTATTCACACAATCGGCCCTGTGAGCAAACATGTTGTCTGGACAAGCAAGTAGCAGGCCAGCAGATCTCTTCTCGACTCGCTTCAGTTCATGTTCAGCTCAAATTCATTCCTGCTGTTCACTGTAAAGTAGAAAATCTCTCACAATCAGTCTCATCTGTTGATTGAATCCCTCTCTGTCTGATTTGCCCCTTACACCGGAAAAGCTGTACGCATTGATTTCATTAGACACAGGAGTGTGGGGCTTTCTATTTGCCTTAGCTGCATTCCTGACATACCAGAGCCCCCCTGCCTTCTCCCTGCTTTCTCTGCTCGGTCGCCCCCACAGTTCAGCTTTCCCATAAAACAGTAACTATTGCTGCTGTGAATGCTGTTATCAATACCTGTATTTAAAACTACACAATGCCACCTTCTCTGACTCTTACCACCATTAGCTCTCGGCATCCTTAATGCGAATGCAACTGCTTGCTTTTGTGGGGTATTTGACTCACACTGTTGTGCTTGCCCAGCCCCCTCCAGGTTTCCAATCTGGTCGTGCTCTCTGTGTGAATTGAGATGTGTAATGACTTGACTGCTGTCTCTAATAAGTGACATGTGGAGGGGGATTCATGGAAGTGGAGTAGAGCAGTTTTACTAGCTGGAAATGTTTGTGTGAATATAATTCACTGTAAATATAGTGAACATCTATTTTTGACAAAACTTTAGAGTGGAAGGAAGCCTTACCTAGTCAGGCTCAAACCACAACTTCAACAACTACTTTTTCCAGGGGCCCACTTGACCCACTTTACACGTGAGGTTTCAGAGTTTCAGAGAAGTGTTCAGAGTTTATTTAATCACAGCGTGAGGATAATCCAGTGTCTCAGCCTTAGTCCCTGTGTCTGTATGTCAGACACTTCCTTTCTCTTTGTGTGTAGTACAACACTGCATTTCCCTGGGATATCCTCCACAAAGCTAAAACAATACCACATCTTGGTGGCAGCTGGAAGAATTTTAGTTTTTATGATGCTTTTTTCTGCTTATTTCCCCTGCACGGTTTGCTTAGCAATTTAGTTGGAATGACTGGTTTCTTAGCTATTGCAATTAAAAGTAAATTTCTCTGCTAAACTGGTATGATAAGTATTTTATCCATTTCTTTGACATAACTGACTCCCTATTAAGTACTTTGTTTATATTTGAATTCCCTCTCTCTCTCTCTCTCTCTCTCTCTCTCATACACACACACACACACACACACACACACACACACACACACACACCACCACTGACAGATATACAGCGCTGTGGTTTGCCAACCATCTAAAATATGATCTTTCTTTCCAGATTGCAGCTGATTAGCCACAGGGCAACTGACATGTCCAATGTTCCGCTACATTTACTAAAATTTATTATTTGTGTATATAAAAATGTTCTTGCCAATTTGAGAGTTAGTTTGTGTCTGATGTAGAGGACATAGTCATCCCCTTGAAAGATGACTCTATATAAGATTCATACAGGATTACATACAGATCTTTTACTGCAATAAAAGTACCAACACTACAGTGTGAAATATTCCATTACAAGTAAAGTTCCTGCAATAAAAGTTTACTTAAATAGGAACTACACTGATTCTACACATGAAAGTCAGTTAAGTTGTATAAAACTGTAGGGGGCTGCACTAAAAGCATTGGTTGGGAAAACTACGATTTGAAACTACAATTTTGAATGAAAACAAAAAGATCAGAGTTGTGTGTGTGTGTGTGCGTTTATCCGTGTGCTCATCTTTCAGGAGTGGCTACACAGGAATGTGTCAGTCTCTGAAGTGCTCTAAACCATTCAACGTAGATCAAAGTAAACCCACAGCTGGTACTGGCTTAGAACCATCCAGCTGTGGAAAAATGGGCTCTGGTTTTCAGTGCCATGGTAACGTGAGTGTATGTCAAAGTTGGAAAAAGCAAGTTATTAATGACAAAAGCAGAAGCCTCTTGTCAATATTCAAACTTGTACTGGTCATTGTCATTCAAGTGAAGCCAAACACAGTTGACCCAGACTCCCCTGTGCGTGTGTGCGTGTGTGTGTGTGTGTGTGTGTGTTTATGTGTGACCTTTCACTTACGTCTGCAGCTTTTATCTCAGACAGTTCCAGCTTCTCCTGAGCATCTTTCAGGCCCTCAGAGAATTTGTCCAGTTCGTCCTCTGTCTGCTTCATCTTCTTCTGGAGGTCCATCAGCTCCTCCTCCAGCTACAACAGGAGAGACCATTAGTCCAGTTCACTACACTGTGCTTGCTCAGTGTGTTTTTATTTAAATTCTATAGATAATTTTTTTTTTACCCAACTCTTGGTTTAGCATGTAAATTTCCTGTTCACTGCTGCCTTTGTGCTAACTCCACCATTGACCTGAGAGAGTAAACATGTATTCTATTATATGTAATTCTGCTTTATTCTGTTCTGTTCTGTTTTGTTCTTGTCTATTTTATTCTATTATTTTCTCTTCTGCTCCATTTTAATCAATTTTAGTCTATTCTATACAGTTCCATTCTATTCTGCTCTGTTTTGTTATGTTCCGTTCCATTCCATTCTATTGTATTCTATTTTGTTCAGTCCATTTTTATTATGTTATGCTTGGTTCTGTTCCGTTCTGTTCATTCTATTCTATTCTATTCTATTCCATTCCATTATATTCTATTCTACCCTATTCTTTTCTGTCCCCTCTTTAATAGACACATATCACTCTAACACATTTAAATTAATACACTGAACCCTGGATGAGGTTTACCCCCCGAACTTTCACCAACTTAAAAAAGATTCATTTTTATATGAGTATAATAATAGATCAAATCCATTATATTTAGTGTGTTTGTACTGCGCCTAAATAATAGTTCAGGGTGATGGGATGCTGTTAAAGCCTAGGTGTTCGAATTTAGACTAGTGATAAAGGAGCATATTTGGGAGTCTAATTGAGTTTATGATGCTATCAGTCTCTCATGACATCAACCCTGGTATGCAGAGCCTAATCCTCTCTCTCTCTCTCTCACTCTCTCTCTCTCTCTCTCTCTCTCTCTCTTTCTTTCTCTCTTACACACACACACACTGACACACACACACACACACACACACACACACACACACACACACACACACACATATATACGAAGGGTTAAGTGTTCCACCTAATCGGTGCCCCCCTCCATGAAGTGCTTCTGATAATCCTACTGAATTCCACTCTGTTCTCTTCTGGTGCCTAAAAATACAGCTCTTATCAGTAAGAACACACATGCGCCTGGGACTGTGTGTGTGTGTGTGTGTGTGTGTGTGTGTGTGTGTGTGTGTGTGTGTGTGTAATCGCCCATTTGTGTCCACATGTATCCATTTTCATGCTTCTTGTGTGTGTTGTCTCCTGTGCTGGATACACCTGTCAGATAGGCTTTATGAGAGACAGACCAACTCTCTTCAAACTGGTCCTGCAGGGAGGGATGTAAACAAATCATGACCCTGGGTGGTCTCATCACCTGAAGTGCCCAAAACCCCTATGGGGATTTTTCACAGGGAGTTTTCTTTGAGCCTCACTTTAAACAGCATTAATACTGCCCTATTGTTACTAAATCAATCTACTATTGATTCCTTTAAATTGTTTGTGGTGTTCAGGTGGTGTGGTGACTCAGGTGGTTTTCCAGATGTTTTCCCCCATAAATAACGGCATAGAAATTCACCATGATGAATAAAAGTTGATGTATTTTTGTGATGCCTAGATTTGTTCTTCCTATTACATGTTATATTTTAGATGGAAATGAAGTACAGGATTATCTTACACAAAATTGAGATATAGTTTTGAGAGCTTATCTTAAGAGCGTTGCCTAGCCTTTTAAGGAGGTGTTTGTGTTTCCCACTGTCATTAGGATTTGTTGAATTTACCCTCCAGTCTCTGAGCAATATTTATATATTTCTTTAGCTGTTATTCGGCCGAGTAAAACAGTAAATTAGCTGTGAGGAATGTAGAATAGATAAATGTCAAATGTGTTTACAGACAGTTTCCTTAAAGGTATGTCTGGTATGATGACTATCTTAAGAACTGGATAAAGAGAGAAGTCTTAAGTATGCCTTGTTCTGAGTCTGGAGCAATTTTGGCAGTTAATCCATAACTTTAATATTACTATTTTATTTGCTATTTAACTAATCAAAAACAGCATCTCTCATCTCTAACACTTTGACCCAGTCTTTAACATCACGGCTGACCCATCTATCTCTTTCTGTTCTTCTCTTTCATTCTCACCTGCTTGCATTTGTCCTCTGCTGCCTTCTTGTCCGTCTCTGCTTGCTCTGCCCGGTCAATAGCATTCTCCTTGTCCAGTTTCAGCATCTGCATTTTCTTCTTGATGGCCTCCATGGTGGCTGCTTGGTTGGATTTCCCTGTCTGAGATGTTAAAAAATGCAGCCTCAAAAAACACAGGTCTGTCTCCTGTTGTGTTCAGATGCAGGAGGTCTTATGTACAGTACTGGAGAGAGCTGGAGTCCAACAAGGCTGCAGAGAAATTGAGAAAGAGAGAGACAGAAATGGGGAGAAAGTAGAAAGGAGACAGAAAGGGCTGTGAACAGAGATGGAGAGTTGAGCCCTATATGGGTAGTTATTTAAACTCCAACAGAACCTGCCTCTAGTCTCTGATCACCCACTCCTCCTCCTCCTCCCATGCTTTCACCCCTCCCATCCTCTGTCAATCTTTCTCTCCATCATCTCCCTCTCCATCTATTGCGCCTTCACTCATCACTCTGCTTCCATTCTATCCTGGCTCCCTGACTATCATTGTCTCAGACACATACTCCACCCTATCATACCACCCGTCCAAGGTCTGGCTTCTCCACTCCACTCACTAACTCTTCCAACGTGGCTGATCTCCTTATTTGGGTTGTTGTGCTTTCAGAGAGGGCCACAGATCACACAGGAGAGAAAGAAACGCAGGTCATGTTTCCACATATAACCTCCTGTCAATGGCTAAAGAGTCCTGTTGGCACACAACATCTCACACTCAGGGCCTTTAAGAGTGTGTATATTAGAGGATGACAAAGGGAGAGAGTAAAATGCAAAGTAGGTGGAGGGAGAGTTTGAGAGACGAAGATGGATGGAGAAAGTTCACATTCTGTAATCACAGTGTCATAATAAAACCACCAAACTACCTGGTACAGATGCAGCAGGGATTTTTTTTCACTTAGTTGCAATGCTCTGTGAGGTAGGGTGATGGTACAACCTTTGCAGCCTTCATCCAAACTTCTATCATGGTACCATTAAGCTGATTTGGTTTTATGACCATGTTATGCAATTCAGACAGCTCCTGTACGGTTACTTCAAATATGATCATCAGGGGCAGTAGAGAAAAAAGAATGTATCAGAAGTTATGAGACGTTACAAAAACTGTTTGAAATTTGAACCCTGAGCTCTGTGCACCAAATATTTGAGTTTGGTGACTGAAGGATGAAAACTGACTGAGAATTAGAATTTTTGTGAACAATGAACACCAGTGTCCACAGTTGCTCATAATCACAGAGAGCGGGATATGTAGAAAGATGCATGGCGCTTGAAGAAAGAGATCCATGGATATGAGTCAGCACAGAAGGACTTGGACACTTATCCCCCTACTTATTAACCCATCACTAACTTGTGTGAACTACTAGAGATATTCTAAATCAGGTTTCACTATTCAAACTTAAGAAATGTCTTAAATAGTAAAGACTAGTAATGTGAAAATCAATTGCTAGTGAACATCTGTTGCTCCATGTAGCATCAGCTACATAACATGACATTACAAGCCAGCGTAACATTCATAAAGACACATTTTCAGGGGCTACAAATGGTAGCCTACTGATAATTGAAATCCTTTGTAAATGTATGTATGATTTGGTTTTATTTATATTTGCAAACATGGAGAAAAAAGTGTATTTTGGAGATATATTCATTTAGAAAGAGAAGGAAATATCTGATTATGCCAACCTAATCAATGCTTTAGTCATTCACGGATAGCTTGGCAAACATTAGCATAACATTATGTCATTTGAAGTATAGGCTATATTGCATATTTTTTTAAAATGTAATATGAAATCTTCACAGTTTACATAATTATTACATAAGTATCAGGTTTAATATGTCGGCCATTTTCTTTTAACGTTACTTATTTTACTCTTCAATAAACTAGGCATATGTTAGCAAGTTAATGTTAGCTTTGTCAGTTGGATCAGTTATGCTATGTAACAGTTACACCTGAAGTTATGTGTAATCATTTAGCTAGTAACAACTAATCTCACTGTAAAAAAAAAACGGTTTATGTGGTGTGTCTCTTTTTGATTTAGTGATACGTAACTATTTACCTACATTGTAGTAGGCTAGCTAGCTTTTAACTTACAAACACGTGGTGCAACTGGCTCCCAGACATATCATCTTTGAGCCATTGTGTATTGGCTTTTAGTATCTTGGCAGCTGCACCTCCCCAATTTAACAATTGAATTAAAAAATAATGGACATTCAGATGGTAAGCCATGGTGGTAAACCAATAGTCTGCATGATGTAGCTTTAGCTAGCAAATACTACTGATGTATTTAACTGTAACAGTGGGCCAAAGAGACACTCATAACAAACAGTTATCCTTTTTTTCTTTGTTCCTTTTTCTTTATCATTCGTTATTTGCAGGTCAATTTCAGCAGAAGCTTCTACTTTTTACATAACCATTGGATAGGTTGAAGTCAGAAATGAGCTATTGGGTATTATCAAAAAGTGTATTGTATTATTATTTATGCCCTACAATAAATCAATATTTGTGGCATTCTAAGACAAATGCTACAGATGTAAAGAGTGCATTACATAACATGGCGTTATTCACAAAGATCAGTTATGACCAGTGGAATACAGAACTTTTGACCACTCCACCTTGCAGTTCGATCCCATAAAATATCGGGTTTTGATTTGAAGCATCTGCTCTCTTAACCTGCAAAGCATTCAGAAGAAAGGCCAGGATAAAGTAAATGGGAAATATCCTAAAGAAATTTCTCAATAAGGTTTTATTAGGAGTAAATGTGTTGCACAGTGGGAAGAAAAACCCTGCTGAAACTCTGCACTGCTTCAAGCTGCTGATGTGAGTTACAGCTGTCTGTGGTATTGATTTGGAGGTAGGCCTACTCCACAGCGTTGTGGAGATAGGTCTGGCAATGCAAGACTAATGTGAAGGAATTGCAAAAGTGACCCACAACCAAACTGTCCCTCCTTCTGTGAAGCAGGAGAGAGCACCAGAAAGAAAGGAAATGGATGAAAAGAAAGATATATCACATAATCATCCGTCTAGCTACACTTGATTAAACTGTCTGGCAATATTTTAAAGTAGCAAGTTGTGTACAGTTTTAGAATGATTACTCTAGACTAGTTTAAACTGTTGGCTGGTTCAGTGTTATGTCATGTAGCCTACTGTCAAGCTCAGGTAATACAGCATGAATAAACTGCATTACCTGCAGCGTGGATTGTTTCACTTTTCTTGATATTGGGATAGGATTTATCACAAAGAGCAAATGAGATTTATGGATTTTGATGAAGCCAGCTGAAGCATCTGTTGCACATTTCATGGCAATCCATTCAATATTTATTACTAAAACTCACTCAAACCCAAAGATCATGGTTGGGCTAGAGGGAAATGCAGGGGATCACCAAGGTCATTTCTCCTCTTTCTCCTCTTTTCTACTCTGTGAATGTCTGTACAAAATGTTATGGCAACGCATCCAATAGTTGTTGAGAGATTTCAGTTCACAGACAGACAGACAGACAGACAGACATAAGAGCCATGCTAGCAGTGTGGCTAAAAACACAAACTAAAAGAATGTCTGGATGTAACAATTCTTCATCTTGAATGGACACTTGCATTACAATATATACAATATATACTACTATTACTACTACTAGTACTACTACTACTACTAATAATAATAATAATAGAAGTTAGGTGTCCTGTGTGTGTATGTTTGCAGCATGATGGAAAATATTGGCTTTTATTACTAAATGTATGCCCTTATATATGAAAAGCACATCAGCAGTCTCCTGCTCTGATTTGTGAGGCTGCAGTTATGTCTCCTGGCCACAATGTCTGGATGTTACCATGTTCCACCAAGCCTCTCAGTGAGTAATTCAAGAGTGTAATTTACTGTTTTCAATAGCCTCTCTCGACGTTCCAAGTATGCTTTCCCTTACTGCTGCTAAGCCACAGAAATGTTGCAGAGGGGCCCAGACTAAACTTGAAGATATTTTGAAAATGCAAGTTAAGTGGCCAATTAAAGTGTATGCTTTGGATTAATGATGGAGAACATGGCATTTAGAAAGGATGAGTAAGGCACAGAAAAGGAAAACCCTCTGGTCTGGTGTCCTGAAAGATAAACTGAAAGAGGAGCGTGTCTATGTTCTCGGTTGAGGGAACATAGGGATGACACTACAGAAAGGCCTCATGGTTTTAACACAATTAAAGCTTCAGTCCCTGCAGTAGGATATGAGGTCCCCCTAGTATGCGTGCATAGGTTAACGCCTTTGGCCTTGGGGCAGAAACATACATCATGAATCACCCAGACATGATACCACCTGGACTCTGATGACATACACACACACACACACACACACACACACACACACACACACACACACACACACACACACACACACAGATGCATCTCCTCTGTAACACTTTGTCTGTACAAGCAGAAGCACACGTTTCCTGTATGACGATGAGCGTCTGTGCTGCCTGCAATGATGTCATTACCTGTCATGACCCCCATAACCATTTGTTTACCTACACACACACACACACACACACACACACATTGATGCACCTCTCCAGGCATCTCACAGACGTTTTGATCATATCTAACCAATCAGTGGTGAGATTGCATGTCTGAACACTCCGCTCTGGGGCAAGTACAAGAGATTACAAACGAAACAGATGTGTAAAGTGATGTCAGAGGGTGCACATTTCACAATTTCACTTTTTCTCAACATCCCAGCATCAGAAATGTGCATCTGTGCAATGAAGCAAATGTCCTGATGAATGTGTTGTTGTGCACATTGGACCCATGTTTGAATGTGATGAATGTGAAGTCTGTCAGGTTTTTGATCGGTACCAATTATTTCCACCATGTCTACAAAATACTTAGTAGTACTTGATAAGTTTATAATCAGTGCACAATAAGGCAGTGTGCTGACAAAGAATTGTTGTCAGGCCACCTGGAGACAGAAACCTGCAGTTCAGGTTTTAAAAGGTGAGAATGAAATCATAGAGCATAAACAGGAATCTGACTTCTCACATATGAAGTGGTTAGATCAGGGAGGGTGACGTATTTTGCTGCATGCCCTGTGTCTACCATTACTTTCTCTGAGTCTTACAAATACACTTAAGTGTAGGTCGGATGGGTCCAACAACAGAGTTGTCAAATTATTGTTTTAATAAACCTGAAACTTTAATTTAGGAAAACCATGTTTGTGAAATGTATGGTCTAGTCTAGTAACAGTATTAGCATCCAAATTTTTATATTAATTTACACAATATGATTACACACTATGAGCCACTATCTGTGAATGTCTGATTATGCAACAACTTCCTCTGCGTAAAAAACAAGTGAGAACATACCAGACTCATTCTTGAATGACACATCAAATAGCTGAGGTGGAAGAACATACAAAGACAAAGACAGGCAGCAAAACAGAAGACACAGAGATGGAGCCTACCCAAACATTTTGATTTAACAATTTGATAATAGACCTTTATAGACATAAATCGAACATACATACATATTACCCACCATCTACTCATACTGCTTTGGTAACATTGTTGTTAAAGATCTTTTCATAAAACAATCTCAACTTAAGGTCCAGACATTTTCACTGTATGCAACAGGTTGATTCAATTCAACACAATTAAATGTGCTAAAAAGACTGTGTGATATGAAAGCTCAAGCACATATGAGTAAGTAGACCTTGAGTTGCGATTGATTTGTCAACTACTGTTTCCAATAACTGCTAACTCATATTCTGTAGCTTTCCACCATATCACAGGGTCTTTATCTGCAGATTGAACTGAGTTAAATTGTATCATTTTGCTGATGAAGACCATGCAATATGGTCGAAAGCTCTAGAACAAGCTAGTAAATGGCACCAACCAAACTGGTTTTGTATCTCCCTATATTAAGTTCCAAAAGTTCCTTTAAAGTATTATCTACACTGCTTGTTATGTAAGTCTGGTGGATATCACTGAATCCACTTTAATTTATTTTACATACTTTGAAATTTCAAACAGACTGACAGAGACAGAGACATAACACTAACACCTATGAAAAGGAGGCTGGGTTTATAGTCACAGACAAAAGGAAATAGACAGAGAAAGTCAGACTGGGTAGAGTATGTGATGACTTCATGCTGACATGGTGGTGATACACCAGCAGCTGTAGCTCAGGCCTACAGTGCAGCTTCAACACTGACCTTATAAGGACAACATCCCTCTTACCAATTTACTGTCTATCTGACTGACTGACAGGCTAACTGATACACCGACTGTTAAAGAGAGAGGATGCAGGGAGCTGAGGCGTGCAGTAGCTTCAACCTCAAATGATCTGCAGTTTCATAAAGTTGCATTTATTATCATTGCTCCACACTTCTTCCCTGTTTGTAATGCCTCTCATTTGTTTCCAGTTTCCTCCCACGCTTTAATCCTTGACACTCTTTCTTTCTTACTTTCCTCTATTGCCTACTTGTCTTTACTCTTTGTCCATCTGATAAACCTTATTCTCCTGTGTGACCGTGTGTTCACCTGTTGTTAAGTAAGGAGGTCAGCATGGATCACACACAGACACACATGAACACACTCTCATACACACACATCTGGCTGTAGCTGGATTTCACCACTTCGCAGGGAGTGTAAAAAGGAAGGGTGTGTGGGCGTGCTTTCGTGCGTGCGTGCTTGCGTGCTTGCGTGCTTGCGTGTGTGTATGTGTAAGTGGGAGTGACTGGAGCAGTCAGGGTGAGAGAGGATGAGAATGGGCCCGGCTTCCAGCACCAGAGTCAGAGAGGAAAGCCCTCCCACAGGAAGCCAGCGCTCCACTCCACATAGCCTTTTAAGGTAAAAAACTCCCCAAAACTCTTCTCACTAGGGAATGGGGCTAAGATATAGTCACATTTAAAGCTACAGAGAGAGCCGCGAAAAGCCAAATGGAAGCCTATATGTGGGGAAAGACTTTATGAAAAGTCAAACAAAATTCAAATACTTTATATGAGAGACAAAACTTCGAAGGAGAAAAGTCTACCTGAGTATCTCCCTCTTTTTTGTAAATGAATTATGTATTAAGAGTGCAGACATGGTTAGGTATAACTTACATTTTCATAACATTTCCCTATCAGAACATTTATAACTTAAGGCACACATTAGGTCTGGTCATTACTGTATCTTTATGACAAAGCCGGTGACCTGCTGCACACAGATGAGAAACATTCCTGTCGTCTGTCTGAGTCATATTAAGTGGAGAGGAGTGTGGGAAACAGACCCCATGCATTTCTACCACATGGGATAATGAGCTGCAATTTAAAGCAACTGTAAACAAAAGATGCATCTATGCACTGAGTCAGTATGGGAAATTGGTGCGTATTGTCAAGAGAATTACATAAATTCATGACTTTAGGTCATTATTTCTTTTGTTCATTACAGCAAAATAATTTCACTTGACATCAGTAAGAGTATTAGCTTTGAGTCTGTTTGCATATGACATGACTGTATTATTTAATTGCCACTGCTGTCAGAGACAATCATGTCACCAAGATATGTAATTATGTACAAAGATCTTCATGTGATGGCAGGATGGTTTAATATCCCTCATGACCTGTTCTGTGACATCTGTAACACTCTTGATGTTGTTTTTAAATACAAAGGCTGGAGGATGACAATGTCACTCTGGTGTGCAGATTGAAATACCTCAACAATTATTTTATGGATTTCCATGAAATTTAGTACAGACATTTAAAAGATTCAACAGAATTCAATTCACACAACGTAGAGAGGGATGCAAGACATTCCACAGCCTAGGAGCCACTGCTTGGAATGATTGATTCCCTCTAGTTTTAAAATGAGTGTGGGGAACCACTAAAAGCCTCTGACTTAATGACCTCAGACTACGGGTGTGAGTATGCAGCTGTATCAAGTCAGAGATGTATGTAGGAACTTGACCGTGCAGGGTTCTAAAAGTAAGGACCAGGATTTTTAATTGAATTCTATACTGGACTGGTAATCAGTGAAGTGCTACTAAAACAGGCGTGACGTGTACTCTTTTGTTAATGTGAGTTAAAAGCCTTGCAGCAGAGTTCTGAACAGCCTGGAGACGTTAAAGCTCCTTCTTACTCAAACAGGTAAAAAGGCTGTTGCAGTAATCCAAGCGTGAAGAAATGAAAGCATGAATGATCATTTCCAACTCCCCCTTAGTTACAAGTGTTCTTAATTTAGAAATATTCCTCAGTTGGAAGAAACAGTTCCTAACCAATTGTTTAGAGTGGAGCTCCAAGGACATACATAAAAACCTAAGCTCCTGAGGCTCGGCTGGACAGAGGGAGGGATTTGACTTTCAGGGGCGAGAGTTTGTGTTTCTGTTTTATCTGAGTTCAGAAGCAAAGTGTTGTCACATAACCACTGTTTGATTCTAGTCCCAAACAGTTGATTAAAGAAGACAGTTTAGAAAACTCAGTTTCCTTAAACGAGCAGTACAGTTGGCTATCATCCGCATAGAGATGGTAAGATATATTGCTAAATTTACTAATTATCTGTCCTAGAGGAAATATGTACAAAAGAAAAATAATAGAAAAGAATAGGTCCCAAGACAGAACCCTGACCTACCCCACACAACAACTCTCCAGTTTCAGACATGATCTGATTCACATAAACACTAAAACTTCTACCAGAAAGGTAGGATGAAAACCATTTTAAAACTCATCCAGACATCCCAACCAGATCCCTAAGACTATTTATCATAATGTTATGATCAATTGTTTCAAAAGCAGAGGAAAGGTCCAATAGGACCAAAACTGTAAATTCCTTAGAGTCAGCAGACATCATAATATTACTAGAAACTTTAAGTTTTTTTACATGAAGGGAAGTTTAGATATTGGCCTGTAGTTCTTAGGTTGTAGTGGATTCAAACCAGGCTTTTTAAGTACAGGCTCAACAACACCTTGTTTAAAAAAAACTAGGAACAACACCAGTTAAAAGTGAAGTATTAAGCATCTCAACAATACAGGGCTCAAAAGCTTGTACAAATAGCACAGTAGGGACAACATCCATAGGACAAGATGAGGGTTTCAAAGTATGAAGCAGAGAGGTGATATCATGTACTGTCACAGGTATAAAAGTGGACCAAGAATGAGCGGGAGACAAGTCACAGACAGAATTCTGAGAAAGTGATGGTGAGATGCCCTAACATCTCTGATATTATTTACAAAGAAGAGGAGAAATTCATTACAGTCCAATTTAGATGACACAGTAGCTGGAGGATTACTTTGTAATGGGATTGCCGAAACAAAAGAGATAATAATTGCCACTGTGATAATTTCCCAGAGTTGTACAATCCTATTATTATCCTATTATTATAGTATTCCAATATTGAGTATTGCTGAATATATATTAGAGATACTAAAGCCGTTCACAAATTGTTAGCAGGTTAGAATTTGCAACCAAAAAAAGACGTGCCATGCCAAATGTGTGTGTGTGTGTGTGTGTGTGTGCGTGTGTGTGCGTGTCTTCCCCTGACAGACTTTGGATTGTGTGAATCCTGCTCCCGGCGCTGACCCAACGAGGTCATGACAACATGTTAATTCAACCCTCCCTTCCCTTTATTGCCTTTGCTGTGTATGTGTGTGTGTGTCTGCGTTGATGCGGCCTCATCTTCCCCCCTGTTATCTGGCCTAACATTTGCCTCTTTGACATTGCTCACAGAGAATGTGTAAATAAAGATCCCGATGGTTGAATGGCTGTAATGAGAGCCTGTCTTGCAGTAGTTATTCACGAGTGTTTATCTCCTCATCACACTCATTCATAAGAGAGGGGCTGACATGAAGAGAGGAAGGAGAGGAGGGAGAATAAACAGTAGACCATTTCTGGAGCTGAGGACAGAGAGAAGAGAAAATGAAAAAAAGGGGGAAAACGTTTCTCACCTGGCACCTGGTATGATGAAGTAGAAAAGGAAGGCTTTTGAAATCTATAATAATGTATACATATCTAATAATATGGCCTTGTAAAGTTGATATGACTAATGGGTAATGGCTCTTGCCTTCATTCTCCTTTTAACTCTGTTTATGTCTCCATCAATCCTGAGTAAAATGTTTGTTTCTTTAGCTGCAAAATTCTCCACTTTGTATTTACTTTATATAAATAAAAACATAGAATAGTAAAGCTGTAAAAGTAATTAACATGTTGCAAACTACGTGATTGTGCTTGTATCAAACAGCTACTCAGAATGTACTTTAAATTATATTTACACAGTATTAAATGCTCATATTATGCTTTTTGGCTTTTTCCCTTTCCTTCCTTTTTTGTGCATGTAATAGGTTTACAAAGTGAAAAAGCCCAAAGTCCAAACCAAAGGGACTTATAATCTCCAACAGAAAACACTCAAACTGCTCATTCAAGATTCAAGATTCAAGAACTTTTTTGCCTTTTTGCCAATTTGCCATTTGTATTTTCACACATAGGAACTCTTGTGCGGTTGTTACTCAAAGAGTCAAGTCGAGTTTAAAAAGACACACAAAGCATTTACATTATAAATAAATAAAATTGCACAAAACCATTAAATAATACAAATAAAAACAAATAAATAAATTTGCATTCCTAGATTGCAAAAAGTATAATTGCACATTGCCCTTGGCCCCTAAAAACAGCCCCTTATAGGATATTGAAGTGCACAGTCATTATTAAATAAATAAATAAGATGCACAGGTGTATTGCACAGATATGTTATGTTCCACAGGCCCTGAGCAAAATAGTTCATTTAGTTTTGGCCAAAAGTCTTACTGCAGCTGGAAAGAAGCTCTTATAAAATCGTGTTCTCTTTGTGATAATGCTGTCCGGTCGCTTGTGCCTGAGATTATACAGTGAAGACAATAAGTATTTGAACACCCTGCTATTTTGCAAGTTCTCCCACTTAGAAATCATGGAGGGGTCTGAAATTGTCATCGTAGGTGCATGTCCACTGTGACAGACATAATCTAAAAAAAAAAATCCAGAAATCACAATGTATGATTTTTTAACTATTTATTTGTATGATACAGTTGCAAATAAGTATTTGAACACTTGAGAAAATAAATGTTAATATTTGGTACAGTAGCCTTTGTTTGCAATTACAGAGGTCAAACGTTTCCTGTAGTTTTTCACCAGGTTTGACACACTGCAGAAGGGATTTTGGCCCACTCCTCCACACAGATCTTCTCTAGATCAGTCAGGTTTCTGGGCTGTCGCTGAGAAACACAGAGTTTGAGCTCCCTCCAAAGATTCTCTATTGGCTTTAGGTCTGGAGACTGGCTAGGCCACGCCAGAACCTTGATATGTTTCTAACAGAGCCACTCCTTGGTTTTCCTGGCTGTGTGCTTCGGGTCATTGTCATGTTGGAAGACCCAGCCTCGACCCATCTTCAATACATGGCCCCGGTCATCCTCTCCTTAATACAGTGCAGTCACCCTGTCCCATGTGCAGATATACACCCCAAAGCATGATGCTACGACCCCCATGCTTCACAGTAGGGATGGTGTTCTTGGGATGGTACTCATCATTCTTCTTCCTCCAAACACGGTTAGTGGAATTATGACCAAAAAGTTCTATTTTGGTCTCATCTGACCACATGACTTTCTCCCATGACTCCTCTGGATCATCCAGATGGTCATTGGCAAACTTAAGATGGGCCTTGACATGTGCTGGTTTAAGCAGGGGAACCTTCCGTGCCATGCATGATTTCAAACCATGACGTCTTAGTGTATTACCAACAGTAACCTTGGAAACGGTGGTCCCAGCTCTTTTCAGGTCATTGACCAGCTCCTCCTGTGTAGTTCTAGGCTGATTTCTCACCTTTCTTATAATCATTGAGACCCCACAAGGTGAGATCTTGCATGGAGCCCCAGTCCGAGGGAGATTGACAGTCATGTTTAGCTTCTTCCATTTTCTAATGATTGCTCCAACAGGGGACCTTTTTTCACCAAGCTGCTTGGACATGTCCCCGTAGCCCTTTCCAAAATTGTGGAGGTGTACAATATTGTCTCTAGTGTCTTTGGACAGCTCTTTGGTCTTGGCCATGTTAGTAGTTGGATTCTTACTGATTGTATGGGGAGGACAGGTGTCTTTATGCAGCTAACGACCTCAAACAGGTGTATCTAATTTAGGATAATAAATGGAGTGGAGGTGGACATTTTGAAGGCAGACTAACAGGTCTTTGAGGGTCAGAATTCTAGCTGATAGACAGGTGTTCAAATACTTATTTGCAGCTGTATCATACAAATAAATAGTTAAAAAATCATACATTGTGATTTCTGGATTTTTTTAGATTATGTCTCTCACAGTGGACATGCACCTATGAAGACAATTTCAGACCCCTCCATGATTTCTAAGTGGGAGAACTTGCAATATAGCAGGGTGTTCAAATACTTATTTTCCTCACTGTATGTACAATTTTTGTATATGAGCAGGGGGTGAGCTGGATGTGATGTGTCCCTAATAATTCTCTCTGCTCTTTTCTGGCAGCGCTTTGTGTAGATTGTGTCCATGGAGGGGAGTTCTGTTCTAATAATCCTCTCTACAGTCTTTACGACTCTTTGCATAGCCTTCCTCTCTGTCTGTGTGGTGTTTCCATACCAAACGGTGATGCCTGTGGTGAGGATGCTCTCTATCAGTCCTTTGTAGTCGTGGGTGAGAGGTTGACAGTGCAGGCCAGCTTTTCTAAGCCGCCTGATGAAATACAATCTCTGCTGGGCTTTCTACACTGTGGCAACAGTGTTCACAGTCCACTTCAGATCCGATGTTACTTGTAGTCCCAGGAATTTGTAACTGTCAGCCCTCTCCACCTCAGTCCCCCCTTGATGATAAGGGGCTGCAAGGGAGGTGGGGTTTTCATGAAGTCCTTAATTACTTCTCTTGTCTTGTCTGTGTTAAGGCATAGGTTGTTCAACTCACCATAGGCACAAATGTCGTTTACCACACTCCTGTAACCCGACTCGCCCCCCCCCTTAATGAGACCCAGGATGTTAGTATCGTCTGCATAATTTTTTTTATATATATATATAACATCTTTATTAAACTTTTCTTTCAAAGGGCACATACAGTATAAAAGAAGACAGACATTAAGTAAAGAATAAAGCCCTCCTTTTAGCCCACCCACAACTTCTTAACAAAAAAAGAAAAAGGTAATTAAAAAAAATAATTTAAAAGTAATTAAAAATAAAAATAAAATAACTAAAATAAAATAAAATAAAATAGAAGGTTTGCACACTTGAGGCACACCCAACGTAGTTAGTCAAGATGAGGTACTGTAGCCATTGCATGTCATCTGGAAATATACTTCGAGATCTCGGACCATGCTAGACCATAGAGGCCACTCTGAAGAGTCTGTGCACCATCTTCCCCAATAAAGTCCAAGAAGGGGTCCCAGATTTCAGCGAAAAGGCATGTCCCTGAGGCAGAAGCTAATAGCTTCTAAAGGGAGAAGCTCCAACACACTTCGAGTCCATTGTGGAATCGTTGGAGTAGAGTGTGAGATCCACAGGAGAAGAATGCATCTCCTTGCATTAAAGAGAAGCACCTCCAGCAGCCTCAATTTGGAGGAGCTAAGACCCATTGCTTTAAGATTTAACCCCAGAATGCAGCCAACGGGAGTTAGAGATAGTTGTTTCTTAAATATTACATCAATTTCTTTACATATTCTAACCCAGAAGTCATTAATAATGGGGCATTCGAACATACAGTGGAAATATGTACCTTCAGACAACTTACATTTGTTACAATATTTCGAGAGCAGTGGGTTAAACCTATGGCGTTTCGCCGGCGTGATTTGGAGCCTGTGTATGACCTTAAATTGCATTTCTGTGGAAGGTTGTATTTCTCTCTAAGTTGATCAAAAGGTAACACAGTGCCCTCTGCCAGCAAGTCACCCACAGTTTTTAAACCCCTACTAAATCACACTGAGAAGGCTTGGTCGGCCAGACCAGGAGGAAAATCTGGGTTCAAATGGACAGGTGTACGGAGGGGGAAAAAAACACTTTGGCCTTCTAATTTTCTTATCGTCTTCCAGACTTTTACAGTATTCTGTAAGATGAAATTGCCCTTTAAATTAAGGCGAGCCCAACCGTTAGAAGCATATAAGATATGGTGCAAGGGAATAGGGGCCACTGGGGCAGCCTCTAAATCAAGCCAGGTGGATTCTGCGCCCTTGTCAAACCAGGGCCAGATATAGGTGCAGAGAGATGCTAGCTGATAGCGTCTAAAATCCGGTACTGCCAAGCCCCCACCCTCAAGGGGGCGCTGTAGCGTAGTGAGTTTCAACCTGGCTCGCTTGTTCTTCCAGAGAAAGGAAGTCACAGAGCTGTTTATAACAGAAAGTGATTTTCTCGTTAGCAGGGCTGGGATCATTTGGAAAGGATACAGTAGCCGGGGAAGTATAGCCATTCTGATAAGATTCACCCTGCCTAGGAGCGACAGTGGCAAAGCTGTCCATCGGGCTAGGTCTTCCTTAATCTTACGAATTGTGGGTACAAAATTGGCTTTATAAAGGCCTGAGAGAGAGGGAGTGATGTGTATGCCCAGGTAGACAAAACTAGATGGGGACCAACAAAACGGGGCAGAGTCCCGCGGGGACCAAGATACATGAGAAGTGAGGGGCATAGCTTCAGATTTAGAGTAGTTAATTTTGTATCCTGAAAATCGCCAAAGGAATTAATTATGTCAACAACCTGTGTAATAGAGGATTCAGGACTATTTAGGTAAAGGAGGACATCGTCATAGTAGAGTGAGATTTTATGACACATGGAACCCACTTTGATGCCTTTCACCAAAGGATCCAATCTAATGGCCTCCGCTAGGGGCTCCATGGCAAGGGCGAATAAAAGCGGCGAGGCTGGACAACCCTGCCTAGTGCCTCGGCCTACCAAGAACGGGGAAGACCTCAGGCCGTTTGTAATAACAGAGGCCCTAGGGGCAGCATATAATAGAGATATCCATTTAATAAAGTTGTCCCCAAGGTTAAACTTTGAAAGAACACCCAGCAAGTACGGCCATTCAATCCTATCAAAGGCCTTCTCTGCGTCAAGGGAGATGACGAGAGATTTGGACCTTGACGTTGAACCATACTGTATGAGGTTCAATAGTCTCCTCACATTATTACGTGAGTTATCGTCTGCATACTTAATAATGAGGGTGTTATCCTGGGTGGTGACACAGTCGTATGTATACAGGGGGAATAGTTTAGAGCTAAGGCAACAGCCTTGTGGTGACCCTGTGCTGGTGATGAGCTCCGCGGACACCCTCTTTCCCATCCTCACCACCTGTGGTCTTCCTGGAGGAAATCCAGGATCCAGTTACAGGTGGGAGTCGGAACGCCGAGGTCTGTCAGCTTCTCAGCCTACCTGGGCGGATGGTATTTGTCAGAACAGCGTTCTGACATTTGTTCCTCTGCTGTCCAAGTGTTGCAGGATGTGGTGTAAAGCAGTGGCCACTGCGTCAACCACTGAACGATTGGGACGGTAGGCGAACTGGAGGGGGTCAATCGTACCCGGGACCATGTGATTGATGTGCGCGAGAACCAGTTTTTCTAAGCACTTCATGGCTACTGACGTGAGTGCTACTGGCCTAAAGTCATTCATAATAGATGGATTTGATTTCTTTGCAACTGGTACGATAATGGAGGATTTAAAAATACGGGGGACAACTGCTTGATTTAGATTGAAACACGCCAGTGAGCTGTTCTGCACAGGCCTTCAAGACTCTGGGAGGGACGCCATCGGGTCCAGTGGCCTTGTGGGTGTTTACCAGCCTCAGAGCTTTCCGGACCTGTGTGGGTGTCACCTGAAAGACAGTGTCCGTAGGTTTACATTGGACTTTTGAAGGGGTGTCTGTGTTCATTCTGTCAAACCTGGTGTAGAAAAAGTTAAGGCTGTCTGGGAGGGTGACATCCAGGGGGTCTTTGGCTAGTACTGTTTTTTTATAGTTTGTGACAGCTTGGATTCCTTGCCACATACTGCGCGTATTGTTACCAAAATAAAAACCTTCAATTCTTTTGGAATACGCCCTCTTTGCAGCTCTGATGGATTTCTGTAGCTCATACCGGGCTTTCTTGTACTCCCCTTGATCTTCTGATTTAAAGACTTCCTGCCTTGTCCTGATCTTCTGCCTTATATTTCCATTAAACCAAGGTTTCTGGTTTGGAAACACACGCACAGTTGTAGATGTGCACCAACTGATGTAATCACTTACAGTCTCTGTGTATTCGTGGATATCATCTGTTGCCTCCTTAAAGATATTCCAGTCTGTGGCCTCTAAGCAACCCTGCAGGCTAGCCTGTGCACTGTCAGTCCAGGTGTTAACAGTTTTTGTTGTAATTGGCTGTGCCTTAAACCTTTTAATGTATATGGGCTTAAGCCGAATTGCCAGATGGTCAGACTTGCCAAAATGGGGTCTTGGTTGCTATAAAGGCATTTCTGATGTTGCTGTAACAGTGATCCAGTATCTTGATTTATCTAGTCGGAAAGGTCACAAACTGATACAGTTTTGGTAAGTTTTTCTTGAGGTTGCAGTGATTAAAATCTCCCAGAATGATGAAAGCAGCATCAGGATAATTGTTTTCATGCTCATTGATCATGTCATGTAGCTCACTAAGTGCAACCTCTTCTTTGGCGGAGGGGGGAATGTACACAACACTCACAATAATGCATTGCAGTTCTCTGGGTAAATAAAACGGCCGTAGCTTCAAAGTTAGAAACTCCACCTTCTCAGAGCAAGATTTAGAAATAAGCTTACAGTCGGTACACCATGTCTGTTTGACGAGGACGGCCGTTCCTCCGCCACGAGTTTTACCGCTGTCCACTGCACTTCGGTCCTCCCTAAAGGCTGTGTAGCCGTCTGGTGTTATCGCCTCATCAGGTGTCCTTTCCCCCAGCCATGTTTTACAGAAGCACAGCATGGAGCAATCCTGTAAGTCCCTTTGCATGGAGATCCTCATGCTCTGCTTCTGACTGGGTAGTAGTCCTAACCTAGCTACTGCACATGTGCAACTCTCAACAAAGATGGAATAGAAGTCACTCTGTAACTAAAACAGAGAGTTCAAAACACAGGGTGAAAAGAGGAGCTGCAGCTATGTGCATTACAACATAAATATGTTGTTTTTTGAAAATTGAACCATGTAAACCTATTCTGATATAACCTCTAAATACAATTATGAACATGAAAATGAGAATAATATGAGCATTTTAAAATAGACCTCATGCCTTCATAAAAATGTGGGTATCCAAGGACAAAGCAACAAGCAACAAGGTTATCTAGGTGCCACACTTAAGAGCCCATGCAGGAAGAATGTATGACGTTATGCTGCTGATAGCTGCCAGCATAGACTAGCTATGTGAAGCACTGCCACTGCCAACATAGTCATGAGAGGTGAAAGGTCACTGTATGAGTGATCAACACCCTTCCTGGATTAGAAATGAAACTGAAAGGAAGGTTGCTCACATTAAAGTCTGAAATCCTGGTACTAAAGGAACTCCCCAAACGTACAGACTAGGTCAACCTTCCTCTCCAGCGCTGCATGGTGCTGCATTTGTGACTGCTGGTTTGTGGATCTTCCTGCCGGCAACACGGCAACCTGGATACCAGCCTGGCCTGAAATGTTCTCCCTGCTGGTTTCTTAAACTTCCCACCCACGTCAAGACACAATGGTCACTCCCTAACTTTTTTTGTAAACCTACAGCTAGTTCCTCTCTCTTCAGCACCATTATCTCTCTGTAAAAACACACCGGCCAACTACTAAACTCATGTGTCATGTATAAAACACATTACAATTAAAACTGCATGTGAATAATATGTTGGGTGGCACTGCTGTCCACTGTGTGTGTGTGTGTGTGTGTGTGTGTGTGTGTGTGTGTGTGTGTGTGTGTGTGTGGTGGGGGTGGAGGTGGTTGTGGCTAAGAACAGTCTGTGTCTTTTCGCCTCGCCCACATACTGTTAAACATATGGCTTCATTTAGGGCTAATAGAAGGGGTCATTTGTCATCAGCAGTATAAACAAACCAGGATACACTCAAGCACACACACACACACACACACACACACACACACACACACACACACACGCATGCATGCATGCACAGCACACGCACGCACGCATGTACGCACGCACTTTATCTTTAATTTTTATTTTGCTATTACAGTATCTTCTCTGTTTTCCTATTCAGCCCAAACAGTTTCAAAATCATTTTTAAAGTTTTATTCTCTTTTTCTACTTTTGCTAAGTCCCACCCATTCTTCCTCTATCCTTGGTAGAAAAATTGCTGGTTTTCATTTGTAGGGTTGTCCCTTTAACCCCCTCCTTTCCTCACAAGATGCAGTTATTTTTATAAAAAGGTGTGTGAGCAGCTCCCTCTGCTGGGCTTGCAGAGTATCAGGAATGTCAAGAGACGTGCACCAAACAGGCCTTGATGATTGGTCTTTCTTAGCATTTGTGGAATTCATGTCTTTATTTCATTTCCTGAACAGGTGAACTTTATTCAAAATGGGTCAACTTCGAAACTATGGAAATCAGCAACAAGTTCCCCACAGTTTAAAATCTCCCTCAATCATCTGCATCTAAACTTATTTGAATTTTAGCCACCTGGTTTATCATAGCCATTTGTGTTATTTAATGGTCTAATATTTAAAAACACTTTTGCATTAGCTCTAATTATGTCTTTAAAAACAGAAAAAGACACACACATGAGAAATCAGGAATTAAGCCTATCCTATTGCCTAATCTAATTCAAGGGATCTACTGTATCTAAGCATAGAGGGTGCTACTAATAAATTCTATTTAGCTGCTTTAGTTTCAGGGTCATGGTACAGTGAATGCCAGCTCACTGTCACACACCAGAGTACAGGGCCATCTTTTATGTTATACAAATCACTTTGAGATTACAGGTCAAAATGTCTGCTATGAAAAAGGTCTATTATACACTAGATCATGTTGTCATTGATCAGTAATCAGCAGTTGAGAAACACTTACTTGACCAACATATAGTTCCTTTTAGGTTTTTTTGTTAGGTCTGCCTGCCTCTTTTTTCTTTTGTAAATAGACAAACAAACCCAATAGTACAAATATGTCAATATTATAACTATTACTACTATTAATATTTTTTGCGTCAAGCTAAAAAAAAAGTAATATCGACAGTGAGACTTACTTGTACACTCTTAATCTTTGAAAAAGCATGAATGGAAAATGTGTGTATTTTAATGTGTAAACCCTGGAAAGAATCTGTGATTGGACACATTGGCATATTTTTTTTTCAAATTGTAACAAAAAGTCTAAATTCCTAACAAATGTATCAAGGTTAATGGACGTGTTTTAGAACAAGTATTTGACTTCAGAGCCAAACCAAACACAGTTTATACGGATGTTAGTTTAATGGGCAGAGACTGTTCCTATCTTTGCTGATTGTCCCTGCAGTTGTTCTTGTTGTATTGGGTAGTTGTTAACGTCATGACCTTGGATCCAAGATGGCAAAGAATAATATTTATATAGATGACAGTGGTGGAATGTAACTAAGTACATTTACTCAAGGACTGAACTCATGCACAAATTGAAGAATTTTCTTTTCATTCCATTTTCAACTTTTACTCCACTACATTTCAGTGAGAAATATTGTTCTTTTTGCTCCACTACATTCATCTGACAGCTTTAGTTGCTAGTTACTTTACAAATTAAGATTTTTTTTCACACAAGTCGTATTACAAATTAAACAACCCAACAATATACAGGCCTACAAGTACAGCTGAAATGATTATCTGATTAAACCCTTAATTGATTGACAAAACTATTTTGACCATTTCCAGTTTCTAAAATGAAGGTTTTTCTGCATTGAATTATTTTACTTTTAATACTTTAAGTAAATTTTCCTGATGATACTTAACATACTTTTACTTAACTAACATTTCCAATGCATGCTTTTTAGAGATTAACAGTAACTTAATAGTAACAAAGTATTTTTTCAGTGTGGTATTAGTACTTTCTTACTTGAGTAAAGGATCTGAAAACTTCTCCCACCACTGCAAGATGGAGGTGTGAGCTCGGCCTTTAAAATCTCTTGTGGATTTTCTAAGTAGTGAGATCTTGAGAGATTATAGATTGTGCTGTATCCAGAATTTGAAAGGTTTTACTAAATGTCAATAAACAAACACTACTACAGATGGATGTTTGTGCCCAGTATCAAACAGAATGTACTGTCCATTTGGTCATTGTTTGCCAATGTTTCCCAATTTGTCCTGACTTTATGGCCTCATTATTTTGAAAGGCAACATGAAACTCAGAAGTGTTTGTATTGACAGTTGAAGAGATTGTGGGACTTCAAAGCTCTTTCAAAAACATTGAAAAGCAAATTATTATAAATATGTGCACAAAAACACAGCAATGAAAAAAGGAAATAAAACTGCATATGAATGAAAAATTCCACCCAACTACATGGTATTTATGCTTCATTTTAATAAGCTTTCCCCAGGGGGAAGCATTGTATTGCAAGTGAACTGACTCCTGCAGTTAAACCCTGACTCAGCTAGCCTCCTGTCTTCCCCTGAACTGAGAGATTACACCTGTGTTAAGTTGACTGTAACAACCTTCAAATGACTCCTAAATCTTTTGTTAGCTGCAACGAGGAAATAATAGTCATGTGTTTCCTGAAGAATTTTAACCATCTAGCAATATATCTTGTTGACAATTAGATAACTGGCATTTCACCATGAATTGCATAGATTTATGATATATGATCACAAACAACAAATGGGTTCGAGAATGTGCTATCAATCATTTTCTCCAAAATTTTGGTTAGAACAACATTGTTATTTATTTCTAGAACTACAATGCAGAGCCATGTTGAAATGCTTTGACAGTTTTTGTCACGATAAGTGTAAAAGTGGCCACTGCACACTGATATGTATTTGATTTGAAACAAATGGATTAGCATGAAGGACAAACATGCAGTTAGTCTTCCGAGTGCAGAATATCTCAGCTAACAGAGTCCAGGCAAAGGCATCAGATGAATCATAAACGAGACAGAGATGGATGGCAGCTTGCTTATCTGCTTGGCAACGCTTTGAATACAATGCGCTCATTATGGCGTGTGACACAGACTGAATATTGTGGGGTGCCTGAGCATGAAGAATAGGAAGGCTGTGGCCCTTTGTGAAGTGGGTCAACCCAATGAAGAGGTTACCAGTTGGCTATGTTAGCAGAATGATGTGATGTGATAATTCTCATAGCCTATGAACCCTTAGAGAAGCAAAGAAATCTGCTAAGGACCTGCTGTCACAATAACTATCCCATGATCCTTTGTCATTTGAGACATTTGTGGGGACAGATAGGATGTCAGGTGCGGTGTTGGTTTGAATTAGTCTTAAATGAAACATGAAACCCCCATGATAATTTTTCAGTCAAGCAGTGAGCAAACCTCAGGAGAACTTCACATTTTGCAAATCAATGTAGGAAAGAACATGAATGTTTAATCCAAGGAAGATAATCTATATGTGGACGTGTTCCCAGAACTGACAGGATCAGTTAAAGTTGTGCAGCCTGAAAATAATTTTACTTACATGTGAGAGTTTGCCATTCATGAACAATAACTGAGATCCACATATTTCGGAAACTTGGGAAACAAGCATATATTTCACCTTTAAATGCCTTCTCTGTCAAGATTCTGGTATTGTACTGTATATCTTTTCCATATGTACGGCAGAACGACTTTGATCCTGACATGAAATGTGAGGTCAAAACACATTGATGAGAAAAATCTGTCAGTATGCTTTCCATCTAAAGTCAATGTCTTACAGTAACCTTTTCACACTTCTACATTAAGGTGATTACAGGAGAAGTAAATGTTTAACAAGGGCTTTTCAGTATGAGTAAAAGAAGGTGTTCAATGTACATTTGCTTTTCATTACATTTTCCTTTCATGATGTGGTATTTAGAGGGGAGGCGGTCCATGGATGATCAAGGTTGGGGGAGGTTAAGCACTAGATCAGGCTGTAAAACATTGACCTCAAAGAGTAAGTCAGTAGCGTAGTATGTTGTCTGTAGTAGCGTTTTAGGCCGAGAACCTGTCTTCGACGACCCAAGTGTGACATCTGTTGCCGGAAGTGAACCAGCTAAGACATGAGAACAATTGTAATATAAGGTTGTTAGGACATCATCTTAATGACAGTCCAGGCACAGGCATCAAGATCAGAATCCTCTCGAACATGCTCAACAAATCAAAGTTGAAAAACTTCAGAGCTAAAGATCAAGAGATATTCAAGAAATCCAACAGAACTCACTGAGCTAATAAATCCAATCTGTATAGTCAATGGGGTTTAATGATATCTGGTTTCCAACATTGACCTTCAGAAGAAGAAACTATAATCAGCCACTGGCACTGACACTGGCTTCTTCTTGGACACGCCTTTAGAAATAAATTACAAGCTAAAGTTTAGAGGTGGTTTGGACACGTGATAGACCCTGATCTGTGCACTGTAAAGATCTCTGCAAAACCTTCTATCTTGGCATTGACAGTAGGATCAAAATGAGTAATGCTGTTGAGACAGCTGCTTGAGTTATTTATGATTTTGATAATTTTACAAGAAAAGCTGCAGTGGTTTGGTGCATGCATGTAAGTTAGTAATTGGGCACCTGTGGAGCAACAATTTCCTGTGGTGATACTGTCGGCACATTGTAAACTTTCTCTCTGCAGTTTCTTAACTGAACTATCTGAAACATATGTATGGAGGCAAGTGAACTACTGAAGCACAGACGTCTTAAAGTCTGTGTATCTTGTTCAACTATCAATTTCTTATGTAACACAGCAGAAACAGGCCAAATGGAAATAAGGATACACATACAAATAATGATAAGTTACATAATATTTTCTCTTTAATTTTATTGTTCAGAAAACTGTTGCAAACTTGTTATTCATGCAGAATACATCAAAGAGGTAACTTTTTTGTAGCAAGACCTGTGTTTCAACTGACCTCATTTCCAGATCAAATTATTTCTCATTTCCTGTGAAAGGGTCATTGTTCCTCAAAATTACCTAAAACTGTCACACTTTGTTTAAATTGAGCCTCTGACACAGTGTGAGTCATACAAATAATGGGTTTCTTCTATAATTTGGAACCATTTTAGGACGTTCTCTACCACACATAAGTCTATTGTAAGACCCGTAGGAGGCATTTTCCTTTGTAAGGAAATAAAGAAAAGTATTCAAAGTTCACAATTTGGCATTTATTATCAATGACACACTTTTTTCCACACTCGTGGCATGGCTTTAGTGAACTGTCTGTCAGTTGGTTGGGCGATCCACCACTTTGGTCCTGACAGAAACACCTCAACTCTCAATTGCCATGCAATTTGCTACAGGTTACCCAAAGGATAAATCCTAATAACTTTGGTATTTGACTTCTGAGTGAAATCATACTGTTTTTGATTGATGTCATACAATGTGTCCCTTCAGGATGATTTGTTAAACTTAATGATCACTTGACCTTCAATCTAATGCAATCATTAGGTTAAAAAATTAAGTATATTTTTCATCAGCCTTAGCTGTAGCCTACTTGGTGTAATTAGCTAATATTATCATGCTAACATGATCCTTTTCCCAAAGTGGCTTTGCCACTTGTCATGCCGCCATTGTGAATGCAGTAAGAACCTGTTCTTAATGAAAATAAAGGTGAGAATCAATATTTATTAACAAATAACAAGCAAGTTTTTACTGTAATAAATATCCTGTTTGCTTTGTTGTCCAACACAACAACTGAGCCACTGAGCAACTTCTGAGGGTTGGTTAGCATTGATTTATTACTATATTTAAAGTTACAGAAGCTTAAGGTTAGAGCTACTTGTACAGCAAATGTTCATGTCACTTTTTATCTTCACCATTCCACTCTTACTCTTAGTAAGTAATCTTCCTACAAGTGTTTTTCAAATCCCTCCTTTAACTGTGCAGGTAACTCATAGCATGCTAACAAACAAGTCTGAATATGCCTGTCAGTCTTCAAATTTCCTCTGGCTTCAACTTCCCAAGTAGTCACATTCCAGGGAAGAGCACAGGCTGGTGAAGACTTCTCAAAGTCAGAAGGGATGATTAAGAGTGAGGGATGTGAGCGAAGAAGGCGAAAGAAAAAACAGTGAAAGGAAAAGAAAAGAAAAACACATCAATGCGGAGACCATGGGGGTTCAACACTACTGGCTGCTAATGTTGCTGGTCGACTGCCGGGACTGGGTTACAGGTAGTGTGGTGGTAGAGTGTGAAGATTTGTGTGTGTGTGTGTGTGTGTTTTCCCTCACCTGCATCCTGAATAAGTATGTGGGGTTGTTTGAGGTTGTTTAGCTGGTTTGTTCTCTGGAGTCTCAGTGCATGTGGATGTGTTGGCATATGCGGTTCCAGCTGCTGTGGGTGGACTGGCCTCTTCTGGGCTCAGACTTATGGCTCAGACATGTCTCAACCTGCCCTCTCAGGAATGCTGCATTGAGCCATCCTGCAAAACCTGCCAGTGGTGTAAACATAATGTTTGGCTAACTAAATTGTGACTAATGCAGGACACACATTTATTAAGGGTTTAGGTAAGTGGGATTTACTCAGGAGGGCCAACAGTAATAAGGTAATAACATCTTCTACACAAAAGTGCTGGGAGTCTTTTCCAAGGATTTCTCTGGGTAGTCAGCACTTTCACAGTCACCACTTAGATGACAGATCAGTAATCAGTCATTCAGTATAACGGCAGTCTAAATTTGGGCCGACGTTGGAAGGCGGTAAAATGTGTGATTTTTTTTTGTGTGATGATTTGGAGCATGAATGTGCTCACCAAATTTTATGTTAATCTGAACATTGTTGTCACAAATAAACAAATAAACAAAAGGTAAAAGTAGAAGGTAAAAGTTCAAGATAAGATATCAACTTTATTGATTCCACATTAGGAAAATTTACTTGTTGGAGCAGCTCAAGAATCAAAAAAGCAATACAAATAAAATAGCTTTATACACCATCTACACCATTCAGTTATACAGATGTGTCCATGATAGACAATTGCAATAATAGGCAAATACACTACCGGTCAAAAGTTTGGGGTCACTTATACATTTCCATACCACTCCATTAAAGACAGAATACCTGCTAATTTGGGTGGGGGGGGCTGATCTTTAATGCAATATCTACATTGGCCATTATCAGCAACCATTCATCCAATGTTCCAAAGGCACATTCTGTGTACTAATCTATCATTTAAAAATAAAAAACTAGAAAAACATTGGAGAACCATTTTACTATTATGTAAGCACATAATGTAATCTGAAAACTGCTGCCCTGGTTAAAAAAAACAATGCAACTGATCTCAGCTGGCATTCTGTCTACAATGGAGTGCAATGGGAATTTCTATGTGACCCCAAACTTTTGACCGGTAGTGTATATTTTGTGACAAAAAATTATTTTCTGAATAATAACATTCAGTGCCAATAGTATGTAGTGTTGACATACACATACATACACAATCCTGTAAAAGTCTAATTGACAGTTCTGTCTACAATAAATCAGTCTTGACATTTTTTGGATGTGATTTTTCTAATTTTACTTATAGTACACCCTGTCAAGGACAAAATGAAAATAAATATAAGTGAAAGAATAAACAAATAAGTTGTAGTGACCATCTTACAGTAACAGATGTCTTGATTTATTATTGTCATACATCTTTCTTAAATCGGTGGTTTTAGCTGACCTATTTCTACATAAGACAGAGAGGAGTATTCATGTTTAAGTTTATTGTTCAATGTAAATGGAGTGTGTTGGTTAAGATGAATATCTCTTGCAATTGCAACCAAGAAGCTTGTAAGTATAACAACATGTCATCTGCATAAAGGATGATTTTATGTTGTGAGGTGCTGCAGCAATTGGTTCACTGTAGATGAAAAACATGGAAGGTGAAAGTGGGCATCTTTGTCTGGTTTCCCTGTTTGGTGTGAAGCTCTGTGAAGTGACTGGAATTATGATCCTTTTTGCCAGGTGCTGTGAGTGGCATCAGTCCATATATAAAACATTATGAGGGCTTGTCGTACGACAGGGAGGATCTTCACAGGAAGCACCTGAGAGCCAAGAGAGCTTCACACCTTCAGGAGTACACACTAAAGCTGGACTTTACTGCTTTCCACAGGTAATGTCACGTTTCACTTAAAAACACAGTCTGGCTATTTTTCTTCTGTTAGATTTATTTATTCACGTTCTAAACCTATTACACGTGTCAACAATTAATTGTCCATATTTTCCATATAATAGAAATACATACCATTGACCACATCTGTGAGCTGATTGTGTTTTTGTTCCTGCAGAACTTTCCGTCTGCGTTTAAAACGCAATGCAGCAGCATTTTCTGAAAATTTCATGGTGGTCAATGAAAATGGTTCCACATCAACTGACCTTTCCTACATATATTCTGGAACAGTAGAGGGTGGGTATGACTGTGATAGATGACCCACTAGGGCTGGGAACAGTTTACTGTGATTCATGTCTAAGGGAATTTACTGGGAATCAAAGCTTTTAATCACCTAACATCTACAGTAATAGTCTTGGATAAAACATCTGGATGCAAATCTGTTTGTGGCAAAACTTTCCCGGTTTTTGAAATTTGAGAACAAAGTAAAACATATTGAACTGTGCACATCAAAAAGTCAGTTAGTTGCTATTAGTTGCACTATTGCTTCATCTCCTCTCATGTGTCTGCTGCCTCTAATCTTGAAGTTTCTCTCAGTATCTTATCTATTTATTCTGTCTTTCTCTAAGCCTCAGTCATCTCTGTTCATTTTCATTATCTCTCCTGACCTGGTCTTGCAGGTGAACATGGTTCAGCCTGCCATGGCTCGGTGTTACAGGGTCAGTTTGAGGGAACCATCCATACAGACAACGGGACCTATCACACAGAGCCAATACATAGATACACCAACAGCCAAACAGATCACCACTCTATAATCTACCACGAGGATGACATGGGTAAGACTACCTCCTGTTTTCCACTTTACAAATACATTTCTCATAAAATGTTGCCTCAGCACATATTTTCCAACTACCCCCAGCAGTGTCCAGGATGAAAAACTCTCAAGCTTGTGAAATTGCAGACTTACTTAGACTTACCTTTTGCTGTTTTTCTTGGCTATTTGGTGATGATGGCAAGAGCAGAACAATAAAATTCCTTTCTACAGTAGATCTCCTCAAACAGTTTGATTCATGGCCCCCCCTAGTAGTCTCACAACTACAGCCTGTTACTAATAACCATTTTTCTGTTCTTATAAAGTATCTGTACAGTATCTGCAGCCTCAAGCTCTATTACAAACTAAGGTTACTAGGGGTCAATGAACTATCCACACCCTTAACTTGTAGTAATATTGGAGTTACTGTATACCGTAACAGCAGAACCTATTTAGCAACCTTCCTGGGCAAATGCCAAAGAAAAGATAAAGCAAAGATGGTGTGACTTTTGAAAGAGGGGAAGGAGAGATGGGGGATGAAGTAACAAGGAAGGTATGAAGGTGAAAAAAGAGGATGAAGGGATACAGTACAACGGCTGGAGAAGGAAAAATGTTTCTAAGGGAATGGGGAGATGAAAAAGAGGAGCAGGTAGAGGATTGTCCAGGGATTGAAGTTGTTGAAAACATACTCTTAGTTGCCATACTATGTCATCCTATGTTTGGCCATTGGCAGTCATCAGTGAAAGCTGTAAAACTGTTGTGTGCATGTGCATGATTGCATGATTTCTATCTGGGTGGGTTTCTCTGGCTGTGTGTGCACATTTGCATTGGAGTAGGATTATTTCCAAGAAAGCTTTTTTCCTGGAAACATATTAGATTGTGCCAAACCACACCCTTGTGTTTGTCCATAAGTCTACACAGACTCCGTGGCTGCCTTCCTCCCTACCCCTCCCGCCATTTCTTCAACATCTTTCATGACTGTAGCAACATTTATACGAGATCATGTTGCAGCTGACAACATCCTGTTCTTCATTCACAGGCCTGCATATTTGCAGGAAATTGTGAAAGATTTGGCAATTGATATTTCAATAAACAATCAATGCTTTCCAACGAGAGGTACATTAGGACACACAAGGCTGACATAATGTGTCTACTTCTGTGTGTATTTCCACTTCCTGTGGTTGTCGTCTGGGGGGAACAAAGGTTATGCAAGGAGCTTTCTCTCCCCTGGGATGTAAGATTTTGTGAGGTCACTCAGATTTTGGACACAAAGGACGGCCCAGTGGGCTTTTTGCAATAAACACAGTGTAATGACATCAGAATACAGGGCAATTGAGGGCATCATTCTACATATAAAAAGGACACATTAATAGTATGAAGACTGAGTACCTAGGGCCCTTGTGTAAGTATGGCCCAAAAAGATGCTAGAATAATAGTAAATGCAAGGAGGGGCCCATAGAGAATCACTTTCTACAGTGCCCAGAATTGTGTGCTGTGTCCCTGCTAGACACTGGTGGTGAAGGGACGAAAGGATATGCCTGAAGATCTGGATTGATGTGATGTGGAGCTTCTGATGATGGAAGGAACCCTGGGCTCTAGATGGGGTGACAAATGGAGGTGAATGGGGTGGAAGAGCATTGATTTCACACTGAAAGAACAACTGACAGCAGAAGACAGGAGAATATTTTTAAAGTTTGACAATGACGTGATTGGCTCTGGGAGATCATGTCAACATCTGGTTGGTTTCACTGAAAGAGAGAAAAGTCCAGAGTCCGCTAATAAAGTTGGAAGAGAGAGAGAATGAAGGATACATTTTCTTGAATAAGATTCTGCCATGCTTTTATTAGTCATTTAGTAGTTTAGCATAGGAGTAAATACGCTGGTTTTATGTGACCATCTCTTTGAAGTTAAGCGTGAATGATGGGTAACTACAGTATTAACCTGTACTTCCTTGAGATAAATCAAGTGTAACACACATACTTTAAATATCACTAAAAATCTCTTAATGTTTAACTCAAGGGTAATGAATTGTTGCTTCAAAGTGATTTTACAGTCAGGAAGTAGTTTGAGTGAAGTTGTGTGTGATCTCTTTCCATGTCCTTACTTACTTACTTTCATTAAGATTCAACAAATACACATGCAAGATTCAACAAATACAAATCTGTAAAATCTTCAGTTTAATAATCATGTAAATACATTTTTTAAACATTTATTACTTCATGGTATTCATTTCCAAACTATAGTATACAAGTATGGATCACTTGATAAATATCTCTTCGGAAAACTGGCTTGTCTTTCTATGTTGCAGCAATGACTGAGGTTATCAGTCTTTTGTGTTTAAATCAGGAGAGATAAGTGAATGAAATCCAGATGAATCTTTATTATTACTTATGATGTGATAATTGAGTGTTGGAAGAAAGTCTTTGATGTTTAGACAGGGAGATTTGTAACTGAGGGGCGTCTGCCCTGAACAGCAGAAATATAAATCCCCCTGACACTTATTCCCTGAGTAAGACACTGGTCGTTGTGGTTGATGATTCTGATGGAGCTTAAGAATCTACAAATATTGGTGGTGATGGAGAGGTGGAGATTCGCTTTGCCATTTGTGATGATTTGCACTGAAACGACAGCTGACAGCAACAGAGAGGAGAAAAAATTGAAATAGTGTAACAGCCGTGAATTCACCGATTATATAACAGCAGCATGAACTACAGGCAAAGCGAGAATCATATTTAAAAAGAGGAAGTAGCAGGATGATAGGCTAACAATGTAGTTGTGTCGCTGAGCTACTGAATATGTAGATAGGATCAGCTGATGAGAACAGCTGAAAACATAATTGACAGCCTCCAAGGAATGATGAATGAGCATGTGTGTAAAGATTGAATGCAGATGCATAAGAAAAAAAACTACAGGCCTAAGCATGCAAAAGTATAGTCTTCCTGACTCAACTTATGCTAGCATTATGCTATGTTAACTTATGTTAGCTTTATTAGTGCCATCAGTTGCAGAGAAAGTGTGACTGTTAAAAGATAGCCATACAGTATCATGCCAAGTCAGCTCTACAGAGGTTTCATCACTTGCTTAAATGGGGAGGATGCACATTGATACGGGCCTAGGGGTGGTGTGCACATGCTTTCTCTGCAGAGGAAAAAGCTTCTATGACACACAGAGGTTAGTGTTATGTTACATTTTGATTTAGGGTTATTTTTCACTTTTTCGCTAGCCAATGGAGCACTTGAGGGCACTTGACCTGACCAAAGAGGTCATTCATGGGGCACTTGGTTAGTGATTTTAGGGCAAAAATGTCCTTTTGCAGTACAGACTTCATGGTTTAGAAAGGGGCCTTTTAACATTCAATTTTTTTTAGTCTTGTTTTGAAGTGTTGTGAGACGTGACTTGTTGCCATAAGACAACGGAGTGAGAGTTAGAGTAAGGAGTGTAAGGAAGAGTTTGTTGTGTTGGATCATAGAATGAGGTCACCACCCCAAGGTTTCAGAACAAGACTTCTGATAGTTAGGCAGTTAATAATTGTTATGTAGCATAATTCTTTGCTTTTGAATTGGCAAAAACGAATAACAATCTTTTGCAACTAAGGCAAGAAAGAGACACCGAAACAAACCGAGAGAGAGAGAGACAGAGACAGAGAGAGAGAGAGAGAATGAGAACATGGGCAAGTAGAAAGGTCTAAAGAAAATTCCGTCAGTGGGTTGACGCCTAGCATTTAGGCATCCTCATCCACCCCCACTCATGCCATGTATAGAACTAAATACTGGTTTGTGATTGGCTGCAGGACTTTCATAGGATGGTGTGATCCAATCATGTGTTGCCTGTCCATGTCTGTTTCAGGGAATTGTTGTACTGCTGAATGAATGTTTCACACGCACACACTGTGCATTACCTCCTATAGTTCTTATGGGTCACTATTAAACTGGCAAAACTTTGTCTGATTCTGTCACTCTCACATTACTGCATGTGAAAGTGATTATTATGTCATGTGCCTCTATTGTAAGTTGTGGAATTCAAAGCCCATTTTTGTAGCTGGAATATTTTGTTTTCTGAAGATTAGTCTCCCTACATCTCACTTAAATCTATTGTTTCAATTGAATTTTGCAGCAGTTTCATTTGCATTAACTTACATTCTTTCTTCCATATTCATATGCAGACAAACAGTCCCTGACCGTATCCTATGTTGCAATGAAGTAATTTTGGCTACTTGCTTATTAGTGGAATTATGTGTATTTGCCAGTGCAACAAGATGGGCCAATTTATGCAAATGCAATGCTTCCCCTGACTACAATTCCATCAGTATTTCATCAATCTGAACAAGGCACCCGTTCCAGAGGTATTGCAAATCGCAGAGTGAAATCAAACCAGCAGTTATCACAGCGTTCTCCACAAGCTGCCTCATGGCTCCCACTCCATACCACAATGCTGATTTCTAAATGTGGGTCCTATATTTATAAAGTGTTGCTTGACATGCTGGTCACTCAGGAGTCAATTTCAATTTATTTCTACACATATTGTTTTAAATTCTTGTATATAAGAAATGGTTAAAATATAAAGCATAGTTTAAAAGTGAGACCAGAAGCAATACGCCAACAAATTTGAATGACTGGTATCCTTAGTTTTGCTATTCTATTACTGGGGTTATAAAGCAATAACTTTGACCTTGTGCACCTGTTGAGTAAACAAAAGAAGTCATTGACCATCGATGCTTACTTTGTTTCAAACTTAAGGGCTTCCTTTGTTTACAAGACCTTGAAATGTTAGGAAAGATTTCCAACTAGGCCCAACTGGAGTCACGTGCAAAACGCTAACTACAGTCTGCACAGCAGCAATTCACGTGGACCAAACTCTAGTTAATTTTTCATTGCTGAACACAGTTTTCAAATCTCTACACACTTATGCTATAGCTTAACCACAACCTGCACAACACAGTGGATTTACAGCACTGTGTTCAAATGCTAACACACTGCTGTCACAACTCTTAACCAAACATTCAAAACAGAATAGATGTCAGTCTGGTGCCTATCTAACACTGCTGATTGCAATTTTAACTGAAATCTTAAGCAAGTGTCTTGTTTTAGACTAGTTATTGGACATATACCTTTTTTATACAAACACCAAATAAGAATTACAAACAATTATACACTGTACCATTTGAAAGAAACAGGTAAAAGAGCAAAGATACCAATATGCCCAGGTAAGATGTCTGAGGTTATAGACACAGCTATAAAAAATGTGAAAAACATTACCTTTACTATAGTAAAACTCCGTTCTTACAGTTTTTCAGAAAGTAAAGGAGAAAGGTGAAAGCTATGGAAACGCCACATTCATTAGTTAACAACATTAGGATGCAGACATCCAATGTGATGAAGACATCTAGCTGCATGATCCTGGAGAGAGGCAGGATTAGTCACACTATTCTCTATTACCTTAATTTACCTTTAGTTTATTTTGTTTTCCCAGTAATTCCATAAATTACTAGAGACAAAATACCATATTGAAGCAAACTGCTGATTTTTGTTCCTTTTAGTGTACCTGGAAACTGGTACATAAAATCTATATATTTTCTTTAAAGAAACTTTTGACTATACTAGTCAATAGTCACTCAAATTGTATAAATTGTAAAGATGAAAAGTTAGTATTTTCTGTATTGATATTTGATGCTTGTGTTTTTACTCTCACTGTTCTGACTGACAGTGTGTGTTATCTCAGTGAAGGTTGAGCAAAGTGTTTGGTGCACTGAGCACTGAGACATGTGTTCAGAGTTGTGTTGCTTGGAATGGGTTTTGCAACTGATGTGAACTGTTTAGCTCAAGTGACTATTGGCAGGGCAGACTGTAGTTAGAGTTTTGCACATGTAGCTCCAGTTGTGCCCATCGTCGTTTAGCAATCAAAAACAAAAAAACTGTAAAACTGTTTGCATATGAATACCATATTATACTGATCACTCTAAACAAGATAACCATGGAGACATCGTCTGTCCTTGTGAAAGGTACGGGATGTTTCTGGGGGCAGAGCAGCCGGAGGAGATTGTTAGACCGAATGAGATAAACTGACAACATCAACTTTGTTATGACTTTATATCAACATGTATAAATAAGCAGCTGTAGAGAGCTTCCAGTTAGGCATTTTCTGTACTATTCTGTAGTGTGGAAACTGTCTCTTGTTCACAAGTGAACATGAACGAAAAATGAACGTTGATATAACTTCAGTGGTTCCTGTCTTTTCTTGATGACGAAATTGTTCTAATACTTACAGCAGGACTATTCATTATATTGTTCAAAGGACAAAAAGCTCAGTGCCCGGAGGTTAAACATTTCCCTAAGCTATTGTCAAAAAAATAAAGCATTAAATTCGTGATTTCAGAATACTGAGTGAAGTTTAGAAAGATTAAAGAAGCAAAGTCCAATGACGTCATTGGCATGCATATTAAGTAGCCATGGCTGGAAAGTGGATTTACCGAGAAGATGGTTTGTTTACCCAGCAGCTAAATTCACAAGATTTTTTTAAGATTCTGGCAAACAAAGATAAACAGTTTGATTACCAACCGACAGCTTTGGTTTTAGCTTGTTTTTTAAAACTTTGCTATTTGCAGAGTAGCATGCTGATGAGAGCAGACAGATCTAAATATTGCTTCCTACATATTTATGGCTGTTGAACAGGTAGGGACTGTTGATAATCCTCTCTGTATCGTTCCACGTTTAGAACATGTGTTGCATGTTACACACTATAGGCTACCTCCTATTGCAGTGTGACGCACGGGCATTGCCGCTCAGAAAGCCATAACTCTTCCAAAATGTAACGCTTGTAAATGAATTTATGCTTGAAGCTGCATGGCATTATATCTGTTTTACCTTGACCCATGTTGACGTAGTTCAGCGTGACTTAGGTCACGCCGCAAAACCGAAACTAATTGGCATGTGAATAGAGGGAAAGTGTGAAGGAGAGTGGGGCAGGCTGGTCAGAGTCAGTTTAATCACTTTATTGTCCCAAATGAAAAACTTGATATGCAGTCAAGAGTGCAAGATAAAAAACACATTCAAACAACATACAAATAAATAAGACAACAATACAAAGACATGAGTACAAAAATGTTTGTGGTATACAATTGTTTACCACAAGAGCAATCTCAAAAAAGTGTGAAAATTAAGCCGAGCTATTGCACATGGAACAAAGACGTTTTTACTCCTATTCCTCTTGAACTCTGCGACCTGAGGGTGTTACGATTTCAGAGTGAAGGTGGTGGTTTGTGCAGTCTAATACAGATCTGGCCTTGCGGAGTGCTGGTCGTCTCGTGCTGCATTCACTTACAATCGGATATTAAAAAATTCACTTGCTTAAACGTCCGATGAGCCACAACTTTTCTTTGATTTTAAAACTGCCAACTGAAGTGGAAGCTGGGGTGGAATGGCTTTATCTAGGGTGGAAATTGCCACCCAATGCCACCGCGGTAGATCCGCCCCTGTAGGGGACACTGTACTATGACATTAAAGTCAGCCATTGACGTTGTTGATTCAGTCGCTGATAAAACATGTTCAAGGACAAAATTACTGGTGACAGTGTTTGCTTGTCTGTGTGGGTTTCAACCTGCATCTTTGTGTGTGTTTGACTGAAGCACACGTGTGTAACAACCCTCTGGCCTGTTTGGTTGTGACTTTTTACTGTTTTCTTGCAGGTTCATGGACTGTCCACTTGGGCTGACTCTCTCAATGTGCTTTTTGGGGGGTTCTTTATCATCTTCCCAACAACAACTGCACACCATATTTGCCACACATCCACTCACTAACACAACTGACATTACTGCCATCACTCTTTACATATCAGTTAATCTAAGTCCCTCCCTTTATTTCCCATGGCGCTTCAAACATTTATGACAAGGAACAGATGACAAAGAAGAAACAAAAAAAGGAGACAGAGTAGTTGTAATATGTACACATCAACATATCCACATCTATGCTTTTATCCTGTACGTGCATCAAAATGTCTATGTTTGCTTTTGTACAGTCCTACCATCCATGAGACCTGGTGCTGATGGATTCTGTGGTGCAGAACATCTAAACATCCTTGCCCAAAGCCTCAGACCTGATGAGGTAGGACAGTCCAGACATCAGTCATCAGCAGAGGTGGGTAGTAACGAGTTACATTTACTCCGTTACATTTACTTGAGTAAGTTTTTGAAAAAAATTGTACTTCTAGGAGTAGTTTTAAATCACTATACTTTTACTTGTACTTGAGTAGATTAGTGAAGAAGAAACTGTACTCTTACTCCGCTACATCAGGCTACACTGAGCTCGTTACTTTTCTTTTTACCTCTTTGGTATTCTACACGTCATCGTTTTTACCCCAGCGTACGTCTCATTTTAATGTTTTATTTTGACAGAGAGAAAGAGTCTTCCGCTGAAGGCTCTACCACGTGACTGTGTTTCACTAATCAAACGTTGTTGTGCAGTCACGTGACCATACTCGATCTCAGCGACGGGACAGGTCAGCGGACATGTGACCATTCAAAAACTCAACATCTAACCTGAGGAAACGTAGCGGTAGTTTTAATGTTTGCTGTGGATAGGTGGATGTTTGTCTTTTAGGTTACATACAGTATGTTTTACACATGCAGTATCCATCCAAATTTGATGTGACAAGTCTCTCACTTAAGCTATTTTGTAATTAATAAATTAATTTTAATTTATTTTATTGATTGGATGAACTATAATTTGCCTAAAGATTTTGTATTTTTGTCTGTCTGATTGATGCTTGTGTTAAGAAATAAATCAGACGTTACTCAACAGTTACTCACTACTTGAGTAGTTTTTTTCATCAAGTACTTTTTTACTCTTACTCAAGTAATTATTTGGATGACTACTTTTACTTTTACTTGAGTCAAATTATTCTGAAGTAACAGTACTTTTACTTGAGTACAATTTTTGGCTACTCTACCCACCTCTGGTCATCAGTCAGTGAATGCTTACACAAAAACAATTACGCACACTCTGCCTTGCTTTTTTTCTCAGCCCTCACCCTCAGAATGTCCTCCTAAGCAGTGCCATTTATAGCGAATTAACTCCTAACCCAGAAACATTTGACAGTGTGTCTGATTCATCTGTAAATATAACTGACCTTATTTCAGGAGCATTGATTTGTTTGTTCACTTCTTTATTCTGCTGAGTCACCAAGGGCAACTCACACGATTTAGGATGCTCTAAAACCAACAGAAAGGATGTTTAAGATACAGAAAACACAGAAAACGATGAGCTGGTTCTTCACAGGCCTAAACTACATTTACAGTATAAATGAGGCTGCTTCAGATTTAAACCCACCAGAAAACCTTGACTGGAGTGCAATTACAAAACCAGGTATGATGGAATAAACATCTGCCAAATCCATTTAGCTAATCCCCCCCCCTTGGGAACTCTATTTATTGTTAACCTTTGACCAAGTGGGTGGTGGTCCCAGTGTTGATTATCAACAATGGATGTCGGGACATTGGTATGGATCTATTTTTAACCACATAATTGCTGGTGGAGGTCATTTCCACTGTTTGGTCATAAAATGGTCTAAACAGATGTTGTTCCCAGTGGTGAATTCATGTTGTGTTCCTGTAGTTACACATCCCATTTCCCACTGGGACATGCAGCATTCCAGATATAAAGACATCATGTTTTCATATATACACATCAGCAGCGCTTCATGAACTTACACTTACAAAGACAAATATTTCCTAATTCTCAAGAGAGTACATGCTATGGGTGACCATTAGCTGACCCACTAGAGTGTGCGCCCCATGAGGTTCAAATCCAACCTGTGGCCATTTGCTGCATGTCGCCCCTTTTCTTTCGCCCCATTCCTGTCTTTAAGTTCTCCTGTCAATTAAAGGCCATAAAAAAGTACCTGCAGGTTTTTGAACAGGATTCAAATCTGCCCTTTTCACTGCGTGGCCTATAAAAATCTGTTCAGGTGTAATTCCTCTTTTATCATGTCTCTGTCATTTCACCTACAGGAAGTGCCAGTGAGCCGGATGAGGAGAACAGTTGATGAGTCAAAGACCAGCTGCCTGCTCCACCTCTATGCTGACCACCTTTACTACAAAAGGTTCAAGTCTGTTGAGGCTGTTGTGGCTCAGGTGACGGGTTCAAATCTTTTGTCTTTTAACATAATTTATTTATCTTGTGTCCACTTTGACAAGACATTATGTTTCATATGTGATACACACTTTCTTAACATGCTTGTATACATTCTATACTAACACAAAGAAAAGGTTTGAGCCAGCGTGTGTCCCCCACCATCAGAGTGAGGCACTGAGATGATGCCGATACCTGAGCATACCAGAGGACACAATGTACTCTGAAGCATTTCCAGTGCAATGGAACATTCAGCATCAAAACACAACAGGATTTCCTCAGCATCTGAGCTGAGGGTGCTTTGTTTATAACCCGACCATATGTGGGTTTGTAAGTGGACCCAAGTGCAGAACACAGACAGGATGCAAAAAGAGATTCACAGGTTTATTGTAATGTTATTTTAGACGGAGATGGGTTAGAAAAGGGGGATGACTGGAGAGTGTCAAGGTGGCGTGGCAGGCAGAGGAGCAGACAGGCAAACAGGAATCTCAGAGAAAAGAGAACAAACAAGCATTTACCTAGATAACAAGCACCCAAGGGAAAAATATACCTTAAAGATTCTACAGCTTGGCCTGAGGGTAGCTACCAATATGACTGGAACAACGGTCTGGCACAGAGTGGGAGAAAAGTCAGGGTTGATATGTTGGAGAGGTGATAAACAGATGAGCAGCAAAATGGGAATAACACACACACACACACACACACACACACACACACACACACACACACACACTGTCAGACACACAGAGGCAAACTGGGTGAATGGAGGACACAAGAGGAATGGGGAACACAGGAAAAAGCAAGGACAAGGCAGGGGCATGGCCAAATGGCCTTGTGAAATATTTTAGGATTTCTATGTTAATCTCCAATCATGGCTTAAACTTTTCTTTTTTTGGACCATTTTCTCCAATGACTAACATATACTAAGGAAAACAATTAGTTTTGAGGTAGTTCATTATTTATCATTGAGATATTCATCAACACAAATGACCAAGCTGTTGTTAGGCTGAATATAGTGCCACATGCCAGGGCCTGCATACACGCACACAGCTGTCACATGTCAGCAGTAGGGAGGAGGTTCAGAGCCTTCCCCTCTTTCTGAGAACATGGTTGCACCAGAAGTGATTGCAGGATTTTTAAAATGATTTGGCAAAGAGGGGCCCCAAGAACCTATCAGGGGGGACCAACTCTTTAAATACACACCTTAGTAGCACATGCATTGCAGACAGTTTTGCCAAATAAGGTTCTGTGCCAGCCAGGTGTAAAGGCCAGAGCCACCAGTTCACATGGTTGAACAAGCAGGACCAATCACCTTCTGTTCTTCAACTGCTCCCAGCAGCTCCAGTATGTACCTTCAGTATGAAGTAACAACTCTTTAAGATGCTAAGTTGATGAAGAAGAATGCATTTTAGATTTCCTGGATTAAACTGAACTTGTTTTTAGTGTTGGCTGACCTGCGGTGAACTCAGATTTGAGTGACTGGGTTAAAAGCTGCTTGCCTACTGGCGCGCCTGCATTGCCTCAGTGCATTAAGAAAGATAACAGTGATTTATCTATGTTGAAGTTTCTCTGTCTGAACAAAGCGCTCCTCTGGGGTCAGAGGTCACATGAGATGCTTTCTTGATTAGCCCTTCCTAGTTTAGCGACATACTGATGTGGGAATCCAGTGACATAAATTGAAAAACTTTCCCTTAATTAAAACCAATATTTTTTTTTATTAAATCTCTTTGTGAACAATCAACCTTATCAAGGTCAGTTATTAAGTATGTAAATCTGTTCTTAGCCGTTTTTTGTGGCCACACTGTTAAATCTCTCTGGCCTTTATCCTGCTGTCCGTCCTCCCCCTCACCTCTGAATCTCCTCAAATTATTTCCACCTTAAACACATATGCCTGTTGTTGTCCCTGGTTCAGTGCCAAACCTTTAAAATAAAAATAATGATAAAATAAACTAAGTGATGCTTTGATGTGCTCTTTTAGTGTTAATAGACAAGATGCTGTCAATCAATCACAGGCTTGGCTGAACTGTTAAATATTTCCTTGTTAAATAACAGGAAATTACTGACAGCAGGGTTACCATTATTTTTACCATTATAGTTACTTTAACAGTTAATTCCTGTTAATGTTTTGTTTACAGGAATTTGATGTTAAATCACCATTAATTTTGTTTCCATTAAATATTGCTTTTTAAGCCATTGTTAATTATTTTATCATAGTAATGTGTACCACTCTTTGTAATAGACATATTCTAGCATGAGTTAATACAAAAATAGGCGTAATACATCACATAACACTTAAGTGAAAGAAAACTATCTAGTTCCGTGTTGAATTAACTTTTTTATTGTAATACAAACACTGAAAGGTAAATACTTACAAATGTAGGCACACATACAGTAGATCACAGAAAAATATAAAATATATCATGTTAATTGCTGACATCTAAAACACCATGGGCTCTATTTTAACGATCTAAGCACATGGCGTGAAGCGCCTGGTGTAGGTGCTTTTAGGGCGTGTCCAAATTCACTTTTGCTAGTTTGACGGCGGAAAAAAGGGTCCGTGCACCGGCGCATGGTTCAAAAGGGTTGTTCTTAGTGTCTTCATTAATCACAGTTGTGTTCCGTGCGTAACATGCAATAAACCAATCAGAGTGTCCTCTCCCATTCCCTTTAACAGCCAGGCGTGTTTGTACCTTGGCGCATTGCTATTAAGATGGTGGATTTGCACCGTAATATTTTTATTTGTAATCTTTTGCATGTGTGTGTAACAAGCATAGTGTGTGCGTGCTGTGCACGAGCCTAGGCAAATTTTACTAATGTGCTGTTAATATAACAATGACTTAAAATAAATTACTTTAGACCAAGGATTTTGTTGGTCAATGGCGCAATCTCTTCCCGCTACCTCAAGATTGCAATACGCCCAGAATGCACCTGGACACACCTCCTGTAAGACCAGCATGCCCATGGGCACCAAGGGGGTAAGCCTCTCCTCTGTAAGCATAGCTCCCATGGCACCATTTTAATGCTACAAAGCCATTACCCAGGCCCAGACGGTGGGCTCGTGAGCGAGCGTCTGGTGGCCGGGTTTGCCACGGAGCCCGGTCGGGCACAGCCCGAAAAAGCAAGCAACGTGGCACTTCTCCCTCCAGCCCATGGGCCCACCACCCGTGGGAGGATCCAAAGGGGTCGGGTGCGCTGCTATATGGGTGGCAGCGAAGGTCAGGGGCTTCGACGGACCAGACCCGGGCGGCAGAGGCTGGCTCTGGGGACGTGGAATGTCACCTCTCTGTGGGGGAAGGAGCCGGAACTTGTGCGGGAGGTGGAGCGCTACCAGTTAGATCTGGTGGGGCTTACCTCTACGCACAGTCTCGGTTCTGGAACCGTACTCCTGGATAGGGGTTGGACTCTGTCCTACTCCGGAGTTGCCCGGGGTGTGAGGCGCCGGGCGGGTGTGGGGATACTCACAAGCCCCCGGCTGAGCGCCGCTGCGTTGGAGTTTACCCCGGTGGACGAGAGGGTCGCCTCCCTACGCCTGCGGGTGATGGGGGGGAAAACTCTGACTGTTGTTTGTGCATATGCACCAAACAAGAGTTCGGAGTATTCGGCCTTCTTGGAGACCTTGAATGGAGTCCTGTATGGGGCTCCAGTAGGGGACTCCATAGTTCTACTGGGGGACTTCAATGCACACGTGGGCAATGATGGAGATACTTGGAGAGGCGTGATTGGGAGGAACGGCCTCCCTGATCTAAACCAGAGTGGTTGTCTGTTGTTGGACTTCTGTGCTAGTCATGGATTGTCCATCACAAACACCATGTTCGAACATAGGGATGCTCATAAGTGTACGTGGTACCAGAGCACCCTAGGCCAAAGGTCAATGATCGATTTTATAATCGTTTCATCTGATCTGAGGCCGTATGTTTTGGACACTCGGGTGAAGAGAGGGGCAGAGCTGTCAACTGATCACCATCTGGTGATGAGTTGGGTCAGGGGGTGGGGGAAGACTCTGGACAGACCTGGTAAGCCCAAACAGGTAGTGCGGGTAAACTGGGAACGTCTGGAGGAGGCCCCTGTCCGACGGACTTTCAACTCACACCTCCGGCGGAGCTTTTCGTGCATCCCTGTGGAGGCTGGGGGCATTGAACCTGAGTGGACAATGTTCAAAGTTTCCATTGCTAAAGCTGCGGCGGCGAGCTGTGGTCTTAGGGTTTTAGGTGCCTCAAGGGGCGGTAACCCGCGAACACCCTGGTGGACACCGGTGGTCAGGGAAGCCGTCCGACTGAAGAAGGAGTCTTTCCGGGATATGTTGTCTCGGAGGACTCCGGAGGCAGTTGCAGGGTACCGACGGGCCCGAAGGGCTGCAGCCTCTGCTGTGACAGAGGCAAAGCAGCGGGTGTGGGAGAAGTTCGGAGAAGACATGGAGAAGGACTTTCGGTCGGCACCAAGGTGCTTCTGGAAAACCGTTCGCCACCTCAGGAGGGGGAAGCGAGGAATCATCCAAGCTGTATACAGTAAGGATGGGACGTTGTTGACCTCAACTGGGGAGGTAATAGAGCGGTGGAAGGAGCACTTTGAGGAACTCCTAAATCCAGCTGACACACCCTCTGTGGTAGAGGCAGAGCTTGAGGATGATGGGGGATTGTCATCAATTTCCCTGGTGGAAGTCGCTGAGGTAGTCAAACAACTCCACAGCGGCAAAGTCCCAGGGATTGATGAGATCCGTCCAGAAATGCTGAAAGCTCTGGGTGTGGAGGGGATGTCTTGGTTGACACACCTCTTCAACATTGCGTGGAAGTCTGGGACGGTGCCTAAGGAGTGGCAGAACGGGGTGGTGGTTCCCCTCTTCAGAAAGGGGGACGAGAGGGTGTGTGCCAATTATAGGGGTATCACACTTCTCAGCCTCCCTGGTAAAGTCTACTCCAAGGTGCTGGAAAGGAGGGTTCGGCCGATAGTCGAACCTCGGATTGAAGAGGAACAATGCGGATTCCGTCCTGGCCATGGAACAACGGACCAGATCTTCACTCTCGCAAGGATCTTGGAGGGGGCCTGGGAGTATGCCCAACCAGTCTACATGTGTTTTGTGGATCTGGAGAAGGCGTATGACCGGGTCCCCCGGGAGAAATTGTGGGAGGTGCTGCGGGAGTATGGGGTGAGGGGGTCCCTTCTCAGGGCCATCCAATCTCTGTATGACCAAAGCGAGAGCTGTGTCCGGGTTCTCGGCAGTAAGTCGGACTCGTTCCAGGTGAGGGTTGGCCTCCGCCAGGGCTGCGCTTTGTCACCAATCCTGTTTGTAATATTTATGGACAGGATATCGAGGCGTAGTCGGGGCGGGGAGGGGTTACAGTTCGGTGGGCTTGGGATCTCATTGCTGCTTTTTGCAGATGATGTGGTCCTGATGGCATCATCGGTCTGTGACCTTCAGCACTCACTGGACCGGTTCGCCGCCGAGTGTGAAGCGGCTGGGATGAGGATCAGCACCTCTAAATCTGAGGCCGTGGTTCTCAGCAGGAAACCGATGGAGTGCTTTCTTCAGGTAGGGAGTGAGTCCTTACCCCAAGTGAAGGAGTTTAAATACCTTGGGGTCTTGTTCGCGAGTGAGGGGACGATGGAGCGTGAGATTGGTCGGAGAATCGGAGCAGCAGGTGCGGTATTACATTCTATTAATCGCACCGTTGTGACGAAAAGGGAGCTGAGCCGGAAGGCAAAGCTTTTGATCTACCGGGCAATTTTCGTTCCTACCTTCACCTATGGTCATGAAGGCTGGGTCATGACCGAAAGAACAAGATCCATGGTACAAGCGGCCAAAATTGGTTTCCTCACTGTTAAATGTTTCTGTTTATTTACACCCAAATCTCTATCTGAAATAACATACAGTATTTTTTTGCATTCTGGGAAGGAGCATAGAAGAAGGCATTTGAACCTGCAACGAACACACGGAGATCCAAAACGGAAAATCACAATACTCCTTTTAGTCACACAGTAATAATTTCTTTAAAGTTATCCATCCATCCATCCATCTTCATCCGCTTATCCGGTATTGGGTCGCGGGGGCAGCAGCTCCAGTAGGGGACCCCAAACTTCCCTTTCCCGAGTCACATCAACCAGCTCCGACTGGGGGATCCCGAGGCGTTCCCAGGCCAGGTTGGAGATATAATCTCTCCACCTAGTCCTGGGTCTTCCCCGAGGCCTCCTCCCAGCTGGACGTGCCTGGAACACCTCCCTAGGGAAGCGCCCAGGAGGCATCCTTACCAGATGCCCGAACCACCTCAACTGGCTCCTTTCGACGTAAAGGAGCGGCGGCTCTACTCCGAGCTCCTCTCGGATGACTGAGCTTCTCACCCTATCTCTAAGGGAGACGCCAGCCACCCTCCGTGGCTTAAGTGTCTCCTGCATCCAAGATGCCAAAGGGCCAAGGTGCTGCATATGTGTTGTCAAACTAAAGGCAATATTATGTTCTTTTGTGTTTTGTCTAGCTGAGTTTTGAAGTTGCAGTGGGTTGAGCTCCAAGGCCTCGTAAACCTCATAACCTACAAAGTAAAAGAAACGGGATGTTATCGACTATTTTGTCACATAAATGTATGTTTTTCTCAGGTTGCCTCCTACATGCGAGCTGTGAATGACATCTACGACAAAGTGGAATTTGATGGAATCAAGCTGATCAACTTCAAAGTGAAATCCCTCCATGTAAGATCCTTCTGCACTCAAACAAGGACACGATTGTGCCAAATCTTCAGCACTTCAGGTCTTTGATAACTCCAGTAACCAGTAATCCTAGCTTTCACACATTTAATTTTAATTACACAAGATGATTTGGCCAATCCATCACTCTCAGATGGTGAGTATACTGTATGTCTTCTTCTACCAGTGAGAATTAAATTCTCAGCCTCAAAAGGATTTAAAATGACTAAATACAATGCTTACTTTCTTAGAGCCGCAGAGGAGCATGTCATTGTTTGAATCATTGTGTGTCAAGTGAGCTCCTTCGCAGATATTTGATTCAACAGTGTGTTTGCTGGTCTCTCTCCAGGTGATGACAAAGGAGGATAGAAAGGATCCTCTGTACCCTCTTTACATTGGGCCTGAGAAACTGTTGAGTCTGTACTCTGAGAAGAACTGGGACAGCTTCTGTCTGTCCTATCTGCTAACTGACAGAGACTACAGTGGGTTGCTGGGGCTCGCCTGGGAGGGCAAACATGGTGAGTCAGACTCAATGTGACACACGGAAATCACATTTACAAACAGCACAGATACTATACCGTGATTTGCATATCTGTATCAGAGCACATAGGTCAATACGGTGTCCTCAACTGTTTTGGCCGACCTACATTGAAAAGACATGTAGATAAGGTATTAGGAATACATTCTGAGATTACTTTATTTTAGCTTGGAGCACTTTGCCATAAAACAACAGGTTGATTAAGAAAAGTAGTCACACACATTTATTATAATGGCACTCTATGCCTTAGTCGAGACCTTTTTTTGGGGTTGAGTTAAATTCAGCTTGAATTTAACAGCATGAAATTGACAATAAAAATACTTTTTTTGCACAATGCTGCCTGTCTTGTTCAACTGGGTCAAAGAAGGAGTAAATAAGGAGCAACAGATGTACAAACTGCAGTAAAAATAAATGCAAGCCTTCCTTAGTTTTCCTGGATCATGTGATGTTGAAGCACACATGAGTTGCCAGAATATAACAGATCATAATGCAGGCCTTCTATACAAGCAGTGTTTTGGTTTGGGAGACCAAAAGAAAAACGTGAGTGACCTCCTCAATTAACAATCCCCAGTGGTAGACGACACTACCTTACCCTCTGCTGTTTTAGGCTAAAATTTGTAAATGTCATTAACAGACGACATTATGGACATGTTTACTTTCTTTTAATTTTATTTATATTATTTACAGACAAAATCAAAATCACAAAAAGATTCCAAAAATAAATCATGCTTTTCAGCTCTGTTGACAGACTTTCTGCGTGTAGTGTTGGGACATATATATATATATATATATATATATATATATATATATATATATATGTTGGGAATTGTTGAAGTAGGAGGTTCTCCTTCATTTAGACCCAGCTTTTGATTGGCTAAACTGAGGGGTGTGAGACCACACCACCACAATGACATGTGGTTAAGGAGCAATGAACCTTTGACACTCACACACACAAAGAAGACACATAGGACACACCACTCTCAAATGTCTTAGTGAGTGTTGCTGACTGCATTCCACAGCATGATAGCCATGGTGACATCTCAAGTGAGGCGGACACACACACACACACACACACACACACACACACACGCACACACACTCCTACACACACATGCATTGTGGATTCATAGTGGCAGTAACATTGTTGACACTTTTCAGTCTCACGTGAGACTGAAGAAGAATGAGCAAAAACGTGGATAATGTTTGACCTCCAGAAACAGAAACACTCAACCTCAGTTTCTGCATAACTCACTTTCACCAGTTTATTACTGGTCTTGGGAAATAGAAGGCGCATTAACCATGGGATCATAAACTCAAAGACCCCAATGACACTCATGATGCACCGTGCACACACATGCTCAAACACAGCTGCCATCAATCACTTTGACCTCCTCCTCTAACCTATCTTAGTTGTGTGTTCATACGTCAATGAAGGACAGGGGTTGGAGTTTTTTCACCAGTAACATTCCTTCTTCTCCTGAGACTAATTGAGGAACTAATTGTAATTTTCCACACAATAATTTTGCGGTTGATGTCGTATTGGGCTTGTGGGAGTACACACTCATAAAGACTAAAATAACAGTTACCATAAGTATATGAGTGATTCTTTACCTATGGTACTTTTCTTGTCCCTGGATGAAATAATGAAAACTAACATTTTTGTTTTTGTCAAACTTACTTCACCCTAAGGGGAACTTGTAAAAAATGTATCATGGTTCAATCATTCTTTTTATTATATGATATGAGCCCTTTTATGCATGGTTTTTACTGTTTTCCTTCTGTCCCTAAGCCAGACTTTGTATCTTCAACCTTGCTTAATTCCAAATTAAATATTTAAATAATGTAGATTTCAAGAACAAATGTTAAAATTATGTCTATTTAAATTATACATATTATATATTGCTATATTTATTCACATTTTCCTGTATTTTTCATAAGTCGAACCCCTGTCCCTTGGGTTCACCGTCATTTCCACCACACTGTACAAAATAGACTCCTGGGATCATTGTTTTAGGGTTGTATACTTAGTAACACTAAGTACTACCATGTCTTTCATTGATGGCTAGCACTATGGAAAGTTCCATGAATATGAACTAGGTCTGGGTTAAAATAATCGGTTCTCCAATTAAAATGTATCCTCTAATCTAATATAAAAGATATAAAAAACCTAAATCAATTACTAAATCCATCTTTCAATATAAGCCTTTTTATCATGGATGTATAACCCAACAGAAACATTTTGGCGGTCAATTTTTAATGTAAACATTAACCTGGTGCATTATAAAAAATATTTAAAGGTTGGTTCTTCCTTGTACAATTTACAACATGAGTTCTCCGAAAAACTCTTTTATATCCAAGCATGAATTGTAGTGTAAGCCACTCCGTTGGGATTGATCATTGTCCGAAAAACCTCCAATGGCTCAGAGCGTGCAGCAGCATGACCATGTAGAGAAGTCCGTTTTCTTGACGTACACAAATACTTGAAATTCAAAGACCACACTGCGACCCAATGAGCACCAAGTGTTCAGAGCTGGACAAAGCTAACCTTAGCTGCCTGCAGAGCTCAGGTCCAAATGCATTCATCTCATTATTTGACACTTTGGTATCATTTAACATGACTGTACATTATAACATGTATTGGTCAGAAATGACGAGAAAATAGTGTGTTCTCTTTAAAGATCTTGAAGGAAACCAAAACGTTGTGACAATGTATTTCTTTCCCTAAATGTGCAGAAAACTAAGGACATGTGCATTGATTTTAGACACAAACCTACTAAAATCAACCAAAATATCATTATCAAGGGATAGACTGTAGACTCTGCTGAAACCTATAAATATCTTGGGACTATAGTGAATAACAAGCTTAAATTTACTTTCCACATTGAAGTTTTATGCAAATAAAACAGCCCAGCAGCGTCTGTCATCATGTCAACAAATCTCTTATGATTCTTTTTACAGATCTTATATTGAATCTTTCTTGACCTTCTCTCTTCTCTGTTAGTTCGGTGACCTTAACATCAAGTCCCAAACTGCACTAAACAGAGTTGTGAAGATAAACAACAACCGTTTAACAGACCTGTTTCATAGACAGACAATTAGGAAAGCTAATGCTATTCTCTCTGACTGAATTTCAGTTCTTGCCCTTGTGCTCCTGTCTCCGATGTCCACCTCTCAGGAGCAACAGACATAAGTACTCCTTTATACCTGCAGCTATATTTCTCTTGCGGGCCAGGGGAGAAGTCAAACTTGAATTTGGTGTCTACTCTCTAATTTCCGTATTTCTTGCTTAGTTATTTATTTTGTAGTTTGTTGACTTTTTGCTGAGGATGTCCGAGACATTGACAAAGGGGATGGTGATGTAATGAATGCTGATGTTGCTGCTGATGTTGATGATGTTGACTTCATAAGGCTGATATACACTCTTCCTAAATGCTGCTACCCACGCACCCACGCTCAGTAATCTTGCTATTTCTTTGTACTGTAACTGCTGGCTTCCAGTTTGTTTGTTTTTGTTCAGGCTCACTCTTTTTTGTCTTAGTACTTTTGTTAGTCTTCCAGAGCATCCACTGCACTTTTCCGAGAACTGTGGTCAGTGTTATTAGCGGTCACATCGCCCACTGTGTCTGTTTTTGTTGTTAAAGGTGTTATTTAGTCAGTGTTAACCTTGTTTATCCAAGGAAAGACCTTCACCCCTTTACTATTACTTGTTATTAAACCGTGTGTGTGTGTGTGTGTGTTTGTGTGTGTGTGCGTGTGTGTTTTCCTGTTTTTCTATGATGTTAATTGATACTGTATGACCAAATATTTCTTTAAGTAGGTGTTACTGGGTGTATGTTTTCTACTTCTGTGTGTCTTAGTATTTGTTTACTCCTTAGGGTGAGTGTGTGCATTATGTGCACATGATCTGGAGGCTCGCTTGTTTCTTTTGACTGTGTTTGTACAGCGAGCTAATAATAGGAGTCTTTCATTGCATCTCCTTGCTGTAGCAAAGACAAGAGGGAGGAGGGGACAAAATCGTAGCCCCTCTCTGCTCGCCCTGCCAAAAACCACAGCACTGTCTTCCAAAGTAAGCTCTTTCTAGGAAACCCAGCTCCTTGAATAGCCCACTGGGGGGAGGGGGGGAGGGACTTTATGTCAAAAGCTAGGAATGCTGGAGAAATGAATGCATCCAGAATTTGTGATTACAATGGCTGGGGGGGTCTTTCCTGACAGTTGGCTGATATAAAACTGCTCTCCTTATACTGTTAGCAGTAAGGAGTACAGTTTATGACAGTTTTATGTTTTCCCCTGAAGTTAAAATAATTTAAATGTGCTTTCTCGTTTCTGGCAAAAACCATCATGTGATGTCAACACCAAGGAATAAAATAAGAGGCTCAGATTATTGGATTGTCACAGGCAGCGTCCTTCACGTGACATGACGGTAGTGTGCCTTCTGCCTTCGCTCCTATTCCCTATAGTACCCTCATTGTTTCTACAACACCACAGATAAAGGGCACTGGTTTTTGTTTATCAACCTCTAACTGTCCCTCGCTGTTCCTGGACGTCACACTTACGCCCACTGTGTAACAAAAACATGCCGGTTGAAGATCCAGATGCCCTCGACTGGTTCCCACAGTCCTCAATGACACCTAGTGAACTCAGATTTCTCTGAAACAGGCGCTAAATTTCTTTAACAGACGTACACCTAATGAGCTATACCCCCTTAAAATGGTACATTGTGTAAGAGGTGTTACATAAAATTCATGTGACTGCATGGGAACAAGGACAACCGTACAAGGGCACAGATGGGAGAACCAATGAAGAGAGAGGATGGACACATAGAGATTACTCCCACTGATTGAAAGAGTTGGTGATGGCAATAAGTGCTGAGAAAATAATGCTGGATGAGGAAGAGCACGAATAGACATAGCTGTGGATGTTGTTAGGTAGTAATTGGTCAGTTTCTTAGGCTTAGATTAGAGGTATAGGTGGTTAGCGTCTTCTCAGGTTCAGTATTTGGTAGATTTGTGGCCCATACATTAAGAATGATTGACCCCATTTAAGTGTGAGATGTTATGAATGGTCTTATTTTAATAACACAAAAATGAAACAGAACAAATATATGACAGATCAGGTCTAACCATCAATACACAACCAAAGATCAGATGATAAAATAAAAATAGAAAAAGAAAAGGATGAAAAAGAAATTGCTAATAAATAAATGAATTAATCAAAACAAACAATAATAGTAAAGTGCTTGAGCTTCCTTCCTTATTCACAAATCAATTGTTCAACAAACACAATGCTCTCTCAGAGTAATCAGAGTGATGAAAAAAAGGAAACAATAGAAACAATAATACCCATTAAAAATTGGCCAAACAGCCAATATTTACAACTCCCCATTAGTCTGTCCTCCTTATTAAATACAAAACTGCTCACCATCCTTCAGTTTTAATAAACCTTTCCCACCTTTTAAGTATTGCATTTACAATCAATCCTTCCAAATTATAGTAAGTAATCAGATAAGTAATATAACATGAATGGTCTTTTTAAACCACCTAAACTTTATTCAAATCCATGGGCAGTCACTCCAAGGAACCTTGTCACAGGTGCCCATTTTGATCAGTAGGACCATAAAAGCAGTCCTCTGGCTGGCTAGCTGAAATATGATGTCACAACCTAGACATCCATCCAGCCATGTGAACGTGGCCAGCTGTTTGTAATTGTGGGAACGGCTTTCAGGGACATTACATAAACCCGAAGGCAGATGGAGACCATTGGAGGCCAAATGGCTTTGCAGGCTTTGATGTGAAACTAGAGAAGCTCAGCAGATCTGTTGGTCTTTCTGCAACTCCCCGTCCCTGGGCCTCAGAGGTAGATAATGCTTCAGTAGCAAACATTGTTGGTTTAAGGTATTTCCAGTAGCACAAGGTCAGTTATGCAACCATACTGTATATAAAGTGACAAGTGGGTATGTTTTAGATAAGTCTTTACATTATATAAGGTATGTAATTTACTCTAACTAAACTCCATGTTCATCCTCTTATCTGTGTGCAGGTAACTGGGGAGGAATATGTTCACAGCAGACCACCCAACATAATGGCCAGACCTCTAGCCTGAACACAGGTCTGGTCACAATTCAGAACTACGGACAGTTCCTGCCTCCACGACACGTCCAGTTGACCCTCGCTCATGAACTCGGTCACAGCCTGGGATCCCCGGTCAGTCGTTGTATACAAAATACTAACAACATGTATCTGATACTGAATAAAGAGGGGGCCTTTAAAGTGGCTCAATCAAACCAAACACACGTTTGCAGTGATTACTGCACCCAATATATCCCATGAATTGGATACGTTTTATGCTCAACATTCATGTAGACTAATTTGCATGTAATATTTCAACATTCTTCAGCACACATAGAGATTACACCATCTACAACAAAAATGTGGGGAAGTTTAGGGAGAGAGGTTTAGACAAGATCAATGTCCGAAATCACTGATATTGCAAAATGTAGAGTCTATTTTAGGATGGATTTTCCTTTTAAAATGTTGTTGTTCATTCATTGTATATCAGTTTTTTTCACACCAAACATTGAAACGACCCATGGCAGAATATTCACAGGTCTATTAATACAATTAAAGCTGTGGTAGGCACTTTATTTTTGCTGTCGTTGGGCAAAGATTCTTACTTACTAAGTACTTTCAGAATATTGTACTTTAAGTGGTCGTATTTAGAGTTATTCACCTCCTGTGGGCTCTATATTCAGGCATTAGATAATCTAGTCGTAATAGAATTTGGTCAATCATAGGTCATTTCAGAGAAAGAGAGCATTCCTAGTGTTCCAGTTGCAGGATCCTGCTATTGTGAGAGCTTGTTAAATCAACAGGCTTACTAGGCATTCCCATTGAAAGGCGTCATTGTTAATATTATTAGTAACACCTGTGATTTTCTACCATAAAATGTCAAAAATGTCCACTGTGTAAAAGGTCTAAGGGCTCAACTAAGGCCATTTTTGGAGCCATGATTCAGAAATTTGTTAAACTTTACTAGTTTTACCCTGAACCCCTTTTGGTGCCCCAGTGAACCAATAATTTAAACACTTGTCTAGTCTATCATAAGACCATGTGAGTTGCGTGCTGAATGATAAGTCAACATGAAAAATCCCTGCGATTTAAAAGTTAGACTAAACTTGCATATTCTCACATGCATGGCTGTTCACACTGCACCGGAACAAATTTGTGAATGATTCACTCATGTGGGCATGAAAGACCTTGGCCTGTATTAACTGGTTTGTTTCATAGAAACTCTTGGCTCAGCCTCCCTGGATAATCTGAAATAAGACAACAGGAGGATCTCTGATTTCTTTCTCTCTCCGTTATTCTCTGTTTGCCTCTTCCAACATAACAACACACAGCTCATGTATAATGCACCTCTCTATGTGTGATGGCCGCTAACACCTGCAACCTTTCTCCCACTGCCCAAAATGCCAGCAGCGTTTTTCACCCCCGCCCTCTGCTATTCACACTTCCACAGACCAAAGAGTCCCCTGAAGCGTTCCTGAGCAGATTAGTTCTGCTAGACCCTGCAGGCTTTTTACAAGTTAAACTACCGCAAGTTCTAGTGTCCTGGATCCTGGAGGCATGTCTCATTGTTTCCTGACCGGACAGGCTGGAAGAGATCTGAACATGTGCTTCACCTAATGTGTGCAGCAGGCATGGTGAAGCAAAAAAGAGGGGTGGGCTGTGGTGCAGAGTGAATTCTGTGTAAAGGGCTGCTTTGGCCTTTGGCCTACTTCCCTTGCAACCACACATGCACGCAGTGGATTTTAGAGTTGTGTGCTATGGATCAATTTGCTGCTCAGGAGAATGGTTATATATATATTAATACATGTAAATAGAACTGATTTCCTTCTTTGTTGTCTCAATCCTTCCATTCATTTCATTTAGTTGTTACTATTGTATTTGCTAACTTGCATGTACCCTAACCCTCTCTTTTTTATTAATAAGACTATCTATAAATGTTTTTAAAAAATAGTGACAATTTTAAGAATTTGCCAAACCCAATTTCTGGTCAAAAACCCCAGTTATTCAGTTTACAATTGTGTATGATGAATAAAAGCAGCAAATGTGAGTAGTTGGAACAAGATCATGCTTAGCATTGTCACTTGAATAAATCGATTTCAATCGATTAATCAATAACTATTTGTTTTACCTGTACCTGAAATGTATAATGTGTTTTCACAAACACAGAAATGCACAAAACAAAATACTGTAGCTTACAGGAATTACAAGCCACAACACCAGAGAAAGCTAGACTGAACTTTGAATTTGCCATAACATCTAATTAGTTAATGTCTGTGGTATCAGCATTTCTAAAACCACTACAGTTGTCAAGAAGTAAACAAGAAGGGCAGGGAATTTGAAGATTGACAGAGTACTGTACGGATACCGTATTTGCCTGTACTTTAGTGTTCTTCCTTTTCTTACTGCTTTCCGCTGTTTTGTTGTCATTATGGCTGCAGCAGTAAATGTAAATCACTATGTGGTACGAAACAGTAAATGACAAAAAGAAAACAAATGTACTATTTGTATGAAACAACTCCAACATCGGCTGTGAGATGCAGCTATGTTAACCCCTAGAGCTACAGATACTGACAGTACTGAGAAATATTAAAGACTATAACATTCCATCCATTAAACTAATCAAGAACAGATGCAGAAAAATACCCACATCAAAACATGTTCCATGCTAATTTCAAGCCCATTGCTTGGCCTCTTAATCCACCATTTAGTTTGGCATCCAGAGAGCACCTGTTCCAGAAAATGTTTCACAAATAATCTCTGTTATGTTCACAGTGTCCCACATGTAGAACAATACATTCCTCTGCTGTTTCATGGCCATCAGATTCCAGGGAAATCTTTTGACTGCATAAATGATTTCTTTTAATTTGAAAATATAACAAAGATAACTTTAAAAGTCACAGAAAACTGTGTTTTACCTATTCAGAAAGGGCCTGTAAAATAACTGTCCATGCCTGTGATGATGGCCTATAACAACGATGAAAACAAATGTTTTTTTCCCCTGCTGTTTTTGTATTTGACTGAGTACTTTTAATGGAAATGTCCAAATAACTACTTTCACTCAGTGTGAAAAACACAATTTCAAAGTTCATTTCTGCTGTTTTGTCTGTGTTCCAGCACGATGAGGGATCAAACTGTGGAAACCTCGGCTCCAGCGGCGGTAAAGGCAGGTATCTGATGTTCCCTCACGCCACAGACAATGTGCGTGAAAACAACGATAAGTTGTCGCCCTGCAGCATCAAACACATCAGCAAGATCCTGAAGCTGAAGAAGGACGAGTGCTTTGTGGGTAAGGAAGAAAAGATGGGTCCTGCTGAGTCGGCGGCCTAATGTTTACACTGTGCATTCCTTACTAGTTATAAATTGAGTGTGTGTGTGTATTTAATTGTGTTTGTTTATCAGCATGTCTGTTCTTTCTGGCCAGTCAGTGATCAGCCCATCTGTGGAAATCAGATTGTCGAGGAAGGAGAGGAGTGCGATGTCGGACACAATGAGGCAGACCTCTGCTGCTTCAGTGCCAAACAGCCTGTAGGAGTTCGGTGTCACCTCAAGCCTGGGAAAATCTGCAGGTACACACACCACCAGAGTGTGCACAAAAGCTTCAAGAATGGACATTTACACATTTCTAACTTAGGTGTATCAGAAGAATTTAGATGATGCATCTGCATGCAGATTTGTTCTGATCCTGTTCTTATCATTTTTTATTAAAATAGCAGCACACCACATTCAATTCAACAATTTTTGATGGTGATGGATCTTCTTGTTGTGTCTTTGTTTTGTTTATATGTGGCTTTCACGTTTATCTTTGTGTTTGATGCTTTCGCTCAGTCCGAGTCAAGGCCTGTGCTGCGGACAGGACTGCGGGTTTAAGCCGGTGGGTCAGACCTGTAATGAGGAGACAGACTGTCAAAGAAAGGCTGTGTGTTCAAGCCTCTCCCCGGTCTGTCCCAAGCCAAGCGCCAAGGAAAACCTCACTGTCTGCAGTCAGGGGACGCGTGTCTGCTTGAACGGGGTGAGGCAGCCCCATCCACCACACCGCCGTGTGACTCAATATGGTTCAACTACATTGCCTACTAAAACAGACATCCATTTATTTCCATTAATTTTTGGTTGAAGTGAGGTAATGAATATTCATATGTTATTGTATATATGCTATTTTGAAACTGATTCAGTGCCATGTGAAGGGTTTCCTGTTTATTTATCAGCTAACATTTTGTTAAAACTCTTCTGGATTCAAGTAGAGGCTTCACTGTCTAATGAGTATACTCACCATTCACTGAATTTGGAAATAAACAACGTATTACAGCACAGCGTTACTTAGAAAAGACCTCTAATTCACGTTACACCAGACAACAGTGTGTGACTCCATAAAAGTTTGATCTTCACCAGATTTCCTTTATCGTTAAATGTCCTCTGGTGATAGTCCTCTTAGCAGGAGAGGCGAGGGATTTATCCCAGCTGTGTTTTTGATATATTACTCTCCAAATGTGCAAAGTGTGCTATCCCCTGATGACCTCATCCACAAACATGGAACATATATACTCCAAAATGAAGGTGGAGTTTTAGTTATGGTGTTCAAATGAATCATAAATTATGCTGACTCACTTTCAGCAGAAGGCTCAAATCTTTCTTAGAATCAAAGGAACAAAAAATAGGAAAACTGACTCCCTCTGTACAAATAAACAGAGGTAAACACAAATTTTGGTTCACTTCTTCAAAACACTTTTGAAAAAAATAAAAGATTAAAACATCCAAAATGTGTTCCCAGTCTAGGTAAATATATATAATTGTTCAGTGGATTGCAATATAAACAAACAATGTTATAATATTTGGAAACATAAGGAAAAATACCTTAAAGAGTAACTTAGAGAGATTCAGATTGGTGGAAGCGGGGTTATATGAGGCTACTTGTCCATAGTCACTCAGGTGAATCCGAACTAACCCTTTAACACCAAATTCACTCAATAACACAAACTAAATAACCCATCTAGGAAGCGGTAGACTTGTTCAGCAAGGTAAAATTAGTGATAGGAGTCTGGTTGCTTGTGGCTTTGAATAGAGCTTCAATGGAAAGGTGAAAATATTCTAAATATAGCCTACACTTGAACTAATATTGATTAGGTGTGCAGTAGGTAATAAAATACAGTGACTATGGATAAGTACCTCATAAAACCCCAAATCAAAAAAAAATATATCCCTTTAACACTAGGCTAAAAGCAGTGTATCACTGTAACTCTGGTCCAAAGTTTCAAGTCAGTTTGCGTGTGGTCCTAAGTGCACTTTGTTGCACCTGTAACCACACCCAACAGTGATGTCACGATATAAGCTTAATTTCCTCAGCTTCATCTAGACCAAGGGATGTCTAAACTTAACAAAGTGCTTCTGGTTCTCTCTGCAGGTCTGTGCGGAGTCCGTGTGTGTGAAGCACAGCCTGCAGCAGTGTAACTGTCCAGGAGACTCCATGAAGGAGAAATGCCACATGTGCTGTCAGCAGCCTGGTAACTAGCCAATGTCCTGTACTGTACTACTGAGAAATGTGTTTACACTTTGTGTCCCAACATGTCAGCCTGTGTCAATTTTTATTGAGGTTTACTTTTTCTATTACATGCCCTCAAAATTATCACAAGAGACAACATCTGACATAATGGTCGATGTACACAATATAACATGAAGTTTGGTAGCTGTGTTTCAAAGGCAATTCATCTTTTGAATTACTTTGTTTCTTTCTTATTGCAGAACAATTACAACCAAAGACAGAATGTTTAAATTATATACAGTACATAATGGCTTTAAGTACATATATGATATGTATGTGTTATGGTATATTTTAATGGTATTTTCTCTGTACCAATGGCAGATAAGCCTGAGACGTGTGCTAGCACCACTTCTTCCGTGCTATCTCGTCACTTTCAAAAGAAGGCACTGCCGTTGGTTGGCGGAGCTCCGTGCTCAAGGAACCAAGGATACTGTGACAAATTCCATGTGTGTCGTCTGCTGGATGCAGACGGCCCCATCGCAAGACTGAAAAACTCATTTCTCAAATTCGAGGAATTCGATGACATAGCAGAGTGGATGAAGGTAAAGGTTTCCTACGATAAGTTTGATAACACATGTACGTACATAAGATAACAGCACATGTGAAATGATGGAGGGTATCACAGGTTGAATTCATAAGCAATGAAATGCACCCATACTTAATTTGATACATTCAGGGGGTTTTAGTTAGTCTTAGTTTGCTGACTCTTCTCTACTTGAGCAACCAAATACTACATTTTAGCATTTACCATTATAGAGTAATTGTCACAGTAAAAGTTGCATTATTCCATTTTAAAGGCACTCTGCTGAGTTTTTGATCACTAGTGGCACTGTGGAGTAATGTTAGGATGAGCAGGTCCTTCTATAGTTTAAATTGTGCTTTACATTTAGGTTGGCTACACCCGGCTGTAACAGCTGCTGGTGATAATGAACCTTAAAATAAGAAATGTGCATTTAACATGTTTGTTAAGCCATCCACTATGTGAATGTAAACTAATCTGTTTCAGAGTGTTCTGATCAGTGAATCTAATCAGTGTTTCAGTTGGCAGACCCTTTTAAAAGCCGAATCCTAGACTTTAAAGAGTTAAGAGTTTTATGTTCTTTAACTACTTTACCTGTTTCAAAAGAAAGTCAGTGTCTAATTGTACACATGCACAGAAAACCATCTGGACATAAAGAAGCTCAGCAGATGTCCTGATCAATGGTTTTCTGGCCATCAGGTCAGACACGTTTCAACATCAATTACGTGGTTGAAAAGTGATTGATCTGTACTTCCTGTGAGTTGACTTCCTTCTGTAAAATGTTGTCATGGGGACTTTTACCAATGATCATGTAATGTATTCTATGGATGTGTACATTGTCTTTGTTCAAATGCAGCAGATGTTTCCCTAAGGTCACATCCTCAGCTTTGTGTGTGTGTGTGTGTGTGTTAAACGTCCTGCCGTGATGTTCAGCTGTCTTCGTTGTTTCAGTTGTAGCTGCCTTTATGGTTCAGTTCCTCGTGATAGCGTGAATAATAAGTAACACCCATTTGGTTGTTGAAAGAGCACCTTAAGGATTAGTCATCTGTGTCACTGGAGACAGAAATGACCCCTTAGTCAGGAACCATTGTGTTGTTTTACACACCTACAGCACATTGTGTTGCTGACTTATTTTCTAATGTGGGCCTACTTAAAAATGATCACAGTCAATCATGGAGTACTGTTTTAGTTGTTTTAGTTTATAATAGGATTATTTTCAATATGAGGGTTATTTATCTTTCAAAGAGATCAATGTGAAAATTGTGCTTTATATTGAAAAATCAAACACGGAACCTAAACATGTAAAATTTTCTTGTTGTGCTGCTCACATTTATCAGCACATACTGTATGTGGGTCATAGTTGGGAGTTCAGAGAACTATTAGGAACATGCAAACTGACATTTTTAATTAATGCTTCAATGATTAGTCAATTACTTAGTAATTTGATTGACAGATCTGCAATGATTTGGATAATGGAAGTCATTTTTTTAAAGAAATAATTGAAAAAAAAAATCATTCTCTGGTTTCAGCTACGCTGGTGATGCACAACATCATTTCTCTGATTAGTATGACAAAAGCCTGGTCAAGAAATACAGTCAACAGTAATCCAAACTCACATGCAATATTTTTTCCATCCTCTGAAGGCTCGTTGGTGGGCCATCCTGCTGGCTATCCTGACTCTGTCTGGAGTGATGGGCTTCATCGTCTGCCTCTGCAGCCTTAAACTGGACACCACTGACATGGAGTGATCTCTGACCCCCACCCCCACACACTTTTTTTCCCCCTTTTACTTAAGTAGGGTTGTCATTGTGGTACTTCTGCTTCTATTCAAGTAAATATGTCTGTGTATTTTTACTTAAGAACTAAAATTCTGTACTTCCTCCACCACTGCTCTCAGGCATGTATTGAGAGGTGTAGTTTGACTGACAAAGTACATCATTATCCATTTGCTTTTCCTTGTGTCACATGTCAGTTCACATTTCAATAAGCGACGAGTCTCCTGTGATGCATGTGTTGTGGAAAACAACGATGTTGATGCCAACTGTGGGCCAGTCAACCCATTTGAGGCCACATAACATACACCTACAGCTGCGAATGAAAGTCACCCGTCCCTGCAAAGACTGATTGGACTCTTTGTTATGCCTTGCAGTGTCCTTGCTGTTGTGTTTGAACTTTCGGCTAACTTTAGCCTTGTTGGCCAACCAGCTATTCCTCAGTGAAACTTTATCCGCTTTAATATTGTCATAGTGAGCGTGATTGAGATAAATTATTGGAACATAATAGGCCTCTTGGAAGGACCTTTGGCCTGAAGCTTACAAAGCTAATAAAGTAATAAAGTGGCTGTAAACATGTTTGTCATCTCAAACAGTAGTCGTTACTATTTATAATTTGCAGTGGTGTAAAGTCACTAAATGTTCTCTTAGAGTTAGGGATGTCTAAAGTTTTTATTTGACAGTAAAAAGGTTAAAATTTTGCAGAAATAAATTGTTTTGTCATATTTCAGACGTCCATGAGATGATAGCAGTTTTATCAAAGAGAGATCAAGGTTTCATTGTTGCAGGCCAAATAGGATCTATCATACAATATTTTACAAAAATAATAGATTAAAGAAAGTAAATCAAATTAAAGATGGCTTCACAGCTACAAGGACATGAAGAAATCACAGAGCTTATTTTTGTCAGGGTTGAAGGCTAGGACCCAAGTGCAGGAAGACGAGGAGGGAGCAGCAGTTTGAAATAATTGAAAGTGACTTACAAACGTGTAACCTAAACAGGTGAGTAAATCTAGAAAAACACGAACACAGAAGGAAGGGGCAAAAAAATTCAGGCGCACAAAAACACAAGACAGAACTCTTCACAAAAGACAGCCGACAAATGACAACCAATGATCCACTAACACACAGACACAGAAAGCAGAGGGACTAAAGTAAACGAGAGATAACAAGGGGCAGGTGACACAAGACAGGTGAACAAGTGAAAGACATCAGACAATTACAAAGGAGGGAAAACCAAAAGACACAAAGTAAAACAAGACAACACATAAGGGAATAGAGAGACTTCAAAATAAAACAGGAAATGGAAAAAACAACAGAAAACATGAAACCAACTAAACACAGAAATTGACACAGGGACTAGACTTGACAATTTTGTGTAATTTAACAATACCCAGAACTTTAGTATTAAAAACAGATGTGAGAGTTTAAATTGTTAAAAATGTTTTGATCACACAGGTTTTGTACTGATTATATACAATAATAAGAATAAAACAACCTTGAGCTGGTAAGCATGAGCAATAGCAATGGAACAATTCCATATACTTAAGCGCTGCTTTTGATTTGATCAAGTTGGCCACAACATCCTTAATAACAGAAGTGTGTTGGCCCCTCTGGCTCAGTTTTAGGTTGTTTTATGATTTATCTGTCCGGTAGAGAGTATTTTTTTCTCCCTTGGTGACGAATACTCAGCTAAAACTAGCATAACATGTGGAGTTCCTCAAGGTTCTATCCTGGGACCTGTGTTGTTTAGTCTTTATATGCTGCCACTGGGAAATATAATCAGAAAACACAGGATTCATTTTCATAGCTATGCTGATGATACACAACTGTACATTTCCCAATGAGATCTCTTGACAGTGCATTGATCACATCATCTTTGTCACACAACCTTTTGCAATTGAACAAAGATAAGACAGAGGTTTTAATTATCGGCAAAAGCAGAGAGAGATACTATCCTTGGTACAATATGCCAAGCCCCAAGCAAAGAATCCTGACGTGTTTCTAGACCTTGATTTAACTTTGAATCTTACATCAGGTATCTCACTAAAAGAGCCTTTTATCACCTTAGAAATATTAAATGCATCAGTTTATCTCATAGGCAGATACTGAGATGCATGCATGCTTTCATCATCAGCAGGCTTGATTACTGCCATGCTCTCATTTCTATTGCCAAATTCACTAGCGCCTGAATACCTGTCAAACATGCTCTCAACTTATGCTCGCCCTAGATCACTCAGGTCCTCTGACAATGGCCTTCCAGTTGTTGCCTGGTTGAGTACAAAGGATTACGGTGAGGCTGCATTTAGAGTTGATGGTCCTTGTCACTGGAATAGTCTGCCAGAAAAGCTAAGGGTGTCAATCTGTAATACCATTAAAAGGAACATTAAAACTTACCATTTTTGTTTATCATTCTCTTTAAATTTAATTATTCTTAATATTAATAATATTATTAATAATTTCCATTATATTGCTGTATTTCCCTTGTATTGTTGTATTGTAGTTCTATGATTGAGTTAGTTTATTATCATTTTTCACTGTCACAACCATAAAATAAAAGTCAGACTGAGGGTGACCTTCCAGATGGCACTTTTGGTTTATTAGAAGAAATTCATACAGTACAGTGAATATTCACAAATATGTACAAAAGATTATAGAAATGCACATTTTACAGAATAAATTCATTCATGGATAAAAAATATATAAGTGTTCCATACTATCATATATGGTATTTACAAAACTGTACAAGTAACTTGGTTAAGCAATCTCTTCCTCGTTTTACAGTGCAAAAGGAAAACATTTCCACTTTTTAAAGTAGGTGGAAATTAAGTCACAATGATTACAGTACCAATCTCTAAAGTAGCCTTTATATTATCGCATTGACTACTGTAACTCACTTTTTTCCTCACTTCGTATGTCTGCTCTGGATTGTTTTAGTCATTCCAGAACGCTGCTGCAAGGCTACTTACTCAGTCAAATAGACGATCTCACATTACCCTGGTAATTAAGTCCTATCACAGGCTTCCTGTTGCATAAAGGATTCAATTTAAAATTATCACACACAGTATTGCACGGTCAGGCTACGGCATGTGTGGCAGATAAAGACATACTATAACTGTAGACAGTCGTTTAGTTGACCGGTATATACCTGGTCTACACTTTCAATATTGTTCTGTAATACTGATTGTGTTCTCACTCTGTATTGTTTCTTGTGTAATACTACTGTAAATTACTTTCTGATTTATGCTTATGAAAAGCGCTTCATAAATACATTTTACTTACTTACTTAAAAAGCCATGGTTTAGATATTGCTCACAGAACTGCTACAACACATAATTTTGAATAGAAAAGCATTAGTCAAGATTTCAAAGGTCAGGTGCACAGAAGAAACTGCAGTGAAGAGTGACCCATGATCGACAGTACAAAAAAGGACACCATTGATATAAACTGATATCTACCTCACACTGAGCATCAAGTACCTCATCAAACTTAAATAGAACTATGGTTGACAAATTAGCAAGTGCTTCTTCGATATACATACTGTATTCAAAGTAAAACCTTGCAAAGAGGTAGCCGTAAAACAAAGTATTTAAAACCACTTTTGAATGTTCAGATGTTACAGTAAAAGTTCATAAAATAATAATAAAGCACATTGAGGTTAAAAACAGCAGATAAGTTAAAACAAGTTCAATTTGTAACAGCTTACTTCTGGCAAACGTTAGGCACACCGTTACAGGTCCAGCAGTCACAAATAGTGCTGTGAGCCACAGTGGTGGTTAGATAATACAGGTCAATCAACTGTACCCTATTGCATAAAACACCTTAACAAATTCCTCTTAATTGTTATTTTTCATAGTGTCTGCTGACCTCCATGGATACAGAGAGGACATTATTCATCCTAAACATGATATTTACACTCTGGGTATTTTACACAATGGGACATCAGAGCCTCTATCACGGTCAATACGGTCAGTCACACCTCAGTGATTCTCTTTAGATACAAAACATGCAACAAAGACGACGGCATTTCTTTGTCGCACACCAATGAAGTTACCGTTAAAAGGTCCAAAATATAATACATTTACTGTACTAAATCTAAAAATGAAACATTTCTTCCTGAACAGGTTAGCATTAGCTTCTGAATAATTTATCAAGGGACGGCATTTTATGTCATTTCAACATTTGTGTACTCCCATTGAATTATATAGCTAGAGTACCAGAGTTGAAAACAATTGAGAAAACAGCCAGTAAAGTGATCCTGACTGGTCCTGGCTAACGCCGCCATGATAACCCTGCTAACATTACCGGAGGACCAGGCAACTGGGCCACGGCTGTTTACAACGTGTAGCCTGTTCAGCGGCCATAGCTGACAACGGTGAGTTATTTTAAGCCAAGAGAGGGGGACTGTAAATCAGGAAGAGATGACCGTGAGTTTGCAGTGTGTTTAGCGATTGTTGCCGTAATTCTAAGCTAATAAAGTGTGTTCAGTCGGGTGGAGAAGACAGCAAGGTAACGTTAATGTTAATTTTAGTGGTTCTATCCATGATTCTAAGCCAATAAAGTCTGTTCAGTTGGGTGGACGACGGCAAGGTAGTGTTATTTTTAGCTGTTCCTACCGTAATTCTAAACCGAAAAGTGTGTCTGTCAGTTGAGTATACTTCTGGCAACCGTTAGAGCTCTGCATGAGCAAGGGCTTTTATGTCTAGCCAACATAGCCGGTATCTAACGTTAGCTACTCTGCTGTGCTGTGAAGTAATGTCTGGCTATGTGAGACAAACATCTAGCAACATTGTTGTGGATACTGTGGTCTCAGCATGGTAACCAACATGAACTTTGGGACTGGGGAGGAGGGGCCGTGGGAGACGACACTTAAGAGTCCTTTGAATTGGTAGTACAGTAACTATTTTAAACAATAGCTGTCAATATTACATATTGCACCTTTAAAGTGTCATTCGAACAGCTCTTAACAAAAATATTTTACAGTATTCAAACACATATTGTTTTAAATAACAAACATACTTTTTTTGGATATATACAAGGAGGTGAGAGTTTTGAATCATTTCAAGAAATGAAATAAGTTACAGGTGTACAAATTATTTTCTTTAAGTGCTGAAATGGACTAAAGGGTGTTCAACAGTGGTGTTTTTTCTTGGAGGTCAGTAGTTCTTCAGAGTTACTCTATGGACAAAAAATTGTTTTTATTCAGAGCATTAACAGTAATGTTAATAGTAACTGGGGAAACCGCAGAGAGTATCTTACCTTTTTGGAGTATGTGTCGGTTTTGTCCTCCATGCATCCTTACATTTAACAAATGTGACCTCTTGTGTCAATTTTTGAGCTTCAGGGTCTTTTACACAGAATACCATCCTGAAAAACACAACCAGTCTGTATAGTCAGTCTTTATCCACTGCAATAACTTTATTAATAACAAGATTACAAGGGTTACAGGTTGGAATTTTTTAATACTTCTTCTTCTAGAAATAATGCTAAAGTGTGTTTTTTTGTCACATTTCCAGTTTTTTTAGGACTGTATAGGTATTTTATATAGCACAGCTTACTTTTGTTGGGTCTCGCCAGCTCGGATGCGGATCTTGTGAACCTCCATGTTGCTGTCTGAGTCACCGGACCACCAAGAGGAAACCATCTTCAACATGTTGGAGGCTGACCAACTGTTTTCCTCCTCCCATTTAAACTTCAACATCAACAAATCTCCGATATCTTTCTCTGTCACGAGCAGAAATGAATGTGTCTTATTCGTCGCTATTTTCTCGTTTCTGCCAGATAAAAATAGAGAAAATTTACTTGTAGCCAGTAGCAGTATTTTATTAAGCTATATGCCTCATAAACACTGCACCATAAAACCATGATGTAACCTTACATAGCAGGAGCACATGTTGCCAAGTCTCCGGTTATGCCTTGTTTATGGTTTCTACTTCATCCTGTTTCCTTAGACTACTGTGCTTAAATCACCCACTCACAGTTTAAGCTCTAGGTTTTCAGCCTCTCCTTTCGTTCCGTGCAGTGAGACAGTAAGTGATGGCTCCATCTCTGAACGATTCACTTTACTGGAGAAGTGGATCTTCAGTTGATAGTGGTAAACTGCAGAGCAAGAAAGCATTTGGAACATTTTAAACATGCATGTGAAAGTGGAGCTGCTGATTTAGTTTTAGTTGGTTCAGCAAATCTAAGCTGCAGGTGATCAGAATTTTGCCAACAAAGCCAACGGAAACTGAAACACTTTGAGCTCAGAACTTAGAATTTGCCATTGGACCTTGTTTTTGCAACATTATTAGATCATCTGACTCTGGGTAAATAGCAGAATTGTGCAACTTCCCACAAACTGAACCATCCACATTGAACATTGAACAATGAAAACAAACAAAGTATTTGATAAAGTCCACTGACCTCTGAAAGGCATAGAGGCTCGTGTTTTGGTGTACAGCTGAACGTTGCGTGCCTTTCGGACCTTGCTGATATCGTAGCCCACTGCGTTGCAGCGGCTTTTGCGGCAACTGAGACACATGCCGCGGTCAAACATGTCGTTGCTGCCGCATCTGTAGGCCTTGGCTGCTTCCTGCTCGTTCAGCAGAGAGTCGATGAACAGGTGGACAGAGCGCTCATGTTCACACTTCACTGCATCAGTAATAGCTGAGGAGGAACCAGGGAACCACATTTAATTACATTCATGTTAAATTGTTTATTTTCCATTGCTTTACTGACTTCACTTAGATAGGTGTCCTTCACCCATTAACCTACTCAGTCATTTTTGGAGCCATCTGTTTAATTTCAGTCCATTGTAAATGGGGTCATGTGACAGTAACAATGTTCACTGCTAAGACTCTAGTTTTATTGGAGCTGCCGGACTATGTACTCTGTGTGCGTACTAATATGCATTGTAACCTGTTAAAATATACGAATATAAATTTCTGCTGATATCATAATAACAGTTTAGTTATGGGAAATCACGTGTAAAGTTGTCTTTAGTATTTCAGAAATCCTTTAGGGAGAATAAGGGGTCAGGAAGTGCTAATTTAAACATCAAAATGTTCATTAATCTGAATATTTAAAAAAGACAGTTATTTTAAGTTTACACTTTAACATTTTACAGTAACATTATATGTCGCTCACCAAATAACCCAAAGTTAGCGATCTTCTCCAGGGCCCCCCTGAGGTTGCAGCCCGGTTGGAACTTGCCGCCGTTTGGGTAAATGTCTACGTGGCCAACAGGCTGCTGGATCCCGATGCTGAGACCCAGGGAGCCCCGTGTGAATGTGTGGAGGACGTCTACAAAGTGAGCATCATCCGGGGATAGACGCCTGTGTGCATGCTCTCCCTCAAAGTCAGGACCAGCTGGGTCCAGCCCTGCAGACAGAGACAGGTGACAGATAATTAAGCAATCAACTCACAATTAACTGATTTTCCTAAACAAAATGAAACTGCAAAACACACTATCAAATGTAATATATTTTTGTTACCAGTTATTCTTCCAACTTTATTAGTTGCTTGGCTTCCAGCAAATCCTGCCACATGAGCCCCGAGGCTGTAGCCAATCAGGTGGATGTTCTCTAGAGGCATGTTGGTGGTTTCCTTTAATTAAAATAGGATTTCGGCAATCAGTGACAACAATACTCTCCTTCACTGTTAAACTAAACATTACAAGATTTAAAAAATCATGACAGATGATAAAGTGACACATCCTGTTACAAAGTGACTTGGGTATATATTAAAACAAGGTTTATAAGATGTTACTCAAGAAGTTACTAATGGTTATAAATTATATTTAAAGGTGTTTTGGCTTGTTATAAAGAGAGAGAACAATGTTCTTGTGTCACAGATGATGATTCACAAAGCCAATATGAACTTTCACTAACTTTGCCTTTTAATAAAGAGGTAGTAAAAAAAGTTCTACTCCCCCAAAATGGACAGTGACAATTGGAACATTTTGGGGTGAAACCTATGGATTTTTGATCCCACCAACCTCTATCCAATCGATGAAGTGAGCGATCTCACGTCCCACTGTTTTGGTGTTCTGAGCTGCAACTACATAGTGGTTCTGTGCCGAGCTGAGCCAGTCCACCACGATGACGTTGGCCGTCTGCTCTCTTTCGTACAGCGCCGATACCAGCTTCGCCACCCAGCTTTGAAACATCCCACTTAACTGTTGAAATGATAGTTGAAATATTAAACTTACAATGCAACATGGTCATTAGTACTAATATAACTGGTAATAATTAAAGGAAGTTTAGGAAGAACTGGCTTATTGGCCTAACATTTAAACACTGTCCAGTTTATCTCTACAGCATTTTAGTATTACCTACAACATGTGGTTGCTTGTCCATATAGTTAGTGAATTTGGCAAGACTTAATGGCCCTGGAATTTGGGTGAAATATTGACTCACTAAGAGTCACAACCAAAGGAGAGTCAAATGAACAAAGGCCTGAGTTTTTTTTAAAGACGAGAGCACGTCACAACAGGCTGAAGCATCTCTTCTCACCGTCCATCCGTGGATTACCAGGAAGGTTTTGGAGGTGCTGTTAAAGGTGCAGGCAGCCAGGGAGTCAGGTTTGCCTGGAACGATGTAACACAGGTCATCATCGGGATCGGATGGTTTTCTGAGGGAGAATTTGGCGACACTTTGATTGCTGTCATCCTTGTGGTCAAACAAGTCTTTCAGAGGGTCGAGGAAGTTACCTGAAGGAGAGGACGGTCGAGAAATTAGATGTCAACGTGAACAAATCTGATCTAATATTCTGGCTGGGATGCCTGACTAGCTAACAGAATAACTGGCCCCGCCCCTAAGGACCCCTTAGTAAATGAGCATTCACCTTAGACAAGATCAGTTGTCAGGGTTATCATGAGTTCACTTGGTCACACTGAGCGCCATAGTAACCACAGAGAGCTTTGTTCTTGCCACCTCACCAACTATTAGCTGCTTCAACTTTCAGTGGTCCAGTAAACTGGGGGGCACTGGTATTCAGAGTGTGTGCGTGTGTGTGTGTGTGTGTGTGTGGGGGGGGGGATGTAGTAACTACACAACATTACAAGATGCTGAAGTACTTTTTGGGGCCATATTCTAAACATAAAATGATCATAACTCCACTTAAGCTGAAATCATTGAGCAGCCTGTTTTCACCACTTTGTTCCTCTCGTGCTCGCTGACAAAATTTACATCCTGTCTCTCATAGTCAATAGTAGTAGTTGGGCATTGGCCAAAAAACACAAACACAAGTTTAGTCATAGACACGTGATACTAGTATTCTCGTATAGAGCGTTAAAGTTTTTAGTCTACACACACACACACACACACACACACACACATACCCGGCGTATAGCCTAGACCCAAGTCCTACTGCGTGTAAATTACACACAAATATCCTTTACACGAGACTGTCTGGCTGAACCGCTCAACTCTTTCACTTTTGTACAAACGTGTCCTTGGTGTGAGAGTAAATGGATAAAGTTTGAAACTTTGAAGTGACAACTCACCAAAAATAGAATCGGAGACCTCTTCTTCCAGAGACGTCACATACTGTACAGCTGCATTCAACACCAGAAAGTACAGAAACCGAAGTCGCCACGCTTTCATTTCGTTTGTAGTTCAGTGTGATTTTCTCCTTTTAGAAAAAATGTCTTTCAATGAACTAAATCAATCGGATCGCGCAGTGAAAGAGTGTGTGTATGTCTGTATTCCCTCTCAGAATAATTCAGTGCATCCTGTTGCGCTCACAGCGCTGATATCTGAACCTCTTGAACTGTCCGTGTCTTAAATAGCACCTCTGACAAGCCATTGGCTGCTGAGCCCCGGGCGGGGAATGGAAAGATATATGTGTAAAGTGAATCATTAGACTGCTTTGTGAGAAGAGTTAACAACAGTGTTTCCCACTATAGATTCTCATTAAAACCAGTAGTCGCATAGGCTATGTATTATTAATGTTTAAACTGTTTAAATGTATGTTTTCATCATATAACCGGCCTGGCCCAACATGACCATAGACTACTCAATATACAGTCTATGGGAATGACACTACTACTGCAAATTGGAATTACTTTTTGTTTACTTTTTACTGTTTGCTTAACGGATTAATTTATATATTTATTGATGGAACAACTAGGCTACCCCATTAGCTGGAGAGGGTAATACAAAATTGATACATTTCATTTATTTAGCACATGTCATACAAATGAAAGAGATATTTTAAAGGGGAAAATGTATTTTAGCAAATGTTTCCAGAGGATGAGTTTCAAGTTTGATTTGATTTTATCATCGTCACCACTGACTAACTCTGAGACTCAGGTTTAGTCTGTTGACCCTTCCTTTAGTTAGTTTGTGTGTAGCAGGCTGGAGAAGCAGTGTTTCAGGGGAAGTGTTTCAGGTGAGGAGCTGCTGTTGTGCAAATAAGAATCTACATTGCTGGAGCCCTACATGGCAGACATTCCAGGACACATGCATCTTGGCTGGACATTACGGCCTGCATTCACACACATTCACTAATGTGCTGTTGTCATGGCATCAGAGAGCAGATGTGAGCATACAGAGGAGACACAAACCTGCATCAAGCAGTATTATTTTAAGTGTGCTGCTAGCTTGCTTTAATCAGGTTCTAACTCTACTATTTTTATTGTTTTGTGTGGTCATTAGTTATGCATTATAGGTTATTAAAAGAGTATGATTTAGGATTGCACTCCTTTAACTTTGTCAGACTCAGATTAGACATTTGGGGGGAAAAGGAACAAAATTGATGCAGCAATTCCAGAGATATCATATGTTTTTATTCAACCTGTTCGGGTCTTTGTTCAAACATGGCACCTACAGTACCCACAATGCAATCCGACCACCGACTATTTGGTGTGTTATACTAGTTGGGGCTAATGTAGCCATGAGTCGCTAGCCTCGGCAGAGATGAAGAGCCGTCTACGCAGGGTTTGTAAGCACACATCTTTTTCTTACTTCACACCACAGTTTTTTCCCTTACATGTTCAAACCTGTCTTCAGCCCCAACTGATGGCGACACAGTTGACATCATACATACCTAGTATCCAGTCGACCAACATACCTAGTATCCACCATCAGCAACATTTGAACAGTGTGTGTTACAATTTACAATCATTAAAGCTTTTGGCTGAATCACAATGAAACTGGCAATCACAGGCTACTGTTAAGTTTCCATTACTTCAAAACTCAGACTTTTGACCTATTGCATGAAGCATTTCACTCACTAAATGGGTAAAACATGTTGTTTCATGCCAGCTAGTGTGATGTGCTAACGTTCAGGCAATAGTAGTTGGCTTCACAGCAGCAGATTTGTTGCCCAAAACTCCAGCTCGCCAAGATAAACTGGGCAGGAGGCCAATGAGGCGGGAGTTGAAAAGTTACAAGCTTGTTGCTATGAAGGTCAATTGAACAAGAAAGCTCATAGGCATGGTAACTTTTGTTATAACAACTGCCATTGTAACCAAATATCAGTTAACAGTGTGTCACCAGCGTAATGATAGGGACAACTTGATTTTAGAAAACTCTGAACACAATTGGAATCTACTGTTACTACAAAAAGAATTGTCTTTGAATTGTTTACATAAAACTCCTTTAGATGTACTGTACATGCAGTCAATTTCATTAATGGACCAGCCATAAAAGAAAACTAGATCCAGGTCATTAACTCATAAAGGTTTGTGGTTCAGGAGGTAGGCCTAGAGGTTTGAGGTTGATAGGGATAGGTTTGGCCGGTTTGATCCCTGGCTCCTCGTCCACATGTTTTGGTCAATTGCCCAGTTTAAGTTTTAGCAGTGTGTGTATTTTGCATTTGTTTTTATTGGAAGTGTGTTGCTTGTTTTCACAGTTATTATTTGCATGGTTTTGTGGATTTTCTGTGTTTTCCTAGTTTGTTTTCCCAATTTCCCAACACAAAGAAACAGGTGCAACCAGCTAGAGGGGGGAATTTTTTATTTTAGTACTAATGCTGTGCAGAAGTAGCCTGTTTCTATTTTAAATAAATCATTTAGGATTCATCCTGTGGAACATAAGTTTTTAACAGTGGAAACACTTTTGCTGGTAAAACAGGACCTCACACAACTTTCAGGCCTTCTTCCACAGAGCTGCAAAGGAGGCTCTGGCTAGTCCACGCAGCATTCCAGGATGGGAGAAAAAACATGCTCTGGTTTAATTTTTAAACCAATCACAATTGTCTTGGATGGCACTAAGCACCGGTTGGAGCAGCAGTGCCTCTGCAAAATAGCCTTGGGAAGGAACTTGTTTTGGTGGAACATGTTCAAAGGTTGTTTTAGTTGTGCAACAAAAAACTCAGATTGGACAGATAGTCTAGCTAGCTGTCTGGAATTACCCTGCAGAGATCTGAGGAGCAGTTAACTGTAGTCCTCATAAGGTTTAGACTGCCAACAAAAAGATAACAGAAGGTGATGGACATCCAGCTGAAATGAGGGACATCTGACAGAATTTCCAGCAGCATGTGAAAAATCCCAAAATTGAAACATGGTCAATATAGACTACCTTTAACGAGACACTGATCCCTGAGCTGCTCTCTGACTGCTTTACAGCGGCCCTAACAGTGGCTCACTGCTCCCAATGCTTGGGATGGGTTAAATACAGAGGTTAACATTTTACATAGTGCTGTGTACAATTGCATGCAACAATAAAGTTTACATCATTTATATTTTTGAACAAGGTAGTGATATCTGAAAGCACTGTACAAATCAACCTGTCTCCTATGTAATTATAGAATTAGTCACAATATATTAAGAGTGTTTAAAAATACACTTTTAAAGTAAATCTATTAAATCTAGTGAGCATAAAGAAAATATCCAAGGCTCTCGTTCATTGTAGAAATAAAGATTATAGGCCTATACAGTAAAGATGATTACACATAGTTGCCTTTTCAAAAAGGCATTCTGTTTAATGCTGTGGAGCAAATCACAGGTGGACTTTCATCCAGTCAAGCAACTTTGCAACCTCTGATTGGACTAAAAGGAGCTGCCAATCAGGCTCTATAGGTCTGCATGTAAGGATACGTTTTAACATATAATAAACACTCTTTTAACTAAACCAGCAGCAATTTGAAAAAATTATGAGTCACAAGCCTTTGTTTATCTCAAAATAATCCATGAAAATTGCAAAATATTGGATGTTTAATTCAGTGTTCTGCTACAAGAGGTGCAGTCCACACAGTGTAACACACACACACACAGCTCTTTTATGAACATGATGACATTTTCCTCGAAATAGAGTGACTGCATGAATTTTCACTGATCCTGTTGTTCTTGTTTCTGCAAAGGGAAATACTGTCAGTCATGGGGATAAAGAGGTCGTGATAAAGTGCAGAGCCAATCAGACGCCAGACCTCCACAGTAGGAATTTGTTGGTGTTAGCAGAGAGGGATAGTGGACAAGCAGTAATCCCTCCACAAAGTTGGGAGACAAATTTGTATTTCCAAGACTTATTTCCTCAGCTAATTTCTGGGAATGGCACATGATAACATATTGTACAAATACAAGTCTGAGAATATCCTATGGTGTATCTTGTTGATCGAAAACAACTGGATGTTGTTATTAGAATGTGACTATATTCCAGTGTTTCACTAGTTGTCAGCAGCAGTAGGATACAATTAAACAAACCCTTTTACTTCTTTTGTAATTGTAATAATAAGGTAATAATAAGGTCAGATATACTTCGTAAATACGTTCAGATACTGGGCTTTTACTGGGACTTTACTCTTGTTAGAAACCACTCCTTCTCAGCCAAGACTCTCAAATGTAGCCGTTGATTCCCACTGTATACTGGAAACACCAGAGGTCTATAAGAAACTCACCACGCTGTTTACCAAATGGAAACAACTGATGCTATATCCATGCAAAAGTATAAAAAAAACTAAAGGTACAGAATGTACAGACTATAGGTATCAGCAATGCCATTGAGAGTTCTTTCAGAGTTAAATGTGAATCATTTGATGAATAGAAGAAAACTTTATTTTTTCTGTTTTCTGTCCCAGTTTTGGAAAAGTGTTTGAGTCAGGTGAACATTTTGTTGTTGGAAGATTTAATCACTTGATGAGCTGACAAATCTAAACTTTAAAACAGCCATAAGCTGAGTAACAGAATAGCTTTTCAAGAAAAATCTCAAATAAAAGGGATAGTAGCATTATTTATACACATCATTTTCCCTTCTTTTTAATTCTGTCCAGATCCCAGCCTGTTGCTCAATGTACTTCCTGCCTTTCAGCAGTCAAGTGGGATTCTCTTTCAGAGAAACTAATCCACAAACTCAAGGAATGTGGGATTCAATTTTGTTTTTCTTCCTCTGTAAATTGAGACAGTGTTACCTAATGTGTTTTGAATTTTCTAGCCATGCTGGCTTAGTGATAACAGCCAGCTATAGTCCTGTAGCCTACTATTAAACTTAGACTTGGACTTAGAAAACCTTAATGTCCCCAACTGGAAATTTGTTGTACAGTACAGGCATATTGACACATAATCCACAACACACACATTGAATCAGACATCAACAGCACCAGTTATCTAATACATAACATACACACATCAATAAATAGAATAGACTAGAGTAAAAGGAGTATATTGCACAATGTCATAAATAAATAAAACTTTGATGTATGTGGGCTTAAAGTGGATTCAGATGTTGGCTGATAATATATAATAATATAAAATACATTACATTACATGTCATTTAGCAGACACTTTTATCCAAAGCAACTTGCAATTGCTATATATCAGAGGTTGCACGCCTCTGGAGCAACTAGGAGGTAAGTGTCTTGCTCAGGGACACATTGGTTATATAATAATAATAATACATATATGCCTGTAAGTATATTTACACATATGAGCATTTAACCCATCCTAACTTGCAGTGGGCAGCAGTGCTAACCACTGCACCTGATCGACAATAACCTTTGTGTTTGACGAGCACAACTTTTCACACAGTATAGGGCATGAGGGAGAGGTAGTTCAGCTGTACAATATCAATAGCAACTTATTTAAAGACACGCTGTTGGTCTTTTTACCACTTGTGGCCCACAAGAGGTAAAAATTCCAACAGTGTAATGCACAAGTTGTGGCATTGCAAAGTGATGGTTTGATTAGCGGCCTCCCTATATTGTTGGTATAGACTAGTACACAGTGTGCACACAGACTGCGTTGTGAAAGCAGCACATCAGCAGAGCAGCAGCAATGTCTAACTGCTGTTGTAGTTAAGGGCGGTCCTACTAAGCAGTGTCTGAATGTGATGCGTTTAGGCACAAAATGCAGGTCACTCATGTTCGAACTCAGGGCCCAATACACAACTGTTGTGGTTATACACTTTGGGTGCAGCTATGTGCATCAAGTGCGAGTGAAACATGAGCTGTTATGCAGCCTGTGTAAACAGCTGTTTTGATTTAAATAAAAATGAATCTGTTCCATCACACGTGTGTGAGCTGTGTAGACAAGCAGTCACATGTAAAAAACAGTAACATGCAACTGTTACCATGTTACTGTTCTACGGTAGCTTAATGTCAAAGTATGAACTGGTCATTAGTTTTAAGATTATATTTGAGGTGCTGCTTGGTTCAAAATAAAAACTTCACACGTCGTACCTTTAACTTAAGATGCTCAGTGTGGTTTTTTAGTTGTATGTGATTTTATTTGGGTTTACTTTTGTTTTTTGAGATAATGCATGCATGTACAATTTCAGAACAAGACTCTTGTGTAATAACATATAATAAAACGCTCTTGGTGCACACCTGGTGCAAATAAACACTACTCCATATAAAACAGAATCATAATAAAACAAATGGGCCTACAGTGTACTGTTTATAAATGTAATTGTAAATAGACTGTATTTATATAGTGCGTTTCTAGTCTTAACAACTACTCAGGATACATTCACCCTTCACACACATTCATACACTGTGGCCAAGGCTGCCGTATAAGGTGCCACCTGCTCATCAGGTAAACATTCAAACACATTTACACTCCGATGGCGCAGCATTGGGAGCAATTCGGGGTTCAGTGTCTTGCCCAAGGACACTTTGGCATGGAACTGCAAGGCCAACTTTCCAATTGGTGGGCAACCACTCTTACTACCTGAGCCACAGCTGCTCAGGTAGTAAGAGTGTGTATTTACTGTGATTAATTCAAGGCATACGAGGCGACCATGCAGTTTGCATTGACACTGATTGAAGTAGAGTGGATTTTGCATCATTAAACATCCAAAACTTTTTTTACCACTTTGTCCACCTGAATCAAGGTGGATCCTTCAGAGGGGATCAGAGATCATCACTTGCATTTAAATACATTTTCACCTACTCTTTAAATCAATAACCTGCTACCAAGCAGATTTTTTTATATATGATTAACATTAGACATAGATATATGTGCAAGTTTATGGCCATGTTTATATATGTTCCAGGTAGAGTGACACCCTTATCAATGCAGGTCCACAATCTTTTGATGATTTAATGATTTAGCTAGTCTCTAAAAGGAACTGAAGCAGTCAGGATAATAGGAATGTGTGGTTTATCTCTTTATTGAACCTTCCAGGGCTCTTTGTTTATACATTGCACTGCATTTCAGTTCATAAAAGTAAAAGCACTGAAGTTGGTATGAAGACCAATTTGATTGATCTTTCCAGAGCTGTGTGCATAAAATCACATAACGCTTCATTTAGTTAAAAAAGATTTAAAAAATACAGACGAAAATGGAAGCCTTTCAAAATATATTACAGCTTACTATACAAATATATAAATGTACGTTCAATAAATACAATATAAAGTATTCTTGAGATGTATTATGGCTATCATGTAGGCCAGTCCATCACAAATTACCAAGGCCGGCATGATTATTTTTAGTAATTTTGTAATGTTTGACCTTTCAAAATAAGGGCATGTTGGAGTTTAGTCAATGAGGTAAACTGTTGCGGGTAATCCACTTCAACTCATTCATGAACTGATAAAGGAGCACCTAGCCATTATTGGATTTACAAGTGACTTCAGTTCAATTTCATGAAATAAAATACCCAAGCTAAACAATGCATATCCTTGTTGGATCTCAATCTAAATGACCTTAACATCTAAATGGCTGCAGGGGACAGGTAGTCTTTTAAAGTGACCAGTGACACAATAACCAAAATACAATCAAAGAACAAGCAAGGCTTCAAGAGATCAGATATTAACACATTACTCATGTTCAAAAACATATATATAATACTGATTAAAAAAGGTATTTACAAAGACCGCTGTGATTCTCCGTACAGTAGACAGTTAATACTTCTTTGGTCCCTGTCGATTGTTAGCATTTAGCGGTTCGGTAAAGACAAGCATTAGCGACAAAATAATAATTTTGCACACTTAAAACAAAGAAGAAAAAAAGAAGATGTGCCTAAATTATTATTATTAACACTCTGAATCTTTTATACATCAACAATAATCCAACTTCACGCACCACTTCAGGGGTTCAAAATACATCAGAAGCAGTACAAACAGTACATGTGGGCTACAAAAGCATAAACAAATGATTATATAGACATGCAGCAAAAGTGAAATGTGAGAACATCATCACAAAGAAAAACTGCAACATTTTAAAATAGCAGATTATGCGGAGAGACAGGAGAGAGCTAGTGATCAGACTAATTTCCAGCACTGTGGATGAGGTTGTGTTGGTTGCACTGAAAGTTGAAGTGATGAAACACAACAGAAGGAAAATCAGAAAAACAAAAACAGCTTTGAGTATATGTCCAGTTACTTGCAAAGGCTTTCCCAGTGTTGCTGTGTACTGTCCATCTTTGGCTATGTATGTAGAGATGGATGCTGTGTGCATGATGTGTATTCAAGTGCAACTTCAAGCACTGTTCAGCCCAAAAAAGACTGCCCTGCATTTTCAGCTTGTGCATCCTGTCGAAAAGAAGACAACAGTGAACAGGAGAGCTTCGGTTTCTGATAAAACAGGATTTCCAAATGCATCAATTCATAATTGACAATAAATAAAAAGTAAGCTTCGCCTCAACTTACAATTTCTCTTTACGGTTCATGTTGTCTTCTTTTGACTTGACAAAGACTCCATCTTCTCCTCCCCTGATGAGGTAGGCAAACTCTCCATCCTTCGCGCTGAAGATCACCCTGGAATCACACACAGAACTAAAGTCAAAAAATATCCCCAGTCTTAAGTGTCACTGGATCTGTAACTAGTTTATTCTAGATAATCATATGTGTGATGGTGACCAAGAACGTACTTGGACTGGGTCTCCCCGGACTTAATGCGCAGCTTTCGGATATGGAACTTGCTATTGCCCCACCAGTCTGACCAGCTGATGATTGTGTCCTTCTCCCAGCGCAGCTTCACGATCATCAGGTCTCCAATGTCCACATCGGTGGTGATGAGGAAGGACAAAGTTGTGTTACTGTTCAGGACCGGCCTGGGAAGTAAAGGGGAGAGCGACGGTCAAAGGTCAGAAGCATATAGAGTTGTCTGTTTTCAACATGAACGCAATGAAGACATCTGTGGTATGTGTGGTTGTGTGTGTTCATGCGTGTATGTGACGTAACAGCACAAGTGCCTTTATGGTCTTTCTTTAGAGTCAGGAAATAACTGTTGCTGGCCATGTGTTGACTTTTTCTTATAATTTCCACATGCATGTCTGTGTTTTCTGTAGGTATTCACATGATGATAAAGAAATTGTACTGTTTAATTTGCATACAGGACAAAGGAAATGTCCTCCTTCTCTCCGTGGGTTCCATAGAGAGAAATCTTCATTGGCTGCTCGGTAAAGCTCAGTGGTTCCTTGCTGAAGAAATGCACCTTCACCTGATAGTGGAAAACTACGAGAGAAGAAACAGACAGTTTACACTTTAAACACTCTCTCACAACTATACATGTTCTCAACAACTGGCTCACGTCCCTCATACCGCTACTTAAAGTTAGTTTAATAGAGTAAAAGCCCTTTTGTAACCTGCGACTGTGCTGCATCTAAACATAAATTTATGTGATAAATCCTGGTGGGTTACATTCACACACCATCGTATAAAGTTATTACTATGGAACTATTTAATAAACATGCTGACTTGTGCCAAATTGTAATTCTTAAATAAATGTTTCCATTGACATCACAAGCTGCGGTGTCGCATTACCTTAGCATTCCCCAAGGAACTAAAATACCCATGACTTCTTCCTGTGACTTCCTGAACGCTTGCTACTTGTTGTACACATTTTCAAGTGTGAGAAAACTGTGTGTGGTGTGTGTTTAGTGTATTTGTAACAGCACCGACTGTATTAATATTAATTCCAGCTCTAAGCAGCCACATCCACACTAAGTACACTCAACAGCAGTAGCTCACACGCTAAGGATTACTCCAATGAAGGTATGTGCATCAATTCTCAACTCCCACTAATCCTCAGTAAAGTACATAAACCCAGTCTTTTCTACAGTAGTTTTTAGGTATTTCTTATATTTTCTTGCACTGCACAGAAAACAAAACCTACAAAAGCTTCTGTATGTGTTCTTCATCTGTGTGTTTACCTTTGTAAGGCATCATTTCACGAGTCTTAAGGTACATCTTGACGCTGCGGGTCATTCGGACCTTGTTGATGTTGTAGCCCAGCTTGTTGCAGCGGTTCTTCCTGCAGCTAAGGCACAGACCCTTGTTGAAGGCCTCTCTGGAGTTGCAGCGGTAGGCCAAGCTCTGCTGCTGGGTGTTCAGCAGAGAGTCGATGAACAGATGGATCGAGCGCTCGTGGGAACATTTGACAAGCTGGTCCATATCTGCAGGACACAGAGTACAGAAGCTGTGAAACCTCCACATTTTCAGAGAAAATGTCTTCCTTGTGTAGCTTTTATGGCTCTAGGGTCAGTGTTGACCCAGATGGCATTTCTCACTTATCTCTGCCATGCTCAGTTAAAACACTTACAGCAGCTGGGGGACATACTCTGAATATGTGGCCTTCTGGTATGACTGGAAGCAAACCCTAACCTTAACCCATTTTAATTGAAAGCTTTAATAGACTCAAAATGTATGTTGACACCATGTAAAATTACAAAAGCCTATCCTAGCGTTAAAAATGTTCTACCTAAATTTGAGCTATCATCACTTACACAAAAACGTTTGCACAATCCACATGAGATAAATCCAAGGGCATACATTGTCTATTAAAAAACACTCAGAGTCCCTTACAGTCTAATAATAAGGGCAGATGCATGCTAACATGTGACAAGGTCATCTAGTTTAGTTTAGAGTGTATATATATATAGGTACAAACAATGAGAAGTATTTGGAGTACATACTTTGGAGGCCCTTGATGCCTTCCAATGCGATCCCCATCAATGTATTTGAGATGTCGCAACCGGGCTGGAAAGTGCCTCCGTTGGGGTAAATGTCGATGTCGCCCACGGCTCTCTGGATGCCGATGCTGCGGCCCGGAGAGCCCCTGGTGTTGGTGTGTAGGACGTCCACAAACTGGGCATCATCTCGGGATAGGGTGTTCTGGTTGTCTGCGTTCTCAAAGGTGGGACCAGCGGGATCCAGACCTAGAAAAAAAAAGTGAGACAAAGGCCATTTCAGTGATGTTTCAACTGTTGTGAATTAATTTTGTGCTGATTGCACACAGTTCTCTATAATGAAAGAGTATTTAGATAATAATAGGCACACATGAAAGCAGAAATAAATGTCTCTTGATTGATAATTATCTATTGATTGACATAAAACTGTTTGTTAAAACATTTATTGTGAAACATGTGTTTCATTTGGGGCCTTTTCTCCGTGTGCAGCTCTGCACAATGTGAAGCCATGATTGTGGATTCATAATGGGCTCCTGCTTCAGATTATAGTAAACAGATCATTATTCTAAACAGGTCAGATTAGACTGATTTCAAAGCTCCATAGTGACAAATTGGGGGATAGGACTAACTACATGCACACATACAATACGGGCCTGGAATGCAATGGCCGGGAGAATATGCTTCTGTGTGCTGTGTTGTTTTTACAAGTAGGGCCTGTATATTACGGTACATAACAGTACAGTACTAATTGGTTCAGAGACTACATTTGGAGTGTGTATCAAATAAGAGAAATGTGTTTAGCTACAACACTATAGGCTACACATGTTCGTAAATGTATTCATGGCATTTGAAAAAAAAAAGAAAAAGAAAAGGATGTTACACACTTCACAGAAGGCAGATGAAAAATCAAACTATACTGACTCAAATTCCAGTTAAATATAATTATGCACAGGCTGTGTAAAGTGAGCAGATGATGATCCATTGGTTAAGTTAACATTCTCACCTGTGATCCTGCTGATTTTCTGTTCTGTAAGGTCTCCGGCAACTCCAGCCACATGTGCTCCCAGACTGTATCCCAGGAGATGAATCCTCTCCCAGGGCAGCTGCAGCTCTTTCTGAAAGGGAGGAGATGGATGAGATGTTGACATGCTTTAAGACAGTTTAAAGTGAATCCTGCAGACTTGCTGGAGGGAGTTTTTCTAATACAATAGTAGGCTGTACCTGGAAAAGCACTGCAGCCCTCTGTTCAAATCTTAATGGAGTTTGGGGCTTAATCCAAGACAATGATTCAGTCATGTAATTTGATTCTTAGCCAAAACTTGGAAACTTGGAAGTCACACAAAGGACAAACAAATGAAAGTATTTATGCCAAAAATACATTTTTGCCTTGATGTCGCTCAAACAAAGTCTGCACTCCACTTAAATACTGAGTCTTGAAACTAATGATGTCATGCTGTGAGCCACAGTCACAACACAACTTCTTAGGGCGTTTCAAATTATAACCAAAAGGAAAACATTTCAGCAGCAGCACCGCTGGATTCAAAAAGATCACATCATCACATACAAATTTGTCACAGATTCTCCGGCTGCTCTAATTTCTTTGCTGCCAGATTAAGAATCTGGTGGATTCAAAAGCAGTGGGTATCCACTAGAGAGGATATGGAGAATATGATCCAGCTGTTAGCAATTTGTAAGCCAGCTTGTATACTGTTTAATGAAAACACTCACTTGTATCCATGTAACAAACTTGGCCACGTCGCGGCCAACTAGTTTAGTGTAGGCTGCAGAGGTTGGGTAATGCTGGTTGGCACGGGTCAGCCAGTCCACCACGATCACATTGGCACTGGGCTCACGCTCATAGAGAGCCGACACCAGTTTGGGCACCCAGCTCTCAAACATCCCTGTCACCTATAGTAACACACACACACAAACACATACATAGTCACACACATTTCAGGTCAGCTCCAGGATGGTGTGATTTATTCTGGCCTTAGCCCTCATTCTGTGTCCTGTGGTTGGAGAGACACCAAACTGTCATTCGGTTCAAATCTTGTTGCATGCCTGGCCCTAAATGACATTTTAGGAAGAGAGAGCCGGCGCACTGCTGTCAGTCTGCCTGCTCTGAAATGTGCATTTATTGTTATTCATCTCACAATGGATGCTCATCAGTTTGGACTTGGCTCAACATTTATGATCAGTTTGTTGTCTATTTTCCATGCAACGTTCCATTAAATGGCACATTTTGTGACTGGTATGTGTGGTATAATCTCACTGCATCAGTATCAAAGCCATAGGGGCATTAGAAGTTTATCCTCAAAGACGGCCAAAACAAAACAGTGCCCATACACGTTGCACAAATTGGTACTTAATTAACAAATGAGTCTTCCATAAGATGGACCTGCTAAAATATCTGTGATTTTAATATGATTTTCTATAGTAACCTACGCTGGTGACAACTTTACATGAAATACATTTTAGTTTAACATACCGTCCAGCCATGTATCACAATGAAGGTCTGTTTTTCTGAGTTGAATTCACACTCTTTGATTGTTTCAGGCCTGCCGGCCTCAATGTAGCACATGTCTTCATCTGGGATGTCCACAGTACGAAGGGAAAACTTGGACACAATGTCAGTGTAGTCTGTGATCCATTCAGTAGTGGTCGGCAGGGGAGAAGCGGTGACTGTGGCGTTTACTGTCACAAGAAACACATATGCAGTATGCAGTAGATTATTATGGTATGACAGAAATGTAGAGAACTGCATAAGGCACAAATCAGGCATTCTGACAAGAAAAAATGTACATGTACGACATTATTATTACACTTTTCGGTTCTATGCATCTATACAACAATCAGGCAGCAATTAAAAAAAAAGTTTTCATCACGAATTGACTTGCAGAAGACAAAATAAAACACTAAAAATAACAAACTTGATCATGCAAATTACGGAACGTTGCTGCTTTTCTAATCCCATTGTGAACACTAATTACACTAGTGTGAGCCAGTGACCCGTTAGAGACATAGAGCATGGCAGTGTCGCCCCCCCTTTTGTCTCCACTGCATTTCTACCAGCATAAAATAGCCCAATTTAAACCTCAAAACACCCAGAGCCTGGGTTTTCTTAAGGGATTCCGTTCCGTTGGTTAAAACTGGGGTAAAAACATCTAAACTAATTACGTTCTTCCACTGAGTATATTGTAATTTAATAATAATTGAAAATTGAAAAAAAGGAAAGAAATTGTTTTAATTAGAGAAAGGTCATACAAAACCGTTCTAATTAAACAATAAATACTAGAAGGTTTTTGTATTTTAACTTCGAATATAATGCAATTTTATTATATTTCAAAATACTGTTTTTTTTTTCTCTGTTCTTTGTCCAAACAAAAGGCCTGTAGCAGCCGCTTTTGATCATGCACACATGGACCTGAATGGTATGAAATTTGATGCAGACCTAGGCTGTGAAAGCGGGTTACTCCCGGTCAACACGGAGCAGTATGCATTAATTAACCTGCTTAATGATCGCTTCATTACAGATGCGGACAAATCATCAAAATCCTGTCCTGCCAAACACGGTATACTAACACGTTGATGGACTGCTCTTACCAAACCCAGTGGTGGTGAGTTCAGGGTCAGAAGAAAAAGTTGCAAAGATGTTTCCCAAACTTATCCAAACAGACAAAAAGCAGATATTATTTTTTCCCATATTATTGAGAATTTTTTTCTTTCTAAAATATCCTGAAAAAAAAGTTCTTTGGATGTCGTTGTATATCCAAGCGTAGGCTATATTATAAAACACAAAGTTGTATGGAGTTGCGGTTTAGGCGTAAAGTTTCTTGCGATCTGTTACTGTTGCCGCTCCAAGTCATCTTTATGGGTGGCTCATTTGAATAATCAAACATGATTGGCTGGAGGTTAGTGGGCGGAGTTTAAACGTTGCCCACTGTGATTCACTGAAGGGAAATTACACACTTATTCACAGAAAAGCTGCCCGACCTGCAGCCCACAGGACTGGATCATTAGCATTTATTTAAGCGATGTCATTATGTCAATTAGCAACTATCAAATTATCTAGTTAGATGTTTAAGAAATTGCAGGAGAGTTGCCTCAGACTTTAGGAAAGATTGTCATTGTGAAAATGTTTTTTTTTTCACAACTCATAACAAGCAAGAATTGATGTGGAAAAATAGTTTGCCAATAAGACAAAAGTAATAGCCCTCAATTGAAAATGTTACTCAAGCAAAAATACGCAAGTATCATCACTAGCAAAACAGAAAAATGTCCCGTCAGTGATATACTATTGCATATTGATGTGAAAGCAGCATTTTGCTGTTGAAGTTTGTTGTGGTGTTAATTTAGTTCTGTAGTGTAATATATGCCAATGCAACACATTTTTATAAGCTAATCATATGTTTTCTGTGTAAAATCTTGATTTGTAAAGTAACAAGTAGCCTCTATCAAAGTAGGCTAATGTAACAAAAAGTCAAATGTGTTCCTTTAAGTTGTGAAGTAGACAGATAAAGTTGCACTAAAGGGAAATTCTCAAGTAAAGTGCAAGTACCTCATATTTGTGCTTAAGTGCTTAAGAAATAAGAAGTAATTAAGAATACATGGTCCAATTTACCTTATTTTACCGCGATCATTCAGTCAGTATCACTTCTCTCCAGGAGTCTTGGGTATATCAGACACAAACAATAATAAAACACAGTAATAACAGCACAGCTAATGAATGATAAAGTCTTGTAAATAATCAGTTAATTGATGCCATGGTATGGCCAGTCAGAGGCCACTGATACCAAGTCAGATGTGAGCATCTGAAACAGATGTTCTGAACAGTGTGGGTGTGTTAGAAAGCCCCCTCTTCCATTGGAGTCTGCAATTCAAAAGCAATGACAAAGCCCAACTGGGTAACAAATGATACCACAATGTCTTGCCCCGTGCTGTCCGATTGGAAGCAAAAAGGAAGCTAGAATAATTCAAAATACAATAAATCGAGAAAAAAAGAACATTCCTGTCTTACATGCTACATGCTTACATGTCTTACATCCTATCATGCTAAATGAAAACAAGATGTTAAGACACTGTGCATTCTTCATGGTGGCAGTTAAACTCCCTTTGCAGCACTTTGGGGTACCAAAGGAACTCAAAAACTCCAGAAAAATCAAAGACACATGTAGGTTAATAACAAGCAGAAATACGTCTGAGCCCACGTGTCTGAGTTTTATGAGAAATTTCATGCCCAAACACCTGCGTGAGAACATTTTACACCTCTGTTTTCTCTCAAAACTGAGGGCAACAAAAACAGGTCAACCTATAGCCTACACATTTCCATCAGGATAAAGTGTTTATGTTTTTAAACGTGATATACTTTATTTTCAGTTAATCAATTCCAACCCCACCCCACCCCACCACCACCACCACCATTGTATTGTTTAATCTTCAGAGCTATTATTCTTCTAAAACCAGTAGAGAGAAATTCAATGAGATTTGGATTAAGTTTCCACGTGTGGCGCGTGACTCAGAGTGAGGGCCACGTTGTTGAATGTGTTCTGTGTTGCCTTAAAAAAAAAAAAAATAATAAGCCTCCCCTGCCAGGAATTTACTGTGCACAAAATATAGCTTCAACTGTCTAAGAAGCAAGAGAGGAGTTTATAAAAAAAATCAAAAATCAAATGCAAATATCTTTTTCAAATTGATTAAATATTGGCAAGCATGCTTTTTTGTTGCTGTTAACTAGGGCCCAGGGTCTCCAAGAGCCCAAACAGAACATTAAGTTTAATGTTTGGATGAATTAAAAAAAAGAAAACGGATTCACTTTCCTTCATGAATATTTTCTGCACTATTGCATTGTGTTGTCGTTAGTAATCAACTGCTGCTCTATATTTTCCTTCTCTAAATATAGCCCTCTGTTTCTTTTATCTTACATGTACTGTATATGTATGTTTAGTGTTTGTATGTATGTGAGTGCCAGTGATTGTTAGGAAGGTGATGCTTAGGGCCGGACCAACAGGCCCAACCCAGTGATTACAGAGAAGAGCAACGCCTATCCCCGAGCCTGTGATCTCAGTCTCCATCTCTGCATTCACTCAGTGACAGTATCTTGCCCCAAGGGAGACCCACAGAGATAAACGACAGGGCAGAAATGTAATATCCTGTATGAGACACGCCCTGGCATGTTTTACATGTAATTATCAGCAAAAAGAGGATGAAGTGATGTAGAAGAAACACAGAGACGAAGGATGAGAGCAGGGGACTGATCAGAGACAAAATGCAACAGTTTACAGTAACGACAGGTACACTGCAGCTGACAGCTGTTTTGGCTTGCATACAGATCTGATATGGCCTAGTTTAATGTCATTCAGTCACTTTGAGCTCAAACTAGTTTGTTTTTTATCAATTTATTCCTTTTATTTGTTAGGGACCATGTACGTACCAAATGTTACCATTCCATGCATTGTATCAGAGTTAGCCTTAGTCTCATTTACATCTGCAGTCCCTAGGCAGGTCCCTGGCTTTGACATTGAGAGCTGCTGAGGAAATTAAAAGAATCACTGCAGAGAGAACATGTATTTCCTGCTTGTGATGAATTCCTTCACTTTCCTGTTGTGGCTTTTTCTTCTGGAGCATTGCAAATCTAAATGGCTGATTTGTTTCACATTCCTCTGTTGGCACTTCTAAGAGATTATGAGCAGAGCAGCGTTGAGCCACGCTGCGACTGTGACTTTGTAAATCTGCTGAAGGTTTGAGGTGGTGTTTACACTCCATTTGTTTCTTTATTTGTCTCTTTTTCTTTCTATTGCCTCCAGCAAGTTATGTTTATTTATTAACAGAGTAAACCACTGTAACAAACACAGGTGTGACTTAAATCCCACATAACAACAACACACAGTCAGTCAGGCTCTCACGAAATACTTGGAAGGGGAATCTCATAAATGTGTATTTATGCAGTTGAGTACACACACACTGGCTGACTTTTATGTTTACTGAGTGTTTTATGGTGAAATGTATTACTTATGGGGTTTCATTTTGATCTGGGGCAACTTCCATCTTTTCCTCTGTTCCTTAAACTGTATCATTCTCGCATTGTACCCTGTGCAAGGCCAACCTCTCATTGGTTATCCTGACTTCACGGACACTTCACTTGATCTTGTTCCTCTACATCTTTGCACTCTTTGATGACCATTGCTGTCCAGACAACAGGAGTAAAAAAAAAACCTTGAGGGATTTATTTTGTATTTGTGGCATGAAAGCTAAAGAGAACGCTCTAATTAGCTAACACCAGAGTGCAGTTTAGCTTTACTGCTGCCCATTCAGAATCCATTAGACAAGGGAAAAGATTTGCAGGACAGACGGAAAGAAAGAAAGGCTCCTCAATGGGAGTTAAGTCTTTTATGAGCCTCTTACTAAAGACACATTAAGGTCATTAAAGAGCCACAGAAAGACTTCAATGTGTGAGGAAGGCAGTATTTTATTCCTCGATTCAAGGGTGACTTGAAGAGGTTGTGCTTGTGCCGGCAGTTTAACGAGGAAACTAGGGAGGGGAGGGAGTGTTTGTACATGGCGTTTGGGTGTTTAAATTTAACATACACAGAGAGTGTATCTTATTTGTATCCTGTGTACATGTATGCCCTTATATGAACCTTTCAGTCCTCACTCCAGTAACTGAACCAGCTACAATACTCTTCCAGGGGAAATAATGTTTGTATAATTGTAATAATGCAAGAGTCTTGAATATTGAAAAAGCAGATGAAATCACTTCTGTGACCTCGCTGTGAGCCATTTTTCTTTTGTAGAGGTGACGCCCATGACAAGTGTGACGAAGTGGGTTTGCTCAACACTTGTCCCATACAGGTCATTAGTAAACACACAGTCATGTTAGTTTCAGTTCCCTTTTATTAGGTTGCAAGTTTAAAAATGGTTTAAAGTTTTCCCTGTATTGATACTTACAATTCTTTGTTTAGTTCCACCATGCAGGACAATTGTTTGGGGAGGGGCCGGCCTAAGTATTTCCTGTTTTATAGGAATAAGGTGGTCATGGATGACATCACCGGGCCAAACCAAGTAGAGGGTTTCTTGTGTATAGGAATGTTTATTTTGGTTGTTTTTGGTTATTATATAAAAAAGGTATGAATAACCCTGACCTGTCAGAGGGAGGAGAGGGAGGAGAGGGAGGAGAGGGAGGAGAGGCCAGGAACATGTGCATGTTATTGCTATTATTAGCTTAATGTGCAACTGTCTTTAAGTTTGATGGGTTAATTATCTGTGTACTGCAGACCATGGAAATAAACAAATCACCTTTGAAAATGTGCAATGTTTGAGTCTGCCTACCTACCACCATCCTATACACTCTGGCCAACCTACCACAAGAAGCCAGAAACATCAGCCTCCTCTTATGTAATGTTTGACATTTATAGTAATTTATTTAGATATATGAACCCTATGTCCATGTACAGATTCCAAACAAACTGATAATGGTATAGGGGTGCAATGCAATGCTTGGTGGGGCACTCTTTTAAGAGAATCTTATATGAGAGACATTTTTATTTTGCAGAGCCTTTTTTTGCCTCTTTAAAACCCAGGGAAGTGATCTCAGTGAGGAGACTATAGTGCAGGGATCTTCAACAGGGGGTCCAGGACTCTAGGGGGTCCACAGAGTCAATGCAGGTGGGGCTCCAAATTATTGTTAATTTTCTAAAGTAGTTTTCAAAAGTCCTAACATAAATCCAACATATTATTAGCAAATATAAATTTCCACTGCTTACTGGCTTGTAGGTAAAATAGTCACTAAGGCCATCCACAGATGTGTGCCACATGTAGGTTCAACATTAAAACATTATTTATGAAATCATGCCAACAATTATTAGGCTAATCGAATAGCTTATTATTCTATGCAAAAAGGGTATGTTTGAAGGCTTTTGGCCGCCTTACAAGTTATTGCAGGCCCAGTTTAATATGCAACTTTATTTTATACAATATATGTAATAGTGGGTCCCAGCTCCATCTCTCTTTCAAGTAATGGGTTCTTGGCTCAAAACATTTTGAAGAACCCTGTTATAGTGTATCTGACTCTGGAAACACTACAGTATATGAAGGCTTAATGTATGGTAGGGTGACCTTATGGGATTAGCAGGAAGCCTTCTCCTTATATGGGGTTTGACATACATACAAATATATTTAGATATGAAACCTAAGTCCATATGCAGATGCCAAACCCTAAGATGGCACAGTAACTTATCTAGTAACATTTTTGTTTGCCAGTTCAATAAGACATGCGCATGTATGTACACCTACAGTGTATGTATGTGCACGGAAGTATAGTATGTGCAGAGGGATAAGCATAAATAGCAACAACACATACGCGTGCACACACACACAAGTTTCCACTTTTCCTTTACACTATTTTGCCAGTACACAAAAGCCTACATCCATTGGTCATGGATGCATGTAAGTGTACACGGTGTCCCAACAGTGATATGCACACATGAAGAAGGCATGCATTTATCAAGGTGGTGCAGGAGATGCACATCTAGTAGTTCTGGTTTCTCAGTCATAGTTTCATGCCTGTACATTACATAAGGGCTTTTGTACATGTTTGTTGGTGGTTTTATCTGTATGTTATGAGTGGAATACAGCAGACCCGAAGCCCGAATGAGTTCTATGTTTCATCCATGAAGACAGCTGGTCATGCTGGCTGGTGTAAAGGGAGACGACTCGGAACACTGTTTGTGCAGAAGGGAGCACCAGTCTAGTCAGAACAGACTTTCTCAACTCACTGATGTCCCAACTCACAAAAAAAGAGATTTCATAAGTATTGGATTTCAACTGCTCCAGAAGATGCCTGCGTCTGGCCTGTAGGTGCTGAGAGGGGGTTGCACTGTTCAATTTGTGTTGACTTTCCTGTTTAAATTATTTGAATCATTTTGCAACCTTATCTCATCTGAAAATCAACTTCAAAATAAACATACATTAATTATTGTACATAAAATACTGGGTAGGTAGTCATGCACTGTATTTGTGATGTTACATGGGATTGGTCAATGAGTAAACTGATTTATGAAATCATTATTAAGTCATATGTTTTGTTAAAGAAAAAAATCAAATTAAAGACTGAGAGGACCAACAAAGATTTGTTCAGAAACGTCAGAAAATTTGGTGGCAGACTTTGCCCACAGGGTTTAGCATCCCTCTTACCTTATGTCTGACTCTCTTGACTCTGACAAGTCTTGGACAGCGATGAGCCATATTGGCTCGGGTTTGGCCTTCGCTCACTTTTCATCAGTCTGTCTATCGTCTGAGCTTAAATGTCTTTGGCAGGCAGGAAGCAGAGTTTGCATCATTCCTCTGGTGCCACTGCCCAGCAGTCTGGCACAATGTCTGGACAAATGATTGTGAGAAGTTCAGGATCATTGTTCTGGCAGCAGATCTCCACCAGATGAAGGATTTCACCCATTATTTATTGTATATTTGTTTATATCAGGACAACATGACAAACAATTTCTCAAATCACAGGGCAAATGAAAATAATTTAGATCCCACATCTAGATACACCATTGGTGTTCGTATCTGCTTCTCTTTCTGCATTTATCTGGCCCACAACACTGAATCTCTGCAGACCTCCTTCTCCTCCCTGCAGCTCCAGCTGTTAATCTGAGCTTCAGTTCTGTTGAAAGATAATAAAGATGTTGTCTCAGCTTTGTTTTCACTCAACTGTCCAAGGAAGCTCCGGGTGGAGCCACCTGTGGTGGTCTCAGGTCTGGTGCCTTGCAGACTAACATATATGAGGAGTGTATGCACGTGAGTTCTTCATCAAATGCAAACAAGCAAGCCAAATATTACGACCCTGCCTCAGCTCTCCAGCTTGCAGCGTCTCACGTTCACATGCACTGCCACTGACTCAGAGACGTGAACCAATGGAAGCGATGAAAACCTGCTGTGTGATATGATGTCAATTCCATCATGTTTGTCTGTAGGTGAGGCTCTGGCACCTGCTGTGGTCATCATCTTCCCTTCCACCATAGCTCCACATATCACACAACTACATTACATTTCTTACAGATTAACCCTGTGATTATTTCTCTTATTACATTTCTAAAACATCTCTGCTACACATCTCTGCAAGCAATACGCTTGTGTTTCTGTGTGATAGATATACAGAGTAATAAAGACACATTGCATTCGTGCGTGTGTGTGAGTGTGTGTGTGTGCATTCCTTTCACATTGACCTCATACACTTATAGCTGCCTTTAAGTGTATGTGTGTCCAGGGTGTGTGCCTTCTATAGCTCAGATCCTGTGTGCTCCTCTCCCCTGTAGCCATAGTCATGTTGATTTAAGCTGCTCTTTCTACATCTGGTGGACAATTTGCAGTGCTAGTCACTGGCAAATTTTACTCATTCATTTGTTTTCAGTTGTAGCACTGCTGTCATCCGTCCCCACTAGGATGCAAGAGTTCACATTTATGCATGCAGTGACTGCAACCCTCAGTCCTCATGGTTGCTTGTAGTGTAGTTTTTGACGCATTTTGGTATTTCAACTGATTCTACAGTTACTGTCAATGAATAACATCTACTTCATGCCCAAAGTATAAATAGAAATGGCCAGTTCTGGCTTCTATTTATGGTTATATAACACCCTCTAGTGGGCAAAAAAAAAATGACGGAGTAGAATAGGATAGAATAATAGATTTTAGATCAAGAGTTTTATGAACCGATATTAAGATTGTATTTCCCTCATGTTGTGACTGTGTTTCCACATTAAACAGCAAGATGGGGTGGACAGTTGTTCGGCCAAGGTGTCAGTCAATGTTGCAACCTGACAGATGCACACATCTGAACCATGCTGCATAAAATATGCAAGGAGTATGCAGCAATGGCATTCCGCCACGGACACATTTTCAGAGTTTAATAAAATGTACCGTTAATATGAGGCTTCAATTAACACCCAAGTTTACAACCTGCTGTTGAATACTTCCTCAGTAATACATACACACTATGAGCCATTATTAGAGCTTCATGACACATGAGCTGCAGTGTGCTGAAGGAGGAAAGTATCTGAGTGGAAAAGAGGAACCTCATTCATAGAAAAGGAACTTGGATCCAGTAATAGATAAGAACCAAGGAAGTTAGAGTGAAGGAGCTATATCTGGAAATCCAATCCAAGCCAACACTGACAGTTGGTCTACTCATGACTTATGAGTGTGATGTACAGAGGTCAAAATGACATCCTACAGTCAAGATCTTTTCCTGTTGCAAATGAACACCTGATATGCAATCCTAGACATGTTGCTCTTCTGCAAAGTTATAAGCAACACTGACACTTACTGAGGTGACTGTCAAGAGATGACGTTGTTGGACTCCAATCAGTTCCCCCAGCAGGCCACCCACTGGGTGTTCTGTTGCAGCCACTGGCTTTTCACCTCATTTCTACAGTCTAGGCTGGAGGTCTTCAAGTCATGCGAAATACATCTATCATCAGTGGACTTCCAAGTTGAGTAACTCTCCGTCTGCCATTTGGAAAGGTTTCAGGGCCCCAGAACAGCAGTCTGACTGCAAATGCCTGTATATGGTCCTGGAAAAGGTAACAGAATCAAAGCAGTGAGGTGGTTTCATTATTATTCTGTTTTAGTCACAGGGAAACACCCTGTTATGTGTATCAGTCAGCAACAATATTCCTCATCTTGCACACTATTAATCAGGTTTGAAACACACTATACACAGTAACTCATCCCTGGCCATGGCTACTTCTTTCTTTTGCAAGGTGTACACTAGGATCTCGGACCTGCGGAATGGGTCAAGTATTGTGGCATTTCCATTTCAATGCAACTAGTTTTGACTGGCTTGTTAGTTGTTGAGTAACTGCATTTGTTGCTGTTTTACAAGTGACATTTTCATATTGCTACATGCTCTTAAAAGTTATCTAGTGTTGCACTAAGTTAAAATGAAGGTTGTTAATTAGGGCTTATTTGATGTAGGATCATTTTATTATACCCAAAATCTCAATGCAGCCATGTTTTGTAATCAATTTGTTCTCAAACAGCCCAAAATGGATTTGGTGAACACAAATTTTCCAAAGTACAAACAGAGTTTGAGTTGATCCGTTTGTACCAACTTGTTCAGATAGATTATTGAAGTCTCAGTTAACCACCAACTTGGGCTTAATTGTAAATATCATACTTTTAGTATGTACTGCAGCTGCCTTACACATTTTGTACGGTTGCATGTGAGGATTGTGGTCCAGAAATAGCCAGAAAAACAAACAGGCTTGCATATTGCAAAATCTGACTGGAGTAGGACTGCCTGGTATTTTTGGCACACTGCATTTGACATACTATGTATCAGAACTACTAAATCTTTTATTGGCATACTAAATAGTATGCTAGTATAAGAATTAGAACGCAGGGAACCAAGTAAATAGAGCTCAGTGCATGAGCCAAGGACATAAAATACCTAACCCTTATACACTGCATTTTCATAAGAAGTAAACTGTAATATATCTAGAAGTTCTAAAGGAAAGGTTGAAAATTAAATAGTTGCTTTAATGATTCATATCAGCGCAAATACTTTAAAGTTTTAGTGCTTAATGTGAGCCTGAAATTGACTTTTGAAAAGTTGTTATAGCAATTTAAAACAAGCATGATTTGTTTCTGTAGCAAAAAGATTAATATTGACCCCGTCTATTTTACTTCTGAGCTCCACTAGCTATTAGCAGCTGACATTCTCTGCTACAGACCAGAGGATGGCATTAAAATGAACCAAACACAATCAACAGAAGGAGAAAATTAAATACAACACTTTTATGAACAACAAAAAAAAAAAAAAAGACATTTGAGTTACAGATAATGTAGGCTGAAACTTCATACATTAACTTTGAGATTTAGATTTTATAATCAATAGATTGTGAACACATACACACTCCTGGGGCATTTATTACCACTATCAACAATCACACAAGTCAAAAACTATAAACAAAAAAGCACCGGTTGAAATATTAAAAAAAAGTCTAACAAGCATGGATAATCAGAATGTGACATTTACTTTAAAAACTGTGTCAGACACAAACTGGATACAGAGACTGATGTTAGGTCCATCAACCCAGATGTCGTTAAAACATCTGAATTCACAACACAGAACTCTGATGTGACTCTCCACCACAGACCAACATGCATTTACAACACATTCTTGGCAAGCAGTGTTATATAAACAAGGTAGGTTGGTCTGAACGATAAATGCAAGGCAGGAGATCACTACATCACACACAAAAACAAACAAGAGAAGCGACCTGAAAAATAAACATCTCCATCAAAATAGGATTGGAGTTGTCAAAAAAGAATTCCTTTTTTTTATTATTTACAAAACAAGATGGTCACATCCTTCCTGATATGACACAGTTCTACTATTGTCTTCAGACAGACATCAGTAGCGTCGGCCAAACGCTCCACCCTGCAACCCGCTGCCCTGCATCAGCTGGTTCTGTCTGTTGAGAGCTCCAGACAGGGACTGAGACGTTCCTGCATTCATGTAGCTTCCACGGCTGGTGACAACAAAAAACAGACACACAATGATCAATACTGTTCCAACAAATAGAGCTGGCTGCTCTTGTGAGGTGAAAGTTTAAAAAAAGGGAGAACATCAAAAATATGGCATAAATCCAGTTAACATTCACTACTCACCTTGCCATTCCTCCACGTGCCATGTGGCTCTGGCCTGGGATGGCACCGTCTCTACCTGGAAAAAATAAACAAAAATATTAGGAGGCGTGGACCAGAGCAGCTCTACGTCTATGTTGCCATTAAGTAGGATACCAACTAATTCCTGGACTTTATTCCTGCTACTATAATTGTACAATCTGCCACTCCAATCTTCAGAAGATAAAACTACTTTACTTCAAAATGTACATAATGGTACCACAAAAACAGTCGGTGTGAATAGTAGTGGTCATTACAAACAATAAAGCACAAGTAACAACATACATACTTTGCCATGTTCTGTCTCCATCTAGCTTCCGGCTAGAGTCCCAGTCTCGACCTCCTTCCCTAAAAGACAAACATGAACTTTTTTTCAGAAAAAATGTCAGCTCTGGACACTATTTAGAAAACTGAAGCCAGCTCCAGCTCCGTTAGGTGCTCACCTGGGGTTAATGCGTTTGTCATAGCTTCCACTCCAGTCACGGCCCTCTCTGCCATGTCTGTCCGATCGGTCTGAGAAGTGCTGAAAGAAAAAACACAAGAAAGTTAAAATTCACTCCTTCTGTGTTCCTGGACAGTTTATACATTGTTACTATATAAATGTGGCAACCCAGTGAGTATTTATCCTTTCCATGTGCACTGGTATACGAGTCAGTCACACACCACTACCATGACAATTTAGTTATCGGACATGTTCCTCCCATCATAAGGATGCATGCTTTAACAGTAAAAAGTGCACAAGTTGCATCTAAACTTTAGTGAGAGACAAGGGTCAACGACTCTTACCGGCCCATCTCTGTCTGCAGCAACGTTACGAGTGCTGTCCCGCCTGTCCATCATCATGTCGTCTTTGGTAACGGCCCCGGTCTCTGTGGTCAAAGTCCTGATAACGTTCCTGACGACCAAAGTCTGAACGGCTATAACGATCATCAAGGGCCATGCGCTTTTCAGGCCAGTCATCTTTCCTAAAAGAGGAAAAAACAACATCCAGAATGAAGTATATCCACTGGGCTGCTCTGTGTCCAAATTATATACACAGTACATACTGAAGTACTGAAGCTCTCACCCTTGTTATTAACAATATCTTAAGCACTAATAAAATAAGATGTCAATATTTAAATTAATGGGAAGCTATCTTAAATGAACCTCTGCCAAGCAATACTTGTATTTATCAATCATGTCCGTGATTTTTTTTTACCTGCCATCCACGTCATAAGGCCTCTTAACAGAGCGTCGGTCCTGTTCATAACGCAGCTGCTCCTGCTGTCGTCGCAGCTCATCACGCTCCCTGAGGATCCTTTCCTGCTCGCGCCGCCTCTCTCGTACTCTATACGAAGCCTTTCCCGCTCCAAGAACTGGCGCTCCATGCGGTCCGCGTCGAGGCGCTGCTTCTCAGCCTGGGAGTCAAAACATTCATGGGTTCAGTGAGATTATCAAAATTGGTATATGAATAGTGTGGAAAAATGTATAATAAGAAATACAGGGAAGCATTCTATTTTTTATTTCTATTGCGGTATTCAACGAGTTAAGATATGCACCAGAGAAAAATATAATGCAGGAAATGTGGGGAGAAACCTTAAGAGCAAAGCAGAGAGAGAAAGAAATCCCCTGTTGGAATAAGTAATACCTCCAGCCAGTTTCTCTTCCGGATCAAGTGTTTCCTCTCCTCTTTTTCTCGGAACAGGCGAATTCGCTCGCGCTCACCACGTTCGGGACGGTTGTCTCGGTCCCGGCTACTGAAAGAAAATAGAAATGATAAATCAATAAGCACCCACGTGTACTGTTTTGGAAGTACTGTACATGTTGTAAATATAGGTTAATAGTGTCCAGTGTAAAATCATATTGTACAAACTGCTACAATTTCTTCAGACCTTCAACAAGAAAGCATCTTTTCATTTCACAAGAAAAGTAGGGATGTTGTAAAAATGTTAAAGTAAAACAAATTAAAGATCGGTAGCCCTATCAAAATAAAAAGCAGGGATTTGGACAATTACAATGCATGAATGTGCACAACATACAATTAACAGGTAGCAATTATATAGCTGGGACGATTCCTTTTATTACTGGAGGAGCAGGTGCTTCGGGGCCTCTGGCTTTTTCAGCTATTGTGCAGTGGTGCCTTTTGCAGTTATCAAGAGCCTCTAGAAGGTTGTACCTGAACGATGTCGTTAATGTAGTCTATAAGGAGGATGTGCTGAAATAAGATCAACATGGGTATTAATAAAGCCTTTATCTATCCAGATTGGCATAACACTGAAAATTACATATCTTCATCTGTCCGATCAAAATAAAATCTGAAAATGCCACAAAAAAATAATCTTAAAAAACATTAAAAGGTTTAGAATGTCGGTGGGACAGTTTGAAGTCCTCTTGAGCATGCTGGTAAAGCAAGAGGAAGAGAAGGGGAGATGTGAGTGAAAGCGAGTAAGGAAGTTTACGTACAGTAGCTAGAGTCTGCAGTTTTAGCACAAATAAATGCTGCAGCTCCTCAAGACCAACCGGAGTGGAGTGACGGGGGGTTAGCTCTAGGGACTCCAGAAGCAAGAAAAGCTAACACTAAGTGCCCTATTTTTAAAAAAAAAAGGTCCCATGGCATGAAAATTTCACTTTGAAGTGTTTTTTTTAAACATTAATATGAGTTCCCCCAGCTTGCCTATGGTCCCCCAGTGGCTAGAAATGGCGTTCGGTGTAAACCGAGCCCTGGGTATCCTGCTCTGCCTTTGAGAAAATTAAATAGGGTATAAAGGGGTAGGAGTACATAAGCTTTAATTTTTCCTACTCCTTTTTGCATGTGTAAATAGGTTTTTATTTTATTTTGTTGTTTAATTGTTTATTACAACTTTTTCTGATGTTTTATTTTATTTACATGTTCAAAATAAAGATATCAATCAATCAAAGCTCAGATGAGCCAATGAATCTTTACCACCCCTTTCTTTGCTTTGGCCGCCCAGAGAATTTGGCTCACCCACATGAGAGAGACATCACGCCTTTCAAAGAGCAAAGTGCCAGTTGGTCAAGGCCACACCCCCAGCCTGCACCAAGCATACAGTAGTGTGCGCGCACTGTGCACGAGCTTATTCACATTTTACTAATGCACTGTTAAAAATGCATTTGCTATTTAAACTACATGGGTGCTGGACGGGAAATTGACAACCGCGCCGGTCTTAATCTAGCAAAAACATTTGCGGCGGCTTTGCGCTCCACGGGGTAAAAGATAAAGCTTGATTTATGGTTGTGTGGAGGCTGCACACAGAGAGCTTACATATGCTACGCCGGTCAAGCACTGCTTAATATTATTTTATTAAGCCCTTTGGTGGGGTCAGATTTTGGTTTCTGGACCCCCTCGCATGATCCTTACTTGCATCTGCGTCTTTCCACCTCTCTGACCTCCCGCTCTCGTTGTCTCTGTCTCTCCCTCTCCCTCTGCTCCTTGATCTGGTCAAACGACAGGATGTCTTTCGTCTCCTTACTGGATGACTTGCGGTCCCGACTCTTTGTGTCCTGCAAAAAGGAGAAAAGGAAAGAAAACGTTAAATTAAAAAAATGTCAAGAAGAGTATCTAAATATCAAAATAAAATCTGGCCAGCAGATTTGAATGAAAGTCTTGTCCATCCTCCATATTAATTGGAACCTTGTATGCTGACATCTAACACTCTCAATTTTAGTGCCATCTTGTAAGTAAATGTTTACTCACTCGTTCCTTGCTTTTGGTTTTGACACTGATGACAGGCTCTCCTTTGGACTTGTCCATAACTACAGTCCTCTCATTACGCCCTGTCAAACAAACACAATTGACATTGCCAAAAATATAAGTAAATGTTTCAGAGGTGCCCATTTTGCCAGCATTCACTTTGTGTACAAGCTCAAAATAATCCCACATGTCTCACCTTTGCCATCTTTTCCTTCTCCCTCAGCCTTCTCATCAGATCTACAGAAAATATAAACAGTGTGAGCTGTATCAATAAAACATTTAAACAGTTACTTTTCTCCCATTTAGTTGATAGCTTAGCCACACTCAAGGCTCGTAGTGCTGTGGTTGTAGGTTACCACTGCGGAATGCCATGCTCAAAATGTATGCACCCATGATAATTGAAAGACCACCAGAGCAAAATGCCAAGCTGGAGGGGAAATATTTAGTAAGTGGCTTTGTGCAAACATGCGGCAGCTTGTGAGCGGGCTTACTTGGAGTCAGTGGATTGTCTTCTGTCACTGCCAGACTTCTTGGGGTCATTCTTGTCTGCTGGCTTCTTCCCAGCGGGCTCATTTTTAGCCTACATGTTTTAAAACGGAAATGTGTTTGACACTGAAATTTCAATAACCATACAATAAAAATGAACAATAACCTCTTTTGTAGGTATCTAAATACTTTCTTTAAATTAAGTTATTTTTGTCCTAAAAGATATTGCAATATTTAACAAAATGATAAATTATCAACTGTAACAATCACTTAAGTGTTACCATGTCTATTACCGTGTCTAGTACAAGCTACACAACAGACTTGAAGGATGACATTTACGAATACCAATTCGAGAGCCAAACACTAAAGATTACTGGAAATATGTTCTTATCTTAATTATCTACATGGGATGTACTGCTTAAGGAAACACATACACTTTTATAGAGATTATAAATAGACTCATCTGGCTTGCCTAATGAGGTTTTCCTTTTCTGTACGAGTTTCTAATTAGGACTGCATGTCAAGTGTAATTACATTCGTCTCCATCGGGGTAGTAACATTTATTTATTTTTTATTTTTTTATTTTCCCACTACACTTGACATAACTTAAACTTAAATTAATTAAGAGAAAATGGAGACCTGCATACAAATGCTACAAAAAGATTCCCACAGACTCATAAGGTGAAGCTGGGTGGAACCCCAATTACTGGACATCCAATGAAAGCACTACAATGAAGCAAAAACTCTCTTCCCTCCAACACTCACCCGCTCCACAGAGATCATCCTGCCATGCAGCTCGGTCCTGTGAAGGTCGCTGATACACTTGGTGGCCTCCTCTGTGGATGACATAGTGACAAAACCATAGCAGCGAGCGCCGGGGCTCTTGGCGTTGGTCACCACCTTCGCTCCAACAACCTGCAGGAAACGGAGAGATAGAGGAGGGGAAGTAAGGACAAAGAGGTAGAGATGACCAGAGAATGGGAGATGAATTGTGAAATCCTCAATTTTAGATCAAACTGAAATAAATTTGTAAATCCACGGCCGGTTACCAATGGTGAGGGATAGTTTGCATAGACAAACCTTGCCATATTTGCTGAAGAGAGTCTTCAGATCAGTCGCTCTAGTAGTGGAAGACAGACCACTGACCCACAGATTCCTGCTACTGCCTGCTGCAGCACTTCCAGCGGCTACACACAAACACGTAATAAATTAGAGAGCGTGTATACACTGAATTTGAAAAACCAGAACAGGAAAAAACAAAACACTTCATTCACTAACCCTTTTCATCTTTTGACTCAGTCTTGTCATCTTTCTCCTCAGCGCTAGAGACAAAGAAAAAAAGCAATAAACATACAGCAGTGAGGATACCTGGTATCTCTCATTATACAGCTGTTTACACGCATGTGTTTTGTGGAATAATAACTGACAGGGTTCATGTACCATTATGCAGTAATTTTAACAGTGAGGGAAATGGAACTATGCCCTATGGCAATCCCAAGATATTACGTGTTAATGGTTAAAAGTGGAATAAGAGTGTAAAGAATGACAAATGAAAACAGACAAATGCACAGAACGTTTTTACCTCCAAAAGAGCATCCAAATTTTGCTAGCACAAAGGAGCCAATGCAACAGAGATAGCCATTTTGGTTTCTAGTAGACAGAAAGCAACAAACCTCTTTTTCTGATCATCGCCCTCTACAGAAGAGGACTCTTTCACTGTGGAGGCTGAATCCGCAGCAGCTTTCTCTTCTGTCTTCTCATCCTCCTCACCCTTCTTAGACCCCATTTCTGAATCAACAGTTTCACTCACAGCACCCTGTTCGCTTACACTAACAGCCTGCGAGCTTTCGTTTTCAGCATCAAATGTCTCTTCTGGGGCATTCTGTGCGTCCCCAACCTCTTTGGCGTCAGTCTCCACAACATCCTGGTCGCCCTGCACAACTTCCCGATCGCTCTCCACATCTCCAGAGGCGGCCTTGTCGGACTTGGCACCGGTGTTGGACACATTATCTTCCCCTCCGGCGGTGGCAGCTTGCTCTTCTTCAGGGCTCGTCTCGTGGCGATCTTCGTTAAGTGGCTCAGATAAACAAGACCCGGCTACTTTGTCATTTTCTACGGATTTAACAGGAATAGAATGGCACAGAGTTTAATCACTTCTGAAACACAGCAATGGTTAACGAGGAACTGGCAAGGCCAGGATTAGGAACGTCATGACCACTGGCCTGTGCTCTTAGAACTAATTGTTAAAACGGTGAAGTAGACCCTAACGAGAGACTGGAAGGGAACCCAAAGGCTGGGGGACAACCAAGCAACTTGTGCGGCTAACACTTTGGCTTATTTTTCAAGTCGAACCACTTCACTGTGTTCACCTGATCCAAAGCAGACAAAGAGTTCAGTGCTGAAGAGAGCCACAAGATCAGCAGTGCAGCAGCAGATTCTCGCTGCAGTCCATCTTCTTTCAGCCTTTGACTATGCCAGTGTCCATTTGTGATGACCAGAAGAAGTCTAGCTCAAGTCCAGCAATTTTATATCCAGCTGATTTCTGAGTCAGAGTCCTTAAAAAGTTGTAATAGTTGACCAGTCTTGATGGATCTTCTTTGTCTTGTTCTTCATGTGGCAACCTAAAAACACTGCAATCACCTGCAACAGCTCACACCTCCCTGACCATGACATACAATTGCTGTCAATGTGAATCTAATTGTTAACCACTTATTATATTACTGCCAGAACAAACTGGAAACGTAATCAATATTTGCCATCAAAATTATTAAGTAGTGGTTAACCAAATTTCAACACAAAGCCAGCAATCCCCTTTGGGCTTCCAGTCTCTCTTCCTGGTTGAAACTAAACAAAAGTGTTTGCATTCCAAACTCAACACTGTAAAAAGATGCCTCCACCTTCTGAATCAACCTTTTTCTACAGTACCTGTTTCTTCGTTTACGTCATCTGCATCTGGATCCTGAACCTAAAAGAAAAGAATTATGTATTAATTAATGTGACAGTTAGTGAAATTTGGTTTTCCCAGAGATTCTCTAGCTTTCCATTAAAAATATTTGTTAGGAACATACCATACTGATTGATGAGCATGTCACGTGTTCATCTGTATCCAACATCCTGGACTCATCCATCTGTCACAATAGATAAAAAAGCAGTTATGTAATATATTTTCTGTAATAAATCAAAAAATGACCCCAATGCATCATCAGATATTAAGAAACATCCCAAGTTGAAATACTATATTTTCTGACAACAATGCTAATGCCAGGATTTTCTCCTTTGAAATTTACGTTAATGGAATGTCTGTTTGTGTTTTGGCCTGTGTGTTGGTATCAACTGCCCAGTTTGACAGCCAGTCCAGGTTGCCAGATATACCTGTAAAAACTTAAACCCAGCGCACTACAGCTGTAACATTAGTACAGCCATGAAAGCAGCAATCAAACAGGATCAACGGGGATAGATTCTACCCGACATAAAAACCTGGTATGTTTCTAACATGTTTTTGCCTGACCAGAGACGTTACAAACCCCGGGTAAATACTGGAGATGTATTTATAAGATGGAGACAGATAAAGCCCAAAAGAACAACGAGTTGGCTAATTTCAGGTAAGCATTAGCTTCAGGCAAGATTTATCACGGCTACAGGGGATGTGCATTTTGTCATTTCAACATTTGTGCACTCACATCGAATTATATATTCTAGAGTACCTGAGTTGGTTACCCGCAAAAACAATTGAAACACAACCAGTAGAGTGATCCCGACTGATCCTGGCTAACGCCAACCCTGCTAACATTACAGGAGGACCAGGCATGCGGGCCACGGCTGTTTACAACATGTAGACTGTTTATTAGTTGTAACCAACAACTGTGAGTTATTTAAAATCGGAAAGAGATGGCCGTGAGTTTGCAGTGTGTTAAGTTGGGTGGAGAAGACGGCAAGATAACATGTTATTTTTTAGCGGTTCTTACTGTAATTGTAAATTGAGTACAGAGCTGCGCATGAGCACAGGGCTTTATGTCTGTCTACATAGCCAGCATCTAACATTAGCTACTCGCTGTGCTGTGAATTAATGTCTGGCTATGTGAGACAAGCATCTAGCAACATTGTTGTGAATGCTGCAGTCTCACTCTGGCAACCAACATGAACTTTGAGTCTGGGGAGGAGAGGGGGTGAAGAAGATTTTGAATCCAGTATTTTGAATGTGTACTGCAGTAACTATTACGCTGTAATTTATTTATGAAACACTAGTTGAGAGTATTACATATTGCACCTTTAATAGCTACCAGTTAAACAGACAAAAGATTAAAATGAGTAGACAAGTTTATAGTCTAGTTTCTCACCTCTGGACTTCTTGCTTCATCATCTGACTCAAGAGCCCTGTTATGCTCTTCATTCAACAGTGCGTCTTCATCAGAGTGAAAATCTGCGGTTTCATCCTCATCATCCTCGGCTGGTATACCATTGTCATTCTCGGTCTCATCCAGAACGTTCATGTCAAGGATGTCCATTTCCTGCATGTTCTCATTATAATCCTGAAGCTCCTCCTGAAAAAGAAAGAAAAGGAATTTGCTAAAGAAGCAAGCCAAAATTAAACAGCAATATCCAGAAGTTGCGAATATTTGCAGTCATTGAGGAGGGTACCCAGTTCTGCAAATGCATAATTCTACAGTATTGCTTTAACATGGGAAAATAGGTTTAGCAAACTCACATGGCCATCCTGGAAATCCTCCTCGATTGTGTTGTCTTCTGGTTCATCAATCTCTTGCCTTGCATCTATAGAAAATAAGTTTTATTTTAGACCAATGCTGCATTTGAGTTTCTTCTGGGTATTAAAGGAAACTGTTGTCAGATTTTACAGGAGACAATCTTAATGCAATCCAATACAAGTTATAGATCCTACATTTATGTATCTTAAATGGTTGTGACTGTCATGTAACTCCTCGCTCCGACCTGCCCTAGGAAATATACATTGTACATTTTGCAGCAAATGGAAAATAAATAGTGAAACATATGTTGTACTCATTTGACAGTATATTTATTCAGTTTTAGTGTGAGATTGCTGGGAACGCTTGTAAGATAAGTATAAACACGTTATTCAGGAAACTCACAATCCAAATAGTTATCCATATTGAGGTTAGAAATCCATGAAGTGGGTGTAAACTAAGTTGCTTTTTTTATTATTAGGTACACCTAGCAAAAACTAAGCCCTGATATAAATCCTACCATCTGTAGTTTGTGCTTGCTTGGTGTTGTTTAATTGTATAGTATTACTGTCTGAATGTTATCCAACCTAACGTATCTCAAAAATCACCATAAAAACAAATTCTCTTTAAAATATTAAATCCTTAATAAAGATATGTGACAAAATAATGTTCTGCACACTGGCAAACACTAATGGCTAATTTAATGGTAAGGGACATGAATGTAACTTAACTTTACAAAAATAATAGGCTCATCAGGTGACAGTATACAAGCAATATAATATTTCTGTTATTAAGACTGTAACAGTGCAGTTAGGAAATACCACGAGGCCGACTAGCGTATGCTATTTGGAAAGCAGATGAGTTCAGTTTCGTTAGAAACGGACAGGCAGACCGTGTTTCGGATTGTACAGACATGCATAGGATTATGTTGGTGGTGTCCCCATCGATTATTATGCAACCTTTACCTTTGGAAGGCCGTTTAGGTGTAACGTTAGGCTTCTTTGGGGTTGCCTCCGGAGCGACAATAATCTCGTCAGGATTCCCACCCTCTTCCTCGATTGCCTATGTGTGGCGATACGAACACATTAATAGACTGCACAAATCAGAGAGACTTCAAAGTTTAAAAAAAATTAAAAATAAATCAACGTCAAATGTAGAAAAAGATACGGAAACAATAGCGGTTAGCCGTTTGGCGTTAACGTTAGCTAACTATTTAGCACACAGTCAATGGGCCTAGTAAGCTAACGTTAACGTAGCTTTACATTGGAGTGACAGGCTACACTCGCCAAGCCACATATTACAGGCTTCTGTAGCACTCGTATTAACCATATGCATGCATTGCCTTATGTTTAATAAGTGGACAGTAATAGGATACCTCTTTCAGACGCAGGGACAGCACGCTCTTGACGCCCGTGGTGTCCAGGTTTCGTTTCTTCAGTTCGGCCTTCAGATCGATAACTCTCAGCTCCGACAGCTTGCGGACCTCTGTACCCTCCGGAATCTTCACATCGGCGGATGGGTCAGCCATCGTCTTGTCCTTAAAGTTTCTCCTCAGCTTGGAATAAACCTTTAATGCAATGTATTTGACTGATGCTGCACTAGCTACGAGTGGAAGCAGCTGGCTTGCAAAACGGCTACAAAATGGAGGCCGTGGTGGTGAGCCAATCGACGTTACTGCGCATGCGCGGTACAGAGTGCAGAGAGGAAATCCTGTTATTACATCCATGGAGAAAGACTCCACTTGAAATCAGAGAGAACACTCCAGAAATCACTCATTCAGTAATAAAACTCGCTTTAAACATCCATTATTAAAACAGGAAAAAAAAGAAACATTTTCACGAACCCCTTTTGACGTGTACCAATTATGGATTTATTATTAAGAGTAACGTTAAAAATGCGTGTGAAATAAAAAGTTACAAAAAAACTGAATACAAACAGTTTAATACAATCTTACGGATATGTTTTATTATTCCTCCATTACAATCACATATGGAACTTGATCTGCAGTGTGTTTACTTTTTCAATGCATTATAATGCATCAAATTCTTATAAAAATCTTGATAAAACATTACAAAAGCTTAATACATAGTAAAGGCTATGGTAAGAGTTGACCACATTCAATGACCTAGGGGCAGCTGTACATAAACTGAAATTCACAGGCTTTTCTTACCATCTTTTCACTTTTCTTAAAGAATGTGCACTGATTTATCCTGTGTCATAGTCAAATCATACGATTCATACTGCTTAGTGAGAATGAAAATTGTACACGTCACAAAATTTGTAGTTTGTGTCATTTACTTGGCTGTGGGGCAAGCTTTTGTTGGCAACTAGAGGTTGATGGGCATCAAATAATTCAGGAATATCCGTCTCCTCTGCAATATTGGCACTTCTGGATGAAGTTGGAGAGTCAGTGGTGGAGGATTCTCTGCTAGTTTGTGCATGATATGTCCACGCACATGAGGCTGAACCAACAGAGGCAAAGGAGGAGCCCTCAGGAACGTTGAAGGAGTCAAGGCTGGTGGATGAGGAGGCAGAGCAGGCGCGAGGCGCTCGTGGCTCATGCAGGTTGAGTTTAGAGACCAGTGGTTTACCAGCTGTCACTGGTTTCCTTTCCTGTATTTCGTCATCCATGTTGGAATAGGTGTAATGAAGGCAGATGGTGAATGTGAGCTCCCTCTATGAAAACAGTAAAGAGCAAAGTTTTTTTTTTTTTTACTTAATTATAGACATTACGCTTAAATTGGTCAATAGATCAATGTAACACATTTAAATTATACTGTTAATGTAGATTTAATGCCATCTTTTTCAATTTAAAATGGTTGTGATTGTGAAAAGTACTAATTTGTCTCCAGAGGGCACATTTACATTTACCAGGTTTCTCCTAGGACAGAAATAGAAGAAGTAATTATGAGAACAATAACAAGAGTCTGACCCTGAGTCTCTGAAGACATCGAATGCGTGTGTACAGACTGGGGTCCTCCAGTGAAGGAAGATCTTCCTTGATTAATAATAAACAGCCGGCTTCAAGCAGAGTCTCCTGGTTACTCTGTTTCAGATCAATGTCCACATCCTGCCAAAGTAACACAGTAGATGTTTGCTTCAAGTATCCATAATTACACATTAATTCCCACTTAAAATATAGTGTATAGTGTATAGTGTACTGAAGGAGTCAAGATCATAGGCCAGAAGAAAATGTCTTTATGTGTCTTTGAAATCTCAAATCTTAATGTGTTATGCTGATATAACATAACATAACACATAACAAACCTCAGGGAAATCAGTAAGCTGAGCACAGCAGGAAACTATTTCTTTGGGCTTCTCAAGTATCCGAGTGTAGATGACCATGACGTTGGAGAACTCTGCAGCAAACCCAAGCTGAACCTTTACTCCACAGTCAAAATGCAGGCAATGGCTCTTTGGCAGGACTATGAAGAAAGACCTTTGAATTTAGGTATACTTTACTCTAAGACAAAACATGTTGATTCATTGGTAACCTTAAATAAAGTAATCTACAAACATGACAATAACTATGACTATATGACATCACAATATTAAAGTACCGTGAGCGACAGTCCACTGCAGGTTTCGAGCTGAATGGGATGCAGAGCACTCAGAGGTTTGTATCTGGTCGGTGAGGGAACGGCGCTCAGAAAGATTACTGCGTAGCTCCAGAGCCTGCCTCCCTCGTGTGATCTCACATCGACCCATGTCTGGTAAGGGTAAATAGATTACAATATAGGGGTGTACGATTCAGAAAATGTCACGATTCAATTCAATATTGATTTTCGATTAAAAAAACGATTCTCGATTAAAAAAACTATTCACAGTATGTAAATGTAGTTACTTTTCCCATGTATGTACAGTATGTATGTATGTATGGATAAGATAAGACAAACCTTTACTGTCTCCTGTAGGAGAAATTTGTCTTGGGCATCCGAGAGAAACAAATGGCGACACATTGCGCATACACACACACAATAAGCATACAGTTAACCTACACAGAACATATTTCCATATCATATCCTACAATGCATGTGGATTTGTTTGTTATTTGAACATCCTGTTATGATGTATCTGTATGCTGTGTGTGTGATGTCTGTAAGCTACTGGGACCTTAAAATTACCCCTTGGGGATCAATAAAGTATCTATATATCTATTATGTGATTACAGTAGACATACAATAAAAAAGTAAAACAAAATAAAAAATAATATGAATTGATTTTTGTAATTCTATGAATCGATTTTGAATCGGTAGAGCTTGAATCTCCATTTCAATATGAATTGATTTTTTTGCACACCCCTATTACAATATACATTATACAGTCTGCATGAATTAGGGCTGCTGAAAGGGTTTGAACCCAAAGAGTGTTGTCACAACAAGTGTGTTTCATCATCTGTCAATACTATAATATAAGTGGTATGTGGCCAGAGTTGCTCAAACATGCTCAAAATGTTTAACCCACAAAGAGAAGCACAGGAGCATTTTTTGTCATATGTATTACGCTGCCAAGTATTTATCCATTATACATTTTTTGCACACAGAAACTGTAGCAAACAATGGTTTTAAGTACTTTTACGGCACAATGTTTCCCGCACATTCTTGTGCACCAGATGAAAAAAAGGAACTGTATTTATTTGCTGCCATCGTAGCAACCAGTACCAATGCTTTGCAATAGGATGTTCAATAAAGCTTTCATAGCAGGAAAATCACAGGGGAAACTAACAACAGTAATGATGTCTCTGCTCTATCTAGGTGTGTCAGTGACCCGTGTCATTGAGCCAACACACACACAATACCAGAGCCTTCAAGAGTGAAACATTTCAAACTATAAATAATAACACCACAGTGGTTGGTCAGGTAAAGTGATGACTACAGCTGTCAGCTTTCAGTGCAGTTTTAATGATACGGTAACATCAGATATAATATTTAAGTAAATCACTAACAGTAAGCAGATGCAGAAGTGATCAGGCACACGTGTCTAATAATCAAAATACAATCATCACACAATCAGGCAAGCACACAAGCGATATAAGCGACCTTATGACTTTGGCTACCAAGGATCATCTCAAACATGAAAATATCAGGTGTAATCAAACTTTCCATGCAACATGAAAGGTTTATTGCATGCACAGAGATCTCATACTTCACGTGTGCTCCACGTACCTTCAGCCACTCGGTCTAGCATGACTGTGACCTTCTCATCTACACAAACTCTGCGTTTGAGGAAGTTTATGAAGATGCCATTTGACACGTCTTCCCTCTTCACTTCATATGCTTCAGCATCTACGCATCTAAACACAACAAGGAACACATAAGTGACACCTTTTATACTAATAGTGAGATTAATTCATAACATGTTTATGGTATTGCCTGCAACACTGGATAAGGTGAATTAAGACGCAGTTTGAAAGTGAAGAAAATCAGCAAACTTACGTGGCATATCCAAACACTATATTTGCTGTCACCTTGAGCAGTCCTGGTTGAACAATGATGTCATCATTTAGGTTTCTAAAAAAAAAATCATTAGAAGCATAAATATGTGCAGCAGATGATCTAACCTCAATGTGACAAAAAAAAAAGCTGGTACATCAACTCTCATTCAAAACTCCTTCATACCTTTTGCGGCACATGTCCAGCAGCAATACATTAAGTCCAGTCTCTTTCTCCTGCATCCTGGTAAGTATATTCTGTACACACAAACAGTGCTCTGATGTGTAGGAGGCTGGAGCATCGATTGGAACCATGAAACTGTTGCCGTAATTCTCATAACCATGACCAGCAAAGTACAGCAAGCCTGTGGATGGAAGGATAAAGAAGTGTTATCAAATTTGATGAAGTGTGTCACTAGCTTAAGTTGGTACGGATGCTTGGTCAGAGTTGTAGTCTTTCCAGCTTATTGCTTTTTAAAAAAAAAAAAAGAAGAGTGTTTTAAATAAGTTTTTAGTTAGTTTTATACTATATTTTGTTTTGTCAAAAAAAATCTTTATGCAGAAAAGAGTGGTACGTCCATTTCATTCATTATCATATAGAGCAGGTGTTTTACCTTTGTTACAGTCTGTAAAGTTTGTACAGCACACAACTTTGAACAAAGCAAATATATTTTCCAGATGGCAAGAGACCAACCATAGACTCCTTTGTCCAGCAGCAAGAGGAACTCTGTAACAGCGCTGTGCATCTCCTGCCAGTTGAGGTCAAGCAGGGAAACCACCTTGAAGTCCATTTGTCTGAGCAGGTTAGACAACTCGTGAACGTCAGCGATGGGAGCACACAGCTGAGTGTGGTTGAGATAGTTCATGTTGCCAATCAGGAGTGCAACTTTGTCTGTGGCTGTAGACGGGAAGATAAGGCATCATGAAATAACTGTAAACCTAAAAACTCATAATTTTACAGTGTTTACTTTGATCCACAGATATTGTATTGTGTCTAACTGTTTGCACAAAACTCACCATAGAAACCCCTGGCTGATGGGGGCGGATTGACCATCTGTTGTAGAGGATGTATTCCTGGTCTGCAAGTTGACCTGTGGACTTCCTGTGAATCTGTCAACACCAATATGAAAATATATAAATACAATAAAAAAAAATCATATGATGTTTAATTTCTCTTTTTTTATTTCTACAGTGCTTGGTAACCACACATAGTATACGGATTGACACACACGCATGCACGCACGCACGCGCACACACACACACACAACAACCTAACAATACCAGCAAGTGGATTAGCTGCTTTGACACTCACAATGTAAGTATGTCATTGATGTACATACAATACTATGATGTAACGATGGGGAACAAAAATTAGTCTAGTTCCTGTATTCTCTCCTAAACATTCTATTAATGAATATAAACATAACAATACCTGGACCACGATCAACTTCTACCCAGGAGGCATCAGTGATAGAACTGGGGCCTAAAAATAAAAGTGCAAAACAGGACGTTATTCACTGCACAGTACTGCACCTTTGCTCAAGTGTGACATTGAGCCTATAATGGCATTTTTTCCATTACACGGTATCTCCTCGACTTGCCTTTTTTGCTTCCATTATGAAAAAAAGTATCTGGTACTAGCGAACAGGTACTTTTTTTTAGAACCACCTCCGTTGAGGTTCCAAGCGAGCTGAGGCAATAGGTGACTTGAAAACCTGATTACTGATTGGTTGGAGAGAATCGTCTCTAATCACTGCGTCATCATCGCTAGCGACAGACGGGGGTGTCCTGAAAAACCCCCACCATTTTTACATAGTTTAGCCAGCAGTGTTTTTATTTTTGCTGCCTCCAGCGTCTTTTGAAACAAAATTTTTCTTCTGGCAACAGCCACAACCCCGGGAAAACAACACACCTTCGACAATCTGTGTGTGTGTTGCATTAGGTCAGGTAGTGTCTTGCAGCGTCGCTATGACAACCAGCCACGCTCACCTCGCGCAGGAAGCGGAACTGCAATGGAAAATGGCACCACGGCCGAGTCGAGTTGAGCCGAGCCGAGTAGAGCTGGTAAGCGCCATTAATGTCAGACTTGATGCTTGTCTAACTATAGTTTACAAATTCCTGAAAAGTAATACTATTCATACAATTATCATAACTGTTTTAAACATTTAAGACCTCTTTAATCTTTCACATTTATAATTGGATAACATTCTGAGTATGAAAAAATAATTACGCCTGGGTCTCACCAATGGTGACTGTTGCTGTGTCACTCCACGCTTCGTGATACAAATTGAACATTTTGCATCTGTACTGTCCTCTGTGTGCTGTGGTCACACATGGGATCTACAGGGAATAAAAGGAGATGAACTAAACACGCCATACTGATACAGAGACTAAGAATGACAATTAGTTACATGTGTTTTGATGATAAAGTCTCGACACTTACATTAGTTGGCCTAACACATTTCCTCTTATATATGTCATACTTACATACAAATACACTTGAATTTTTGTTCATAATATCCCGATCATGATGATAGCACAGGGGGTTTATATTTCTTGCCTTGGTTGTAAATTGTTATCTCCTTTAATCCAAAAAAAGGATTTTTTCATAACCCATTGTTAGTAGGTAAGCAGTTCACAGCAGACTCTGTGAATACAATTACCTTCAGTACACGCATCTTGTGTTGTGTCATGGGCACCATGTTGTGGTACCACTCGTACTGCGCAGGAGGGTTGGCATCTGCATTGCACTCCAGGAAAAGAGTGTCACCCTCAGACACTGCTTGGGACTGAGGCTGAAGAATAATAATCAGCCCACTCACTGCCCGTGAAAACAAACTGCTGCTGCAACCTAGGATGATAAGATTTACCATAACATTATATCACATGCCATGAGATTAAAAAGAACAAGAGAAACAAGGAGACGAGAAGGAGGAGAGGTACCTGAACTAGGACCTGCAGACTGAACTAAGTGAACGTGAGCCCACTGGGAGAAGATAAAGTTTTCGCCATGGTGGACCCTACAGATATAGGGACCCTGGTGGACTGGGGCTAAAGGACACAGGACCAGCTCTGGTGTATTCCCTGTCTCATCCAAAATCTAAAACAAGAAAATAATCTGCCAATAACCAATTTATAATATAATTAATAATAATAATAATATTATACAAGGTTTGACTGACCTCCTCTCTGCCTCTGAACCACTGGTAGCTGAGTCCAGGGGGACCAAAGGCTATGCAGGTCAATACCACCCTGCCCCCCACTGTGGCCCACTGGGTCTCCGGCTGCACTGTGATCTGGATCAGCTCCGACACTATATACACACACACAAGCAGAAACAGCACAGGTATTTTCATTTCAATGTGAAGCATCAGAGGCACAGGCACTAACTTGTGAAAGTTGTATACAATGTACAGTAGGCGCTCCAGGGCAGTAAGTTGGACTCGTTCCAGGTGAGGGTTGGCCTCCGCCAGGGCTGCGCTTGGTCACTGATCCTGTTTGTAGTATTGATGGACAGGATATTGAGTCGTAGTTGGGGTGGGGAGGGGTTGCAGTTTGGTGGGCTGGGTATCTTATTCGCTGCTTTTTGCAGATGATGTGGTCCTGATGGCATCAGCGGTCTGTGACCTTCAGCACTCACTGGATCGGTTCGCAGCCGAGTGGGAAGCGGCTGTGATGAAGCTCAGCACCTCTAAATCTGAGGCCATGGTTCTCAGCAGGAAACCGATGGAGTGCTTTCTTCAGGTAGGGAATGAGTCCTTACCCCAAGTGAAGGAGTTTAAATACCTTGGGGTCTTGTTCACGAGTTAGGGGACGATGGAGCGTGAGATTGGTCAGAGAATAGGCGCAGCGGGGGCAGTATTACATTCAATTTATCGCACCGTTGTGACGAAAAGAGAGCTGAGCCAGAAGGCAAAGCTCTTGATCTACCGGTCAGTTATCTTTCCTACCCTCACCTTTAGACATGAAGACTGGTTCATGACCGAAAGAACGAGATCCAGGGTACAAGCGGCCGAAATGGGTTTCCTCAGGAGGGTGGCTGGCGCCTCCCTTAGAGATAGGGTGAGAAGCACAGTCATCCATGGTTTGGGCATCTGGTAAAGATGCCCCCTGGGCGCCTGTGTAGGGAGGTGTTCCAGGCACGTTCAGATGGGAGGAGGCCTGGGGAAAGACCCAGGACTAGGTGGAGGGATTATATCTCCAACCTTGCCTGAGAACGCCTCAGGATCCCCCAGTCGGAGCTGGTTAATGTGGCTCGGGAAAGGGAAGTTTGGGGTCCCCTGCTGGAGCTGGTGTCCCCACGACCTGATACCGGATAAGCGGGTGGCTCCAAGACTAGAGCCTTGCTATTGTGCATGCTTGCTCATTGGTATGACTTACTGGGGCGTCTAAATTAAACTGAGCCATCACTAATGTTTTCATTACACCTGTTATATTTGCTGCTTTCTTAGTGTGCAATGTGCACACTAAGAAAAGTCTATTCACATATAAAGCACCAGTACCTCAACATTTACATGTAGCCTATATGTATTTGTACTTTCAAACTCTAATCAGAACATGGTGAATCAGGGTGCTGCAGTAATGGACGGTAAAAGAGACCAATTGTGTTTTTTGAACATTAAAGCATGTGAACATTTACTAGTAGACCCCCAAAGTATAAATATGAACCTCGAAATGTGCATAATCTGTGACCATTGAACGCTTTTCTCTCTCTCTCTCACACACACACACAATACTTAATCTGGGATTATGAACATGTGTTAAAGAAAATGTTTGGCATTACAGCCAAATTTAGAGCAACAACTCACGTTCTACAGACAAATGCCAATATCTTTACCATAAAGATCAAGGGTTAGAAGTCTGAGCAAAGTATAAATCCTGCTGGCAAACAAACTCAAGCTTATTTCACGTCCTTAGATTTTTTTCAGTGAAAGAGGTATTTCCTGAAACATATGTCACATTTATGGCACCCCCAGTCACTTCTTTTATACCAGTGGTGGTGAGGAACTGCACAGCTTCCTGGTGGCCTATCTTCCTCAGGCAATGGAGCAAGAAGTCCAGGGAGCAGGAACGATCAGCAAGCCGAGCCAAGAGAGTGCGTCCTGGGCTGCCTGCAGCGCTCAGCACCTGTAGTGAGCAGCTGGTCAGCTCATGCTCACTGGAAGAAAGGAGTTCAAAGGGCAGGGTTAGTCTTGTGGTGACAGTTTATGGGGAGTATGATGAAGGGCCAAAACCTGCTTATAATGTCATACAACAAAGACAATCCTTGTACTACAGCATTAAGTGTTAATGTTTAAATTAGTTATGGTGGTGAAAAGGGTGTGCAAATAATTATAGTTATTATAGAACAGTACGCTCTATTATGTGATGCATTCAATATCTCACCTGCAGCGGAATTTCGCGTGCTCAGACACAGCATTGGCTAGCTGCCTCCATCCGCAGGTGGAGTTGTCCAACATCTTTGACAGCCTGTTCAGGACTTGTTCACTCAAAGTGCCAATGCTCATTTTACACTCCTCCATCTTCATATGTGGTACCACTAACAAACCCAGAGATCTACCAGACATACGGGAACATTAGAGGGACTTGGTGCAAAAGCCTTTCCCCAATAGAAAGTAATGAGTGCCTACGTGCCTACAGTGCTTTGATTGTTAAATGAGTCTCCCACATGTTCGCCCACACGGCTGGTGACTTTACGCCAATAAAACTACAGATTGTAAACACAGGCTCGGGTCTATTTGATGAAAATGGGTGGCTCGGAGGGAAATGCGCCTTCAAATGAACTGTAACCATAGACAGTTAAAGAAGATTGTAAAGCGCGGTAGATGTTAATCTAATCAGGAAATAAAACAGGTAACGGCGAAGCTGGAAAATGTAACGACGAACATTATTCAGACCAAAACCTCGCGATGATTAATACTGCGCTGCCGCTTCCGCCATTAACATACTAGCGTTAGCTAGCTATAACATTAATCAAAGTCGTGAAGAAAACTTACCGACTTTACAATGAGTACAGACCGGTGACCAAATCCATTTGTGTAGAAAGAGGAACGATCGAGTGCCTTTGCATAAAGCTGCCCGACCCATGTTTCACCCTATCAGCCTTCCAGTCTTACGTGATTTAGTTAGTTCCCCAGATGATCTGCTTGTCATTTCGGTTCCTCATTTCTGTCATCCTCGGTCGTCTGATCTCGATCATTTGCATGAAGCGTTGTCATAGCGACATCATTTTTAGTAAAGCCATTTTTTTTACAGAAAGATCAACCTTTTAAGTTTTCATTGATTTATAGAGTATTAGTTAATTATTTGGGTCGGTCATTAACTTCAGTAACTTTTGCTAGCAATCGTTGTCATATCATTATGTTCATTAAATAAATAATAGAAATGCAACGTTTACAGGATATGAACGAAGTCCTTATTTATTTATAATACGTTTACAATAACAACAAAAAGAACACCATTTGTGGAAATATGAGCAGGCCATTTCACTTCACATTTGGTTTAAAAACAAAAACATATATGGGAACAAATTAATTCATAGCAATGCAGTATCCCTGAAAAAAATACTGTATAAAACTACCTTTCTGAAACTGAAAAAAAACAAAAAAACTTCACCAAATCTGCTGAAGAAGAAGCCTGTCTTACAACTGAAAGCTCCGTAACAATGCTAAATGGAACTAGTGGTGAGGTTGTTTGGCCAACTACTGTTTCCAATATCAAGAATGATTATGATGTATGAAGTTTTTGTTGAGACTGTTTCGTTATTGAGGCATTACTCTGGTTGTGGGTTTGACCCATTACATTGTGAGTGTTTCATTATATTTTATTTCCAACTATTTTCAACATAATCATCAATGAGCTTTCTTATAGCTTTAAATTATTGTCAACAGAGGGCCATTGCTGCTAATGACATTTCATTCAGCAAGCTGGACTCTAGCTCTGAATATACACCATGTCAGGTAATTTAGTCCGCAGAGTCTGAAACAACAACCCCCCCCAGGTAGAAGCCCTCTGTCAGTCCAGTTGGGCCTAAAACTTCTTCCCTTTATGTAGTCTGTTGAAACGCCAAATGTTTTCCTTCCTCAGGCGCTTCCAGTATTCCCAGGTTTCTGACTCCAGCTCGTGCAGCTTTTTTGGCGTTCCCAGGTTCAACTGGAATAACCTGAATGGAAGATAAAAAGAGAGGAGAATCAGATCAGTGGAGACACATCAGAATTACTTATTGGCCAAGCATGTTTAGACATACAGGTACTGATGTAATAAGTTACACGGAGTCACCTTTTTATGTCAATAACTCTCTGACAGTCTAAAAAAACCCTGAACATTACAAGCAAATACTGTATTTACTTACAATGTAAATACAATGTATCCTTACACTGTACTATATTATCAATCTAGAGCACCTAATGAATTTGTGATTTCCTGCATTTTTCAGAATACCATTCACTTACCACAACATCAAACTTGGGCTGCATTTAGTATGTGTAGGTGTAGAGAGCATAGAGATAATAGTAATAGTGAAGCGCATCATGTGATGCCTAAATAGTTTTGAATCTACGACATAAATGTGAACAGAAGAGTACAGAAGAACAGTACAGAAAGTGCTTTCTACTATAGAAGGACACATTTACTTGTTCATTATTAAACAGCTTTTCTCAGAAGATATCCTAAAAATGAGGGAAAAAGATTTGACAAACGGCAGACAGAGTTAGTTCTATATTATGAGATAAACCAATAAAAAAAAAAGAAATAGCAGAAAAAAATTAATGTGCATGCACTCACCACTCTGGATATTGCTCAGAAGGCTTCAGCTGAGGGTCTTCTCCTTGCTTGAGGATGTTGACCCCTACTGCATAAGAAGTAAGTCTGACAGGGTCTTTACACACCTCTGGACCCTTGTACTCTTCTTTCACCATGCCTTTACCTTTCCCTTTGGCCGCTGCAAAAACCGGAAAGACACATTTGCAATATTTACATCACTAGTGACATGTTGATTGTGATTAAGGTCACGACTTGATTGAAAACAGAAAATAAGCCACTGATATTTTGTGTTAATAATAATGGTTTAATGACATATACAGACACTTTTGATTTAGGTGGGAGAACAAAAAAAAAAACATGTATCCACCATTTATTTTCCACTTTAATTCACACACAGTGGAGAAAACTAAACGCGCCAGCTCAACTTGATACATGTGTTTTATACATACCACAGCTAATTAACAACTGGCACTGAAGAACATTGCAAATAAAGATGGTACATGTCTTCTTTACTCACCAACTTTCTTAGCATATCCACATGTCTGCATTCTGTTTAATACGTTCGTCCTGCTTAGCGACGTTGTAGCATTGGTTGTGATGCATTTTGTTAACGTGACTATCCTAAATAAACTGTACCCTGACATTTTACTGTATGCTAGCTGAAAACGAAGCCTACCATGCTACAGTTTGACCAAAGAGTGACATTCAGTCCCTTCAACTTCCGTTTTGTGCTTTGTGTTTGGCTCTGTGAAAATGAGCTACTGCTCCTCTCTGGCCGGGAAGATACACTGCGAGACCACTAAGTAGTGCCATCGAGTCATTTCGCTCCAATCCGACAGGTGGCAGCTCAGCTGCACGTAAGCCGGGCACCATAATAACAAGGTAGAAGAAGACGATTGAACGCTTCTGAGAGCTTCTCGAAAATGTCCGAGTACGCTGCGGCCCAGAAGAGTACCCTGAAGTTAAAAGGTGTGGGAGCCATTTCAGCAGGAAAAAAGTAAGTCTTTTGTCATTTGGTATATTGCTTACAAGAGACGGTGCGTTTTAATCGACACAAATACTTTAATAGAGTGTCACAACTGATAAAAGTGCTTGGTATTCAGACAAGGCTAATTTTAGCATGTTTGCTAATCCAATCGAAAAACAATGTTACGTTACGTGTAACGTTACTGAGATTATGTAAAAACAATAAAGTCATATTTGGGCGAATTTGTTGTCAAAATAGCATTGTGCAGTGAAAACCACTGGTCTCATTTGTGACCTCAAAACTGTACACGGTGACTATACGAGTGTTACAGTAATGGCTAAAAATATTAGCTAGGTAGGTAACGTTAAGTTAGCCAACGTTAGTCATGTCCCTGTACAAGTGTGATAATTTTCCTCTGACCTGCCTGTTGGAAGCTAGTGGTTGGCCTGACAAGCCGCTCATAAGCTAACTAGTCATTCATTACATATCTTTTTTTCAGGAAGAAGAAGAAGGATAAAGAGAGTAAGCATCGCTTGGAGCAGGTCGCGACCAATCAAAACGATGAGGAGGAAAAAACCAAAGCATATGTTGACAAAAGGACACCTGCTCAAATTGCCTTTGACAAAATGCAAGAGAAGAGGGTAAGTTATGGTTCTCCAGCATTGAAGAGATTCAGTGATTGATCAAGAATTTGAGCAGAGATTCAATTCTTAATTGCCATACAACTCGGTGCAAGTTGCTAGGAATTTGCTTCAGTGTGCTCATGACAGGACATCAACAAAGGCGACAAAAAAAAACATAGAGCATATTTGTACACATACGGGATCACACTTGACACAGGCAGATAAAAAAGGGGGCTCACCATATATCTGGATGATAGTCCAGGAGGCTAGAGTGATAGATGTCAGGTTAAAGTGACATTGTGCATAGGGATGCAGAGTGCAAATCCACAAACTTTACAATAAATAGATAAAATAAAACTAGAATGGGTGGCATAAAAACATATAGAAGCGTATTGTAAAAACAGTGGAAAGAGATGTGCAAATCATACAGGCTTGCTAGGAGAACCTTTTTCTATTAGGTACTGGTTCAGGGATGGAGAGCTGTTTAGAGATTCAATGCACTATATGCTGACGTAGTTAATAAAAGATGTTTTAGGCTGTAAAGGTCACATTTAGCAGACTAAATTATCCAAAACCTCTGGCCGCTGCTGTCAACCAGCCAACAATAAGAAAACCATCATCACCAATTGTCAGATGCACACAATGGGGTTTTTGTAAGCACAAACAACACTAGCCTAAAATCCAAATTTTTTGGGGGGAAATTTCCTGGCATCCAGTATGACAAATGAAGATGTTGCGTACTTAGCTTCACAACCAGTATTGCTGCAGATTATTAACTTAAGCGCTGTTTTGAACTTTGTCTTCAACCAAAGGGCTGATTACATTGGAAATACAGCTAAGATTCAATATACATCTTAGGTTTGGGTAAGGTTAATGATTTTTTTAGTCTTACACTATTAGTATTGGCAACATTTATTAGCCATTTTCTACCCAAACTACAAAGCTAAAACTACTACTTCATTGAAGCAGTGGGTTGGTTGGAGCATACACATGGTGAAGCACCATAACATTTACTGCTCAAAAACTTTGGATAATGTTTCTAAATATAAAACATTACGTTTAGAATATAACCAGCTGCAACAGGCAATTGCAGTCATTGCATAGCATTAAGGCAGTTTTAGCATGTGATTTATTTCTAACTGTGATATTTTCAAAGAACCCAGCTGTTTTCACTCACAAATGAGTCCATGTTGAGGTTTTAATTGTGATGTGTTTTTGGAGGTATTTACAGTGTGCCTCAACTGACAGGGATTAATGTGTATTTTTTTAAGGTTTATTTTGCATTAATTTTTTATCTCTTTTTTTTTTCTTCCATGAAGCAAATGGAGAGGATTTTGAACAAAGCATCAAAGACACACAAACTTAGAGTTGAAGTAAGTCATATCAGATCTGGCATGGCACTATTCAGTCCAACTTGTTAATTCAGTGAAATATGCATTAGTCCGTAGAATATACATTGCAGTTGAAATGATTTTATATTAATAAACCGAGAAAAGAAAAAACAATGTATCTTCTATTGTTTGTTGATTTGCAGGATTTCAATCGCCACCTGGACACCCTGACAGAGCATTATGATATTCCGAAGGTCAGCTGGACCAAATAGAAGAGGAGTAAATGCTGTTTTTTTTGTTTTGTTACCATTTCACGTTCAGTAGTCTTGCACATCACATTTTTGTTTGCTTGTTTTAACATTCCCTCTATTGGCATTCAATCATTATGTTTTAAATCTTGGTTGCACAATAAAGGACTTAGTTAACTTGTATCTATGTTTCTTTATCTTGCATTGTATACCTCCTTGTGATTTGACAACATAGCATATCAGCTATACATTTAATGTGTGTGTAAACAATATGAAAATATACCAGAAACTGGAATATACTTGCTTTTTAATGAATACATATTAACTGGCTGCAGAAATGGCACACATACTGTGAACCAGAACATACAAGGTACAGTAGCCCATGCTGAATTATTTGGGATGGCACTGAACATCTGAACTACCCTGAAAGTACCAAATAGTCAAAGTATTTGAGACTATAAATACCAAAACTAAAAAGTTGGTATACACATTTTACTCATAAGTTGTATTGATCATAAAACACTTGGTGGAAACTACTTTTGACACGTTGGCCGTAAAATAGTATGATGTTCGTGTGACAAACCTGGGTAGAGTAGCATCTTGAAATACGTAATTGTATCAGTCAAATGGGAGGATTTACTGTTTTTACACATTTATCACAGTAATATAAAAACCACCAGTTTGTAATACACAGCAAGAGCAGCATCAAACAATGGCTAAAGCATTCTCAAACTTTATTACGAGATGTTCAAGATTCAGAGAATGTTTATTTCATACAGTTTCACCTCTTTGATTGAATTGGAAATAGTCTCTTTGCTGGACAATGGATGTTCTTTGCTTTGTAGTGTTTCTTGTGTTGTCAGAGTTACTTTGGCCCCAGCATTTCACTTGGCTTCACCCACTGGTCAAACTGTTCCTCGGTCAGGTAGCCCAGCTCCACAGCCACGGCCTTCAGCGTGGAGCCCTTCTTGTGAGCCGTCTTGGCGATGGTGGCTGCTTTGTCGTAACCGATGTGTGGGTTGAGAGCGGTGACCAACATGAGAGACTCATTCATGAGCTTGTTGATCCTCTCGGTGTTGGCCTCGATGCCCACCACACAGTTGTCGGTGAAGGAGACAGATGCGTCTCCGAGTAGCTGAGCTGAGTTCAGCACATTCTTGATCATCATAGGTTTGAAGACGTTGAGCTCAAAGTGTCCGTTGCTGCCTCCGATGGTGACGGCTACGTTGTTTCCCATTACCTGAGCTGCAACCATGGTCATGGCCTCACACTGGGTGGGGTTCACCTTGCCTGGCATGATGCTGCTTCCTGGTTCATTCTCTGGCAGGACGAGCTCTCCCAGGCCTGAGCGGGGTCCTGACCCCAAGAATCGGATGTCGTTGGCAATCTTCATCATGCTGACAGCCACTGTGTTCAGAGCTCCGCTCAGCTCCACCAGGGCATCGTGGGCTGCCAGAGCTTCAAACTTGTTGGGAGCGGTCACAAACGGCAGGCCTGTGAGAGAAGCAACAGTAGAAGCTACTTTCTCAGCAAAGCCAATGCGGGTGTTGAGTCCTGTCCCCACTGCTGTTCCTCCTGCCGCCAGCTCATACACCCTGGGCATGGCAGCCTTTACTCTCTCAATGCTGTATTTAACCTGCTGGACATAACCGCTGAACTCCTGTCCGAGCGAGAGCGGAACAGCATCCTGAGTGTGTGTGCGTCCAATCTTGATGATATCTTTGAACTCTTCAGATTTTGCAGCCAGAGCGCTGTGCAGCTTCTGCAGGCCGGGCAGCAGGACGTGGTGGACCTCTGTGGCTGCAGCAATATGCATGGCAGTGGGAAAGGTGTCATTGGAGCTCTGACTTTTATTGACACATGATCGTTAGGGTGGACAGGGTCCTTGGAGCCTAGTTTTCCTCCTAGGATCTCAATAGCTCTGTTGCTGATTACCTCGTTGACGTTCATGTTGCTTTGAGTCCCAGATCCAGTCTGCCACACCACCAGAGGGAAATGATCGTCGAGTTTACCAGCTGAAACCTCATCTGCAGCCTGGATGATTGCATCGGCTATCTTAGGGTCGAGGCCGTACTCCTTGTTAACCTCAGCAGCCGCTCTCTTCAGAATACCAAAGGCCTTGATCACTTGGATTGGCATTCTCTCACTTGGTCCCCCTATCTTGAAGTTCATGGTGGATCTGACAGTCTGGGCACCGTAGTACTTGTCAGCTGGGACCTTGAGCTCACCAAACGTGTCCCGCTCGATCCTGTACTCTGAAGCGGCCATTCTGGACGTGCATATGAGGAGTTTAGAGTTGACGTTAACTCTTTGCAAAGTCAGGAGGTTGCAGTTAAACTGCTGGACGCGTCTCAGAGACCGAAACATGGCTTCTCATTAGAGGTGAATCCGGGGGGAGGTCAACACAGTCTTCCACATTGTGATCTGTCATTGGGTGAAAAGGAAACTGATCGTGAGTCAGCCAATGGCGAGGTAAAAAAAGGCTGGACTTCCGCTGTGGCTCTCGTATCGAATGGAAATGAACAGGCTGCTTCATCCGGATCAGTGAAGCGTCGCACAACATTATAGGTTTGTACTTCCGGTATACAAGCGAAGGATAATTTACTGTGTAGAATAAAAGTCATTAACTTACCTAACTTAATCTAATAAATGTTAACACCAATTTAACAATACATGTAATCAGGGTTCAAAATTAGCACCATTTACCAGCCAAATGCTGGTAAAATATGCAAGTGGTTGGTAGATTTGCTTCACTCACCAGCCCAAAAAAAAGTGGCTGGTAAAATTTGAACATTCACTAGCCATTCTGCTGATGGAAAAAGTTCAATTTGAACCCTGCATGTAATGTATCTAACATGCCAACGTTTAAAGAAATATTTGACATTTCTGACACATGGAGTTTGTCATATTGGCATGGAAACATTTAAGCTCATCTACAATGCCTTGAAAGCCATGTTTTAGTTACATGCTGTGTGCCCATATTTATTTCTATTTCTGTAATTGTGTATCATTCATTTTGTATAAACTACATAAAGTTGTTTGGGGGCATTTCTAATGGGATGGGGTTGTGTAATGTGATGTGTGTAATGACAATGAAACACATGGAAGTTGATTATTTTATATATTATAGTTGATATATTTACCCCCTGTTACACACTGTACTGTAAATGGGCCCAGCTGGGTACAGAAACCTAACCAAAAATTAGGATTATGTTCTAATTCTAATATGTATGAATGTACACTCTACAATGATAATGCAACAGTAGTATGTGGTGCATTAGTACATGTAGGTACAGTATACTGTGCAGCAAGGTGCTGGATTAAGTTTGCAAATGCCTCTTTAGAGTATATTCAAATGTTAACGTATCCAAAACGAAGTAGCTCTGTGTGCTCTGGATTTACTGATTTACTATTGGGGACCTGCATCATGTATAGGTTTGGCAACGTGGCATGTACTTTTGTTGTGATATTATATAGTGTCCTAAAATATATAAGTGGATTATATTTTTAACACATTTTGTGACCATTTAGCGATTAGATTATTTGATAAAGAAATATTGCATTTTAATTTTAATGCAAAAACGATTTTTCACTTTATTACAATGATTTTGTACAAAGTAGAAAGTCCTTTATTTTGAAGAGTAAGAACGTTATTTCACCGGAAGTGTTTTGAGCGTTGTTGCTATCTTCCCTCCGCCGTCTCTTCTCGCGGTAACGTTAGTGTACTGTTAGCTTACTAGCTAACCCCATCGTTTCCAGGTTTCGTGTCGACCTGAAAAAAAGCAAACGAAGAGAGACACCGAAAGGCTACGCAGCCGAATACCTTTTAAACCCAGGCTGCACTGAGGAGCGGGACAATGCCACACAACTTCCAGCCCGGAGATCTGGTCTTCGCTAAAATGAAGGGGTACCCCCACTGGCCAGCCAGGGTAAGCAAGTAACGTTAGCAGCAGCCGGAGGGGCGGAGGGGATGAGCTACTCTGCATGGGACGCCGGAGAAGGTTCTCTGCGTATCCTCGACACTGTCTAGCATGAATAACGTTACATATCATACACATAGCTACATAACTTAATGTTTTGTTGTGCTGACAGGTTGTGCTTTAGGCCCACAGTCAGTGTACGAGCAGCCTAATTTGCATGAGATGCTGTTGGCCTAAGTAACGTTAATCTGAATGGAAATTTACAGCAGCGAAGCTAACGTTAGATTGGAAATGACGTTTGAGATCGCTGCAATATTTCTAAATCAGAAGCCCTTTTCTCAATATAAAAATACCCCCTATACATACCCTTTCCATAAGTTAATAGTCTGCAATGTTTAGTTTTCCAGAAATTACCAACATAAATTCATGCTACCATCAGGTTTGAGTCCCAGATTTTTTCCTTCCACTTTGTGTTCACTTGAAAGTCTTGCTTGTTTACAGATTGAAGATGTGGCTGATGGAGCAGTGAAACCACCTCCGAATAAAATCCCAATTTTCTTCTTTGGGACACATGAAACGTGAGTACACTCAGTGCAGTACTGTACGTAACGTTACTGGATTACTTTAAAGCAGATGGTTTGGCGTCAAACTGGAATTCTCTACAGAATGATTGAAAGGGTTGTATAAATATTTTTCAGTTCAATAGAATGTATAAAAAGTAATAATTAGACAATATGAAGTTAGTCAGGTGAAGGTGATCTGTCTCCTTAGTTGATTGTGAATGATTGTGTATGGCTCTTGATTATTCTTTTTTCCCATGTTATTGTACGCATTGGTTGTTAAGTAACTGTAATTGACATATCATCTATTTCTATTGTTTATTTACATTTTGAGTAAGGGCCAGGCAACATCTTATTTGGCTCTTTTCGGTCATGGAATGTGTAAATAGACTTGTGTTTTGATTATGAATTCTTTTTTTGTTGTGTTGTGCATTACCATGGGCGGGACAAATTAAATGAAAATGAATTACCAGTTGTTAGAGAAAGCAGTTACTGGTATATACACAGCAGTTTGAACTTAAATGACTGCAAATGCAGTTAGAATTGTATCCATCTAAAAGGAGCAAATTTGGTTGAAATTCATTACTCCAGGTTAGTTTTTTTTTGTTGTAATGCCTAGTTAAACTGACTGTGCTGACTTGAAATTCCATTGACTCATTTGTTTGTTTGCATGATATCCTCTTTGAGAGAAAAAGTGTGAGACAAATACACACACCTCACTTATTTTGTCTCACACATTTGCTGGTCAGTCTCCTCCCTTAAACTTTTCTTAAGGTCCACTGTTAAACATTGATCTGTGTCAGTCTCTGTGTGCAGAATGTTTAACATGGCACCTGCAGTATATTAATCCATCACTAGGTGGCACAGTGTTCTGTTCTAAAGTCTCAAATCTGAGCATATCTAATGTCAACCTGTTGTTTAATGACAACATTGGGGTGGTTTTAAATAAGTAGCTAAATTGTTCTCATTTTCATGTATCTTGCTGTTTCACAGAGCATTCCTTGCAGCTAAGGATCTTTTTGCTTATGAAAAGTACAGCGAACGCTACGGAAAGCTTAACAAAAGGAAGGGGTTCAATGAAGGTTTATGGGAGATCCAGAACAATCCACATGCCTCCTACAGTGCCCCGCCTGTAGTAAGTTACCCCGAAATCAGACACGCATCCATGACTCAACATAACCTTGTACTCTTAAAAATACTGTCAATGTTTTTATGTTGTTAATTTTAGGTGTCAAACCTGAAGGTTTTTTTTCTAATCGTTTATGCTCATTTGATGCTTATTAAACTTATTTATTTGATTTTCATTTTAAGAACTTGCTAGTAACTTTTGAAGCACTTTGAATGGCCTGATTGTTGAAAGGTGGTTTACAAATTAACTTTCCGTATGTTGTCTTTTGACTATAATGCTGCAGTTCACACTAGGGCGTCCTGATGCCCAGCAGTTTAAGGTGTGATGCTTCCTGCAACATCTATTTTTTTAATTGTAACCAGGGAACGTTTCTGCATCTCTGTCCCCATGTTTGATTTCACTGTCAAAGGCAAACTGCAAAGGAAAGGTAAAATATCCCGCAATTTGTATTAATCTTCTCATCACGGTTCGTCTGCAGCCAGCCAGCTCATCCGACAGCGAGGTCAACAATGCCGGAGGAGGAAGTGATGAGGATGACGATGAGGAAGAAGCCCCGGTGCCTCAAAAAGTTGATTCAGCAAGTGAGGTTGACTCTGATTCTGGGAGTGAAGACCAAGGAAAGGGAGGAGGAGTGAAGCGAAAGCCACCAACTGTTAAGGTAATTGACTTTTAATTTCACTGTCAGTGTTTAAAAAAAAATCAATGCTTCAACTAAATGACATGTATTAGTGATTTGGCCAAAAAAATAATTAACTCATTAGAGCACACTTACTATGTTGTTGAGCTGGATATAAAATGTCATTCTTGCTCACAATTATGGGTACAAGAGGGCGTCGAATGGCACAATACACAACGAAGTTGTGTGACAAGTGCCACTGGTTATCATAACAATTAGCAATGCTTAGATCTTTACTGAGAATGTATCTGCTTATGTGAGAATAAAAACAGGAGTCAGCAAAAAATTAGTAGTTACTGGTAACTTCATTTTTTGTATTAAGAGTTGTCCCAACGAAAAAAGCAATAATGATTAATGGAGCTCATCTGCATGGCTTGAGCGCAAGTTTGACCGTGCAGATTGTTTGGCTGAAACAGTGTTGCATATGGAAAAAAGAGCGGCAGTAGCTGATAATTGTTCAGTTGTTTTATTTGACTCAATGTCTTTTCTATTTAAGCGGGCTCCCCCTCCAAAAAAGGCTCGCGGCTCATCCAGTGACCGAGATGAAGGGGAGAGTGGATCCCCCTCTGATTCAGAACCCACACCTTCAGAGTCTGAGTCCGGCAAGAACAGTGACCAGGTAATTACACGCATAGATACACACAACATGGTATGATTGTTGGGTGAAACTAAACAGCCTATAAATTAGGGCTGGCCAGTATATCGATATTGTATCGATTTATGAGGCTAGATATCGTCTTAAATTTTGGATATCATAATATCCTCATATGACCAGTCTGGTCTTTTCCTGTTTTTAAATTCTGCTTTACAGTAGAGTGATGTCATTTTCCCGAACACACCAGACTGTTCTAGATGTTCTATTATTTCCCTTTACCTACGTAGTTATTATATCAACATAACTGATGATTATTTATCAAAAATCTCATTGTATGCATATTTTGTGAAAGCACCAATAGTTAACCCTACAATATCGCCACATTATCGATATCGAGGTATTTGGTCAAAAATATTGTGATATTTGATTTTCTCCATATTGCCCAGCTCTACTATAAATTACTAATTTGTTTTCTTTTAACAGGATTTTACTCCAGAGAAGAAGTCTGGTGGACGAGGTGGAAAGAAAGCAGGAGTCAGAGGGAAGAAAAAGGTGAAACATCAGCCCCCTTGCACATAAAAAAATTATTTAAGATTTGTTTTTGTTTTTTTAATAGCAGCTTGTGATTTCTTCCTTTTTATCTCCCCGACTCTATCCCCTTTTTTCTCTGTGATGTTGCAGAAGGCTACGTCTGCATCGGACTCCGACTCGGGATCAGGGTCAGAGAAGAAAGTAGTTGACAGCGACTCAGAGGACCAGAAGCCTAGGCCAGCTTTGTCTGGCTCTGAATCCCAATCTGGCTCAAAGTCTGAATCCGAGTCAGACCCACCTCCCCGGAAGGGCCCACAGGCACGCAAGAAAGGTGTGGGTTCAGTCTCGCTTAAGATCGGCTCGATCAGTTTCAGCTTTATCCAAAATTCTAGAGATGAATGTCGTTTTGATATTAAAGGAAATATTTCATGCCCTTTTGATTTGCTTATGTAAATGTGCTCAATGCTTATTCTTATCCTACACCCACCCACAGAGAAGCCCCCACCAAAGCCTCGTGCACGGAAAGCCAAACCCGCCCCGGCAAAACGAGCACCTACATCCTCTTCAGACAGCGATAGGTCAGTTAAGTCAAATTTATTTATATAGTCCAATATCACAAATTAGCCTTAAGGGGCTTTACAATCTGTACAGCACACAATTGTTGTTGAAGGAGAAAAAGGAGGAAAATGTAAGAAACCTCAGGAAAAGCAACTGAACGGGAATGACTCTCCCTGGACAGACAGACGTGCAATAGATGTCATGTGCACAGAATAACCAGGCTGCTCTACAGATTTCCTGTTTGTTTCCTGTTGCACCACATAAATACCGTATTGTGATGTCTGAAGTCCATACCAGCTTGTTGTGAAAAGGCAGCATAATGGTTGCAATGTGTTTTTTTTTTTGTGTTTTTTTCACAGTGACAGTGACACTGACCGCATCAGTGATTGGAAGAAACGAGATGAGGAACGCAGACGAGAGCTTGAGGAGCGCCGGAAAAAGGAGGAGGCAGAGGAGCTCCGCAGGCTACGCGAGAGAGAGAAGGAAGAAGATGAGCAAAAGAAAAAAGACAAAGATAAGGCTAAAAAAGGGAGCGACAGTGACAGCAGCAGCTCAGATGGAGGTGTAGATGACCACCCATTGAAGAAGTCCAAGAAACCCCCTCCACCCCCAATCCCTGCACCCTCGGACTCTGATTCTCCAACTGAGGTACGATCACTTGCTAAAAAATATGACGTGTTACATTTTGCTTTATTCAAAGTAGTCAGACTGCAGGTGACTCTGGGTCCCATTGACACATGTGCCACCTTGTGCTTTTCCCATCTAAAGGCTAAAAAGTCATCCAAGAAGCCTGACAACCAGAAGAAGGCAAGAATAAAGAAAGAGAAGGAGAGAAAAGAAAGAAAAGAGAGAGAGCTGAAAGAGAAGAAAGCCAGACGGTCAGAAGAGAAGTCCAGAGCAAGGTGAATGCACAATGGGGAACAGACTACGATATGCAAACCTCATTAAAATTGAATGTACACAGATCAGAGTTCTCTCTCTCTCTCGCTCTCTCGCTTTCTCGCTTTCTCTCTCTCGCTCTCTCAGGTCTAAGCCTGAAAAACCCAGACGCAAACCAGAAAGGCCGCCAGAGAAGAAAGTGGAAAAGAAGAAGGGTCAGTGTCTCATCCATACAGTCAGTCAGTTTGTTCACTCCAGCTGATTAGTAATCTTTTCTCGGTGGAAATGTATTTGCATGCACTAAAACTGTGCAACAGGTAGACAGATCAATTCGGTTGATTGTTTTTGTGAAATAATAATTACGGAATCGTTAACAGAACGATAACAGAATATTGACTGTTACATGGTGTGTCATATCCAGAGCCATCGCCAGAAGAAAAGCTACAGAAACTCCACACTGATATAAAGTTTGCACTGAAAGTGGACAACCCAGTAAGTGATATATATGATTTTAATAACATACAATTTGCCCATCTTTCTGTGTTTTTATGCCAGCGTGAAAACTGAAATTGTATGAATGTGTGTGTGTTATTAGGACATAGACCGGTGTCTACAAGCCCTGGATGAACTTGCAGCAGTGCCTGTCACCAGCCAGATCCTCCATAAGAACGCGGAAGTTATTGCAACACTAAAAAAGGTGCAATTTTTTTTGGTCTATTATTGACCTTAATTCTTAATAACTCAGCTTGCACTAATACAGGCTAACCCGCCATTAAAATAATGGAAATAAATATAGATGTTGTTCTGTCCTAATTTAAACTAAAATTTACTTTTTGTTGAAACAGTCATAACATAACAGTGTTATTTTCCGACAATTACACTTGAAAAAGGGGGGGGGGGTTCTCTGGAGGTTAACAGTTGCTTTCCGGAGTATTGATGATTATTGGATAATACACTAAATCACTGCTTAATGCTGCTTCTCTTAGATATAAAATGTAAGCAGAAACATCAAGACATTATAGTTGGCCATGTCTCTTGTGTGTTTTTACTTCTCTAGTTTTATTGATTAATTTTTTTTTATTCACGTAAATGTGTATTTACAAGATGTTAAATATCCTATGTCAGCCTACCTTGTTGTTTCTAATAATCAGGGTACTGTACTGTATTTTTCTCATGTAAATGATATCCATCTAATTGTAACTTCTTTCATGTGTATTTCTTTTTATTTTTTATCTAATGGTCAATATAGATTCGGCGGTACAAAGCCAGCAATGCAGTCATGGAAAAAGCTAGTGAAGTCTACAACAAGTTAAAACTTCGCTTTGTGGGAAAGCCGGAGGGGGCAGCTAAACCTCAAACAGAGGACAAGGAACCAGAAGATGATGAGAAGAAGAGACAAAACACAGGTAAAAACTCACACCTTGGATCTTGCCTCTGTCTAGGTTTGATATTACCCTGATTTTGTTTTGCATTTTTTCTTATTTTTATCTTTTTCCATTATCTAGACTCCACTCCAGTGAATGGGGAATCAGAACAGAAAAAAGATAATATGAAGGTGGAAGAAAATCCCAAATCTCCTGCCCATGAGGAGAATAATGATGATACTGCTTCAAGTCCAATCAGGTAAACATCCCATGTGAAGTAATATACAATACATTTCTGCTCTACCTGTAATTGCCACAGGCTACTAACCTTGGAAAGATGCCATATTTAGTTTTAGGCAAAACCATTGTACGTCTTTGCTCAGCACTTTGTGTCAAAGAAGGACTGATTTGCTAACCATGATGAAGCGTATGTGAGCAACTATTCTTTAATATACAAGTAATCCTAATTGAAGCAAACTTTCTGTTTAGACGGAGTCCAGACAGCCCTGCTGAACAACAGCTTCACTCATATGAAGGAGCAGACAACTCCATCTCCGCAGAGATGGAACCACCTGCTGTAGAAAGCTGAAAGACCCTAAACCACCACTGCAGTGGACCAAGTGCTAAAGATGGTGGCCTGTTTGTTTGGCGTCGTACAGTGCTCCAACATTGCAACACATACCCAGCATTTCCTACAGTATCTGTTACGTCAATGTTGATGTTTTGGACATTTTGTACTATAACGATATCAAACCAGAAGGCCCTGTTGCTCAAACCAGTTGGTCCATTATTTATCACAGCAAAAAGGAAAGCTTATTAGTGTGATAGTTTGTGGCGCTGCGCGAACTCCTTTTACTTCTGAAAATGTACTTTTTCTTTTATACAACACTCAGCCGTCCTGGATCTTCACCTTGTACTTCTGCTACTGGCTACTTTGTTCTTTCTACCACATCAACTCTTACTTTGGTCTTCATACCGTATGTACATTGAATGATTACATTTTTAGCACTTCTAACCTTAAATTAGGCTGGGGTAATATGAGATGAAACTTCAATGATTCTCTTGGGAAAATGGAGCCATGCCGTTAATTTTTTTTTCACTTGGAAGATTCGGTGCATCCCTTACATCTGTTTGCTTCATTTTTTATAAAGCCTACAAAACATCAAAAAGGCATCTTGTCTGTGTGTATGACATTGTGAGAGTGGTAAAGTACTATTGTAAGTCTTTTATGTTAAGTATTTTTTTTAAAAGACCTGGTCTTGATCCAGATAATCCAGTCTGAAATGTAAAGCCATTAATTGAGTCACTTAAAACTGTTTTACAACTGAGGTCAACCTACTTTTTTATAGCCTTGTTTGCAAATATTTGCATTTACAGTTTTGTCTAAAACAATAATTGCTGTGGAGTTGCACCTTACACCTTGCACTCTCGTCTCCCCATAGTGTCTGCTTTCAGTAACTTGTGTAATACATGGAGAAAAAAAAATGTACAGATTGAAAACTGCCCTTAAAAGCTATTGAGTTCTCATGTAGCTGCAGCCTATTTTGACATTTTCCTGTATTATGCATACAACAGGTGTTTTTAGTGCTATGTAAATTGGTAAAACATTTCTATCACTTAGTTGAGACTTGAATAAAAATCTCAGCATGGTGTTGTTTCTATCTCATTTATTGGGTGTACAACTTAATTTTATTTGCTATGCTTGTGTTAGAGAGTGTTTTACCAACTGCATCAGCATATGATTGGTTCTTTGTAGATTCCTGGTAATAAAGTGATAGTTCACACATTCTTTTATGCAACATACCCCACTGCTGTTACATACTCTACTGACTGTTAATGACTGGTTAACGTGTCATGGGTTCCATTCACAAAAGTTGCCAATATTATGAGGAATTATAGCACAAACTTTAGATTGACAGTGTCTTTTTTTCAATTATACTGTATCATAAAACAGTTATCTATTCTGAACGGGGGGACTAGACCTTTAAATCCACTGATTTCATATGAGAGTCTCGCATAATACTCAAGTCAGCTGACTTAAGACGCCATTTTGTCAGCCATTTCCTACACTGAGCCATTGCCAGCGTCTGCACAACATAGGACGCCCCGTCTGCACTCAGCTTCATCTACCCGTGCTTGGCAAACAGCGGCGGACCCTGCACATACGGTACCCGGGTGGATGAGAGACAGTCTAGAGGGTCGGTCAGCACCCACTAGACCTCTGGAAGGCGCTTGGCCCCGCAACTCAGAAGCGGTACAAGTCACAGGCAGACATGGCTTTGAAGATTGTCAAAGGGAGCATCGATCGGATGTTCGATAAAAATCTCCAGGATTTAGTACGTGGCATTAGGAACCACAAGGAAGATGAGGTAAAACCACCAACGAGCAAACACTGTCACCTGCAACATTTTAAAACTATTATTCATTAATGTGCTTGACTTAACACACATTGTCATTACCGTTATCGCTGACCAGCTAACGTTAGCTAACGCTAGCTAGGTAAATTAACGCAAGGTAGGCTGACCAGCTAGCGTTATCTTACAGTCACTCAAAACAGTTCTTTTCAGCGGCTAGCTAATGCTAAGTTAACGTTTGTTAAATGACAAGTTAAGGAATGCATGTTGGTGGTAACTTTGTAGTAACATTACATGTCAGGGTTTAAGTAAGGCGGCTTAATGAAGAGTTGTTAGTGACAGCTAGCAAACCTAACATTAGCTAGCTAGCTAGCTAGCTAGCTAGCTAACAGACAGAGGAAGCAGCTTGATAGATAATCACAAGGGGAGATTACTCTTACTAGGCATAACGCTACAAGAGAGTACTAATAATGTGAACAGTCTTACCATTATGCAGCTACCGCTAACTAGACAATGATCGGCCTTTATTGACTGATTCAATTTGGGAGAAGTATCCAGAAGTCTTCAATGTGCCAGATATGTCACTTATTTGAGTTGACTGGCTGATACGATGCTCTGATTACATGGGCAAAGGACAGTATGAAAAGAGCCACAGCCTGTCTATCTGCTTAACTTTGAGTTTAAAAATGCAGACGTGACCATTCTGGATGTTGATTTTATAATTCCGTATTATATAAACTCGTAAAGTCATTTGAAATGGGTCAGTCAGCAGCTCGTTTTGAGTACCTCATCAGTGGTTGAAGGTGATGTCATCCCTGTCACAGCTCTGTGGTGATGACAGGCTCATCATATCACCAGGAGATGGGGTTGGGTGGGATGGGCCGTTAGAGGGCACTGTTTGGGGCAGCCACGTTTCCATCTCTCATATCAGCCTGCACTTATAAGCTCTTTGGCTGTGTCTAACCTTGATCCTGGTGTAAAAATGCTATGTCAGGTAGTTGGAGGGGGTGGGGTATAAGGCAGGATCCTTGGGTTGTTGCACAGAGCTGCAGTGGTACTGTGTAAACCTGTCTCAAGCTGTAGTTCAGGAGTGAAATGTAGAGGTAGTGTGTCTAACCTGAGGGCAGCTTTTGGATTTTTGTTTTTGGACTTTGTTTCAACGTGGCAGATTTGCCCTACTTATTATCTCACCTGAAAACCTATTTACAAGCAGGGGCTAAACCACCAGATCTAATCAGCTGTATACACATTTTGCTTGCATATTATGTCATCTATATTTGTCTTAATGTTTTTGGTAATCAAGCATGTAGATCAGCTATGTTGTTCGAGGCTATCGATGCTTGATCTCTGGATTCAGTGTATGGGCTATGTTCACCAACTGTAACCCAACCTGTACAGCCTAGATAAGGTGGTGGTTGCCCAGTCAACAGTGGACAGTTTGCTGAAATATTAATACGCCGTGAGTGTGCGGGCAAGCCTGAGTGTCTGTTGACTTTTTCCTGGCCAGCCAACAGTTTGTTTTTCACGTGTGTGCTAAGTCCTCGTACAGTTCATTCATTCATTCATTCATTCATTTATTTACTTTCCCTCCCACGCCTTTGGAACAGCAGGCCTATTGTAGAAAGGTGTGAGGATGTCCTAAGTCTAATTCTGTGAAATTGACACTCAGAATTGTAAACATATTTGTAATTGACGTCTGTTTTTAAAAAAAAGAAAAAAAAGATTTAGCACTAGCCCTCCAAGCCTACTCATGTTTTGCTTGGAAGCTATAGGCCTTTCAGTTGATCTCTAGCTCAGTCTGCATCGTTGGCTGAAATAGTATGTCCGTGTTGGCCCTTTGACAACTATTTCAGTTATTTCAATGGGTTCGAAGTCAGTCATTGAAGACGAGTGTGATGCAGAAGCACCGTGTGTGTCTGGTGATCTTCTGTGGAATCCCTCCCTGCCTGATCTACAGTCCTGGTAGCCACAGTTACTCCAAGAGCAACAGCAGAGCTCAGTCCCCCCCTCCTGTCACTGTGCTGTCTCATGACTGCACACACATGACCAGCACACACTCAGACTCTTTACTGCTACTTGTGTATGGGTTTTTGCAAGGTTGCTGCTCAACAATGTTTGACTGATTGCTTTATCTAGAAGTCTAACTGAACTTGCCCTCCACTGTTTTCAGAAAATCTAGTGTATTATAACAGAGGTCATAACTTCGGCTTTTTTATCATTCATAGGATTGGGCTCATTGATTAATGCATCATAGACAAGTGAGTGTCAGTATTGTCCATTGAGGAAGAAAATGTTCTTGGGCTACAAGCCAAAGCCACATGCCATATTTCAACTGCGACTTGGAACTGGGCCTCAAAAATGATGTATTACTGTAGTACGGCTGAACAATGAATTGTTTTCTAATCAAAATCGCAGTTTAAAAGAATGTGATTAGCTAATCGTGAAGACTGCAATTAATCAAAGATGAAATATATAGTTGCATTTGATTTATTTTTATTCCTCTTTTAATAATTATATTTACTCTTTTTTTAAATAAGATAAATGCTGGAATAATGTTACATATCCCAGATTGTTTCATAGAAATGTCTTATTTCCAGTGGATCATTCATTCATTTTTTTATTACTTTTATTAAACCTGATTGTAGAAGGTGCAATATTTAGCTGAAAACTAAAATTGCAACTCAAATAATAATTCGCAATATCTAAAAGGAAAATCGCAAATAGATTTTTTTTTTCTTCCCCCAAATCGTTCAGCCCTATATAGTAGTCAGAAACTGGCTAGCACATCTGTGGAGCACACAAGTCATTTATTTGATGACTTTAGATTTGGCATAACTGCATCCAACACCGATGGCTTGTGACTGAGTTTGATTGACTTAAAGAAAAAGAAATGTGCCTGATGCCAGAAGCATATTAAGAGATGAAGCCAGTATTGTGACTTTATAATGTCTAGGATACGTTTTTAAACTTGCCTGACTTGATTTGACTTGGGACTTGCAAAACAATCATTCAGCTCCACCTCTGCTGGCTGGCAGCAAACAGGATTTTTTTTATTTTGTTCCTGGTGCTTGGTGGCAGCCTCCCACAGCTAAATGATCTGGTTTCTGTTTGTCTTCTTCCATTGTCTGCCCTCAGGCCAAGTACATCTCCACATGCATCGATGAGATCAAACAGGAGCTCAAGCAGGACAACATCGCTGTCAAAGCCAATGCTGTGTGCAAGCTCACCTACGTAAGATCTCTTAATACCCTCCACAGAATCACTGACTCTTTCTGCCTTGATTCATAGGCACTGATACACATACAGTAATACACCTGTGTGTAATACACATACACCATCATTGTTTGTCTCTTAGTGTAAGCCTATTTGTGTTTCTTTGACCAGAGTGTCATTATTTTTCTAGCACTATCAGGGTAATCAATTTATTATATATATATATATATATATATATATATATATATATATATATATATATATATATATATATATATATATATTTTTTTTTTTTTTTTTTTTTTTTCAACCCAGGAATAACAAAGAAGAAAACTAACCAAACAAAACAGATACGATTTGATTCTAATACAAACTTAATAACTATGTGGTTTGTGATATGATCCTAAAGCAGGTAAGAAATATAATTGTATTTATGTATGTATTCTGTCTCAAGTTAACCTAAACGCCAGCAACGGAAGATATGGTTTGGGCATTGATTTTGGTGCCTTTCAATATGCTCAAACTGTTTCATACTGCGTATGTGTGGCATGTTGCGTTGACAATGCTCACAATCTCAAATTCTGCCGCACACAGACTTTGTTCTTTATATATTATGTATTTTTATTCAAAAAGCATTATTCTGAATCGGAAGCTCTTTGTTTCACATTTTTATAAAAACCAGTACAACTACATGTATAAAAAAAAAAGTCATCATGGGTGTTATTTTGTGTGTTTAATAGGTCACAATAAACAACCTGACACAATTTGGAGAGGTTTGCTGTTGTTTATCAAAAGTTACATAGGGGATACCCAAATATCAGGTGAAAAAACGGCCTGATATTTGAGTACCTCCTATGTAACTCATATGGTAGACAGGGACAGGGAGGATACGCCTATCACTCGATATTAAACCACGCTATAAACATTTGACACGTCGCCTTAATGTAACAGACAAATACACGTATTTATGTAGTTAACTGAGACCCATGTTACTATGGTAACCCTGCCGAGTCTTCCACGTCGCTGTTTGTTCCGTTTAATTCAAAGTGCAGCAGTTAAACAATTCGAAGGGCAGCAGAAGCTCCGCTCTGTGTGCATGCGCGCTCCCGCGGCCAGGGGATACACGAGTACATTGGCACGACACCGCTGACTGAATGTATGTATGCATGTAGAAATGTAAAAGTGACAGGCAGAAATAAATACCAGGGGTGAAAATAAATAGGGTAGAAATGCAACGGAAGAATAAAATAGACAAAAAAATTAAACACAGAAATAAATACATTTAAAAAATAAGTAAGGAATAAATAAAGTTGAAGATTATAACGGACAATAAATAAATAAGGTAATTATTACAAAGGTGAATAAATAAAGAACCTAATTAAAAGAGATATATACATTTATGTCTCACTGTATAATTTAATTTCTACCTACATTTATTTCTTCATTGTATTTTTTTGGGGCAATTAATTGTGTGCTTATTTATTTATTGAGCATTTATTTATTTCTGTATTTATTTTTAAATATGAAAGACATGGTCCTCCATAGGGGCCAGCCTGGAATGGACCTCCTCTCTTCTTTTTATTCACCCACATCCCTCGCTTTCTCTTTTCTTTTCTGTGTTACAGCTTCAGATGCTGGGCTATGATGTCAGCTGGGCTGCTTTTAACATCGTTGAAGTCATGAGCTCCTCCAAGTTCACATACAAGGTACAATTGGAATATAATCTGACGTCCTGGAAATGCAGAACAGTTAACCTGGTCACTTCCTGGACTCAAGGTCATGATGTTGTGACTGTGGTGTACGCCCAAGTGTGGATTTTTCAGGAAATTGTTGTTGAAATACAGTCACTCTCACAAATGGTCCTTTTCTGTAGCATTTAAGTTTATTTAATCACATAGAAACTCACCCAAAAAAAGCACAAGGAATAGTCACTTTGTACTGTATTGGTACATCTCCATTTAACTGTTGCAGGTTGGTAATTGTTTGTAATAATAGCACTGTACTGAAATATAAAGTGTAGTTACAGTTAAAATGCAACACAGTAGGTCATTCTTTCTGCTCGGTTCTTCTTCCTCCAGAGGATTGGCTACCTGGCGGCCTCGCAGTGCTTTCACGAGAGCACTGATGTCATCATGCTGACAACCAATCAGATCCGAAAGGTCAGTGGTGTTCTTCTTCTGTGTGCTCTATGAATATCTCTCGACAGTAATTAATCCCTCAGCCAACCTTATTCTGTCCTGCCGACTATTCCTTTTAATAATTTTCTTTTCTTCTTTTTTCTTTCCCAGGATCTCAGCAGTCCCAACCAGTATGACACAGGTGTTGCCCTCACTGGCCTCTCTTGTTTTGTGACCCCTGACTTGGCGCGGGACCTGGCCAATGACATCATGACACTGGTGAGTCATGGGGAGTATGTCAAGAGGTTTATTTCATTTTCCAGCTTGAACACAACTGTCTATTTAACTTTTTTTTTTCTCCAACCTAGATGTCACACACTAAACCCTACATTAGAAAGAAAGCGGTGTTGATCATGTACAAGGTGTTTCTGAAATACCCAGAGTCCCTGCGACCTGCTTTCCCCAGGCTCAAGGAGAAACTGGAGGACCCAGACCCAGGTATCAGGAAAGACACTGCATTCAGTCTGTTACACAGGAAGCTTTGCTTTGTCACCTGAACCCAATAAATTATTTAGCATTTAAGAATATGAGATTAAGGAAGGCTCATTTGTTATACTGCCACTGCCAGGGCTGTCTGGCAATATTCAACAACTCATAAGACTATTTCTGTTGCAAAGACAAAAACATCTCGCAGGACATTTATCTGGCTTTATGGCATGTGAGCAGGAACATGCCAGTGGTGTCCCACTTATTTACTATACATCAGTGAGACAGTATTTACTGTTCTCTAGGCCATTTCTGCACACGTTTTTATGAAAACATTTTTTTGATAAAAATTCACTCACTTGTCATACTGCATAGCTTTTATACATTAACATTCTTTGCCTGTGTTATGCTATATTATTGTACATCATTGTTTTTTAGTCATACTTAATTCACTCCTAAGACCAATAAACATACAAATTCCATTTTCTTTTTATTTTAGTACGTTTAATGTATTAAGTTTAATTACTTTTATTCATATTACTTTTAATTTTCTGATCGTCTTTGTTCCTCTTTTAGGTGTCCAGTCTGCAGCAGTAAATGTGATCTGTGAGCTGGCTCGGAGAAATCCCAAGAACTACCTGTCTCTGGCCCCACTCTTCTTCAAACTCATGACCTCCTCTACTAATAACTGGGTTCTCATTAAGATCATCAAGCTGGTACGTCAGCAGGATACAGGGGATGTGCCTTTTGAAGAGGTTATGGATTGGTGTAGAAATATTCCATGTGGTCTTATATTGCTGCCATGCTATTATTACTAGGTTGTTCTGATACCAATACCAGTATCAAATGCCTCCGATGATGGTATCAGTATCTGCGAGTATGCGAGTCTATGCACCGATCCGATACAATGTAATTTAGCCCCCGAAAAAAAACCTTAAAAGACCTTAAAGTAGTCAATTTATGTTTGTTAGCAGTTATGACTGACTGTCAAATTACTGTATATAAGAAAAGGAAAGATCTATGGCATTCAATCCTATCTATTTCTATCTCTACTTATTACCATGGATAAACGGCAACATACCAGTTACTGTGCACCACTGCAGTATTGTACCAATCATAAAGGAATAAATCCATCATAGAAGAGGAAGTGATACTAGTTTCTCCTCCAGTTTTGGCCTCAATTGACTAAATCACAGTGAAGACACATGATGGGTTGCATTGCTTAGCAGGTTGTATTTATGTAAACAGAACCACCACTTTCCTAAATTAACAGGTTCACATCCCTTCTCTTACAGTTGTTTCATGTCAAATACAAGTAAATTATAGCACATTTTCACATAACTCGTTGAATCCATCAATGTTTATGAAAAGATAGTTTTAATTCTGCTGTGTCATGGCACTCTATGTATATGTTTTATAGTTTGGTGCACTCACACCACTGGAGCCACGGTTGGGGAAGAAGCTGATCGAACCTCTGACAAACTTAATCCACAGGTGAGATTAGAACCCTTAATCATAAGCTTTTACACAAATGGTAAAAGTAGTGTGATCTGACGTGTATATCAATAATAATTTGCACTTTCTCTCTGTTTCTTACACCGTCCTCCTCTCTCACAGTACCTCTGCCATGTCTCTGCTGTATGAATGTGTCAACACTGTGATTGCAGGTCAGTCAATGTGTGCAATGTAGTGGTCTCATTCAGTCTGACGTGTGCTTTTGCTCTTATTTCAGTCATTTCTAAAAAAAAAAAAAAACAAGTAATGTTCATATTCAGCTCTAACTGTTTTTTTTTTTTTCATCCTAAATTGCAGTGTTGATTTCCTTGTCGTCTGGGATGCCTAACCACAGTGCTAGTATCCAGGTAAGCCTCTCTGAGGTCCACTCCTCCATCTGCACATTCTTGTGGTTAATTTGGTCATAACCCTTTCCACCCCAGTGGATCCACAATACATGCTTTCACCATTTTCCTTTCTGTTCGCAAGTCTGTCTGTTCAAACCTATTGGCAACTATTCAACTTAAACCATGCTAGCAGGACTCATCAAAGCTGTTTTTCCCCTTGTTTTCAGTTGTGACTGTCAGTTATGCATGATCAAATACGTTTTTTTCACCATTGAATATAAGCCCCCACTCTTGTTTGTCTCATTTATGTTTTTTGAAGTGTGAGGAGTCTGATGTGGAGAGGTGTTAATGGATCTCCCACCCCCTCCCCACCCCTTTTCTCTTGCTCTCTTTCTTTCTTTCAGCTCTGTGTGCAGAAACTGCGAATCCTGATAGAAGACTCGGACCAGAACTGTGAGCCCTCTGTCAATGCCTGCAGTGTGTCATTTTCTCATTGTCTGCGTGTTTCTGACTATGGAACAGTCCACCCTCTTAGATGACAACAACGTAGACCCCCTAACTCTGGATAACTCGAACAAACTCAAATTATTACAGTCCCTCTCTCAATTAGAATACCATTTCATTTAAGGCACTACCACTTGAACACCCAAATCCCATGATTGACACAGAAAGTGAACAACCTACAGCAGGGTTTTCCTGGTTTGTAGCTTTAATTTGAAAGGGATAACTTTTCCAGTTTGCCATTCTCAAACATACGGCTTGACTCTGTATATACACTCCCAGTTGGAGATGAGAATACTGCATCCAGCCATTCGAGTTATCTGGACACCTATACATAGTTTTGTGCATGGAGTAGATTATAGACCTGATTTATAGAGCAGACTGTGAACCTGTGCTTTTAGGTTTTGTTTAGTATTTTACCACACCTTATAGTCATGCTTTAGGTTTAACACTTTCCTAAAGTAAAGAAGGTGAAAGGCCAGACCTTCCCTGGATCGTGAAGATACTTTGCTGGTAGAATCAGTAGGTAAAACTAGGGCTGTGGTCCCCCGTCATTTCTGCAATGTATTCACTGCAGTAACCAGCCTCACATTACCCACAAGGTCACTACACACACACTTATTGATCCAAGAACTTGAGAGGCATTTGTCTCTGCCAAATTAGGTGATCGAATAAAAGGCAGTGATTCAGCAGATTTCCAAATCTTTAAAAATCTGTTTGATGAATACGAAGAGCAGCAGGAATTTGACAAGAGGAAAAAGCAAAACAAAACTACTGTGTCCAGTGTGTGTGTGTGTGTGTGTTGTACACTGTATGTGTATGTCCTTTCCATTGTATGTTTTGTGTTCCTTTCCTTTTTCCTGATATTTTTTTTGTCATTTTCATATGTTTTTTATAGATTATTCCATGGAAGATAACACAACAGTAAATTGTTCATATAAAATTTAAGTATAAATATTTTTGAGATGCAGCCAGCTAGGCCTTATAGAGTGACTAGATGTAGGGATGTGTAGTAGGTAGGTAGTAGTAGTAATAAACATTTTTTAAACTAATAGTCCAGTTTCAAAAGAGTTCTCTGTCCTCTGGAAACTGTGGATCTTTTTCTATCGATAGGTTTATATATGGTAGGAACTTGAAAAGGAAAGTGTAATAAAAGTATACTTTGTTGTAAATGTAGAGAATAATGTCAGCTGATAGAAGTACTGTGTGTATATATAGTTGCTAGGGTGCGAGCTAAGGGTAAAAGCATGTCTTTTTTTTAAATACGTTAAGGCCATTTTTGTTTTTGTAGTGAAGTACCTGGGCCTGCTGGCAATGTCTAAGATCCTAAAGACCCACCCCAAGTCAGTGCAGTCTCATAAGGACCTCATCCTCCAGTGTCTGGATGACAAGGATGAGTCCATTCGCCTGAGAGCTCTGGACCTGCTCTACGGCATGGTATGAAGCAAAGACATTTTTCCACATCAACATTTTTCAGTTCATTCTCACATTAAGTAATTACTTACTCACAATGTAGTGCCAGATAATCTTGGTTTCACTCTTGCCATAAGTAAATGCAGAGTTACCTGGTATAGGTTATCAGGAAATGGCACTATTCCTGGCTAAAATAGTTGACATAGTTGACTAACCCTAACCCTTGACAAGATTTACATTCATGCGTTTAAATGAGATAGTTGTTGAACTGGTGTCTGCTCTTCCAGGTATCCAAAAGAACTTGATGGAGATTGTAAAGAAGCTGATGCTGCATGTGGACAAAGCAGAAGGAACCACCTACAGAGATGAACTGCTCACTAAGATCATCGACATCTGCAGCCAGAGCAACTACCAGTACATTACCAACTTTGAATGGTCAGTTACTCCACACCAGCATTGTCTTATATTTCACTTCATATTTTGTTAACATTTAATTTTCCTCTCTTATGACATATATTCAACCACAGCTCTTAATATCTGCTTGACAGGTACATCAGTATCCTGGTGGAGCTGACCCGATTAGAGGGCACGCGCCATGGCCACCTCATTGCCTCTCAGATGCTGGATGTGGCCATTCGGGTCAAAGCCATCCGGGGTCTTTGCTGTTGCCCAGATGGCCACTCTGCTGGACAACGCCCACCTGTTGACCGGCAATGTGCAGCGAAAGGGCATCTGTGAAGTGTTGTATGCCGCTGCCTGGATCTGCGGTGAATTCTCAGAGTATGTTGATTTATTTCATTGCTATGTTTTATGTGAAACCACTCTTCAGCACACCGTTATTGACAGTTGAACCAAATAGAGAAGGTAAACTTGAAGTAAGTCAACAACTGTGAATAACAATGTCAGGACTGTATGATGATGATGATAAGATATCCCAAGACCTCAGTATCCTGTAACAATGAATCCATAGGGAGAAGACTTGACAGCTGATGTAGACAAAATAGCTGGATTGCGGATTGGAAAAATTAACAGCTCCATGGGCCTTTTATTTTTTTATTTTATTTTTTTCTTCTCCGTCGCAGCACATCCTACGTCATTCGTCAGCAGCACGCGTGTTACATGCTGGAAGAGTTGAGTTAACCGGAGCAAGCCAGAGTCGGCTGTATGGAGATAGTTCACGCTTGCCACGCCAACTAGTATGTTGGCTGTTTGCAACGTATGCAAAGTAAATCTTTCAAGGAGTGGTGGTAGTACTGCAAAGTACAATACTACCAATTTAATCAAGCACATCCAAAAGCATCATGCACCAATCTATTATTTTGTCTTAGTTAGGAAAGTAATGATTAGTTAGGAAAGTCTGGTGCCTTTAGTCTCTTCTACATGGTGGAAGGAAGTTATAAGGTGGAAGGTATACAGTTTATTATTAATTCAACAACAGTATCGGATTGGTATTGGGTATTGACAGATACAAAAAGCCTTGGCATCAGTATCAGGACTGAAAAAGTTTGATCGGGGGAATCCCTAATTGATACTTGACACAATCTTTTGTTTTCATCACGGCAATGCTAATTTGTGTCTTTAAATTGGTTTCTGAAATAACGTCAATGTCATCCCGGAAATTACATAAGTATTGTAGTTCAGCGTAGTTTTCAAGCAGGCCTTTCTCTTAATCCACCTCCTCTCCGTAGACACTTGGACAACCCAACGCAGACGCTAGAGGCTATGCTGCGGCCCAAGGTGGCCACCCTACCGGGCCACATCCAGGCAGTGTATGTGCAGAACGCAGCCAAGCTGTTTGCCACCATCCTGAAGAGCCAGGAGGGAAACACGGACAGCACAGCAGCACAGGAAACCAGCCAGCTGATGATAGACAGGCTTCCTTTGTTTGTCCAGAGCGCCAACCTGGAGGTGCAGGAGAGGGTAAGAGAGAGATGCATATAGTACAGTCAGAACTGGTTTTCTTTTTTTCCCAAACCTTAACACAGATTCTTACTTTTTACCCTTTGACCTTTGGCATCATATACTGTACCACACAAGGTTAGTTACTTCTTACAAATCTGGTAATTGACTGCTAATCTCCCTGTCTGCCTCACCTTCTGTCATGTCCTCAGGCGTCTTGTATCCTTCAGCTGGTCAAGTACATCCAGAAACTGCAACAGAAGGATGTAGAAATAGCGGAGGAAGTCATTGCTCTGTTCGCTGGAGAACTCAACCCTGTTGCCCCCAAGGCACAGAAGAAAGTGCCTGTTCCTGAAGGGTGAGTTGACGCAGTACATAAGGAACACACACACACGTTGGAAAAAGTCCTTAGAACTACTATATTACATAGTTTGACAGTAAACCCCATAGCATTTGTTCATAGCATTGTGATCCACCAGCCAGATTGGCTAAAGCCTGTATGTCTCTGTGAAGCTGGACCAGTGAAGTGTAACGGAGTTTGTTTGTTCAGTCTGGACTTGGATGCCTGGATCAACGAGCCTCCATCTGAGAGCGAGTCTGAGGATGAGCAGCCCAGGGCTATTTTTGCCAAGGAGGAGCCCAAACACTCCCGCCCCCGGCACACAGAGGTAGACGAGAAAGAACTGGCGAAGGTGAGCTGGTCTGTCATTGTAGCATGGTTAAACTGTACAAGCGTGCGTGTGTGTGTGTGTTGTAAATTTTATGAACTTTCACAGTGCCTGTGCCTTTGATGCTCCACATTGAAATGAAAATACCTGTGCTGTTTCTGCGTGTGTGTGTATATCAGTGCTGTCAAATAATTCAAATATTTAATCGCATTAATGTCATAGTTAACTCTCAATTAATCACACATTTTTATTTATTCTACATGTCCCTTGATTTCTTTAACGCTTGGAGCAAAAAATCTCTCACACAATGTAACACTGTCCATCAATAAAAGGGTGAAAACAATACTTTGAGGGGGCGGAGAATTGGCATCAGCTGTGTGCTTGGCCATCAAGTGGTATTTCAGACTGGGTGTGCTGCGATGATAGCTCAGTTCACAACGACAAAACACACAGATCACTTTGGTCATGTCAATGGAATATTTGGCAACTTTAAAAAGTTCATCATCCATTTTGCAAGCCCAAACGGCATGTGTGCGGCGTGCCTGTTAAGTTTCCAGTCTAGCCAGATCCATTGTGGTGTTGTAGTTTTTCTAACATTACTAGCTGTTGCAACAGCATGTGGAAAAAAGTTTGCTAGGCCAAAAATAACGTTAATCTCGCGATAAAAAAAAAAAATGGGTTTGCATTAATGCTGTTAATATTGCGTATAACTGACAGTACTAATATACTGTGTATGTATGTATGTATGTATGTATGTATGTATGTATGTATGTATGTATGGCCGGACTTTTTCTGAGTTCTACTGTGAAGCTAACTTCCCAAGTGGTTCCCCTCTCTCATGCCAAACTGAGGGAGACTGTGCCTTAATTGATTAATTCATGCACCTGTTTTTTCTTCACCCTCTGCCAGAGGAGAGAAGCCAGAAAGCAGGAGCAAGCCAACAACCCGTTCTACATCAAGTCCTCCCCGTCCTCTCAGAAGGTGTGCTTACCTAGTCATCATCACTCAGCTTTTTACATGTCTGTTGAATCCAGTCTGTTGTCGTAAGTAATAGTTACAGTATATTAAATACATGCAGTTAGACTTGAGTATAAAATGTATATCAAGTCATGTTTGAAATAGTCTGACCTAGGGCTGGGCGATATATTGACATCTATATATGAGGCTAGATAAACTCTTAAAATTTGACAAAATTGTTGCCTTTTCTTGGTTTTAAAGGCTGCATTACACTAAAGGGATGTCATTTTCTGAACTTACCAAACGTACTAGCTGTTTTTAGTATTTGCCTTTATGCACTTTGTCATTGTATTCATATTATTGGCGATTTATTTTTTTTAAACTCATTGTGTTAATATTGTGTGAAAGCACCAATAGTCAGCCCAACAATATCACCGCAATATTGGCATCGCTGCATTTGGTCAAAAATATCTAATAGCTTTAGTCTGACTTCCCGGATGTAGACTGTGGGTATAAGCCTGCCATCGGTCAGCTATTTTGGCCGGCATTCTCTCCGCTGTCTATTTTCCAAGTGCACTGTTGCTGCATCCGGGGCTTAGCGCCGCCCAAGACGATTGGGATTGTTGTTATTTATTTATTTTTTTAATGCAAACAAGCCAGAGCTTTAATTTCTCAATAACAGAATTATAATAGGTGCTTCCAGACCTTTCTCTAGCTCTGACACAGCACTCTGGACTTAGGTCTGGCTATGTGAGACTATTTTTTTTTAATGAATGTCTCCTCTCTGTAGGTGTACCAGGAGGCCCCTGGAGTGGAGCACATCCCAGTCGTGCAGATTGACCTCAGCGTGCCTCTTAAAGTCCCAGGTAGCACAAACTGTTTTAACACTACCGCAAACACTTCTTTCAAAATCTTAACTCTCAAAATTATTTACTTTATTATTATATACTTAATTGCCGTTGTATTAGAGGTTATGCTACAATATAATTGAAATAGTCAAGGTTCAAGTTCAAAATAATGCCGTTTGTCTTAGTTCTCTTATGTTTTTGCGTTATCTGAAGATGTTTCTTTTTGTTTGTCTATTTATTGAAATATGACATAATACATATTGCAGTCTTCTGTCCCACAGGTCTGCCCATGTCTGACCAGTACGTAAAACTGGAAGAGGAGCGTCGGCAGAAAGACAAAGCAGAGAAGAAGAAGAAAGAGAAGAAGAAGAGGAAAGAAAAGCGCAGCGGGCGAGGGAAGAGACATGATTCAGGCCCAGAGAGTGAGGAGGACATCACTCCTGCACACATGGTCGACATTGTTACCGAGGAGATGCCAGAGGTACGTTGAAGCTGTGTAAACAAACACAATGAGTTTTGAATTGACAGGCATCATGACTCATAGTAATAAAATACATGTGATTTCAGTGTAATTCTGTGCATTAGACAGTATCAGTAATTTCTACTCTACATAAGACTGGAATTTACTGAGAAAAGCGAAAGATATATCCGTTTTCCTCTCTGATTATATTGTAATGCTGTTTACACATTACTGAGTTTATTATTGACCAAAGCACAATTACATACAGAAACTGTATGAATGTCATTTATCTCAGTCAGAATAAAATACCACAATTGTTTGCTTTGTTTATTGGGCTTTCATCTGAGAGACTGGTGTCAACATACATTTTATGTGTTGTTGATATATATTTATTTACAAAGTTATTTACTCTGTTTTATTGATTTTATGCCCTCTCATTACTTTAGAATGCCTTACCCAGTGATGATGATGACAAAGATCCCAATGACCCTCATAAAGCCTTGGACATCGACCTGGACAAGTGAGTCCACAGCATTTAGATGTACTGTATATGTACTCTACATATACTCAGACATACATCAATGTAAAAAAAAAAAATGGGATTTTCAGTTCAAATGTAGCGCTGAGGGACACTGTTTTGTTGCTCAGTTGAATCTCGTATGACTTTTTTAAATCTGGTTATTTTCTCAGCGTGACTATTTCCTGACCTTCCAGCTGTAGTGTCACAGCCGATGTGGCTCTACCCTTTCCCTCCTCCAACTCGTTCTCATTGCAATCTGCTTTCTGCTTCCCCTTTTCTATGCCTACATACACCTATTACTGCCTCTTTGTGTGGGCAGCTTGATGGAGATGGCTGGGCGCAGGTGAGTACTGTAGCACCCCAGCCACAGGACCTGGGCTCCGACTGTACATGGATTGCCTTAAAGTCTTAAAATAGCTGTCTTGCTCCTTTCACTAACATAGCTCTCCTTTTTTATTCCGCATTTGGAGTTTGCAGTACCTGCTCCCTCTTTTGCTCTTCTTTCCTAGTTTTTCAATATATATCCTTCCCTTTTCTCTTACCCTGCTTCCTTTTTAAAAAAAAAAAATTTAAAAATTCTATAAGCTTGACAATATCAGCAGCATATCACTCTTTTTCCAAACAAACTATTGTATGATTTCTCTGGCCTTCAAAGTAAAAGAATTATCAAGAATTACTGTATCTCTTTGATAAGAGTTGCATTGTTTCATAGTAAACAAAAATAAACAAGATCATTTTTAGCTGGCTGCTGCTGATGTTCTCATGAATTCATCTTTCACCAGCTGTCCTTCTGGAATAGGCTCCTAAAAAGCATATTGGCTATTTTTTTATTTTATATTTATATTTTAGAGAAGACCATCAGCATCAATATGCTTCATGTCTCCAACTTCTCACCGGCTGTTTTTCAAATGGATACTCTCCTTGCCTGCCCTAATAACAAGCACATGTGCCCTGAGACCAATGCTATGATTTACAGTTGATCTTGTCCCATTGTTTTTATTAGTATGAAGTTAAACTCATTTTTAAGACTAAGAAATTAAGAAGAGTAGAGATTGTGCAGGAATAATTGAAAACACCTGGAAGAAACTGACATTTCTGACATGAATTTCTTGTACTGAACACTTTTCTTCCTATATAATAAAAGAAAAAGAAATCTATTTAAGTTAAAACCAAAATAATAAATGCATCCTGCAAACTAAGTAAAGCTAAACTGAAAATAAAAGCACAAGCATTATTACCCGGGGCTAATGGCAGAGTGTTATGCCTTTTATGTAGAGTAACCAGCAGGGGGCTGCACTGCATTTGGTTATTGCTTTAAAGGGTCGGCTTGGGGAAATAAACTTTGACTCAGTCATCTTTTAACAGTTCAATATGGAGGAATTTATTGGTGTAGTTTCTCGCTGTCTGTGGAAGTTATAGTGCTTCTAGCTCTGCCAGAGGAATGGCTTAACTCAACGCTTTGAATGAGACTGGCTGCTCCACAGTGCAGAGTATGTGCCTGAATACGGTGGATTGCTGCACACTACAACCCTTGTTCACCTTTTCTAACAGAGAACAGAATACTTACTAAAATAAAATACATTAAGTTATAAAATATTTTTCAGACGATGGCACTAACTCCAGGCGGGCAATATTCGCCTCATAAGTCCTCATCTAAACAAGGTCAAAATGTGTGTCTGTGCATTTCTGTTTGTCCAGGCCACTTGCCGACAGCGAGAAGCTGCCAGTCAGGTCGCACCGTGCAGCAGAGGTTCTCAAAAGCCCAGCTCAAGATGGAGATGCAGAGAGTGCCGTGTCACAGGAGACCAAGAAGAAGAGCAGCAAAGAAAAGAGAGAGAAGAAGAAGGATAAAGACAGGGATAGGAAGGTGAGGGTAACATGTGTACAGGATTATTCTCCCCCTATCTCCTGCAAACCACACTCACCTCATTCTGTCTAGCAGCTGAAACTGCTTCTTAAAACCAGTAGATCAGATTTATGGAGCGGTTTGAGCAAGGGGCAGGGGAAACAAGAAGAAGCTGTCAACAGTCATGACGTGATGAGTCAGAGGTTGTGGTTCTTAACCTTGTTGTGAAACGGAGCTGAATTTATTATCCTGGTTTTTTTTTTCTTTTTGCAGAAGAGCAAAGAAGAAGACAAGAAGAAGAAGAAGAAGAAACACAAATCTGAAGAAAAGGGGGAGGATCTTCTCGGAGGACAGGCAGATGAGCCTGTGGGCCAATCAGAAGAAACCAGTGAGGTGGCTGCACAGCCCACCTCTACCACTGCTGAGGTGTGTCATTACAAAAGGGTGGAGCAAGCCTGTTTTCTACCTAGCAACAGAGTTCATATCCAAGATATGATTTGTCCCGGAATCCTGATTTTAAATAATCTGGTGTAAAATAATGCATAATGAAAAATATCACTAAATATAAAGTATACAGTTTCTGCTAAAAGGTTACATGCATACAGATATCTTTGATCATTTTCATTGACTCAACTCTTCCATTGCTTCCTCCCAGCCTGTGTTTCAATCAGCTTTAGTGATCAAGTATCAGTTTCCACGTAGCTGACTGCACAGGCTCTGGCCAAATACTTGATTTATTCATGAAATAGAACAGTGTAATCTCTGTATCCATTTTCATGAATAGTAGATACAGAACCTGTTTGGCCCTCACCCTTCTCACCTCCTCGCACTCCTCTTCCTCCCTCCCTCTTCTAGGTTTCGGATCTGGATTTCTGGCTCTCAAACGCTCCAGTGCCCTCTAACACCCAGGTTGAGTCGCCCCCCTCTTTCTCCCTCTCTCTCTCTCACTCCTCCCTTCATCTCTCCAGTTTATACTTTCTTCTTTCATAACTCCACATTTTATTGATCTACCTCATGTTTTTCCATATGTTCTCCCTCTATTGTTTCTTAATTTGGATCAGTTGTTTTTTTACATCTTCAGCACCTTACCTTTTTGACACAACTTTCTGTCTTTCGCAGGTCACATAACACTTTCCTCTCTCATTCTACAGCTTTGTTTCCTCTGTTTTCCAGCATGTGTGTATGTGCAGTGTGTCTGTGTACACAGTATGTGTGCATTTGTTTCACAGTGCCAGTGGTTCTGTCTCTCCATCAGCATTTGTTTTGCTCACTGGGTGTTGTGTCGGTCTTGAGTTACAAATAGATGTTGTTGGTGTTGTTGTGGTGACCGATGAGCAGAGGTTCTCTGGAATGTGGCCTGGAGTCATTGCACTTTGTTCCTGTTGACCGCTAGCTAGTAAACATTGATGTAAACAATTCACGATTTAAAATATTCAAAAAAATCTGCTTTGCAGATGTTTTTAAGAGGAAGGAAATACATTGACATGTTTGTCTGACCTCAAGGATTCACTCTACTTTTTGTTACAAGAAAACTTCACAGGGCATCTTTAACTTGCTCTTACCTAATGATTCACAACATTAAAGGAGAATTCCGGTCTATTCCAACACGTAGCTCTGTTGTTTGTAAATTTGGAGTCAGTAGAGAGAAAAACAAAACCAATCAGTGCTTCCTACACCATGTTATCGTCCTGCTAGAGTTGGCACCCAACAGGCTTAAATAGGTCATGTTTTAAACATGTTTTTAGCCTCTAAACATGTTCAAAATGTCATTACAAGTGCCTACCCATGTGCAGTGATTCCTTCTGAGTGAGCACAGTGAATCTGACTGCTGTAGATGTGAAAGAAATGCATAAAGTTGTGCTAATTCATAACACGGTGTAGACAGCACCAGTTGTTTTGGTTTTTCTCTCTAATGACAGCACTCCAAATGTACAAACAACAGAGCTACATGTTGAAATTGACTGGAATTCTCTTTCTTTCTGTAATTAAAATAACAGCAATATTTAACCTTTTAATAGTTTTCATGAAAAACGTCAATGCCATTAAAAGTTGCAGAAATCCACTCTTTGGAGAGAGCCATGCTAGCTATTTCCCCCTTCTTTTCAGTCTTTATGCTAAGCTAATCTCATAGACTGCTAGCTCGTCTCAATAATGAACAGACAGATATAAGCGTGGTATCAATTTTCTCATCTAAATCTATAAAGTGAATAAGCATATTTCCCAAAGTGTGACACCATTGCTTTAACCATACCCGATAGCTTGTGACAGATGTTAGCACAGACTTTTTGTACCTTCCGTACGTTCTCATCTGTAGAAATTTGGTATGTGAAAACAGGTCTGTCGGGCTTTCTAACTTTGGTTTTGAGGAATTCTGTTTTAGATCATGTGCACTACTGACCTAGAAACACTACCCTTTTAAACACATGCCTGTTTTTGTGGAAGAATATTTTTTTTTAATTTGTTGTCACAGTAGCATAAGAGATTTTGGCCAATAAGAAGCTTCCGATAGGCTACATATGTAGGCTGTCACAAGGATCTTGTAAATCAGGCACTTTAATCTGTTAGCTGCAGCCTGTGTGGCTGGGTAGCACAGTTGCATCAACAATCCAAATCAATACATATGCCTACAGAACCAAAACCTACTTTGGGGTTTCTTAGGCAGGCACATTTGTGGTTCAGCTCATTTGACTGGTTAGTAGTTAGTATTCTTGCATGTTGTGATGCACTTGGTTTTGAAAATCAGGTTTATGTTTTGTTGTATCACAGCGCTCATAGGTTGCAGCTCTATCACAAATGACTTTTTTTTTAATATATATATTTATATATATATGAATGATTGAACTCCCTAACTTTACTTAACCTCTATCAACCCAGAAGTGACATATGTATGTATGTGAAACATGCTATGGTTTCTCACTGCTCATGCCTTTGTGAACTGTGTGTGTGTGTGTGTGTGTGTGTGTGTGTGTGTGTGTGTGTGTGTGTGTGTGTGTGTGTGTGTGTGTGTGTGTGTGTGTGTGTGTGTGTGTGTGTGTGTGTGTGTGTGTGTGTGTGTGTGTGTGTGTGTGTGTGTGTGTGTGTGTGTGTGTGTGTGTGTGTGTGTGTGTGTGTGTGTGTGTGTGTGTGTGTGTGTGTGTGTGTGTGTGTGTGTGTGTGTGTGTGTGTGTGTGTGTGTGTGTGTGTGTGTGTGTGTGTGTGTGTGTGTGTGAGAACAGGAAGCAGCAACAGTAGCAGAAGCAGCCCCCGTGTCTGAGCTGGCCTCTGGCACGGCGCCAGACTCCGAGCCTGATGAGCCCAAAGACACAGAGACGGAGGAGACTGTGAGTCACCATGCGATAATTGCGAAGTAGAAAGTTTGTCTGCTGTGCTAGAGATTCCAGTTCACAGTGACCTGACAGGATGCAGCACACTGGCAGCTCTTATTCTCACACGTTTGTCTAAATGATGTACCACAGAACGGCCAGGAGGAGTATTTCTACCAGTAACATTCTATCAGTCTACCAGTTTCATTCAACCTTTAGAACTTCTAATACTATTTCTCCATCTTCCTTGTGGGTTTTGGATGATAAGAAGTCCTCCAAACACAAGAAGAAGAAGCAGAAAAAGGAGAAGGAAGAGAAGGAGAAGAAAAAGAAGAAGAAGCATCATCACCATCATCACCACGGCGACGGAGGGGGACAGGAGTCGGTGCAGAATGGCACTGTGGAAGAAGAAGAGCCTCTGCCGGTCAGTGTTTGTCATCGGCCTGAGCTCAACCTGGGGTGTGAATGAAAACCTTCAGCACACTTTCCTTATAGCATGTTTTTATTTTATGCTTTGAGGGAAGAAGACAAGTCACAAGTGACTGACTTTAAAGACAAATAACTTAATGCTGCATTTAAGCAGTATAATTATCTTTCTGATCTGTGCGTCTTAGCTCCCCTGTTTAAACCTCCTGACTAGCGCGCACAAACACACACACACAAACACACAGTGTGTGAACCAGTTCCTGTTGCCTAGTTGGAATACTTTGCCAGAGAATGCCTGATCTCACCTGAGCTCTTCTCTCCTTTCAGCCCATGTCCAATTACTGCCTGCTGGCGGAGAACTCCTACATCAAGATGGTGAGTGATGGCGAGCTGCTGCTGAAGAAAGGGACTTTTACTACTGGGCTCAGACAATTCTGTTTTTTACTTATCATTCTAAATCCACTATTTTGGGCCTCATCTGGGCTGTAATAACATTTAATTCACTAATTTAATTTATTAAGTCTAATGCCATATTCATGCCCCCCCTCCCCCAAAAAATCATTTTCAGATAATGTTAGGCATTCTTTATCAACCTGACTTAATCATGTTAATATGATGATGATGAAAAGATTTGCACTAGACAAGGGTTTGCTTGACAGATTACAACTTGAGGATGTTTGATCATCTGATTGACCTCATGTGATGTTTGCCCTTAATTGATATGTTGTTGATATTAGTGTGAAAGTTATCTAAAACGGTAGCAGGAAAAAAAAGAAGAAAAAAAATCAACGTATGCAGATCCTCTTCTTTTCTCTGTCTCTTTAAAGATGATGGAGGATGCTGATCAGGTACAGGAGTAAAGTTCTGTCAGTGACAGAACATTATTAAATCTCTTTACTAGATGTGTTTCTCTCTGTTCTTGTTGCTCTTCACGGCCTGGCCTACAGGGCAGACTGCGTTAATGTTTCCTGGAATGATTCTGTCTTTGTGGATTTGTCCTTGGGCTCAGACTGGTTTCTTGGAAACAGCGGTGTGTGCTTCGGTGTTGGCTTTATTATTCGATTTGCTGTGTTTACTATGTCGTATCTAAATAATCGTCGCTCAGTGAATTACAAGATGGCAAGGCAGCTTGAGTTTGAACGGTAGTTCCTCGTGCAAATCTATTTATTTCATCAATAAAATTTAATAATAATAATTAATAATTTTCTATTCAAATTTGTCACCCACCAAGGTTAACGACATCCAGGGGAACCTTCAGGATGGCAGTCAGGTGGTGGTGTCTGTTATATTTGAGAACAAGTGTGACAGTTTCCTCAAATCCATGGAGTTCAACGTCTTGGACTCTCTCAACTCCAAACTGCAGAGGCCAGAGGGGTCGGGTCCACATGACGGCCTCACCGTCCCTTCCAACTTCCACCTGGTCAGTGATTATCTGCAAAATGCATGCCTTTTAATAGAAGAGTTGGATTTCCCTAACTATGCACATATACAAGATACAGTTTTTGTGGTATGGGGGAGGTCATTGTGTTCACTCTAGTGTTCTAAAGTGGTGCGTGCCTCCCATTGTAATTACCCTTAATCTATTTCAAACTTTTAAGTCTGATTACTTAGCCGTGAGCTTTTCTTTTGTGCTTCAGGGGTGTCCAATGAGGCACGATTTGTCTTCACCATGCAAAGCATCATAATGCCACAGAAACTGAAGGGAACCCTCACTTTCATAGTAAAGGTGTGAAGAAACACACACACACACACACACACACACACACACACACCACAACCTAACAATGCCAGCAATTGGATTAGCTGCTTTGACACCCACAATGTAAGTCTTTCATTGATTGTTTTGATATCATACTGTACTTGAAACCAGTCAATGCTTCCATAAATTGTTCATGTTTACTTTTTAAATGCTCTGATATTCCCCATTTTTTCTGCATTATGTATTTTGCTGCTGCCACGCCAAACATGTCAAACATAGATCAGCATGGTTGAATATTGCAAAGTTTTGTTGAAGTAATTCCCAGTGTGTAGATTCCACTTGTGTAATGACCATTTTGAGGGCAGAAGGGTGTAGTAGTTGAGAAGCTGTGTACTTCAGTGAGACCAGGAATCCAAACCAGTTCCAGGTTTCATTTTGGTAACTTCCCCTCTTCCCCCAGATCTCTTTACGGGTCTGCAGGCCAAATCTTTGTTAGTTTGTTAGTTTTTGATTAGCTGTTGCTTATTTCCTCAGAATGAGGACTCCTCCACTCATGAGAAACTGGACTTTAAACTGCACTTTACCTGCACCTCCTACCTAATCACTACTCCCTGCTACAGGTTGGTGTTTTATGTTTCCCACCATGTTACAACCCACATTATAAAAGTACATACTGCCAATTTCTTACATTCTTTAGGGGCTCCTGAGAACAGTCATTAAAATAAAGGTTAAGCAGTAGGAGTATTGACAGTTTTGCCTAAGGATGGTACTAGAAAGTGTCCAAAATGTAAATGTGTCATCCTCTGGGCAGCAGGAATAGGTTCAGTACATTTCATGTCAACCTGCACAGTTTTTATTTAGATTTTCTGTGTAATATTTGAAATGTTTGATTTAAGGGTGGCACTAAACAAAGTCAGTGGGTCACTAAAAACCTTCCAATGTATCGCCAGGGCATGATTTATATCCACAGCAAATGTAATACAAGTTTTGTGGGCTAGGGGTTAAGGTTACATTTCTGAGTTGTCTTAGCTCTTTGTCATGCTTTTGTTAAGAAGAAATTAAAAATCTTGAGTTTTGTTTGTTTTGTTTGTCCAGTGATGCGTTTGCAAAGCTGCTTGAGTCGGGCGACCTGAAGTGCAGCTCTGTCAAATTGGAGGGAGTCGTCATGCCCTTCCACCACCTACTGGCCAGGATCTGCTTCCGCCACCATTTCTCTGGTTCGTAAACACACCAGGCCGTATAATATTTGTCTCAAGTGACAGACTTTTGCCCTAAAACATTAAGGTGCCAGATAAGTATGGTGTTGAACATACAGAATTCAACAATACAGTGTTTGTCAGGATTTTTTGCGGCGATTTGGTTTAACCATGTAGTGTACAAGAAAGGTTATTGGATCGTATAATTGCATGCAGTTGTTCGGAGTGTTTCCAACACTTGTGTTCTTTTTGTTTTGTTGGATTAGTTGTGGAGCGGATCGACTCTTGTGCCTCAATGTACAGCAGGTCTATCCAGGACCACCATGTCTGTCTGCTGGTCAAAACTGTGAGTACACCAGGTGTGTGTGTGTGTGTGTGTGTGTGTGTGTGTGTGTGTGTGTGTGTGTGTGTGTGTGTTTTAAATGGACTTTTAGATTGTGACTTGATTATCTTTCTCTCTACCCCTGCCCCAGTCCGGTCAGACAGTGTCCATTGACGCTAAATGTGACGAGCCGACGCTGCTTGGGAATGTGCTGGATGAGATCAAGCAGACCTTCTCTCAGTGCTGATTGTGTCCAACAGCCCCAGGGTGCCCCTTCCCCCTTCATGCCACCCCCTCCCTCGCTGAAACACAACATAATCATGTTACGAAAACACTGCGGCTGGCACCTCCAGTCTCGTTCTATTTATTAGTCCTCAGATTCGCAAGATTTATATCCCCTTACCTTCTTATTCAGTGTCCCACCATTTGCCCCGCTGCACTCTGAACTCTGTGATCACTCCTTAAAGCTTGGTGTTGTTTTACAGACTCACTGTGTGTACATGTGCCGTCTTCTCTGCGCACTTTCATCTTTACTTCCTGGTTTTCGAACCCCCAACAGCTACCATGTTCCTCCCTGACTCTGACTCTGTACTGAGCATCCTCTGCTCATTTCTGTGTACCTCTCATGTAATGTAATGTTGACAACTGAACTGTTGCTGTTGATGGTTGAATTGTGATTTTACTGTTTTTGAAGGTTTTGTCTTTGGTTTGTTTTTGTTTGTTTTTATCTTTTTTTTTGTGGTATGAAAATGCGCCTTTTGTCTCGCGCCCTTTTTTCTGCCCACTAAACATAAGTGTGCGTGCTGCTCAGCTTTGTAGGCCTGAAAAAAACATGCGACTGACTCTTTCTCAGACTGGGCCTAGCTGGAACAATGGGGACTCTTACCCACTCTCACCCACCACTGACCTGAACACCAGATACTGCGCTCCTGCAGTGTGAACAGCAGAGATGAAACCACATATAAGGCATGGGTTTTAAACTTCTTTTAGAGCTGTTGCCCTACTTGCCTTTTGTCTCAGAGCAGATCTCCTAGTGTTAGTTCAACACAATCCTAGTGTGGCACTACGGGTGATTTGTACAATAGATCAGGGGTTTTGCTCTGTGCCTTAGCTGTGCAGTCTGACCTACTCCAGCGCTTCATGAGTCTTGTAGAGCCCCACTTCCCTCCCCATTATATCTGCTCCCAGTTTAACTGTGCTAAACTGCAATTTGACCCCTCTCCTCCCCAAAAACTTCCAACATATCATTCCTTTCACAAATCAAAGATTAATTTGAAGTCAGAAGAGTATACAAATGATTGAAAACTCCAGAGTGTAAGTGTACAGTGTAATGTGAGATTTCTATTTCAACACAGGACAGTTTGCTGTCAGGCCACTGCCACCTTTATCAACTTCTTCTTTAACTCAGATATGTTGGTTAGTTGTTTGGAGGATGATCTATTACTGTAATACACAGATGGATACTGTTATTTCTATGAAACCTCTGTGGTACCTCACCATGTGGTCAAGTTAATGAAGGAATAATCTGACATCAAGAGAGCTGCCCATGTTGCATCACGGCCCTGACTCACTTCTCTGGAAAGTCAAATGACTTAAGAACAACAAAGTTACACTATCAACCTGTCTTTAATTTTAAAACCTTCAGGTTGCAAGTTGTTTTCTCTGTAAGCAGAGACTGTTAAGTGGTCAGTGGTTTTAGGTTCCCTTTCAATCAGTGTTAAGCAACGTGGCTTTAAATGTAGGGGAGCCTCCACAGTGTCAACAGCAAAGTGAAGTTGTCTCTTTGTGTGAAATTGTGTGAGACATTTACACCTGTGCCACTTTGACGTTTGCATTACAGTAGCTGCATCCAGGTTGGCTGACACCCAGTTGGCATGTACCCCAATGTTTCTTTTCCTTTTAGTAACTGCCTTGCCACTTTCTTGTACATTGACATGTTATGATAAAATTAACGGCCATTTTTTTCCTTCTTTTTTTTTTTTTAAGAAATTGCTGCCTCTTGGAACTTTCTCAGAGGTACTTTTTAATTTGTCATTCTGTCTGAAATCACTACCTGGTCCAGCACGACTTAACCTTGTAGTAGCAAGATAAAAACTGACTTGGTAGTGTCTCAAATCACAAATACTGGTAAGGCCCTCATGTCTGTCTGCTATTGTAGATAACGACTATGATAACGATGTCTGTGACCTGAAGATCAGGTCAGCCATTCCGCAAGATCTTCTGTCTAGTAGTAGAGCGGCTGTATTCCAAGAATGGCAATAGAAAATAAGTATATCTGTAATCCCTGTTCCTGATATAAGAGAAACTGGAAGGAAAAAAAAAACTCCCCTAATCATACATTGTCCTGATTCTGATCATTTTACTGTGCATATTTGATTAAAATTTGTATATTGCATGATTAGGAATGTACACTTTTTATTTCCCTTTTATTTCTGTTCCATTGACATGCTTACACAAAGAAAAACTTGCCATTCCATTTTGTCCTTTTTCTTTATAGTTTTTTTTATGAAGTTTACTTGATTATTCTCTATTTTTGATGGTATTGTGTTTTTATCTATTCTAAGTTCAGACAAATAAAAAAAGTGATATCATTGAATGTTTTAAATTATTAAACACAGGGGAAGGGAGGGGGGTTCTATTCAGTGTCATGACAGTGAGGGCATGGGGCTCTGAATAATTTGAGTAGAACAGGTCATGTGAAGCAGTGTACTGAGAGGCAACCCACTTTGTCTTAATTCTCTAATGGTTCAGTTGTAGTGAGTTATTTTACCAAGTTTGGCTTGTGACATTTAAATATACTCTCATATGACTCTGACTTTGGAAAGTCCTGTCTTTTTATTTCTCCATATTCCATTATCAATCTGTACAATGTAAAATGTTTTAAAGGGTACAATATAAATGATCTACATTCCCTTTAAAGAAAGTCCACCCAAATTAAAAAATAAAGGCTGTAAGAAGCTGCTGTAGTGTCTTATTTGTTACAGTAAACTGGTAAACACCCATATTATTTATTATAAATGTATTATCGGGAAAAAAAAAATATATATATATATATATATTCTACACACAGAGACTATTAGGCACAAACAATTGAGTATGTGACCGATACAGCTTCATGTATTGCTTTGAACTTCAATTCCCAGAAAACTTTGCATGACAGCTAAGGAGAAGAGGCATATTTACTGACTGACAGCGAGCAACTGAGTTTAGTAAAGTTAAACTAACAAAGCCGAAGGTTTTGGGTTTATTTAGAAATTGTTTCTTTACTTTGAACTTAAATGTTGCTTAGCCGACCCTCTTTCATGTGTAATTGCAACGCACCCAAGAAAGGAGACATGCTAGCTTTCGTTAGCATCACTTTCAAGCTAACGGCATACGTTTCCCGTGTTCACTTTCAAAATAAAAGCACCCACTCAAATCTTTAAAGCGTCAAAGTACACGCGAAATGTCCGCTGAGTTATCATATTCATTTTGTTTTTATTCAGGGAAGGGTCACTGAGAGTAAGCCTGTCTTTTGCAGGAACGCCCTGATCGCATTCACACAGTACACATTAGTACACTGTACAACCAGTCTGATTGATTTTTAGAACTTCATTTTAAGTTATAAGGTTCATTTTAAGTGCATAGCGTTGAATATGGTTGACTCGGAGATTATGAAGGTATATAAACTAAAAAGCCTGAAAACTAGCTACTGATTCATTCGAAACAAACTTGGCAACATTTAGATTATTAGGGCCTTTATTTCGAAAGATGTAACCGGAAATGAAATAAATACTGTGTCTAACTTGAAAACAGTAGGTTTGATGGTCGTTAATAACTAGCTAGGACTCCACGGGATTGTTCACAACAGAGGAAGCCACACCAGCCCTGACCAAATAAAGACCCGTCGCGATTTTTAGATCCTGTTTTGAAACCATACTAACGGAAATTAACGTTAACGCGTTCCTGTGCGAAGGGCTTCGTTCTTCTCCTGATAACAGCTAACGTTATTGTTTGTACCGAGCTAGCTTTGTCCTTTGCAGTCACAGCTGTGGTGTGTTGTTGATATATTTATACAAATCGTTGTGGAATATGGCTCAGCATGGACATCATGTAGCCAGTTCCCAAAAAGCACTAATGCTGGAGATGAAAAGTCTCCAGGATGAGCCAGTCGAAGGGTTCAAAATAACTTTGGTGGACGAGTCGGACATGTACAACTGGGAAGTAGCGATATTCGGACCCCCAAATACGCACTACGAGGGTGGTTATTTTAAGGTGAGTAGCTAATGTTAGCTAGCTGTCGATCTATTGTTCTTGAGCTGGTAGATTTAGCCTACATTTCACTAACTTACTCATTGAGGACAGCCCATGGGTTAACCTTAGCCTCCAAGCAACCGTCTTCAACAACAGCAGGTAAGGTTACAGTTTATAACATTAAGTTAGCTAGCTAATTAGCTAGCAGTTGTTTCCTGTTTAATTGTGATTAAACGGTCTCCCCTTCTTTGTTAAACTTTTAATCAACTAGCTACACTCAATCATGATTATTACATTTTACCGTCGCCAGCTTGAACACAAAAACTTTTTTCCTGTGGCTTGTTTTCCCTTAAAATAGAGATTCATTGAGGTCCCATAATAGTGACAGTCAGTGCATGATCACGTTTGACAGACCGTGTTAACATGAAACTAGAGGTGCAAAGATTAATCGATTAGTTGATAACTATTAAATTAATGGCCAACTCTTCTCGGTTTAATTAATTTTTTGAACAAAAAAAGTTTAAATATATATGTGTGTGTATATATATGTATGTGTATGTATATATGTGTGTGTGTGTGTGTTTGTGTATGTATGTGTGTGTGTGTGTGTGTGTATATATATATATATATATATATATATATATATATATATATATATATATATATATATATATATATATATATATATATATATATATAACATAACTGTGTGTATGTGCTGTATGTGTCAGACATAGCATAACTACCTCAAGCTTTTAACATTACCATGATTAGCCAAGCTCATCATCTATAGCTAACTCATTCAATCATTTCCTTTTGTGTTTTACTTTACAAATCAACAGCCCTATCTTGAATAGGTTTTTTCTTTGTATATTCAAATGAACTAAACCCATGTATGGTAACCTTGCTTTTGAAAATGTAGCTATACATCCCCAATCTTAGCTTGCCCAATTTTTGGTAACTCGTCATAAGCTATTTAAATTTAATTTGTTTTCTAACTCACTTCAAACCCTTGAGAGTGCAGATGTGTTGGTTTCACAGATCTGTTTTCCTGTTTGTTAGTATTTGTGTTATTGACAGAGAGGGTTGGCCGTTTACAAAGCCTCCACTAACAGGACTGAATTGTGAAACTGAAAAAAAAACACTTGATGCTTGTTTGTAAGATATTTTTAGAGTGACAGGAATGTAAGCTCTACTTATTTTCATGGCATCATAGCTGTGACCACTGACCTCCTCAAGTATGTAGGTATCGGGAAGGAGAATTGGAACACAGTCACTGTTCACTACTGGTTGTTTGTACTGATTTGCATTGAAAGTTGGAGCTACAGTACCTTATTTTAAACTCACTTTGAAGTCCCACTCAAAGGCACACACCTACATTGTAAAAATAGACAAGCATTACATTTGCTGCCATAGAGAGCCCTCTGGTGATTTGTCTCAAACTTAAATGTGTGTGTGAAAAAATCAACTTCAAATAAACACTGAGGGGATTGATGCTTAATCCAAGTCCTATGCTAATGTGGTTATTCATCCTATAAAGCACTTTGATTTATTACTTTATCTGGCAAAGTCAAATAAACCCCTGTTAAAGCTGCTTCAAAATTGCCCTACATAGTTGTTTTATTGGACATCAAATAAAAAAAATAATGAGCTGTGATTATGGTGGCATAATGGTTCTGTCTTTCTGAGAAAGACAAGAATAATGTAGGTCAAGGCCCTGATAGGACATTTAAATGTGTCTTTGAAGTAGATAAAAAACAACAACATACTCAAATTGTGCATGGTCTCCTTTTTATAAGAGCTTTTTGTTGTGGGCTCATAATGCTAAATCCTGTACACTTTATTATTAATATATGTTCCATTAGGGCTGAGCAATATAATATAATATCACAATATTTTTGACCAAATACCTCAATATCGATATCGCAACGATTTTGTAGTGTTGACTAATGGTGCTTTCACAACATATTTACACAATGAGATATTTGATAAATAATCATTGGTAATGTGAATATGATGACTAAGTGGGTAAAGGCAAATCATAGAACAGATAACAGTCTGGTAAGTTCAGAAAATTACATAATTTTACTGTAATGCAGCCTTTATAACCAGAAAAAGACATATATATATATATATATATATATATATATATATATATATATATAATCATATTACTATTATATCATATTACCATATGATGATATCCAAAATCTAAGACAATATCCAGTCTCATATCACAATATCGATATAATATCAATATATTGCCCAGCTCTATGTTCCTATTGCATGAGCTGCTAAGCCCACTGTGTTTAGATTATCCAGCATATTGTAACTGCTCTGTTTGTAAACCCATCACTTCGGTGCTTTGTTATTCCAGTTTGCCTCTGGTATATTTCAAGCCTGTGTGAACACAAGCAGAGGGCCCCCGCCAGGCTACCGTAGACGGTGTTCTGTCCGTATCCGTGTGGGTGCTGTGTACAGGAATCCTTTGTCGGGCCAGGAATGCACAGCCTGGCTGTGAAATCCACCGCATGGTTGTGACTCATTGTTCTCCGCTGGGTTTCCATCCAACCAGTTTGCTGTATTCAAACAAAATACTAACTGTTCCAGGTTATTGAAACAGTCATGACATGCTTCAGCTGCATGTTCATCTGAAATGGCAGTTAACGTCATACGAAACCTGGCTGAGTCAGCTATGTGTTGCTCTCAAAGAGTCACACCATGGTGAATACATTATGACTGCAGGCACACAGTGGATTGAGACCTATTGAAATGTCATTCAAACAACATTAGATAACTGTCCTGCATCCACAAAACATATGTAAACACAGTGCTAAATCATAATGCATTGTTGGTCTCACAATAGGCCCCAGTATACTGACATTCAGTCATCGGTTCTGAGACATCTCCGAGCGTGCGTGCGTGTTCTGCTTTGTCATGTGAAGTATCCCTACAGGCAGAGTGTCTGATGGTACTGGCAGAGGGCCAGTCAGTCCCATACATGAAGCAGTTTAGCGTGCGAGCGAGAGGGCATCTTGATCAACGCTGACCAAAACATAAAAACTGTGTTAGCCATTTTCTATCTCCGTGCAGATCTCTGGTTCCTGACAGTTTGTCTCTGTTCTATTTCCTTTCTCTTTAACGGGGGAAGTCTTCAACATGTCATCTGGGGAAATGATGACAAGCACAGTCCTTGCTGCAATTATTGATTGACTGAAAGATGTTTGTCTCTAAAATGTTTTATTTGCTGAGGAGCCCCTTGTTTTTGCAATCTCACAATTAGTGAGTGCTTGCAGTTTTGTCTCATACGGCGATTCTCTCCTGTATGGTGGAGTAACATAAAACACAAAACCCACTATTTTCTGTGCTCTCGATGTTGATAAGTTTATTTAGTTAATAAAACAACAAGGATGGCCATAATAACATGTGCAGGTCCATCAACTCTACTTGGGAACTACCACTTTGCTTTTTCTGTGACACCAGAGTCTGTCGGTTCACATTTGGCAGATTTGACCTGTTCCTGCTCCGTTTGGTGTTGTGTACCAGAACAGCAAAAGAAAAGGCACTGCTTTATAACTGTAAGGTCATGGTCACTGTGATGTTCAACAGAAACTATGCTGTGTGTGTAGTGACTGCACTGCTGTGAAAAAGCAGCTGGGATCTGTGAAATTGGATGGCTGGCCATGTTTTGAAGTGCTGCTGTGTCAGCACCTGGCATCTTTGTCCTTTTTGTTGCATGAAATTATGACGTAAATGGGATCTCTGCAACTCAACGTATACCGTGGAACAGAACCTCTTTCACATCTCAGTCATGTGGTGACCTCGAGTGGTTAACTAAACACTGACAGACCACTTCTTCACAGCAAGCATGAAAAGGAGGGGTGTTGCTCTTTGCTTTTGGCTTGTCTGTCTTTTTCAGCTCAAAACGATCAGTCGACACTCAGTTCCGTTAAGCAGCTGACGGTGTGCCTTCCTGTTTTTCCTCCTCGGGGGCATTCATCATCATTTGTACCAGCTCCATGTTAGCCTTGCAGTGGAGAGGAGGGTACCAGCAAGAGGACCCAGCCCGGCTGCAGAGGGCTTGACCGAGCCTGGCTGAGCTGCCGGAGTCATGTTTCCCCCCCTCTGGCTGTGTCACAGAGAAATAAGAGCAGGGCAGAGGAAAGAAGAGGGAATACAGAAACTGCCAGACCAAGAGCAGACAGAGCCTTTCCTTCTAGTCCTTCCTTTTTGAAAGGAGAGCCTGCTGTGAATAGAGGTGAGCATGAGGCCCCAGTAGACGGTTATGTCCCCCTGAAGCCCTGGCCATGTGTTCTTTTTCTCTTCCTGTATGGGGCCACCAGTGTGGTGTCATACCTGTAAAACATAGCTGTAAAGGCTGTTTGTTTGAAATAGTAAAGGTGTTGCGACCACCTAAGAAGAATCAGTTTGGAACATAACTTCAGCTTTTGACCCTTTTCCTTCTCGTCAACGTGCTCTTCCTGTGTTAAGTCAATGAGACAGAGGCCTGCTGGGTACAAACATGAAAATCTGGTTTGTGTGTGTGAGAGCAGGTTAGGACCTTTTCCTCGTCATTCAGTGCGAGTGTTGGTTGGGTGTGTGAGGAGGAGGTCTGTAGAGAAGGCAAAGAGGTGTTCAGAATGATTTGTTCTGTTCAGGGTCTTTGCGTTGACCTGGTTTACTTTGCCTCGCTGTCACTTTCCGCAGGCTGGGCACGTTCACTCTCGTTCCAGTTCTCTCTTCAAGGCAGCTTTTTTAGCTAACAATCCAAGAAAGATTTCCGCAGAAAGAGGGGGAAAAAAAAAGACGAAATTGATTTCTCAGTAACAAGCCTTTCATGAGTTTTTTTTTTTTTTTTTTAACATGTTTGGCAGGAAATTGGCTGCTCTTCAAACGAGCTGTTCAGGTTTACTCAACTTTTTGGATGCTGTTAATTCTGTGCTCTATACAATTATGAGGCATGACATGCATGTTGCAGCAAGTGTACTGAGGCTAGCACTTAGTGATGGGCAGAGGTCTTCTCTGAGCTTGTATATCTGAAGCAAAAAGTCCTTCCCAGTAGGGGAGACACAGTAATGGCTCTTATGTGAGTATATAATAAGGATGTGAATTGATCTATTCAGTACATGAGTTGATCCCTAGAAACTCAAAAGAGAAAGGTGATATTGTTGGCCTTCTAAGAGCCAGCTGCATTGCTTTTTTTTCCCCTCCTTGTGTTTCTTGTCTTCTGTCTGCGTGGTGCTGATGAGATGGGAGACAAATGAGCCAAGCAAGCAGTCTGTCTGTGTTTAGGCCGGCTCTGTTGCTACTTGTGTTTGTGGCATTGTGTTACAAGGGATATGGTTTTAAAGCCTCCTGGTAAGCTGCATTGTGAAATCATGCTCTTACCGTCTCAAAGGGATCAATGCGCATGCTTATCCTTAATGCATATCGCCACCTTCCTGATGTACTTGCATTCAGAATCGCAGGATTGTGATTAGGGCTGCACAACATAGTCACTGAGATATCAACTGGTGCAATAAACACATCGTGAAAGGATGTGGCATATTGCAAAAGACACGCCGATGTTTTTGTGGTAGTTGAAAGAAACTATCAGTAGAAAACGACACTTTCAAATGTAATGCTTTTTTTTTTTTTAGTGGTGCCTGTTCAATTTGTTCAATAGTTAAGTTATTTTATTGGTTTACATTTATACAAATAATTATGATCAATATACACATAATCAATAAAAGATGTGATGGAGAGATGCAAAAAAAAACCTCAGAGGAGCTTAATCTGAGCACTCTCCAGTGCTCAGATTAAGCTCCAATTCAAATATACAAAATAAACAAATACTAAAAAGAAAAGTGTTGGAAATGATTTCCTTTTCATTTTGTTTTAAATTCAACAAGCAAAACAATTTGTGTGGTTTTAGCAAAATAATGAAAGCATCAGAACTGCAGAACTATGTACATTTTAATATCGGTTTATCGCAGATATAGTAATGTTATTGCGATATTCAACGTTATCCATATTGCATATTTTCCTCATTGTGAGGAGCCCTAATTGTGATGAATAAAGCCATTTATTGGGAAGTGTTGATGCATAGCTCTCAAAGCAAAGTACTAGGTACCAAATGGGATACATGTTTAATTCAAATATTTAAAGCTATAGTCATTGCTTATGAATTCTAAGTAATGACAGCAACACTGTCATTGCATCCAGCAAGCTTTTGGTGATCGTGCACCACCCCCGCCCCTCCCCCATGCAGTTAGTTTGTAGCCAAGGAGGACACGGAGGATTATAAAAACATGGTGGACTCTTCAGAAGAGGTAACTATCTTCGCTCAAGCTTCTGCGTGCGTAAGTTGCCGGACTACACCATTTTGTTAACATAGCCAAACTGAGAAATACAGAGAGAGTTTTGTGGAGCTAATAGTCTTAATTAGCTTGGTATTAACTTATTTGGCAATGGCTTGAATGTAACGGACGTCCATTATTATAAATAAAATAACACTCGCTCTGGTTTGCTTTTCACAACTTGACCAAGTGTGTGGGTTTTTTTTTTCTCAATGTCAATAGATATTAAAGACATATAATAAGTTAAATGACAGCTGAATGGTTAGACAGTTATTTGCCAAAAGAATTCTATTTGAAGGGAAAACAAAACTCAGAAAAATGATGACGTCTGGGGCTTTCAGAAGTCAAGCTGCTGAAGAGCGTTTCATTCCCACTGTTTTGTTGGAAAATCAAACCTGGGAGACAAACAAACATAAACCACTTTACCCACTGGGAGTGTTGGTGCAGCGTTACGTTCAGCTGAATGCCCTCTAGGTCGCTTTTACACCATTTCCATTCCATGTCCAACTGACTGTGGGCAGATGTGGAGGCAGGGAGGTTTCCCAAATATACAAGATTAGATAATTTTTGGCTACTTTTCAGGCAATGGGCAGATATTATCTTGATGCTGATATTGTTTTGGAAGACAAATCAAGTTCTCGCTGCTGTTCCCTTGCCCTCTTCTTCCTCCCCCCTCCTGACTGGCTGCTGTTGGTTGCACTGTTGCCAGCCTGTATTGTGTATTATGAACACTGGTCTGAACCCTACACTCTGAAGGGCCGCTAATTTTCTAGCAGGGATTTAGTTTTTTTCCCTACAAGCATAATTCTCTCAGGACTGTGTCAGTGTTTCCTCTCCGCTCTGGTTTTATATGGTGAGAGCAGGTTTATTCTGCAAATCAGGATCACTCATGACACCAAATACAAAAAATGTGGCTCTTGTATGGAAAGTCGGGTCACTGACACACTGTAAAGGTAACAGAAAATCAAATGGTTTAAATTCTACTGTCTGTTGCACACAAAGAGGGATAAGACCTTTTATGTTAAGCATGAGTATTATATAAAGCACAACCCCTTTTATTCCAAGTAAAATCCTCCCCTGCCTCCTCCTACCACCACTCCAACAACTCCCCGCTCCCATGCACCCGCTCCCCCTGCCTCCCGCTTGTCTGTTCACTGTGACGAGGACCAGCTGACCATGCCGAATCAGCACATGTGAGCAAGTGTGTGGATATGTATATGACAGGGGGGGGATCAGCAGAAGGTTTCATGCTGTGAGTGACGTGCGTGTGTGTAATCAGTGTAGTCAGTGTGTCTCCCACCGTCCCACCCATGGCACGCATAATGGAGGTCCATGCATAGTAGCATTTATAGAGTGTGTGGGTGTGGTTTCAGTGCATATAATAGCAGAACATGGGTGTGAGTAGTGGATTGTCTTTGGTTGCAGTGACAGCTGGAGAGGACAAACCCCCACAATGTCTTTATATCAGTGGCCCCTCTCACCCATCGGTGTATCTTTAAGCTCAACACACTCGGCAGCTGAATGCACTGCCTGCCTCCCTTTCTCCCTCCCTCCCTCCCTCCCTCCACACCATATTACATTACACTGTCATTAGCTCCTCCATGCTCAGCCACCTTTGTAGGGTTTGCCATGACTCTACAGCTACTATTTATAGGTTTCTTTCAATCACGTATTGATGCAGATCAGCATGATTGTGCAGATCTTCATTCTGCGTGTGTGCATGTATGCGTGCGTGGGCACGCATGTTTTTTGGGTTTCCGTAACAAAAGTATATGTTATCCAATACACACTATAGATTTTCCATAGTTACGTTGCTCTTTTGAGTTAAGCGGTGGAAATGGTTCTCCCAAACCGCAATAGTTCAGAGCAAAGTAGTCATGACTTGTCTGTTGGCAAAGGGAGAAGTGTAGATAACCTGCCTGCCTTTCACAATCCTGATCTGTGTCTTCTCTCGCCCTCAGGCTCGGATCAAGTTCCCCGTCGACTACCCGTACTCTCCACCTGCTTTCCGCTTCCTCACCAAAATGTGGCATCCCAACATTTATGAGGTAATTGTGACGAGTATGAATTAGGAATGGACCGATACTGGTTTTTCAAGCCCTATACTGATTATTAGTAGTTAATCAAATTATTAACCGATATGCATTTACATTGAAAATTAAAATCTTTAAGTCAAAATTTTGATTTTGGAATGTTACAAACTCCAACATAAAACTTTGTTTAGATGCTTTAAGAAATTCAAGTTTATTGTCATATGCACCTTAGTACAGAGTACCACAGCAATGAAATACAATATGCCTTTTGCACTCTCTTGCCCCAGTCAATAGTAACAGTTATAAATAACATAAATAGCATTTAAAAACTTTAAAAACATGCAGAATAACCAAGCACAGTAGACATAGTGACTAAGTTCAAACCACTTCTTATGAGAAACATACAACATAATACACAGTAAAAGATAGTCAGGCAGTGTTGTGCGACATTAAGTCGCACTCAGTGTTGAGTGAAACCGAAGCAGAGTGATAGACACAGAGCTGTGGCGGAGCCAAAGTAGTGCACTACTGAATCAGCTTTATCGGATATTAGGCAAATAAAACACTGATACAGATAATCTACAAACTGCCTCCTATAAATGCTTGGGAAAAACATACAGGAGCTTCTCATAGGCTTTAATACACCTGTGAGCTAGTGTCATATTTGTAGGGTCCATATGAGAATAACATAACACTAGATCCTGGTAAAACTCAAATCCTTTTGGAATTTTTAAATGTTTATTTTAGTCAAATTATAGAAGAGTGTCCAGTCTTATTTTCTCATGTTTAACTGTAGCTGAGGAACGATTGAACGTGCTGGGGTTTTCTCTCGTGTCCCTAGAACGGGGATGTATGCATCTCTATCCTGCACCCACCAGTGGACGACCCACAGAGCGGAGAGTTGCCTTCAGAGAGGTGGAACCCCACACAGAACGTCAGGTACACTACTTAATGTTCTCAATTCCATCCTTTTTGTATTAAAAAAAACAACCTTTAAACCTTTATTTATCCTAGTAAGTCAACTTGAGATTTGCAACAACGACCTGTCACATTCACACAGTTACACATTCATACCTGGAAGCTATCACAATCTGATCTGCTGGCAACTGAGAAATTCCACTTGAGCAATTAGGTTAAGGGCCTTGCCCAAGGGTACCTCAGTGGTGGTGGTGAGGGAGGAACAAGCTTTGCCCTCCCGGACACAAGCTCGCTTCTTTAACCTTTAGGCTTCAGTCCTAGTTTAACATGAACGGAAATGTCAACAACAACAGTCAATCTTTTAGCCAATTTGTCAAATGTTTTTTTCTCTTCTTTCACTGTCCACATTTCTGCATTTGACATGTGGAGAGCAAAGATCAGATAGCCATGGCTGAAATCAACCCAATCAAGTTCCCATCATGCATTAACTCAACACGCTAATCTTAATGTTGGGAAGTCCTATTGTAGTTGGGTCATAATGTTGAGATTTTATTGTTGGTATTATTATTGTTGTGGTGGTGTTTTAATGCTGTGCAATTGTATTGTTGTTGTAGTGTTGTCCTTGTGTTGTGGCTTTTATTGTTGCTTTGGAGTTTTAATGTTGTGGTTTTTGTCGTCGTTGTGGTGGTGTTTTATTCTTGTGAAATCTTGTGTTTTTTTTAAGCTTCAGTGTTAGGTTTCCCTTCTAACAGAGATGTTATTCTCTGTTTCCTGCTCCGGGACTACAAATGAAAAGTAGCTTATACCTAAGTTTGATACTGCTAAGGAGCTGTGCATTGTCCGGCTCAAATAAACAAATAATGGCATGTTAATAAATTAATTAATCAGAATTGCAGCCATAGATTTCCAAGAGCTTTGTATCTCGATACCATGTCAAATAACTACCCTACTTCTACTGTCCACGTTTCCCCCATTGTCTTCTTGTACACCAATAAATACAGACTAAAGGCTTCAGGTATCATGCACGTGTTTGTGCAGCTTGGATCCCATTTCTTACAAATTGCTGGAAGTAAGCATTACTGGACTTTAGCCTCCACCTCCAGCTATTTTTTCTACCTAGCTTGCAGGATTTAGATGTGGTATGAGTGACTTGCAAAAACGTTCTGTAGTTTTCTTCTTTTGGGCTATTGTCGTATGTTAATATAGCTAATAGCATTAGCTGTTTAAAATTTCTTCCTCCAGGTCATGGCTGTTTAAAAATACTGATGTGAGGGTTAGAACTGACAAACCTGCCAGTCGCACACAATGGGCCCTATCGTGCACCCGGGGCATTGCAGCGCAAAGACAGACTCAAGTGTCTTTGCTATTTTTAAAATCCAACGCAGTTGTTAATTTCCCCGTCCTGCACCCACGTCATTTAAATAGCAAATGCACCCATGGGCGTGCTGGTCTTACAGGGAGGTGTGTTCAGGTGCATTTTTGGCGTATCTTGAGGCAGCGGGAAGTGATTGCGCCACTGACAAACAAAAACCTTGGTCTAAAGTCACACAGCATTTCATTGTTATTTAAAAAAAAAAAAGCATTAATAAAATGTGCCTAGGCTCGTGCACAGCGTGCGTGCACACTATGCTTGTTATATACACACACACACACACACACATAGGAAAGAGCAGCAGTACACACACATGCAAATGATTAAAAATAAAATAAAATAGGGCCCAATGTGTCCAAGTTTGTCCCCCCTTTTGTTGTGTATTTCAGATGATGCAGTATCTAGGAGCAGCTATACTATTATTATAGAGTTTAGTGATTTATATTAGGTAGGAGAGTTGTTTAAGATCTTCTCAACTGCCAACTTCTCAAACTTTCAAACATGAAGTATAATTAATTAGGGTTGGGTACAGAAATCTGACAATATGGCACCAGCTCCTAAACAGCTCTCTGGTTCTCCAAAAACGGACGTTGGAGGCAACAGAAGCATGACGTTAGTTGCCAGAACTTCCTCCACAGCGCTCGGAAGAAGGTCTGGCTAGTCCACACAACATTCTGGGATAGGAGAAAAATGTGCTCTGATTGATTGGCATACTCTGTTGAAGTTTAAAACTATTGGATCAGCCCAGAGCCACTCTGGATCTTCCATAACCAATCACTGTTTGGCCGTGATGTCGGGGGGGTTAAAATTTGACCGGAGAAAACCAACAATATACCGTAAACCCAGAAGTAGTAAGGCTAATCTTGGACATCCGTGAGGGACATCCAGCCGAATTGAGGGACATCCTGCTAAACCTCCTGCAGCATTGGAACCATCTCGTAAATGAAACATTGTTGATATAGACTAGTTAACACTACTCTTGGCAGCAGGTAATGTTAGCTTGTAGCTGGCTTAAACATGGTAAAAAGGCAGAAAGCTACACGGTGCAGGCTTTATTTACACACAGGTACACATACAGACACCAACTTTCATTGGTAGATATAACTGTGTCCCCAGTAATGGGCCCTCTGAGCTGATGAGGGCCCACTACACCTGTTTCAGACTGCTGATTTGATTTGTTGATACATTGTCGGTCAGCTTGGTTGCTGCAGTCCGAAATAAACTTCAAACTTCAGTGATCACAAAATCAGTCCCACATACGAATGTACAAGTGAGAGCTGAATCAAAAAAAGTATACATACTAATGTCAGTATCTCTAATGAACAGCTGCTCTTGGAGCAAAAAACGGATGACAGCAGAGACAAATGGATCTTGTGATGTTTAGCAAACTGGTTGTCTGACCCTAACCTTCATCTCTCCCCCCTCTTTCTCTTTGTCCATGTGCCCTTCTTTTCTTTCATTCTTTCCATTTCCGTTATCAATGTCTTGTGTCTCATCTTACCTCCATCTTCCCTTCCCCACCTCTGTTTCTCCTGTCCTCCTCCTGTATTGCGTTCCTGTATTTGAATCTCGCTCCACTCTCGGACGTCTCTTGCAGGACCATCCTGCTCAGTGTGATCTCTTTGCTGAACGAGCCCAACACTTTCTCCCCGGCCAACGTGGATGCATCCGTCATGTACCGCAAGTGGAGGGACAGCAAGGGCAAGGACAGAGAATACATCGAGATCATCAGGTACCAAGAAGAAAAACAACAGCTCACACACAGCACCCCGGGAGCTCGTCCGTGCTGCAGGTACAGACTACCAACACTCAAGCTCTGTGTGGCCTCATCTGCTTTTTTGTTTTTCTCTTCTGGCTTTCCTCACAGGAAGCAGGTGGTGGCTACAAAATCTGAAGCAGAGCGGGACGGCGTCAAGGTTCCCGTCACGTTGGACGAGTACTGCGTCCGCACCCAAGTCCCGCCCACAGACGACGGCTCCAACCTCTTGTACGATGACTACTACGACGACGAGGAACTGGAGGAAGAGGACGAGGACGACAACGAGGACTGTTGCTATGACGACGATGACTCAGGCACCGAGGACTCCTGACCATGCCTTCCCATGATATCTCCCTCTCGTCCCTGACCAGTCCCCAGCCTCACCCCCTCGCCACACACACGCACACACACACACACACACACACACACACACACACACACACACACACACACCTCCCTTCCTTGTCATGGACTGAACTTTAACTCCCTGCCCCCGTCTTCCTCCTGAATCAACCCCTCATCCTCCTCACTTAGCCCCCCCCATCCTGTCCACCTTCTGTCACCTTGATGTGCAGTCACAGTATGCACACTAAAACCTGATGCATCAAAGAGAAGAAAGCTACAGAGTTGTTTTTGTTTGTTTCTTACATGTTTCTCACATGTTTCTCTTTTTATTTATTTTAATTTTTTTTCATTTGTCGTCTGAGTAGAGGTGACACACAATGCACACACACAGTAGCACAACTTACAGATAGTACTTCTATTTCTCTGCGCTGATTACTAAAAAAAACAAAACGTTTTAGCTCCAAGATCTGTTCCTTCCTCTGGCTTTGAGTGGAACCAAGTGTGTCAGATGACCAAGTTTCTTGTAGAAAACTTGGAACGCTCGCACCTTTATCTGACATCGTCAGCAGTGTGGAATATAACGTCACAGGTCAGATCAGAGTAAAATAAGCAAGGAGCATTTGCAAAGTAGGCTAATTTAGAAAGGGGTGTGTGTGTGTGTGTGTGTGTGTGTGTGTGTGTGTGTGTGTGTGTGTGTGTGTGTGTGTGTGTGTGTGTGTGTGTGTGTGTGTGTGTGTGTGTGTGTGTGTGTGTGTGTGTGTGTGTGTGTGTGTGTGTGTGTGTGTGTGTGTGTGTGTGTGTGTGTGTGTGTGTGTGTGTGTGTGTGTGTGTGTGTGTGTGTGTGTGTGTGTGTGTGTGTGTGTGTGTGTGTGTGTGTGTGTGTGTGTGTGTGTGTGTGTGTGTGTGTGTGTGTGTGTGTGTGTGTGTGTGTGTGTGTGTGTGTGTGTGTGTGTGTGTGTGTGTGTGTGTGTGTGTGTGTTTTGAAAAGCTGAGTCACTTCTGTCTGTGAGCCGTGTGTGACTTCTGGTTAAGCGAGCTGTTTGAAGCCATGCTTCTCCTCTGACCTTTCTTGAGCACCAAGGCTTGTGCTGCACTAAACAGGCAAGTTATCCGTTTAAAAGAAGAAGAAAAAAAAGCTGTTGACACTCCCTTGTGCCTTCCCTCACTCCCTGATATCACAGATCTGAATGACTTGACTGGATGAGCCTGCCTCGGTCAAAGCAGCCTGGAAAAAAACAAAGGCCGAGGGAGATATTCAAGCTCACAAGGTCTCAGGTGGGGATACGGTGCAAACGGCGCCCTCCTGATGGAACAAATGTATTTATAGATTAGTCGGATTTCTCCACAGCCAGAGTGAGAAAGGTGTAAGATCCAACAGCTGAACTGAAGACTGGAATGTAGATCAGAATTACACAATTGTCCTCTTGACTGCCACGCAGCCTTCAACATATAAGCACGTGCTACTAGTGGCCTGGATGCATTAAGAAACAGCTAGCTGAGCCTGCTGCTGCTCCTAAAAATCCAATGTACTGTATTGAAGAAAAAAAACAACCTATGCAGACAGTGCTTGAATCTACTTAATATGCAGTGCTTTAAATGTGGCAGTAAAGCGGAGCTTTTCAACAGTCTGACCTGAACTGCTTGAGTTTTACCACCTGTAAGGGCTTTGGACTCACTATGTCCTTGGTTAGAGATGGACATGTGTAATTGTATCTGTCTTTTTATGTTTAGCGGTGGTTTGTTATTCTAATTTAGAGTAGCACAAGTCTCCACAGCGAAAGTGAGCTTGCCCCCTAGTGGTGGCTCTGTGTACTGGCTTATTTTTTTTGTTTTTTTCTACCCTCCCCCTTTCCCTTGAAATGCTCTACTGGGCCGCAGCCATCTTGACTCACCTGAATCAATGAACCCTGTTACCTCAGATGAGATCAGGTAGCAGTGTGAGTGATTCAGAAGAATGAAAATGGCCTGGGGGGGAGGGGGGTTCAGTTTGCACTGTCAGATGGCCCACTTTGTTTCTTCTCTCCTAACTGCCAGGAGAGCTCTGTTGCACACTTAAGACCCATCCAACAGTATTTCCGATGAAATTCCTAACATCGCTGTAACCATGTTTCCGTTGTGTGTGTGTGTGTGTGTGTGTGTGTGTGTGTGTGTGTGTGTGTGTGTGTGTGTGTGTGTGTGTGTGTGTGTGTGTGAGAGAATATTTGCCGACCGTTTATAAAATGTGTGGAGAAGAAGCAGAAATGGGAAGGAATGGGGGATAGAGTTGATCTTTGAGCATGAACAGGAGAATGTTGTTCTTCACTAGCATGCTGTAATGATGTGTTTGTGGTTTTAGATCTGCTATAAGGGGCGGGGGGGGGTGTCCAGAGATAATGGTCTTCTACTCAATTTTATCTAAAACTGTTGCATTGTAAATGGGCTGACGGTTGTTTTGTTTTTTTGGGTGGGGGGGGCTTCTTTTACTGTTTTGATGTAATCTTTTATTTCCAAATTGTGGTGCGAGCTGCAGTGTTTTCTGTATTATATGTATTAAGTGCTGCGAATATTGACCCGCTTGTTAAAAATACAGGATTGTTCATGGAAGAATACAAATATACCAACTTATTATACACAAATATCATAGCAGCAGAAAACTTGTGCAGAACCTAAATCGACCCAGCACACTACACAGTCATTGTTCCAGCCTTCTATCAAGCCCAGAATGGTCAGAAATGAGTTATCAATACTCAGTGATACCGATTTCCATCACACAACCTACGAATGATCCTTTTTGGGGTTTGGGGTGAATGGAATTTAATTTTTTTTTGTCAAACTACTGTTACTTCTATCATCTTTCCTCCCCACTCGCCCCTCAGTTCTCTGAGCTCTGATTGGTGGCAGCATTACTGAGGGTAAAACCCAGCATATAGAAAACTACAAGAACCTCAGGAAAAAAACAACTAACAAACAAAACAAATCCTTTTCCAGCTGAGTGAACCTGACCCCGGGGAGTCTCACTTTTTGGCTTCAAAGGACCGTTTACAATCTCTACCTTGATATGCACATGTGGATATTGGACGATCACTTGATCTTTGTTTTTTTCTTGTTTATATTTTCTTTTTTTCTTATGGTTTGTAAATCTATTTAAAATCTGAAATAAAGATCTTTATTAGAAATTGACTGTTTTTTATTGAGGTTTTGGGGGTAAATGGTTGACTTGAGTTTTAAAAGTCTTATTGTCCCTTTTGTGTTCTCTTAAAATGATGTGAATGAATGGAACTCAAAGCTATCTCTGAGAGGTAAGCCTATACTTTCATTCAATTTATGTTTTTTTTTTATCTTTTACTAGTGGGACCAAAGTGCATGATGAGTTGTGTTCCCAGTAGTCACCCGGCTGGACTCCGAGGGTGGTGGAGACTTTAAAGGATTTCCTGACGCTTTACATGTTTTCTTCTTCTTTTAGAAGTGGGAATTTTGGAAATTACTTATTTAAATGGACATGGTTTCTTTTTCCACGTCTTGTTACATTTTTCACTCTAAACGTGAAGACGTAAGACATTTCTGTATGTTCTGTCGATTGCTGTTCACGAAATGCATGCAAATCATCTCTCAGAAGCCTCTCTGTGTCAACGTGGTAAACATATCTGCTGAACATCATGTTGGCATTGTCACTGTGAGAATGTTTGCATTTTAGTTTGTGGTGTAGCCTCTCAGCTGCTAGCATATCTGTGGACTTTTGTCAGATTAAGAATGGTGCTGGTCTATGACGCATTACATGCAACTAGACTACACCGAGCAGAAGTGTGGGTGCTGAAATATGGACAAGGAACAGTTGTGATAAATCTTTGTTTATAAGATTGTTTTTTGGGGGCTTTTCCCTTTGACAGGTCGGATTCGAACCTGGGCCGCTGCAGTACTCTGCCAACAAGGGGCGAACGCTCTTACTGGGGGAGCTAGAGGCTGCCCCCAATTGTGATAAGTCTGGCTTTGTAGTCTGGGTATACTGTAGGGAGACAAGATTGTCTTTATATGTCATACTAACTTGTAGCTGTTTGGTATATTGATGTATCTTTACATACAGTAAAGACAGTCTATACATTATGGTTTTTGGTAAACACACTGTTTCACTGTAATGGTCTCCATTGGAAAAATACTGGAATGCAATAATTCAGTGTTGGGGAACGATGCGTAAGTATGGTCGTAACACAGGAGTTTAATTACCAAATACCAGAGATAAAAGTAACCTGATGTGCTCATGAGTTGAATGAGTCCAGGAATTATGCTTCTGATTGATCACATTATGGAGCAGGTTATATTACAAGAAACATCTCTAACACGCCCAGCATTCTGCAATAAGCAAACTATTACACAATAATAAAAGAACAAATAGAAATTGGCTATTCACAAATCCCACAGGTGAGGACAATTCAAAATGAATCCTCATGTTTAATGCAGCAGATGTTTTCCCATGCTTCTTACATCTTTCCTGATATAATTAATAAGTAGATTAAATGAGATTGATGATTTCACCTCTATGGGTATTCAACCCTTATGATTCTTTCTTTGCATTTGTAACATGAAAAATGAAAGAAATCCTTTTTATCCATATTTGTGAGATGCACAATGAATTATCTCAACAAAATGTACTCAATATTCAGTGTATACGTGGATGTATTTATTACTTTTTGTTTCAGGTTTATTTATCAGGGCCAATGCACACTAATAGGAGGTCACCCTAAAATGAGATAAAATGATTAAAGCAATAAAACCATGACTTTTTTAGCCTAGGTGAAATACCTCTAAATAGTATTACACACTTCACTCTGTTTGAACGTGAGTTGTTGCATCATCTCACATCTTGGATGTCATGATTTCTGCAGTTTTTTTGTTTTTTTTTTATGGAGAAATTGATCAAAAACAAGTCACAGGAAGTAGACTTTCATTTAACGTACATACATAAATTGCTGGTGACACTAAAATCCCAATCCTCCTCCTGTCTGCCATATTTCCTGTCTTGTCTTTGCAACTTTACTGGAGTGTTTTGTTTCACTTGCAGATAGTATTTTTGGTAGATCCAACTTATTGGGCAATGCAGATATTTTCAAGAAAGTAATTAAGGTTCCTTCTTTTCATTCAGGTGCCTTTAGAAATGAATGATCCTGCAAGAACACAGGTAAGACTGTTCTTGCCTAAATAACTACATAACTAGTTTGATGTAAATGTTTGATTTTGAGACAGCTTCATGCCTCTAGGGGGCAGCAACAGCTTGTTTCTTGTTACGTTTCATCTGTTTGCGGTCTGTAAGAAGCCAGAGGTAAATCATAGATTTCAAAACAGTGAGAGTAATTTTATAGTTTTTTGATTCAAAAATGTGTGTTTCTCTTCTTTTCTCAGCTCAAACGTTTGGGATTCTGCAATCAACACTACAATTTAAGTTTAAGCCCAAATGTTGTCATGCATTTGTTCTCCCATAGGGGGCGCTGCCATCCCATTGAATATGCAGACATCAGATAGTAAGTAATAAGGGCCATATATTCCACCCTCTCATATGAAAGTGCTAAAGTATTCTCTTGTTCATTTCCACTTTTCTCATCATCCACTGCAACTTTGTAGATAGACTGCCAGTGTAACTCACATGTGGTGCTCTCATATGCTGCTCCTGCGCATGAGTTATAGACCTAAGGTTTATTATCTCCACTCTCATTTCCTTCTGGTAAAGTGGACCCACTTATGGCAGTAATCTGGAATATGAAAATCATCAATCTGTGAATTGCCATGAAGGGAGTTTTACCTGACAAAAAGATGATCAATTTACTGTGTGTGTGTGTGTGTGTGTGTGTAAGTGTGTGTGTGTGTGTGTGTGTGTGTGTGTGAGTGTGTGAGAGAGAGAAAATTGCAATCCAGTATAATTGCAGCACGCTGTGTATAGCGTCAGGATTAAGTTATATCTCAACAACGTGTGTGTGTGTTCTTTCCATGTATTTTTTTGCATCCTATCAACTCTGCCTTGAGCTCACAGGTAATCCCATCTGTCTCCCCCCCACAGAGCTATACCTAGTCCATCAAATTTGTTTCCTGTGGCGACAGGTCTGACATTTTGCACTGCGTGTGTTCAATCCAAATGCCAGTTCAGCGGACCGGAATGAGCAAGACACTGAAATGATCCTGGCATTTGCAGCATTGCTCTTCTCTCTCAGTGGTTTCTTTCATACAGTGAAAAGGAATACTCTGTTTAAACTGCAGGGAATAAACCTGGATCAGAGCCAGATGTTAGCCTACAACCCGCCGGCTCCTCTCACACTGTGACCTTCTGTCACCTCCTCCAGCTGGCGGTTTGGCAGCAGATCTCCGTGCTTCAGCCGAGTCAGAGGCCCTTGGTGACCTGCGGAGAGCTGGGCGTCCCGAGGAACGACTCGTACACTTCCTGTCCTTCCAGGAAGCCAATCAGGAAAATTCACAGGCAACACCACAGTAGGCCTATATAATTAAATTAGCTCCACACTTACAACATTAAAAATATGTACTGTACATGCATCAATATTTATAATCTAATTACATACATAATTCTGAAGTATGTGGTAATGTAATAAAGCTACTTTGACTTTTGGTACTTTAAGTATATTTGATGCTAATACTTTTGTACATTACTGAAGTAAAAGTTTGAATACTTATAACGGAGTTTTTCTACGCTATGGTATTGCTACTTTGACTTAAGTAAAAGATCTGACTGGTAGTTACACCTGTCTATCCACTGAGAGAGCAAGCATGTTCAACCACACTTAAACACTTCTGTATTATCCACTGAGGAACTGCACTTCTGTACTTTTGGGTGTGTAATAGCCTCAGTGTTCTTCACATTGTGAGGCTGACAGAGATGTAGGGTCCGGTCCCCTTAATGAGCGCAGAACAGACACATTAACCTTTTCTCATGCTGTCCTCGCCACAGATGCTGAATATTCAGACGCTTGTGTACCGATCTCATTATTTTGTAAAGGAAGCTGTTAACAGTGTGAGCACGGAGTACAATGACATTGAAATGGTCCTTAGCAGATATTGTTTCCATTTCAATAAACTTACAAATGTTTTGTGTACTTCTGTTGAATTTAGAAGGTAGTATTTTTTTCTTTTTCAACAATTAAGGGGCTGTATCCTGTAAAAAACACTTCAGGTTCTGTGGTGATGACACATTGATTAATTTATTAGTCAATAGGCTAAATATTCATGACCATCTGTTTTGATATTTAATTAAGACATTTGTCAAATATTACCTTTTTATATACAGTATATATATACACACATATGTGTATATACTGTATGTATATATGTGTATATATGTGTGTGTGTGTGTGTGTATATTTATAGTATATACACACACATATATGTATGTCTTGTATTACATGTAGTTTGTTGTAGATCGGAAGACGATTTGAAAGTACTGAAGCAGAGAATGTCCACTAATGTTAACATCTACATAAATGATCATCAAAAACTAAGAAACATCTCATACAGACCAAATGTCAATTCACATGTTTTGAATCACTGTACTTTTCAAATGTTTAGAGTGTCAGACTGTCAACCACACAAAACAAAATTGGGATGTGCATTTCACTGTTTTCTACTAACATTTGTAACCAATAATGAAAATCTGTTCAGGTGCACCAGTTAGTCAACTGATCTGGTCAATTGTGGTTGAGTCTTGAGGCAGTCTGAAGTGCATAATTATCACGGTTTGACAAACCTTTTAAAACATGTTTTGCTTGACAAGTGTGACAGGTCTATATTATGCTGAATGAGCCCTGCCCAGGCTTCAGATGGCAACAGTGGGTGAGGGTTCAAATGTACCTCTGCAATCTATATGGTAAGTGGCTCTTTTCAGAGGTTGATTACGTCAGAAAATAAATTCTGAGGAGACCTCAGAAGGCAAAATGTGTAATTATCTCCACTGATTTACATGCATACTGAGTCTGTGTCCTCGTGAAGTCCGGGTTTACTTTCAGTACCTTGTGAAGAATGTGCACTATGGCTACATCAGAAACAAAAGAACACAGATATGTCCTAAAGTTACAATTTCAAAAGTGCATCAACCAAGTGTAATAAATTAGGGGAACTATGAAAAATTTATTTCTTCATGTAGGTCAAAAGGCTCCACTGTGTTAAGACTGATAAAGGAACTGAAGGATGATGTTATTACCATGACATGTGGAACAAATATTAATGCCCCCCTCTGGATGAATTTCAATAACTTTGATGATCCTCTGTCTGTTCATTGTGGCGCCATCAGGCCCATTTTTAATTTGTCCAATATTCTGATTTATAAACAAATATCTACATAACTTTTGACATCAGCCTCAGCTCTACTGTGTTTTGTGACTAATACATTTCCCTAACTTTACTTTGTTGCGTATGGAATCAAGAACATAATGTAATAGAGAAATGCTTCAGATTTGATACTACATTTCCCTGGGCTATAAAAAAGTTTAAAATGAATCTTATCTTCCAACCTGAGTGAGGTAGAGACGGGCAAAGCTGACACCTCTTCCAGGCTTATTCACATAAACTGTTTTAATCAGCGGTTTGTCAAGCTTTTGTTGCCACTGTCCTTGCTGTCACCGGATATTTACTCTCACAGCGGAAATCTGTACATTTCTAAATCCCTTCCTGTCAAATCAATGCAGCGCTGTAATTGGCTCTATGCATCTGATCTTTGATAAAACAGCGGCCTGTCCCTCTCAGTCTGCAGGTTACTTGACTTAAAACCAAGCAATCTGGACAAATAAAGGTCTTTTGTCCTGCAGATCAATGAAGTCAGCAGGGCCCTTCCTATTTTAGACTGACAAATGTATTAGTTGCCATAGCAAAGTTTCCAGGAAAACCGGTGGATGGTGTTTTAAGTCTCCAACGTCTCCTTCCAGGCAGCATTGCGACCATTGACTTCAAGGCACCTAACCCTAACCCTAACTCTAACCATAACCATAACCATAACCATAACCATTGCCTAACTTGAAACCCAAACACAGACAGATAAAAACAGAGAAAAAAATAAATTGAATTAAACCACACAGGTGCATGTTCTCCACGCAGCATTGTCTGCTCAGCTGCATGTGCTTTTCCAGGTCAAACTGTCTCATTATACATAATGATTTCCTGACACACAAAGCAATGTGTTGTCGGTGCCATGGTGGGTGGGTGTGTGTGGGAAGGGGGGATCCCAAACAAAACTGTCTTTTTTGATGAGGCTTGAGCTGAAAAAACAAAGTGCCACGTCTCTTTTTCCCTTTAATGGTATCGATGTGAGAGAAATTCATGTGAGAGAAGAGTCATTTGGGAGAAACCTTGATTTTAAAAAGAGAGTCTCATGTTAAGCTGAATGATTGAGATGCAATAGAGTTAAATCAATTAAAATATATTAAGAAAACAAGTTGAGTAAAGCAGAGTGGCAGTGATGTCTTTATTCTATTATGTCGTTATTATATTAGGTATGCTACACGACAAATATTCCCATAAAACATCATGAGATGGAGCTGTGACTGTCCTGGTTAAAAATGTTAAACCCACCTGAAATATTCATCCGCTTCTGATATGTATCCAGTGTGTTTTCGAGTTAGTTGTGCTGGGAAACACGGAAGCGCACAGTTTGATCTTATTGGTCAGCTGCAGCCCTGTGCCGTTTATAAAACGCACACAGGACAACAGGAGCTCCGGAGCTGAGACTGTGAGTGCGCAGAGCAGCGCCGCGGAGCGCACAGGCTTACCCGGGGAGAAAACACCTGTTACTGACGGAGCAAGTGCGGTGAGTAGCCTATATTATTATTATTATTATTATTTTTTGTTTGCAGACAGAAGCTGTGTGTTGCCCTCAGACTACACGAAGACAACGGGTTTGAGAGGTTTTGGAAAACGGACTGGTGCGCAAACGGAGGAAGCATTGCACCTGTTGAATTGCTTGTAACTTTTATTGAATATTTTTCTTCAACTTTTATATTTAACTATCAAGTTTTTAGTTTTAGCTAATTGTATTAATTAATCCTATAAACATTATTATTATTATTATTATTATTTAAATTCGCACTATTCGACTATACATTTTTCTCTCTCTTCCTTTTCTCCACCTGACCTTATATAGTAAGTAAAAGCCAGAATTAGATCTTTTTGTTTGTTAAAAGAAACAAATACAAACGAAAAAGGGCCATACATATTTAATGTCAATACAACACTGATGTCAATGATACAATAAAGAATGCGACTTTAAATTTGGTCCTTTAAAATAAAAAAATAGTACCCTTTGTTGTCAGTCTTTTCCTAGACTGACTGTATTTCCACCACCAATCAATGAAGCCTCTCTGCTGTCTAACACAAGTATGCCTGTTTCATTCTTTGTAAATACTGTGTATTGTCTGTTCAAAGACTTCACACTGCTGCCTGCCTATTGATACTACGTGTTTGCTGTTAGTTCCCTTGCCCTAAACTGCAATAAGCCAAGGAAATGAACTGCAATTCAAGAGAGAGTTTTTCTTAAATAACTACAGCATCTGTAGTCAATAGCTCCAAACGTTTAGTATACCTGTAGTGCAATATTTCCTTTTTTTAAATTAGTTTTAATCGTTTAGATGCTTAAGGCTTATCTGGATTATTAGAGCTACACCAGGTGTTATTTTTATCTCTCTGCTCCCTGTAGAGTAACCATCCTCTGATAATTTACCCCCCTCCCCCGTGTGTTATTAATTGCAGACAAACCTGACTGCATCTACTTCACACGCCCACTCACCCCACTGTCTTGTGGGACCATGTGGGTTCTTGATAAGATCCGTGGGTCGGTGGAGACCGGCGTGCTGCGTCAGGGGGAAAACGGAGACAAGAAAGGCGTCGCCTACAGCAACGTTCTAACCCCTGACAAGATCCCAGACTTTTTCATTCCTCCAAAGCTGGTCAGTGGCCCCCCAGAACCTGACATTCACAATGTAAAGCCCAAAGAAGGACTCCAACCCTCAACTTCAGAGCAAATTATCGGTAGTGGGAAGAAGATCAGCAGCCCAAGAAGTCCACGCCTGGTATCCAAGATCGCAGGAGACACCAAAAACTTGCTGAGAGCGGCCAATCGGCACATTATTCAGATAGAGAGTGCCGATGATGTTGGAGACACCAATGCAGACCCTGGGTCGCAGACAGCAATGTCCCTGCCTTATGTACCCAAGACTCAAACACCTTATGGCTTTGCAACCCTGAAGGAAAGCCCCCACACTCGCCGTAAAGAGTCACTTTTCCACTGCGAACTTACCAGTCCTGTCACCTCCCCAAACACCCAGAGGAAGACCCAGGGGAGAAGCAGCGAAGGGGGAAACCACCTGAACCCAGGTGACTTCAACACTTCTCACATGAATCCGTATCGGTACTTCAGCGGAGGGGAAAGTGACACCTGCTCGTCAGCTGAGTCCTCTCCCTTTAGCTCTCCCCTGCTCTCCCGCTCTGCCTCCCTGCTCAAGATCTTCACCCATGAGACACAGGCCAAAGTCGGGAAAGTCAAGCGGACGTTTGCCCGCCACAGCTCCCTCTCCACCGATGAGTGCAGCTCTGCTGAGCCCAGCCCCAATATCCAGCGACGGCTCCACGTGCCGTCATTGCACGGTGCCGGAGCGTCAGACCACGGGCTCCATCGGGAGCACACCATCAACCTGCACAAAGGCGGGACGGTGAGGATCAGCGCCAATTACGACTCAAGCACCTCCCGTCTGCTCATCCGGGTCCTGGTGGCGGAGAGTCTTTACGACAAGCACTTTGACATCAAGAGCATTAACTGCTGTGTGTCTGTCTACCTGAACCCAGGCAAGCTGCAGAAGCAAAGGAGCAACATCATCAAGAACAGCCGCAACCCAGTCTTTAACGAAGACTTCTTCTTTGACTCCATAAGCTTGCTTCAGGTGAAGAACCTGTTGGTGAAGTTCAAGGTGGTCAACAAAGGCACCAGTCTCAAGAGGGACACCCTGCTGGGAGAGCGAGAGGTGCCTCTACCCAAGCTGCTCTCAGAGGTTTAAAGCCACAGGACCTGGAGGTCAAAGGAGGCAAAAAATCAAGGATGGAAACTTAAATTAGATGCTTGCACTGGTTTCTATTCAAACTGCTCTTTTTATTCCAGTAGATGAAAACAATGAACATTACAATGAAGGTGGAGCTAATGAAATATTTTCCTAGAAGGAAAGTGAGGCTTTTTTCCCTTTTTATTTGAGATCTGAAAATGAACATGTTGATGTAGCATACATGAATGGATGAAGGATTGATGGTGGTCAAGGCTTGCCTGGTTCCTTTTTCCCAATAATGAAAGCTCATTAAACCGATGAATTCAACAGATGAAAGGTTTTTTTTTTCTGGACAGCCAACTTTCTCAGCCCGGTCAGGTTCAAAGGTTTGACAACACCTGTGCATCAGCCTGTCTTGGTATCCTTGCCTGGACTGTGGTTTTATTATTGTAATGTGACATGAACCCACAGCAGCACAGGATGTGATTCTACATTACCTACACCGTGTGTTCCGCACAAAGATGCTTTTGTAAATCAGTGCTTTGAAGTGGCAATACATTCTAATGTGCAAATGACCCTTTGATCCCAGTTGCCATGGCCCACTCCTACAGAGGAGGGCGGGGGACAAACAGAGAAGCCACAATAGCCACATTTACATGCACATCAAAAATGCAAAGTCCTATGAATGCCATTATCCGATTATATCTGTCTAATTAAATTGTTAATAACAGAACGTAGAACTGCAGTATTGTGCTGCCAAAATCTCAACGTTTTGTCTGTAATTTAGTACATTTGAATGTTAATGTAAAAGGTGTACTGTTGAGGTTTCTCTTAAACAACAACAAATAATTTAATATGTACTTAATTGCTGTTTGGTTAAAATCCCTTGAGCCTTTTGAAGGACGTGTGTTGGATGTTCCAGCTGCAGTGTGTCAGGCATGCCCCTATCCAGTGTGGACACCTTGATTAAATCCTGTGCAACTAGGCAACAAGCTCTCGACACATCTTCACTCTGCATTCAGACCCGTTGGCGATACCTCTGTGTTATTCTGCACAGATTCTCAATTTCAAGAACAACTCAGATGAATGTTTTAGTCGGTAATACAGCTTCAGTCAAATCTGTCTTACTAACATTTGGTTTGATGTTGCACTTAAAGAATGGCCTTTGACAAATTCCACTGCTTTTTGGTTCATTTTGACAGCAGTGGGACGTCATGTAAGCAGAATTAATAGTCCTCAATTTATGCAACCAGGCTGCTGCTTTGTCACAGTATTGGCAGTGGTCAAATACATGCATGTCAATTTATTAAATGTCTCAATATAAGAAGAACAGAGCACCTGCATGGCATACATATATCACTGACATACCGATGTTTGCATGACATGCTCAAAGTTTTATGAAACCCAAAAGCCTTACTGTGTGTGTCTGTGTGTGTGTGTGTGTGTGATAGAGAAAGAGGAAAGAGAAAGAGTGTTTGTGTGTTTTCATATATGTGTGTTTTGATTAGCATGAGATTTTATCCATAGTAGTTGATTTTCTATGTAAGACATGTAGGTATTTTGTTAAAATGCTTTGAATGTGTTGAAATGTGTGTTGGATTTGTACTGTATATAAACTACATTACATTACTAGTTTCTACAATTGTCAGCACAATGCCAATAATGCACCATGACTGAGCAGTGCTGATGAGAGGCGTTCTAATTATGTCTGTTTTAACTTTAATGAAGCCCAGGGGGAAGAGGTAGAAATGTCAAAATTGAAATAAGAAAAAACAATACTGTGTTTTGATGTGAACAGCAGTTCTTGCCTCGGAGGAGAGCGACTACAGTCCGAGGCATCACCGTAATTACTGAGGTGTCGTACACACTGCCCTACTTTACTTCTGAGAGGATTACTCTCACCTGATGTTTGTAGCTCACTTGTAGCACTGTGCTTGATGTTCTCTATATCCGTTATATACAGTGACACTGCTGGTTGGCTTTGTTATAGTGTGAAAGTCAGTAACCTGTTGTAACCCCTGTTGCAAACATACAGTGCCTGCTCGTAGAGTTATTGTATTTTCTACTGAAGCTTCCTAAATTGTACTAAACCCTGTTGTTACCAAACCCTTTCTGAGGGTTCTTCAAGCATGATTAACATACTTCAGTAGTGTCAGTAATAACTTTCAGTGAATTCATATTGTGCAGTGGTGGGTCGCCTTGTGCTCTGATTCTAGATGAGGATTTGCTGCTGACACAAATGTTTAAAATAATACATTTGAAATATAGGCATTGTGTTCTGCAAACTTTGTCCTATTTTTTTAAATAACTAATTGCTTGGACTGTTTTCCTGATGCTTATAATTTAATACAAATGCAGGAGGAAAAAAACAATAAACAATTATACTACTTCAAGCCAGGACTTGTTACAGATTCATATTCTGCAAATGGTGGAAAGTTGGGCCACGTGTCTGAATATAACCTTATAGCAAATCTGAAGTCTGTAATAAAACGGTTACACTTTTGCGCATTAAAAAAAAAATCTTTGACTTTATTTCTTTTGCCTAAAGATTACAATTATTTAACAAGCAACCAATGTTGCACTCCTGTCTCTGAATGGATTCAGAAAAGGCAGAAACCAAAGACATTTAACAACATAGCACCACAAATTTGCATCACTTTTTGCTGTCATGAGCAAGGGACTTATTGAATTGGTTTGTGGACTTTGTATTGCTTTTGTGGTGGTTTGTGAGCCCAGCTGGAGGCTAGGGGTGGGAGTCACCAGACGCCTCCCGATACGATATCATCACGATACTTATGTCACAATACATTATTATTGCGAATTTAAACATAATATTCTGCGATATATTGCAGTTTATTACCTTTTTTCCAACTTCTAATTTTTCCCAATTTCAAATTATGTCCCCAAAAGGAAACTTTGTCAACATCTGTTTTATCTAAAAAGATACATTTCTCAGTTTGTGCATCTCACTTCAAATTTTATTGCTGCAAAATCGCATTGTCAAGCAAGCAAACTGACCAACACATTTGTATATAATAAAAGATCAATACTTGGCAACTGTGTATTGATACAGTATTGCTACAGAAATGTTGCGATACTATGCTGCATTGATTTCTTTCCCCACCCCTACTAGAGGCTTCTCTCGAACATAAATATATTGGACATGAAGAACGCTTAAATGCGTTTTTGAGGTAGTCATAAACATTTTTTGTTTTTTCTAAAATGTAAACACCCATTTAACTAGCAGCTTTGCTAGCAAGCAAATGGCCTCAAAGTTTTTGGATAGATTAAAAATGGGAAAATAACTTGCTACCTTATTCATATAAAGGGGTTATTCAATGTTTTTATTTCTACTTCCATTAGTCTAAATAGATTTAGTCTCCTGCTATCATTAGCATTTTAGCCTGTTATGTTAGCATCAATTTTAACTGAAGTTAGTTTAAACTGAAGAAAAATGTATTTGTTTTTTTTTACGGAATAGGCAAAACTTTTTTGCCAAGAGTTAGATGAGAAGATACTACTCTCTTATCTGTAAGCTACGTAAATACTGAGCTAGAGCCAGCAGGTGATAAAATTATGTTAGCGTAAAGATGGAAGACAGCTTGAAACAGCTAGCTTGGCTGATTCAGAAGTAAGTGAAAACAATACGCCTACCAGTACCTCTAAAGCTGATTATTTAATGTGTTATATAGCAATTTTTAATTTATACACAAAACAAAATGTAACAATGATAAATTGTGGTTCTATGGGGAGTTGCGTGCTAGTAGCGACCAGCGTTGTGACAGAAGTCTTAGACGATATTGACCTGTTGGTGGTGCTAAATTAAATGTCAGCTGACCACTAAAAGCTTTGAGAATCCTGAATATGTGTACCAAATGTAATGGCAATTCATTCAATAAACCACACCACACTCGGATCACGCGGATTGTGTGGTTAAAAACAAGGTTGGTTATTTTGGTTGACTTTTGTTTGATCCACAGAGGATAACTTTTTATTTAGCCTGCTGGTGGAAATCAGTCCTTGTATCCCTGCTCTCAATAGCTGTTTAATTAAACAAAGGGTGGAGAGGCCTAACTGATGACATTTAAAATGAGAATTGAGTAAAGTGCGAGTGTGTGTGTGTTTGTGTGCACGCACAAGTGTGCGTGTGCGTTAGAAAGAGACGGAGATTGAGAGCGGTGGTCAACTTTGTTAAATATACTGTACATACCGTATGTTGAAGTGTCCCCTCGAGTCTTCCTGTCTTGACAGGTTCTCTCTGAAAAATGAAACTGAAAAGTGCCCGTCCGTTACTTGACACTGAAATCTTTAATTTCTTTCTGATGGAAGCTGGTTTCCATGTGCAGTTGCTGTTCTGTTTGTTTGTTCTTGTTGTGTCTGGTCAGTAAAGGTAGAAACTTTTTTATTGTAATGCTACAACAACTACTGTGTTAATGGATGTGAAATACTTTAATTAAAGGAAAAGTTCCACAACATATCTGCTTGTAGTTATTGATTTTACAGTTCTTCAGTGCATGAGGTGAAGATATTTGTGTCAATAAAGTACAATAGAAAGAAATAGAAAATATTTTTTAAACTTTTTTGCTTCTAAAGCTTTTTTAGAGGTTTCTACAGTGGCATGTTAGCCACTGCATTTTTATACAATCTAAATTTACAGGTATGAAATTAATCTTGAATGAAAAAGGAAACAAATGTTAGTTACTACATTGATTATGATTTTTTTTTTAGTATGTTTATTTCTTTTTCTATGAATATAAGCAGTATTACTGTTTTAGTGCACTTTTCATCAGATGTTGGCAGATGGTAGTCAGCTGCTTGGCTTGCTCGATAGCTTGCTCGATAGCTTGCTAGCTTCGCTATGTTCCACAACTCATAATGTTATCTTACCTGGAATGTTTTATCCAGCGTCTTTTTGTCAGCCGAAAAGCAAAAGAAAGAACAAAAAGATCAAAAAGAACAGACAAACAGGAGCAAAACCTATTGCTTGTGTGGGTAAATATGCATCCTGGTACCAAACACACAGGCACTCAGCAAGATGTCACTTATAGACTTTAGGGTGAATATTTCTAATAATAACATATTTTCATATACTTATACTTATACTTCAACAGTTTTACGACAGACTTTTTCTCAATTGCTAAATTATCAACATCATATGTGTAATTCATGGCTCAATTCCAACGGGATCAATTAAGTATTTGTCTCTTCCCATTTACTACCGTACATATTGTTTCTGAATTAAGGCCCCATGGTTTCAAAAAATCATGAATAGACATTAACAGGAAATGACATTATGCAATACCAGTTAAAACAATAAGTTACAGAGATGGATAAAAACTAATTAAAAGAGGTAAAAAGAAAAAAATTATTAAAACAAAACATAAAAGGGCTATCCTTCTGGTAACATCAGAGGATGCAAATTAAGTGGTTTTATTAAAGATACATTTAAATGATTTTCACCCAGAGATTTAATACCACCGCTCTTACGGAAACCTTTTTTTATTGGGTAGTATCACTGGCAATTTAGTTTTCTTTCTGCTAGACACAATAAAAATGTCTAGAGGTGCCAACTTTTGTCCGCCTACCTTTATCAGCTTCAATTAGGTTTCCAAACCAAGACCAAATACTTAAACACACTCAATAAATGAGCTATAAGATAGTGTCATCAATTTCTGAAAATGTTAAGACATTATTAGGACATTAAGAATAACAGATTGCATCTGTATTTATTCGTTGATAAGCTCACATCAATAATCGTTCCACGGTACTTTAAGGTACTTGCTTTAAGTTGTAACGGTTAAAAGTGTAAAAATGTAAAGTGCAGGTTAGCTTTTTAGTGTTTAAATTGAGGCAACTATACAGACATTTATCATGAATAAGAGATGAAGATGTGCTTGTGACTGAGAGAATGAAAACAACCCGTGCTTGTCAATGTTCAGACTTTGAGTAAATTCCCAACATTTTCTGTCAGGATTGCATCACCTCACCTCATCTCATCTCATCTCTGCTCTGCCCCTGTCCTTTCTGTCTTTCTAATTACTTGATTTACCACAGTAATGTGACACTGTCACTCCCTCAGACTAACCCCAAATTTTGTTAATGAGGTCTTCCCACTTAAAATCCCATATCTAACAGAGTTTTCAGCCCTCCAGTCCTTTTCGACCGCTGTCCCTCTTCTTATTAACACCAAACCCAAACGGAGATATTAAACATCTCAACTCTGCCATGCTGTCTGTAATTAGCAGGTACTGCACCATCACCGTTAGCCTCAGGGAGGAGTCAGTCTTGGAGCTGCATGTTTGGAGAGGAAGTGCGTAGGAGGCCTATGGAGATATGAGGACACACCAGGGAAACGGTAATGACAGCTGCCAGTGTCACATTTTCTATGCCTCTGCATGTTTATTTGTCCTTTTCAAGTAGCTCAAATACAGCTCAAATGTATAAAGTGAAACTAGTCGCGTGTATTAAATCTGCAGTTTCTTTTAGCAATATAGAAACCTTTGGGGTCTTTAAGCTTGTTGTTTTGGTTTTAATGGCCATGATTTTAAAGTTTTATTTTACTCGTACTGCTCTCATCAACATTGTTTAAAAAAAAGAGTAACTAAATGTGTAAAAGTAAATGTGTTTATAACTTGTTCCACTTCCACCAAGTGGAACAAAACAAGATTCTACAGCCATCCAGTCTGTGAGGCTATACTTTAGGATCAGCAGAGCTTTGAGCTAAATCAGAAGACAAACTGTGTGTTCCATTTGTATTCAGAAGTCATAATTTCTGAGTTCTAAGTCAGAAACACGACCTCCTGAAGTTGGATTTCTGAGGTGGGAAGTTGGAGAACCTCACAGTACCAGCCCCGAGCAAGCCAACCTCGAAATCCATGGCTGCTCCGTGCATCAACAGTAGTGAAAGCTGTAGTAATTTTAGTTTATTAGCACATCTGCTCTCTTTGTGTCTTATTAAATCATTCTTAAACAGTAGGCTACTGTCCAACTTCTACCTGTGAACATATTGTTAAGGTGTTTTTATGCACAAAAAAACAACCTAATGCGTTGTTATCAACTGATATTGCAAACAATGGCTAACCTGATTATGGCAAACCCCACAGTGAAATCCACCTTGTTTGGAAATGCATTCAACTCAGGTGTGATGTCATTCCCAGCTCTGGCTTTGAGTTCTGAGGTAAATGGAACGCATTAAAAGCATTTTTCTTTAATCGTAAGAAAGCAGATAACTTTGTCTTGAAGAAGAACAAAAATAACGTTATAGCCTCAGTGTCGGTCACGACGCTGAAGTTGGCTTCCGATTCGGCAGTTAAGGGGAAATATAAGGGAAACTTTAAAGCTGAAGTTAGCGTCACAGCGATTCCGCAGGGAACCATAACTTACATTGCCGATTGACTAATCCTATTTGATCCTATTATACTAAGGTGACCAGATTTGTCAGACAAAATCCGGGGACATTTTCAGCTCAGAAGCGTATATACCTCCAAAACACGTCATGTTTCTAATTTTGTAAAACTTAAATCGGGGACACTAGACCTAGAGCTGTTCTCATTAAGGGCTGAGCACCCCACAAGGTCTGATCCTAGACTCACCCCTGCTGCTACTTCATACTCCACTCCACTACACCTCAGAGGGGAATGTTTCAAGAAAAAAGTCCTAATATTTCAAGATATAACTTACTAATATTTCAAGATAAAAAGTCCCAAACTATTGAGGACATATTTTCCTTTGACATTGATGCAGTATTAAACAAGATCGCTGCAGTCAGCAGCAGAGAAACAAACTACAATGTAAATAGGATAATTGTCCAGCTTGTATTTACCTTCATAAAGTGCTCGTTTTGCTTCTGACAGACTCAGATTAATATTCTAAGTGTCTGACAACCTTATGGAAAGGATTTCTAAGGAGGTCGACCTTCCTGGTAAAGATTAAGATCCTTTTTAAAACATAAAAGTCTGCGAAATTGTGTTCTCTAAACCCACCAGACTCGATGTAAATAATCAGTAATTTTAGCATCTAGTAACATCTCTGAGCAGCGCTGGCTCTGGCTGTCTGGAGGCTGCGGGTGGAGGGTCTGCAACTATCGTCTCCATTTGGTCAAAGTTTTCTTTCTTTCATTCCAATTTCGTGTCTGTCTGAAAACCGGGGACTGTCCCCGGTAACCAGGGACGTCTGGTCACCCTATATTATACCTAGACTTATCAAATCTGAAAAAAAAATTTATCCGTGATAGGCTAAATATTCTTAAACATAGTTTCAGATTTATCAAAGCTTTATTCTATTTGTGAAAATGCAATAAAAAGAGATTTTATTGTTTTTTTCCATACACATTGGACCAGGTCCAGATCCAAAACCACTGTACCCAGACTTGTCAAACATTTCGACTATTTATTATTCAGGATCCCACACAAGCAACAGACTCATACAGATCCTCTTCGTTCCCAATTTATCCACACACAGAAACACTATTAGATTTCCTATGCCAGCTGCACACAAGACTATGCCACTGCCTACACCCGCTTACTGTGGCGACAAGAAAATGTTTTCCAATATCCCTCATCTGCCGTTCTTCATTTCCATCGTCTGTTGGATGTCTCTCCCAGCTTGTAAATTGATTTATTATGCTGTCCTCCTGAGTAGGGTGGAGGATGGGGGGGAAACAAAGTGGATGCTAGGGGTCTGGGAGAATGGATGCAGGTTCTGGGTGTGACGTGGCAGCAACAATGAAAACCTATACTCTGTAGGGCAAATTAGATTGGGTCACTTTCTAGCGCCTATTTCCTTGAATTGAGGGAGGGAAGGTAGGTTTAGGGCTGTAATTGGCTTTGGGATTACTATGGCAACCACAGAGCAGAGTAGTTCGCTGAGTAAAGGAAGTGTGTGTGTAAATTGCAATCCAGTATCATTGCCGTACGCTGTGTATGGCCTCAGGATTGTCAACAAACTTGCTCCACAAACAAATTTTATCATTTCACACGTGCAGATATCGCTCTTCGTGCAGAAATTCAACAATTGAGTGACCAGGCATGTGCGAGCGTGAAACTTAACATAGGGTAAGGATGGTGCATGCGTGCATTACACAGATCAGCCACCACGCACCCACGATTGTCTGCAGTGTTACTATAGCGCCAGGAGCAGAAGAGGGCATACACGCTCTTGCAGGTAAACTCTGAATGAAATGGACTTTTGACATTTTGGTGGTGGAAACCAAGGAGACACTGGCCCTCCCCTGGTCACTTTCAAGGCAATCCTACCACCACGGACCTCCTTAGTTTACCTTGATTGACAGCTTTCATTCGGGAAGCTTGGAGTTGTTGTGGCCGAAGAACAGTTTTTCTGTCTTTATTACAATATAGTATAATATATAAATTTGATCTTGAGCTTTAGTCTGGGGAGTCTGCTCTGTATTTTCTTTGCACAAGAAGCGTGATCAACAGGCATAGTTCAAATGACTCTGTACGCAATTGGATAGTCCTTCAACCAATCAGACCAACAATCCGGGTGACGTAGAAGCGACAGCGGCATCAACGAGTTGCTGCGCTTCGGTGGCGTTTGGTGGCCACTATGTTGAATGCAAACAAAAATCTGCTTGGTCGCTTCTCTATCGTCATCGTGTTAAACCCGGCAATAGCGCACCAGGTAGTTGGTGATTGGTTCCCGCAAAAATTGTAGCAGGAGAATTAAACATGCAGGTTTCCAGACCAAGCTGCAGGGCGAAATCATATTGCCGGCAGAGTGGGTGGGGTTTACCGAGTCTTACAATGTAGTGTAAATAAAGGAATATAGGCTGTGTCTCTCATCCGTTCTGATGCTGGGATATGTGTGATGCTTTTGAAATGCCGATTTTCATAATGCACCCTTATCTCTAACAGTAGAGCTAACGTTATAGCGTTAGCTAACATGACTAACGTTACCAGATTACACATTTTTTGCATTTTAACTTAGGCTATTAGTCGCCATAACGTGATCCCATTAACGTTCATACTGTACACCACGTCATGAATGATTACTGCTGTTTCTGGAATAATCAGTCTGCGGTCCAGGCGCACAGCCAGGGTGCAATTTGTGAAAAAAGCAGAGGTGACGTTTTTCCCTTTCAATACCATGGGTAGTGCAACTTGGCCAGCAGTGCCAAAACAATTATTTGTGACTTCAATATGCAATAAAAAGTAAGCTGATATGAAATAGCACAATGTGATGTCAACATAAAACACAAGGAGTGGAGTTTACTTTGCGGCAAAAACAAAATACTTTAACCCAGGAAACTTGGGAGTGTTTAACCACAATTTCTATATATATATATTTTTTTCTACATCTAGTCATTTTAGTGCCTAACTTAACTGTCATCGTCATGGCCCCTGTAAGGACCATCATCTGGCGGTATATGTAGCCGGATTGCAGTCACCTGTTGGTGGCTAAACAGCTGCCGCTGTGGCTGGCTTCCTGGAGCTCTGTAGTGAATAAATACAACATATACCTCAGACTATGTTTTCGTGCAGTTGCGTTGCTTGGCCTCGTTTCCATGTTGGAAGTCCGGCTTTTTGGCTGAAACTCTTCCATGAAGACCACTTCTGGCCAGACGGCTCCAGACAGTAGATGGGTGTACCTGGGTCCCACTGGTTTCTGCCAGTTCTGAGCTGATGTCACTTCTGGACATCTTCTGATTTCGAAGGGAAATAAGCTTGATATGTATTTCACAAGTTTCCTTGGCTGACCACTGTGTCTACGATCCTCAGTGTTGCCTGACTTTTTGAAAATCTACCTATATAAGAATTGATGCTGGTTTGAAGGCAAAGAGTAGTAACACCAAATATTGATGTGATTAGATTTGTCTTTTGTTCGCTCACTTTGCATTTTGTAAATTGACTTTAAATAAAATGTATATTTTTGAAATAATTCTTAGTCTAAAGCAGTTTTCACACCTGCCTAAGACTTTTGCACAGTACTGTGTATATTTTATTATGTTATTTGTTGACTATATCTTGCTAGTAAACAGCACTTACTGTAAATGGGGCTACTGTACATTACAAAGTCTAAACGGTAAAACAGTAATAAAGGCTTTGTTTTAAAAGGCTGATTTCCCCCAAAACAATTTGCTTAATAATTTTGAGGTTTGACAGGGACGGCAACATTTAGGCTTAGTGAAATGTCAGTTACAATCATGTGTTAATTCAGTCCTTTTATCACCACAGTCAGACATGCAAAGAGTTTAATACAGTCACACTGGCCCTCATTTAAGATAATATCAGAAGATGTTATTGGTTGCATTGAAATATTAACTGATAAAGGTGAGGCATTTGGCTATATTTAAACAAAAGAGTCCATAGTCATTGTGATTTCCCTCCTTTTTTATTTACCTTTGCTTTAACATTGCTCTAGTGATGGAGGAGGTGCAATGATTGAAAATATTGTATGTATGTATTGTATTGTCTTCCCTGATTTGTCTCTGATAAGTAAAGGACAGGAAAAGGCCACCTATTGATTTGAACAGAAAAACAATAAACTGGGTGAAAGGAAATGACAGCAGTTTCATTAACTAGTAATCAACATTCTGTAGACACGGCTTTTTCCCTTCCTAATATCTTGTTATATTAGGATGATATTGAGGTATTTTTCTGCAGCAAATTATTCATCTCTTCCAACAGAGTGACAACATCCTTAACAAAATCACAAGTCACTCTTTCTTTTTCATGTCTTTCCTTTTCACAGCTTTATGGGAAAGAAAAACAATATCCTACACTCACCGGCCACTTTATTAGGTACACCTGTCCAACTGCTCGTTAACACTTAATTTCTAAGCAGCCAATCACATGGCGGCAACTCAGTGCATTTAGGCATGTAGACATGGTCAAGACAATCTCCTGCAGTTCAAACCGAGCATCAGTATGGGGAAGAAAGGTGATTTGAGTGACTTTGAACGTGGCATGATTGTTGGTGCCAGAAGGGCTGGTCTGAGTATTTCAGAAACTGCTAATCTACTGGGATTTTCACGCACAACCATCTCTAGGGTTTACAGAGAATGGTCCAAAAAAGAAAAAACATCCAGTGAGCGGCAGTTCTGTGGGCGGAAATGCCTTGTTGATGCCAGAGGTCAGAGGAGAATGGCCAGACTGGTTCGAGCTGATAGAAGGGCAACAGTGACTCAAATTACCACCCGTTACAACCAAGGTGGGCAGAAGAGCATCTCTGAACGCACAGTACGTCGAACTTTGAGGCAGATGGGCTACAGCAGCAGAAGACCACACCGGGTGCCACTCCTTTCAGCTAAGAACAGGAAACTGAGGCTACAATTTGCACAAGCTCATCGAAATTGGACAATAGAAGATTGGAAAAACGTTGCCTGGTCTGATGAGTCTTGATTTCTGCTGCGACATTTGGATGGTAGGGTCAGAATTTTGCGTCTACAACATGAAAGCATGGATCCATCCTGCCTTGTATCAACGGTTCAGGCTGGTGGTGGTGGTGTCATGGTGTGGGGAATATTTTCTTGGCACTCTTTGGGCCCCTTGGTACCAATTGACCATCGTTGCAACGCCACAGCCTACCTGAGTATTGTTGCTGACCATGTCCATCCCTTTATGACCACAATGTACCCAACTTCTGATGGCTACTTTCAGCAGGATAATGCGCCATGTCATAAAGCTGGAATCATCTCAGACTGGTTTCTTGAACATGACAATGAGTTCGCTGTACTCAAATGGCCTCCACAGTCACCAGATCTCAATCCAATAGAGCATCTTTGGGATGTGGTGGAACGGGAGATTCGCATCATGGATGTGCAGCCGACAAATCTGCGGCAACTGTGTGTGATGCCATCATGTCAATATGGACCAAACTCCCTGAGGAATGCTTCCAGCACCTTGTTAAATCTATGCCACGAAGAATTGAGGCAGTTCTGAAGGCAAAAGGGGGTCCAACCCGTTACTAGCATGGGGTACCTAATAAAGTGGCCGGTGAGTGTATATTTTAATTTTAAATGGTTCATTTGTTATTCTACAAGAAAGGGTTGCACAAAGAAATATGAATTGTAGTCCCTTTGTGATACACAAGGAAAGAAAAAAAACCGAAAACAATTACTAATTTAAAAATCCGTCTTGCATTTGACTCCAAAATCACCACTCTTATGTCTGTACTATAAATGAAGCTACTGCCAGTACTAGGGTAGCTTAGCTTAGCACACTGGCTGATGTTGGGCAACTCGAACCTTTAGCTCCCTCCACAGATTTTCTATGAGATTGAGGTGTGGAGACTGGCTAGGCCACTCCAGGATCTTAATGTGCTTCTTCTTTAGCCACTTCTTTGTTGCCTTGGCCGTGTGTTTTGGGTCATTGTCATACTGGAATACCCATCCATGACCCATTTTCAATGCCCTGGATGAGGGAAGGAGGTTCTCACCCAAGATTTGACGGTACATGGCCCGTCCATCGTCCCTTTGATGCGGTGAAGTTGTCCTGTCCCCTTAGCAGAAAAACACTCCCAAAGCATTATGTTTCCACCTCCATGTTTGATGGTGGGGATGGTGTTCTTGGGGTCATAGGCAGCATTCCTCCTCCTCCTCAAAACACGGCAAGTTGAGTTGATGCCAAAGAGCTCCATTTTGGTCTCATCTGACCACAACACTTTCACCCAGTTGTTCTCTGAATCATTCAGATGTTCATTGGCAAACTTCAGACGGGCATGTATATGTGCTTTTTTGAGCAGGGGGACCTTGTAGGCGCTGCAGGATTTCAGTCCTTCACAGCGTAGTGTGTTACCAATTGTTTTCTTGGTGACTATGGTCCCAGCTGCCTTGAGATCATTGACAAGATCCTCCCGTGTAGTTCTGGGCTGATTCCTCACTGTTCTCATGATCATTGCAACTCCACAAGGTGAGATCTTGCATGGAGCCCCAGGCCAAGGGAGATTGACAATTCTTTTGTGTTTCTTCCATTTGTAATTTAATCGCACCAACTGTCACTTTCTCACCAAGCTGCTTGGCAATGGTCTTGTAGCCCATTCCAGACTAGTGTAAGTCTACAATCCTGTCCCTGATATCCTTTTTTAGAGCTCTTTGGTCTTGGCCATGGTGGAGAGTTTGAAATATGATTGATTGATTGCTTCTGTGGACAGGTGTCTTTTATACAGGTAACAAACTGAGATTAGGAGCACTCGCTTTAAGAGCGTGCTCCTAATCTCAACTTGTTACCTAAAAAGACACATAGGAGCCAGAAATCTTTCTGATTGAGAGGGGGTCAAATACTCTTGTCCTGTTTCTCACTGTTCAAACAAATATACCATTAAAATTATAGGCTGATAATTTCTTTGTCAGTAGGCTAAAAAAATCAACCAGGGATCAAATACTTTTTTCCCCTCACTGTGGGTGCTCACAAAGAGCGGTATTTGGTAGGGCTGCACAATTATGACCAAAATGATAATCACGGTTATTTTGATCAAAATTGAGATCATGATTAATTATCACGATTATGTTTTTAACCAAAACAAATTTTATTGTCACATAGTCTATAACTGCTTTCACATCTATATTGTGCTACATTCCTCTTATGTTGAAGTTGTATGTTGTACGTACATTCATACAGCTGCAACTCTGAGAAAGCTCCTTCATTTGTTTTCAACAATAACTGATTAAAAGAACTAAGGAGAAAGGGGGAGTTTGATGGACGTACTCACAGAGTGACGGCTGGGTCAGCCGAGTTGCACACGTTGTGTAGCTACATATGAAATGTCTGTATCGTCACTGCGCTGCATTTTTATGAACCATGATATTCTGGGCCATGGGCCATCTCTCGCCCAGGTCAAGCAGGCTCCGTCTCACACGCTGTTACTCAAAGGACTGAAGTTAGGGGCATTCAATAACTTCTTCTGTGTTTTTTGCCGTGGCGGCCGCGATATTTACCAGCGGAAACACTGGTACAAACAGGTTTGCCTCTCATGCTTAACAATAAACAACTGTGTTAATAACAATTTAAAACTGTGGATATACAGTACAGGCCAAACGTTTGGACACACCTTCTCATTCAATACGTTTCCTTTATTTTCAAGACTATTTACATTGTAGATTATCACTGAAGGCATTAAAACTATGAATGAACACATGGAATGATGTACTTAACAAAAAAGTGCGAAATAACTGAAAACATGTCTTATATTCTAGTTTTTTCAAAGTAGCAACCCTTTGCTTTTTTGATAGTGCTGCAAACCCTTGGTGTTCTCTCAATGAGCTTCATGAGGTAGTCACCTGAAATGGTTTTCACTTCACATGTGTGCCTTGTCAGTGTTAATTAGTGGAATTTCTTGCCTTATTAATAGAGTTGGGACCATCCGTTGTATTGTGCAGAAGTCAGATTGATACACAGCCGACAGCCCTATTAGACAACTGTTAGAATTCATATTATGGCAAGAACCGATCAGCTAAGTAAAGAGAAACAAGTGGCCATAATTACTTTAAGAAATGAAGCTCAGTCGGTCCGAAAAATTGCGAAAACTTTGAATGTGTCCCCAAGTGCAGTCGCAAAAACCATCAAGCGCTACAACGAAACTGGCTCACACGAGGACCGCCCGAGGAAAGGAAGACCAAGAGTCACCTCTGCTGCTGAGGACAAGGTTCATCTGAGTCACCAGCCTCAGAAATCACAAGTTAACAGCATCTCTAGGACAACTGTTATTCAGGCCTTCATGGTCAAATAGCCACTAGGAAACCACTGCTAAGGAGAGGCAACAAGCAGAAGAGATTTGTTTGGGCCAAGAAACACAAGAAATGGACATTTGACAAGTGGAAATCTGTGCTTTGGTCTGATGTGTCCAAATCTTAGGTCTTTGGTTCCAACTGCCGTGTCTTTGCGTGATGGAGAAAAGGTTAATTAGGTTAAGAAAGATAAGACCTCAAGCTAGCAAGACCATCTCTGAAGCAATCTCATGACTATGAGACGCTCATCAGGATAAGGATGGGGAAATCATCAATTCAATTTTATTTATAGTATCAATTCATAACGAGTTATCTCAAGTCAATTTACAGATAGAGCAGGTCTAGACCATACTCCAGAATTTACAAGGACCCAACAGTTCTAGTAGTTTACTCCAGAGCAAGCAACAGTGCGACAGTGGCAAGGAAAAACTCCCCTTTGGGAAGAAACCTCGGACAGACCCAGGCTCTTGGTAAGCGGTGTCTGACGACCTGTTGGGGTTAGAATGAAGTGTGGCAATAACAGTCCCAAAAAAAATAGTAGTTTGTAGTAGTTTGTAACATAGCAGGGCACTGTGCGGCATTACAAGGCACATCTCATCCAGTATCCTACTGACTCTGCTAGTCTGGCTGGTTGGGGTTTTCAAATGTAAACACAGAGGAAGACGTAAAAATGTCTGTCAGCTTTAACCTATGACTATGAACCTGACTATGTGGATAAGCAAGACCATCTTGTTATCAGAGGAGGGCACTGAGGCAAGCGTGGAGGAATTTAACACAGACTGACTTCTCTGCTGGACATCCTGCTGGCCAGTTTTCAGCCGTTGGGGAGCTGAGTGGCCTCTGTGCCTCCCTCGGTTTCCAGCAGGATGTCAAGAGTAGTCCTTGAGACTTGCTGGATCCTGGAGTTCTGGTGCGGGGTGCCATTCGGCAGGGTAACTCTTTTTCTGTGTGTCGATATGATGGCCACATTCTGCTTCATGATCAAGTTAAGACGAGCTGATGGGAAAGCATTTCTTTGGAATTGTACTTCATACAATTTCATGTGACTAATAGAAATTGATTGTTGGATGTCACACAAAGCATTGTTTGTCGAGATTTATCAGACCTGATAAGAGGTGGGGAAAAAATGTGTCTGTTACAGATTAGATGGCATATCTTGAGGTTGCCATGGTGACTGGTAGGCAGCAGACACCTGTGAATTATCATTAGTGCTACAGCACTAGGATCTTAATTAGAGACGCAGGGAGAGAGCAGAACGGCTGTGTATTTTACTCAAACTACTGCTTCATAAAATCAAAGAGAATTAGCTTTCAAATGAGCAGGTGTCATACAGAGAGGGGGAGAGATAGTATATTTACACAAACTCTGGCTTGAATGTAATCTGGTCCATAGGGCATTTTATGCAGATTTAGGGGTGAATATCCTGTCGGGGCTGCTTCCCAAGCAGGAGTTTTTAAATGTAAGCCTGCCCACATCTGCTGTGTTCATTATTCTGGATGACGGCAATGGGAACCTATTACATATAACGTTATTTTAATGCTGCAAATTGGATTGCTCCAGCAGAGCTACTTGTACAAATACGTGCAATGACAATAAAGATCTATCTAGCATTACCATCTCTGAGCTCTCACAGTTACTTCTGAAGAATTTTTTTATTGTGTTTTTTTGACTCACCAGTGCTAGACTTACTTCCACAGGCAGTTTGATCAATTACTTATAGCTTACCTGTTCTGACCCCACATACTTACGTATATTTATCATTTCGTGACCTGAACCTGGTCTTTACTTGTCTCAGATGAAAAAAAATTGATTTCAGATGCTTTAATAATGCCTTATTTCCTTAATTTGTATAACTCAGCCTGAAGGCAACAGAGGTTGTTAACACCCTGAAAATATCTTTTATATCCAGCTCATTCCTGCTGAGTATTCAGAACAATTTTGCAGAAATATCTTTCAGTTTTTTTTCTAATTTTAACATGATTCATGTCATTGATTTCTGAATTCTGAAGTCTTGCTGATCTCACTACAGTTTTATACCGTAAAAGCTCTCATTTGCTCAAATGACCTCTAGAGAGTTCTGTGAATGTGTGTATTCCTTGTGATTCAGAACCAAAATACAGTATAACATGTCTGTTGTGTCATCTTCCCCTGATAAATTATTAATCCTTATTAACATTTAATGATCTGCATCATCTGGCCACCAGGTAGATAGTTCAACTTAGTTTCCTTACCTACTGTAGACAAACAAGAGGTTTGAGACGAGAGAATGAAGTGAACACTTAGCTTTAGACTTGAGTAAACAATTAATTGTCTTATATTATTGTCTTATTAGTTAATTGGGTTGTGTAGCAGGAAATGTCAGATTGGTGCCTCTTATTCTGCCTGTCACATCTTTTAATGAGCGAGCAAAGGAGGGTTTTAAATTGACATGAAAGCTCCTGCAGAGAAGGTTTTCATGGAAACTCTGGAGGGTGCTTATTGAGAAAGTTAATGTTCCAGGCAAAGTCGAAGGAGCTCTGTTTTTTTTGCAAACAGCATAAAGACACACTGTATGGACCATTTTATATCTTTAAATCCTTTCAAAGATTGATTATTTTTTATTTGCAACAGTAATGCTTTATCTCTTAATAGCAGCTGCTGGGCTTTTTAAATGTAGTTTGTGTAAATGTGGAATTTTTAAAAGCTTAAATGCTTTTGTAAAAATCGTGCATAATAGTTTAATTGAACAGTGCATATTATGTATGAGATTAATGTTTCATTCAACTGAATGGAAGAGTCTTTAATTTCTGCATGGATCAGATGTACTTCTGAATACAAACTGTACTTGACTGTATGTAGATGAATGCCTTAGTTTCATGATGTACAATCAAAATGAGAATGTTATCTTTTATTAAAGGAGTCAAACACAATACGCAGGCATGCATTGGGCTAGATTCCCAGCACCTAATTTATCTTCAATGCCCTGCCAGACAGCACAATGCTTTTACTCAATGTCAGTTTTTATTGCCGTGTTGCATGCAGGGGAACAACACTACCAAAGAAAATGTCTTCAATTGGTCAGGTGCAGCCGAACACAACCTATTTTCCCATTCCACATTTGTCTACACTTTCCATGTATATACTTTTTTTTAAAGATATTTTTAGGTTTTTTCCTTTAGAACAGCTGATGAGAGACAGGAAATGGGGGAGAGAGAGAGGGGTTATGACATGCACCAAAGGGCCTCAGGTCAGATTCGAAACCTGGGGAGCTCGCTCTACCAGGCGAGCTAAAGGCCGCCCTGTCCATATATTTCTGTGAAACGTGTAAACTGTTGACTTAGTATGTGTGCTCTCACTGGTCTGTGCAGCTGCGTGTGGCAGTTTACAGGACTAACAATCCAAAGCAACAATGCTACTATATCCGGGATTTGGAACGTTAGCGACTCTGTCATCTGTGTTTCTGGCCTTAGCGTGTTTCTATTGTAAGCATCCAATTAGAGTTACTGTATGTTGGAACAAAAACAATTCTAATAACATTTCAACTTATAATATTGTGCAATAATATACTAAGAGTGCCTAGTTCTACACTGTGACACATGAACAATGCTGTTTCTTTATATGGCTAACCAACTACACACTGTTTGAAAAGCACTCATCTTTAATATGCTTTGCCATAATACAAAAATAGTTAAAATTGTAGAAAATTCCTTAGATTGTTCACATGCACAGAAATATTTGCAGATACACACACACATGCTGTTGGACTTTTTTTTAAATATTTTACCAAACAAGTCAGCGCAACATATGCACAGCAGATATATTTACATTGGACTGAATAAAGATATGCTCACAAAAAACAGTAAACTGAAAAAGAAAATTGTAGAAAAAAAAGAGTCAACAAAAAATAATTAGGCAGCATCTTGCAGCACAGCTGGGTCTTCATTGTTGTTGTGACCAAAAGGAACTCACCTGTGGTCTTTGTGCTTACTTCCTGATTGAGATGGTACCAATTAACCATTGAGGTGTTTGGCCAGGTGACACATATATTGGCCAATCGGCTCATGTAGTGTCATTTGGAATGGCAGTGTTTTGAAATGGCAAACTTTGTCACATTGTTGCGTCTTATGCAGAGAACTGCATTCAGTGCATTTAAAAAGTGCCATTTTAAATTGCAAAAGGTGGGTAAAGCAGAAAATGTGTTTACTTGGTTTTTCTGTGTCAGTTTAAATAATAGTGCTATGCATGTAATTTTAGTGTGTTGAACACAAATGCGGTCTGAGGGAGAAACTGCAGCGTACAATTGCCTGATTTATACAAAGTTATAACATTTTAACAGTTTAAAAAGGCAGCACATTACACCTCAGTGTTGATGTGTGCTTATACTGACAGGCTAAAAACAGCCAGGGAAAGATGATGATGACCTAAATGAGGGTATAATATGAGGCCCAGATGCTGGGAGTGTGATTACCACAACAAAGAGACTAATTGAGGGAGCAATAGTGAATAGACCTTTATCATCTGAGATTGACATGCATTATGATGTATGACATATTCACACTCACACACACTCTGTTTGCCTCTAAATAAAGTCTAGGCAGGCACTCAAGGACAGAAAATAGAAAAGTGTACGGTGATAATAATTGTTTGCATTTATTTGTCTCACCCAGTGTGATGTGGAGACGTGAAGAGTGAACATAACAAACCCGTTGAGACATTTCCCGGCTGTTACATATCTCCAGTCTCCACTCTGGTTGCATGTCACCTCTGAGTTGTTAGAAGGATACAGTCGTCATCAAGGTAAGCAAACACCCACCCACATGTCTATTGACAGATTGGAGCTCATTCCATATTAAATAATCTGTACCAGGAGCATACAGTACAATAAATACAAGTTTTGAATATATCTCGATAAACTTAAGACCAACACAAACCATTTTCAACCAGTGAGTTAAAGTGAGTGGATTGGAGATACGTGATCCTGTATCATGATACTACAGAGCGATCTCTCTTTTTACACTCCCAAACAGAAAAAAATGATCTTCAATGATTTCCAATTATTGATCTTTATTTTTCAATGTTCCTGTCATGGAAAAAACAAAGACTTAACATTCAATTTGTTAAGGTGTTTTTGCAAATTTTAAGGTTTGACAGTATGGTTTTTATTTCATAAACTGGCATTTACTTTTTTTTTCTTTTTACTTGGTCATACCTTTTCCGTTTAGTGGGCTAAATTTTAAAGCTAAACTACAGTTACTAGCCTGGGAACCAGACCAATGTGTAAACTCATGTTTTATTTGCTCTGGCAGATGTCTCGTCCTCTTCCCGTTCAGGCCCTGGTCAGGTCAATCACAACTGTTTATCTCATATGGGGTGGGTGTCACACGATGACTGACAATTTGCGCGGCCTTTGTGCTTTACGCAAAATACGTGATGACTTTATTTTTGGCTTGCGCATCCTTGCGCCGGGGACACGATGGCAAGCATAGTAAGGATTTTTAACAGTAATGACGAAGGAATTTTCAAATTCTGATGGAAAAATATGGCAACAGTCATGTTGATGCTACACCATCACAGCTCATCTCTGCACACTGTAGTCTGTTTTTTAATTTTTCTGTTGGCTCAGCGCTACATCATATTTTTCCTTTCTCTGATTGGTTGTAGGTCTATCTAATTCTGTCCAGAGGAATTTTGGCCTACTGATGTTGATAATGCTCATTGGAAAGCCAACACAAATCTAGCAGATTGATTTATTTTTGTCATGATGTTACCACTAAGAGTAACTACACAAGACATACCCAAATAGCTTTTATTGATTAATAAACAAATCAATAAAAGCTATTTGGGTACGTGGGCACTTGTAAGCTTGCCGATTTCAAAAAGTAAACATTGAAATAGCTTTTCCCACCAACTTCATACACAATTTAAAATTTTTATTTTACATAAAATTTTAACCTGATATTGATGAGAAAATGTGCTTGGTCCTAACACTTGGACAGATACTGTATACATACAGACGACTCCACCCTATCTACTTGCAGCTGAGCCAATTTCATGACTTTTCAGAAGGAAAGCGAGCAGCCTTCTTGCTTCTGAGTATATTAATTTGCTTGCACTGAGCCGAGTGCAGAGGACCCTAAACATATTGATTGGTCACAGACCCGTGAGAGGCACTGATAGGAATCAGACCTCCAGCTGCATTTGGGGATTGAGTGTGATCATGGCGATAGTGAAGGTCTCAGCTCACTGTCTAATTTCTTTTTTTTTATTTATTACAATAGCCCGGCATTACGGTTCATGTGTTTTTGTAACACTGCTTCTATTTCTATAATTGACTTGCGATCTGTCCAAGGTGTTTCCCTGCCTATTGTTCAGCGAATTAATGCATGAATTAATCAATACCTCTATTTCGGGCTTGCATGTTTATTTCAGGCTTCAGCGGTCAGTCTGTCGTGATTCCTCATCTCACCAGGTGATAGAAATTAACCTGAAGTAGAATGGCAGGAGGGAGAGATGAGTTGTTTTGTGACACATTTGCTCCTTCAACTCCATGTGAAGGACCTGGTGTAGTGTTTAACTACTTTAGGTCGGCACAGCATGTTGGTGTCCACAAAGATTCTGAACACATGCAGAGATAAAAGGCTGCACATTCTGTGCTCATCTTTCTCACAACATTCTTTCCATTAGCCTAAAGAATGCAAGAATAGGTTTTGATCATATTTGACTATGAAGTTATGTATTGTTCAGGTTACTAGCTGTGCTCATAAATGTACGTGGCAGAATTTGTAAAATGTGTACTATTCCAGAGATGGAAGTAACAAAGTACAAATACATTTTTACTGTACTTAAGTAGATTCTTCAGATATTTTTACTATTTATTGTTGTGGCGACTTTTTACTCGTTACATTTTAACCCAAATATCGGTACTTTCTACTCATATTTTTCAAAATTGGCTTGTTACTTGTTAGTTTTGTACTAAAGGTTGTCTATCAGATGTGATTGTAAGAGATATAGATAGATAGATAGATAGATAGATAGAGATATATATCTCTATATATAGATATATATCCTATGCATTGTGTACGGTAGCCTTTACAATGTTATTTCTTTGCAGAACCACACAGCCATAGCAGAGCTACCCATGTTTGTACTGTTGCTTGATTGTAAAGCATCAACAGAGAGAAGTTGCCTCCGTCTGTGTTTAAACAGACACACCTGGGGCCACGTTGGAAACCAGAATCGGCTCGAAATACAGTCCTAATATTTTCCTTACTAACATGTTTCAAATAATTTCACTGGCGTTACAGTGTTTTGCGTCATCAATACCAAATTCAATTTAATTGGATTAGAATATACACACTTGAATTCATATCTTGCTATTCAGTCAGAATCTTAACGGATAAAGCAGGTCTCATTTCAGACACTGCATTGTTATACATTCTTCATTTGCTATTTCGTTACTAAATTCACTAAAACTTTTTTTATGCAACAAATCAATTATATAAAGCTCATATGGCATGTTTTATGAAAATTGATGGCTAATTGCAAATTTAGTAAGACGTGTTGGACTTTAGGAGCTCCACACAGTCTGACGAGACAGTGGCAGCCCGCTGCGCTCCATACCCAGGGCAAAGTCACCAGTTTCTGGGTTACTGGACTACCGGGGCTCGGGGCTGCGTAGAGCTAGCTGGCTGCCGGCATAACTATAGTATATTTACAGTTTGAATTTAATAACACTTATAGGACAGCTACCCTAAGGTCTTACAAAGCTTAGCTAACACTTTTGTCGAATTTCAATTTAATGAATTTTACGTCTCTTTCGGGGGGGAGACTAGGTAGCTCTCATTGATAGTGCTCCATCCAGCTTACCTGCGGGTTATATCAATGAAACTCGCGGACAAGAGGCATAAACTGGAACCTGTGGTAAGAAATTGCATGCATAAAGGGATAGCTGACCTCTCTCTCACACACACACACACACTGGCCATTTAGCAGGAGAGGGGAGGGAGAGCAGTTTAGTAGTCCAATAACCCCGAAATGGTGACTTGGTGCCAGTATGGAGTGCTGCTGGCCATGTCCATCTAGCTCACAGCGGGCCGGAAATCAGACAGTCGGACAAAATATGCAATTAGCCATCAATGGAACATATTTCCACTCTACATAGTTGATTTATTGCATAAAAAAGTCACAGAAGTGAATTTAGTAATGAAATAGCAGACGAACAATGTAAATTCCTGAGATCTGCGTGACCAAGAATCAGAAGACTAGCTAATCTCAGGTCAGTGGTATAGCCTATACAAATGTTGGGGCGTGACAAAGACTAGAGATCAGAGCCAAATAAGGAGGAGCCACATAGTTGACGTAAACTATCATCTTTGAGATCTGCCAGTTTTCAGAGGCAGTTTCAAATTTTCAAATTCAGATTTTCAGGGGAATCAATGAGATTTTCCCTCCAAACTGTTTTTCAACGATGACAAGGTAAAACTCGGTTTTACAATCTATCTAGGCTGGTAGTCCAGATTCAGGAGCAGACACGGAGGAAGGGTTGGAAACAAGAATAGAGGTTCACAAAGGTAATGATGGTGCTTTGAAATCCTCTGGGGCTGAGAACAGCAGACAGGTGGGAGGCAGGTTAAAAAAAAAAAAAAAAAAAAACAATTTGGCTCCCACAGGCAGACTGGGCTTCCAGGACTGAAGCGGGTATCTGGAGCAGGTACAAAAAACACACAAAGTCAACAAAGCAAGAGATACTAGAGGCAGACTATCTAACAAAAAACCACTTAGGCTGGCTGTAGCGAGTGTTACCCCTAAGTGTTAACACACTTAGGGGCGGCTGTGGCTCAGTGGTAGAGCGGTTGCCTGCCAATTGGAAGGTTGGTGGTTCAATCCCCGGCCCTGCAGAAGTGTCCTTGGGCAAGACACTGAACCCCGAGTTGCCCCCCGATGCTGTGTCATCGGAGTGTGAATGTGTGTGCATGTTTATCTGATGAGCAGGTGGCACCTTGTACGGCAGCCTCGGCCACAGTGTATGAATGTGTGTGAATGGTGAATGTTTCCTGTACTATGTAAAAGCGCTTTGAGTAGTCGTTCAGACTAGAAAAGCGCTATATAAATACAGGTTACATTTACATTTACACTGTGGGTGAATGGATGATCTAGCAGAGATTGGTTGGAAAGCTGGGGTTTAAGACAGGAGCGGTGATGGCTGGATCTGCGTCAGGTGTGTAGGAAACCACAGGTGTCCTGATGAGGAGGGAGAGAGAACCAGGTGTGTCACCCCCACTCAGGCCAGGACAGGCAACAAAACAAAAAACACAAGTGAGAGGGAAACAGACAGACTGGGGAGGCAGCAAGCCAAACCACGACACTTTAAATAAAATCCTGTTTTTAGTATCCTTTTGAGATGAAATAGTCACAATTAAATTATTGCCACAAATAATACAATCGAATCAAACTTAAGGTAACTTCCAGGAAAGATAAATAAAAGATTTAAATGCATTTTTGTCTATGTATAGGCCTATCTCCAATCCCAGTTAGGCTATCCATCTCAAAGTGGAAAAAAACAACCATGTTCAAGTTCTATTTAGTGAAAATATATAGTTTGTCGATTTCTGCCAGTTGTTGCGGAGTTTTTGCAGCATACTCAGACAGACACGTGGACAGAAATTGGTGTATGTGTCCCGAGTTGCACTCTAGATAGCGTAACACTAACTCAGTGTTTACATTAACTGCGTCTGGCTTGGACAGGTTCGGCTCAGGCTCGGTTATTACTCTCTCGGCCCCTGGTTGGGTTCTGTCAGAAACATGCGGCCGGGGCCGCAGTCTAGTTTACTTTCACTGTCGTCACTCTCATGCTCTAGATACACGGCTCCTCCCACAGGTTGCTGCCAGGTCGCTCGCTATTTGACGCCGTCTGATAATGTGTATTGACACAAATCTAGACCCCGAGTATAAGACCACCCCACTTTTTCAGAAGTATTTCTTTTTATTATAGTCAGACCAATATGGTTCTTATCTTGTTTGTTTAATAAAACATGATTAATATACAGATTAAACTAATAAGATATGGTTATATAGTAATATAAGGTAATACAACATAGTTTAAGTGTTAATTAGTGAGCTTTAGAGATGCTGGATGACCCAGGCTAGCTGTTTCCAAGACCAAGCTAAGAACCAGCTGCTGGCTGTAACTAACGCTCTCCCAGGAAATATTTTCATTGTGATATTATGTATTTACCATGTTACATCTCTGATTTGTTTACTCTTCCTTTTCCATCACCTCCTCTTTTTTCCTTTTTTCTTTGTCCTCCTCCAGACTCATCTGGTCACATGGTCTCTGGGTGCAGATTTAGGGGATTAGCTGGAGATTTGGGTTGTGTATTTTTTATTTATTTTTTTTTTTTTCCTGCAAAGCTGAGGGCCATGTGCTCCTAAAAAGCAGACAGACAAGGGAGTATAAATTATAGAAGAGTATATTATCAAATTGTGTCACAGCATTTCAGATGAAACCCTGCTGGATCAACCAGGCTGCAGTTTTGAGTTTTCATGAAGCTTAATTGATTTTTGATTAATTTTATTCACCATTGTTCTCAATTATGTTTTGTAAAATATTAAACTGGGGAAAGGTCAAATTTCTGGGATGATACTTAAGCTCAAAGATACTTGTGCTATTATATCAAGAAAGCTTGTGCCTTTCCTCTGGTAACTTTACAGTTTATCTTTGGTGGATAGAGTGAGAACTTCTTTCCTAATATCTCTGGTTTCCTGCTGCTTGACATTTCATATTTTCACCAGATACCCATGATTTCCATAAAGTCCAGCCACATCAAAGTGTCACAACAACTCTACAATCTTAGTTATTTTTGCATCTGTTTTTCTGCCATTTGCTAAATCCACCTATTTTCATCATTATTTTTCGTCATTCCCACCCCATTTTTCCCTTTCCCTTAGAGCAATTTACAAAACATTTAGTTAATATGTTAATAAAAGAGTTAATAAGAATCAAATCAGCCCACCAATAAAAACAATTTGAAACAATCCAATATCATCGAAGATGAAAGTTGGCAAAATTCTCCATGACTTGCAGTGTCTTCTTCTCATCGTTAATTTCTTTCAGGTAGGCCCCGTTTTCAACTGGTATTAAAAGCCGATCTGAGTGATCAGCTCACAAGTGGACAGCTCTAAGTACAGGTGTGAAGGCACCCAGGACATATTGAGATCCGATCACTCGAACTACATTTGGAGGGGGTTTAGGCAACAAATGGCCAAATGCTTTAGCAGTGTGTATGTGTTATGTGTCCTGGGTCACATTAACAACCGCCTACTCAACTGTTTACATACAGTGCTCATTCAAAGTATTTCTCATATCACAGAAACCACGGAGAGTGAATTGTGTTTTTGATGATATTAACATACTGTTGGTGTTGCTGTTTTTGTTCCCGGTGCTGCCTGCTCTTACATCACCGGCTGTCTGAAACTCTGTGCCCCAAATTGCCTGGAAAAGTCAGCCGCCGGTAGACAATAACCCCTTTTTTTTTTAGTTTCATAAAACATTCCGAATTAACAAATATGTTGGATATTACTACAGACATTCCTGTTCTTATGTCGCAACGTCTGTTATTACTATTAGTCTCGCATTGTCAGACCTATCTCCACAGCGCTGTGTTAGTGCTACAGTATCTGTTGGTACTAGTATCATTTCCTTTACTTGTCTCAATGAAAAGTCCCCCCGTTGTTTTGTAATTTTAAAGTTTTTGTAAGAAGCAGCAATATCAGGAAATGTTGGCTCTTCGTCAGGTATAACTTAATACGGCTCCTATTTGTAGTCATGTGACATCCCACCTGGCAAAACAAAGCTGCCTTCCACTGTCTGTGAACGAGTCAGCTCAGCTTTTTACCATACTGTAGCCAAAATGTCAGATAGTTGCTGTTCAATTGGATGCACAAACCAAAGAGACCAGTCTGGGCTATGTTTCTGCATAATCCCATCTCTGAACAAATACTCAGAGAGGAGGATATTGTGGATTTGTGCAGTTATACATGCTGCACAAGTGGTCTACACTATCATTGAAACTGACCATTTAATTTAAACTTTTTAAACCTTTTTTAGACAATTGCATCCCAAGCGGCATTACTACGTCTGCTCTGCATGCTGAGACGTTGCTGGATCTGCTCTCTATGGATTCTTCATCTATACATCTATATAATGTATGTAGCTAGACATTGCTAACATAGCCTACAGCTCCTGCAGGGACGTAGCGTTTTTTTAAAAGTGGATGTAGACAATTTCTTTTCTTCAATATTGTATTAGTCAACATTTTAAATATAACAAACGGTAAGAACGCATAGACATCCACCAAGCAAACAGTCAATAAAAGGCCCAGTACCCAAAGTCATATGTTCATGCAAACATTTTGATTGATGATTTTTTTTGGGGTCTTTTTCCCTTTTTATTTTAGAATGACAGTAGATAGACAGGGAAGGTGGGAGAGAGACACACAGCAAAGGGCGGCAGGTTGGATTCAAACCTGGGCCGCTGTAAAGGCCTCAGCCTACATGGAGTGCACGCTCTTACTAGATGAACTAGAGGCCGCCCCCATGCAAACATTTAAACTACAGTAAATGACATCAAAGAGCTGCAACTTCAGTAAAGTGCTTAGCATTGCTACACTGTATCTGGTAGAGGCTTTGGAAGAGTCATCCCACACTGGCCTCTTCCGGGTTGGCAAGGAAGGGGTCCCAAACGGACAGAAACCTTGTGATTGAGTCAGTCCTCAATAACTTGAGTTTTTCCATTTGTATGACTAAGATCATACCAACCATCCATCTCTGAAGGACAGAGTAGTATTTTATGCGACTTCCAATCGCATAAAATGAGCCGTTAGAGACAGTTTAGTGGCTTTTGGGAAGGTGTGCGATGTATTGTGAGGATGGCAAGTTGTGCTTCTGGTTGGAGAAGACCCATAAGCCTTGGAATATCAGTCAAGTATTTAAATATGTATATCAGCACAATGACGATGCTACTGCCAGCCATAGTGATCCTAGGGCTTGACCATGTCAGTTGCAACAGTGGAAAAACTCCTGTTTTCAGCTCTGCAGCGACTCTCGGGTTACTTGAAGAAAAAAAAAAGAAAAAAAAGTGCGCCATGTTGTACCTCTTATCCAGTATATTTATCAAAGCCTCAAGCCCAGTAATTTCCATGTTCCGTTGTAAAGTACGTTCATATAGACTTACTTGACACACTGGTGTTAGGCTTTTTAGCGATGCAACTATCATACATGGCTTTGTGGTGTTTTTTTAAAGGGGTGAGACAGGTAGGTGGGGTAGCAACATTAGCAGGACATGTTTTGCGCAGCAACTTCCTCTGCAGACTGCTCCCCTTGTCACGTGACCAGAGTGTTATTGCAGCCTTTGGTGTTAGAAAATCTAATTTTAACATATTGCGATGTAATTAATCATTTAACTCTATTGGAAATGCACCTTTAATTTATTGCATGCCTTTGTTCTCAAGACAAAGGGCTCATCAGCCAGAGGGGAGGAACATCTGAGGACAGTCAGGGTGGAGTTAATGCAATCACACAAAGAGTCATTCAGTCCAAGGTTACATTGTAAAGGATTCTGCATGAGAAGTTTAACTTAATTACATATGAGCAAACACAGTTTCCCTCACACCATCCATACATCCATTTTGATTAGATTTCTAATTTAATTTTTAAAGTTAATATAATTCTTTAGTTAAAATTAAATAACATTATTTTACCCCAGTCTTTTCCTTTTTGCACATTTGATCTATTTTGACTCAATCTGACCTTTTTTTTTTTTTTTTTTTTTTTTTTTTTTTTTTTTTTGGTTTTAGCTTGCCTGCCTGCAAACTTTTAGAACTTGTTTGCCATTCTTACCTGCCAAAATGTAGCTGACCTTGTTTTTAGAGTAGTATGAATATTTTACAGAAAATGCATGTAGGACTGAATTGTTGCTTGTCATTTTGTGAAACTACATGTGTAAAAAATGTAAATAGTGATATATTTGTGTTGCTGATTTTGTTCAGTCTTTAGGCCAACGGAGAACTGGATGTAAAGTTCTTATATAGCACTTTTCTAGTCTTAACGACTACTCAAAGCGCTTTTTACATAGTACAGGAACCATTCACCATTCACACACTGTGCTACCTGCTCATCAGAAACGCACATTTACACTTCGAAGGCGTAGCATCGGGGGCAGTTCAGTGTCTTCCGATTGGTAGGCAACCGCTCTACCACTGAGCCACAGCCGCCATGAAGAATGCATTCTTCACAAAAAATCATCCTGCTATCAGTTATAAATACAATGGGGTTTGAAAGTTTGGGCACCCCAGGTAAATAATTGTATTAATGTGCATAAAGAAGCCAAGAAAAGATGGAACATTTTTCAAAAGGCATCAAATGACAGATTAGACATTCGTATTATATATCACAAAAAGTTAGATTTTAATTCCATCATTTACACTTTCAAAATAACAGAAAACAAAAATATGGCATCTGCAAAAGTTTGGGCACCCTGCAGAGTGAATACCTTGTACCCCCCCTTTGGCAAGTATCACAGCTTGGAAACGCTTCTTGTAGCCAGCCATGAGTGTTTTGATTCTTGTTTGAGGTATCGTCCCCCATTCTTCCTTCCAAAAGTCTTCCAGTCTTCTGTATCGCACTGCTCTTTTAAGGTCTATCCATAGATTTCAATTATGTTGAGGTCAGGAGATTGGGAAGGCCATGGCAAAACCTTCAGTTTACGCCTCTTGATGTAATCCACTGTGGATTTTGAGGTGTGTTTATCATTATCCATTTGTAGAACAAATCCTCTCTTTAACTTCAGCTTTTTACACAGATGGCATCAATTTAGCATCCAAATTTTGCTGAAATTTTATTGAATCCATTTTTACTTCTACTCGTGAAATGTTCCCTGCGCCACTGGCTGCAATACATACATGTTCATTTGCAAACTTCAAACGCTGATTTTTGTGATGAGGATGTAGAAGAGGTATTCTTCTGATGACTCTTCCATGGAGACCATATTTGTATCTCTTTATAGTGGAATTGTGTACCACAACTCCAGTGTCTGCCAGGTCTTTCTGGATGGATTGTGCAGTCAAATTCAAATTTTCTCACAATCCTGCGAGCTGTCTGTCTGATATTTTTCTTGGTCTTCCAGATCATGCTTTAACTTCCATTGTTCCTGATGACAGCCATTTCTTAATTACATTCCGAACAGAGGCTATTGGCATCTGAAAACGCTTTGCTATCATCTTATAGCCTTCTCCTGCTTTGTTAGCGTCAACTATTTTCAGTTTCCTGGACAACTGCTTAGAAATAGCTATGGTGCCGATTGTTGGAGCAAGGTCAGATGAGTCTGGGCATTTAAAACCTTAAGATTAACATCACTCTTTCCAGATGATGATTGAGAACAATCCATGACACTGTCAGGTCTTAGCCTCCAAAGGGGGTGGTGCATGTAAGCTCTGCAGGGTGCCCAAACTTTTGCAGACGCCATTTTTTTGTTTTCTGTCATTTTGAAAGTGTAAATGATGGAAATAAAATCTAACTTTTTGTGACATATTATACAAATGTCTAATCTGTCATTTGATGCCTTTTGGAGATTGCCATCTTTTCTTGGCAAGTATTTCATCCCCTGCTGATTTTGTACGTTTTCCCACTGTCAAAAATGATCAGTCTATAATTTTAATGGTAGATTTATTTGAACAGTGAGAAAAAGAATAACAAAATCCAGAAATGTCAAAAATTATTTCAAATGTTATAAATTGATTTGCATTTTAATGAGGTAAATAAGTATTTGACCCCCTCTCAATCAGAAAGATTTCTGGCTCCCAGGTGTCTTTTTAATACAGGTAACAAGCTGAGGTTAGAGCAAACTCTTAAAGGGAGTGCTCCTAATCTCAGTTTGTTACCTGTATAATAGACACCTGTCCACAGAAGCAATCAATCATAATCAAAACTCTGCCCACCATGGTCAAGACCAAAGAGCTCTCCAAGGATGTCAATGATAATATTGTAGACTTACACAAGTCCGGAATGGGCTACAAGACCATTGCAAAGCAGCTTGGTGAGAAAGTGACAGTTGGTGCGATTATTCACAAATGGAAGAAACACAAAAGAACTGTCAATCTACCTCGGCCTGGGGCTCCACGCAAGATCTCACCTCGTGGAGTTGCAATGATCATGAGAACAGTGAGGAATCAGCCCAGAACTACACAGAGGATATTGTCAATGATCTCAAGGCAGCTGGGACCATAGTCACCAAGAAAACAATTGGTAACACAATACGCCGTGAAAGACTGAAATACTGCAGCGCCCACAAGGTCCGCCTGCTCAAGAAAGCACGTACAGTGAGGAAAATAAGTATTTGAACACCCTGCTATTTTGCAACTTCTCCCACTTAGAAATCATGTAGGGGTCTGAAATTGTCATCGTAGGTGCATGTCCACTGTGAGAGACATAATCTAAAAAGAAAAATCCAGAAATCATAATGTATGATTTTTTTAACTATTTATTTGTATGATACAGCTGCAAATAAGTATTTGAACACCTGTCTATCAGCTAGAATTCTGACCCTCAAAGACCTGTTAGTCTGCCTTCAAAATGTCCACCTCCACTCCATTTATTATCCTAAATTAGATGTACCTGTTTGAGGTCGTTAGCTGCATAAAGACACCTGTCCACCCCATACAATCAGTAAAAATCCAACCACTAACATGGCCAAGCCAAAGAGCTGTCCAAAGACACTATAGACAAAATTGTACACCTCCACAAGGCTGGAAAGGGCTATGAGGAAATTGCCAAGCAGCTTGGTGAAAAAAGGTCCACTGTTGGAGCAATCATTAGAAAATGGAAGAAGCTAAACATGACTGTCAATCTCCTTTGGACTGGGGCTCCATGCAAGATCTCACCTCATGGTGTCTCAATGATCCTAAGAAAGGTGAGAAATCAGCCCAGGAGCTGGTCAACAACCTGAAAAGAGCTGTGACCACCATGCACCTACGATGACAATTTCAGACCCCTCCATGATTTCTAAGTGGGAGAACTTGTAAAATAGCAGGGTGTTCAAATACTTATTTTCCTCACTGTATACATGCCTGTCTGAAATTTGCCAATGAACATCTAAATGATTCAGAGGACACCTGGGTGAAAATGTTGTGGTCAGATGAGCTCTTTGGCATCAATTTAACTCGCCGTGTTTGGAGAAGGAGGAATGCTGCCTATTACCCCAAGAACACTATCCCCACCATCAAACATGGAGAAGGAAACATAGTGCCTTGGGGGCGTGTTTCTGTTAAGGGGGCAGGACAACGTCACCAAATAAAAGGGACCATGGACGGGCCATTTATCTTGGGTGAGAACCTCCTTCCCTCATCCAGGGCATTAAAAATGGGTCATGGAGGGGTATTCCAGTATGACAATGACCCAAAACACACAGCCAAGGCAACTAAGGAGTGGCTCAAGAAGAAGCACATTAAGGTCCTGGAGTGGCCTAGCCAGTCTCCAGACCTCAATCCCATAGAAAATCTGTGGAGGGAGCTGAAGGTTTGAGTTTCCAAACGTCTGCCTCGAAACCTTGGAGAAGATCTGCAAAGAGGAGTGGGACAAAATCCCCCCTGAGATGTGTGCAAACCTGGTGGCCAACTACAAGAAACATCTGACTTTTGTGATTGCCAACAAGGTTTTTGCCACCAAGTACTAAGTCATGTTTTATAGAGGGGTCAAATACATACATCCCTCATTAAAATGCAAATCAATTTATAACATTTTTGACGTGCGTTTTGTTTCGGGATTTGTTTTTATTACTGTCTCTCACTGTTCAAATAAATGTACCATTAAAATATTAGATTGATCATTTCTTTTTCAGTGGGCAAATGTACAAAATCAGCATAGGATCAAATACTTTCTTCCTCCACTGTACAAGACAGCAGGAGTACTTTTAATTCAAAGTCATTGGTCCATTTAAACTCACTCTCTTCATCTCTTCATCTCCACTCATCAATGTCCCTTACTGATTATATTTCCTCACAGTGCAGCATTGTCAACATTCATACTCATTTTTTAGGTTTATCTTTTGAGACGGCACCTTACATCTTGTGCTACAGTACTTTAGAACAACTTAAAACATAATTTCATAGCTTTTTCAATAAGGAATACTTCCTCAAGACGAAGATGTACATCAGTCTTTTTTCCCTATATTTTACTACCACTGACATTTATATTTTACTAATTTTCCCAATACAACTGTGGGTATAAGTTTAGGATGGAAGCTTGTGGTGCATTGCTTAGGCGTAATTGAACAGAGGAATTATGGTGTTCTTCAGTAGCCTGAGTAACTAACCGTTGTTCATGTGAAAGCTCAAAGACAGCCTGATGCTTTTATTTATAGACTATTTGGTGGTGGCTGTTTGCAGTTTGACTTATAAATTCCTGTCTATGAAGTTTAATAGGGTAAATCCTGTGTAGTGCATACATTTTTAGCTGTTAGGTAGCTTTGTAAGTTGACGCTGGTGAGGAGAAAAAAAAAACGTGGACTCTCCAAAGGCCATTGTATAATAACAGTAAGCGACCCAAGGCATGATCTCAGTGATGTATCAGGGAACCGAAGACCTGATGTGAATCACTCTCTTTAACGGTAGAACCCAACTCTTCAGTCAATATATTTAACCCCCTGACCTGTCCACAACAAAAGCATTTTGAGGACGAGAGAGAAGTAAATTGGTTAATTTATCAAAAATAATGTGGGCAAGCACCCTTTTCTACTTTTTCTTCATATTTTTGTTTACACCACACACATTCTAACCAAGCTAGCTACAGGGAGAGGGATCTGCATGCTACACAACCAATATGAAGATTCTTACTTAAAGAGGTGAATGGATAAAACAAATGTCTTGAAAGACTTCAATTGCTTTGTAGGGGTTGTAATCACAGTTTCTCACCATATATAGACGGTATAGGGAATTAAAAAAAAATATAAATAAAATAAAAATCTGGGGGGCAACTTTTGTCCCCATTTTCTAAAAAAATCTGTATTCTTTGATTTCTTGGGGCATTCTTGCCCTACTCAATTTCCAACACCGTGTGGACAGCTTATCATTGTGTCCAGTTGGCATATGGCTGATCTTTGCAACATGGCAATGTTGATCAGAGCCACAAATGTATTGTAGTAACACAGATGGGATCACATGTTTAGATTTTCCAAGTCTGTCATCTCTACAACTGAGTAGGCAAATGCAAAGTTAGCATGACCAATAGTCAGGCCCAAGTTGAAATATATGGGAATTTTCCTTTAGGTCGGGCAGACAGTAAGTAATAATCTTTTAAATTGCTTTAAAACGCCAATAGGTAGCTTATGTGTTGAAAACAAACGCTCTAAATCATTGTTCCTTTGTTGCTTGTGAAATGATGTACCTGCAGGCAGATTTTTCATTAGAATCCAATACCAGTCTCTCTCACTAATCCTTCTCACCCCCACAGGAAGCATTATCTCTCTGCTTTCTCAACCTCATACTCCTTTTTTGGTTCATGTCTTTTCCCAATCTCCTCTTTAATTTGACCTCTATTCTACACACACACACACACACACACACACACACACACACACACAGATCCACAATCTCCTCACTGCATCATGGCTGTAGGGTAACTGTATTGTGTTGAAATTACATCATACTCTCATTTGCTCATAGTTGACTGTTGCCTTGGTAATACTGCGTTAACAATTCTTAACATAATGACATAATGAACCTGTTTAATAAAAGAGGATCAAACCAAAAATAATTAGTTGATGAAAGAGAGCCCAAAGGTGCACAAAACTGTGTAGCTGTGTGGGTTCTCTTCCATGGTGGCTACCTGCTGCTCACGTTGAAACAACTTTGCTGTTATTATAAATGGCTGCATTAATGTTGTGCTTTATAATTGTTCTAAATATCATTATCAAACTGTCATTTCCACCATTTAGGGCAACATAGTCGTTTTCATAATATCCGCCAGTGCTTTCTTAAGTTCCTTATTTTCTTTATTAGATTTTTATTTTTACAGTGTAGTGGTGTCTCTTGGCTGTGTGTAGTGTGTCCTCCAAATCGTCACACTTTATGAACTGTGTTTGTTCATTTGCACTCATTGTAAAGGTTTAATGAATGCCTTTTTAAATGCCTTCCTGCACACAAACACACTGTTATTTAATTATGCAAAGTGCTCTGACTCTGGACCATATTCATTGACCATATTCTTTTATTGGGAAAATTAGGTCCAAGTTTGATACAATATTACAATTAAGATGACATGATTTTTTTTTTTCCAAATGAGCATGACTTTATTTATGAATTTACACTGGCTTGTTTATCTTGTATCATCAAATTGAGTTTAATCCTCAATATTGAAACAAGGTGCCGTTTCTCTTGTAGCGCTCTCAGATCGTGCTCAGCTTGTAACAGCCATCTTTAGGCCTTAAATCTACATATTCTCTTTTATAACTGTCTAAAGCCCTAAATGCGGTTCCTCTGGAGTCTCTTAAGTCTCAGTTCCCTGCATTTCATTGCCCTGCGCTCCCCTGCTGTTGTCTTAGCTGCAGATAGCTTTCTCACGCTTCACTGCCTGACTGATAAGAGGGAGAAAAAGGTGAGACTGACAGACGCAAGTTGGGGGGGCGAGGGGCGGGATGAGAGTAGAAGGAGCAATGGGGTGAAGGAAAATGAAAGAGCAAGACAGAGACACTAAACTAGACAGAGAAAGGCAGACATTGCCATTTGATGAGAGGGAAGGAGTGGGTGGACTGGCTTTGAAGGAGGTGAGCAAGAGGTGGAGGGGAGGGAGGCCAAAAGCTTCATCACTCCCTCATTCCAAATTGTATAACCCCTTTTATTAATTCATTGACTCATAACATTCCTCCTCCTCCTGTGAAACAAGATGTGTGTATCATCTGAATTCACTAGCTCTCCTGCTTTAAAAGTTTAAATTCAGTCTTTTAGGCATGTGAGTCACCAAAGGATCAGTTTTTGCATTGTTATGACTATTGTGATTAAGAACAATGGGCCCGGTGCTGCTCTCCTCTCCATTACCTGTCTGATTACACCGCCGAAGATTACACCGCCGAAGATTAAGGAGAGAAGAATGGAAACCTTGTTATCTCTAAAAGTCTGTCATTCTGGTTTGGAGCAGCCGAAGCAGACTGTGACGATTAGACCAGGAAACTGAGATTATTTAAAAAATTTAAATAAAAAGAAGTCAGAACCATGTAATCCAAATTACATACCATTTAAATCATTCAAAATGAAACAATATTTTTTTTTTATTTTAGCATACATGTGATTAAATACTTAACTGAAAATTGTAAAAAGAGTGTTTGGCAAATATAGTGGTAATGAAATGTGTTAAGTGACCCATAAATGATGCATCCACCTCATACTGGTGTGTGTGTGTGTGTGTGTGTGTGTGTGTGTGTGTGTGTGTGTGTGTGTGTGTGTGTGTGTGTGTGTGTGTGTGTGTGTGTGTGTGTGTGTGTGTGTGTGTGTGTGTGTGTGTGTGTGTGTGTGTGTGTGTGTGTGTGTGTGCCGACACGTCCAAAGCCCACTGACTAACTCGTCATATTTCCCTAATGTCAATTCCCATGTCAAACTATTACTTTATAATCGGTCACACTGGCGAAAGCATGAATCCATTTGTTTCAGCAGTATTACCCCAATCAGTAATATATTTATCCTAACTCTATCTAATCTAACCCTAAGTGAATTTCTGTGGTACGTTCAACTTTGGTAAAGCCACAGGACAGTTTACTTATTACCTGTGGGTATTCTTTCGCCGCCAGAGGTTAAACTATTAACAACTTTTAGTTTGGCCGCAGCTCTGTGCTCGGAGCAGACATTGCATGTCAGCTCGCCGCAGGCAGCACCCATCACTACTTGGTGCGTTTTAGGCGTAAGCTCCTACTTTAAACGTGTCAGCATCTTATTGCAAAACATAAAACATTTATGACAAAACAGGCCACATATTAACAAAGCAATTCCCCATATTGCCTTCTAATGAAAAAAAATAAACACGTGGATGGTAGATGCTTGTCAGCGAGTGAGGAGCTCTGCCGGCTTTAATGACATTCATGAAGGACTTGTGTAAGCTGAGGCAAACACTGCTGAGATAAACAGTGAAAGCCTCTTTGTATTGGGGAATTTCTCTCTGCTGATACATTAATTCACAATGTCATTGATCTTCCAACCCCAACAGCTATTTCAGTGTTTTGACGAAAGTAAAGCTCATCAAGTTATGGAATCAGCTGTTCTGCTTAAACTGCAAATTCCCTATTATAATCATCAACTCCTTAAATTCATGCCCTAGAATGTAGTTTATGATACATCAATAATTTGTACTGTATGTCAGTAATACAATATTGACATTGGCATGTGATGTTCCTTGTCGCATCAAAGCTCAGTGATCCAATCCGAGCCATTATAGCTGCTTTAATTGGCCCACAGAGGTTTGTTATGGCACTGTTGGGGAGCAGGACAAAAAACAGAGGAGCCTATCTGATGCTCTGCTGACAGGTAAACACAGTAAGTCCTCTGCCTCCTGCAAAGTGAGAGAGAGAGAATGATATATAGACCCTGTAAGTCGGACAGGTACCTCTGTGGTCGCCTTTAGGGATTATTTTTCACCCTGAAGTGTCTCTTTTCTCTATATCCTTGGGCTTATTTGCACAGCGCTTTAGTCTGGGATTTCTCTTTGCTGCAGAGGGATCAGTCAGCACTGCAGACGAGATCACAGCTGTACCCCCCTTAAACACTAGATATTCAGTGGCAGTGGAAACACAACTTAAAACTCATTATTCAATATTTTTAAAATAAAAAGGATCCATTGTGTCCCGATTTATCAACAGAGGACTCGGTTTACCCTCTGTCCTTAATTAAAATGTGCCATTGTTAGTTTGGGCCAGAAGCACAGAGGAGGCATTATAAGTGGTGAGAAAGTAGACAGTTGAGTTGTTTTATGAGCATAATAATGAGATAAGCAATGATTATGTGGAGGCACATTTCAGGTACATGGTAATTGCACTTTGGACTTCCATATATAAATAAAACATTTAATTTTTTTTCCAAAAGAAGGATACTTTTAAAAATGTCTTATGATTTGTTTTATGGCACAAATATTGAGAGCAAGCACTCTAGACACATGGTCTAATGCATTAATGTTGGTTAAACCTTATGTTCAAGTTGTTCACACATATAGATACACAAATACACAACAGGGCAATGCGCATTGCACATCCCTGCAGGTCACCCAGAGCTGTCTGGAAAATGTTATTACAGTGTTGTTTGGCATGGGTAAGTGCTCCATAATGTCTTGCTTTGAAAGGTCGAGAGTGCATTTAAATAGCCACCCCAACCCCCCTCTACTTCCCAATCATCTGACATCTCACAATCTTCATCCCTCACTGTCTTTTCTATATCTGTGTCTAGCTGGAATCGGCATGCCCATCAAAGAGAGCGGTGCTGTGTTTTTTCTCTGATTCTACAATGGCCGAATCTGGCTTGCTTTAACAGGATCACATTCTTCAAAGAAATAGTTTGGCATTTGGCTTTTTCATGTTCTTAGACAATTAGTTGAAAAGATTGATACCTCTGTATCTATACATACAGTATATCTGAGCTGGGGGAAAAGGTGTTTAAGTTTGCTGCTCCCTCTACATGGAACAAGTTACAGAAATTCATGAGACTTAGTGAGCTGGTCTCACTGGTCGCTTTTTAAGAGGCTGTTGATTGACTTGGAGGCAGACACATCTGGCTGTAGATGTTTTGCCAGATGTGTTTAGGATTCTGGTTGACTTTGAGGGTTTTGCTGTTTAATTTGTTAAATGTTTTTGTGTATTTTGTGTTTGTTTGTTTGTGTGGTTGTACTGCTACCTGTCTTGGCCAGGGCGCTTTTTAAAAGATTTTTAAGTCTTTTCTTGGTTAAATAAAGTCAAATAAATACAAATTATATCTAGCATGGAGCTTCCCATGAAGACTAAAAGCAGGAATAAACTGCTAGCTTGACGCTGTCCAAAGGCTAAAAATCCCTACATGTTTATCTTGATTGTTTATTCCGTCCCAAAAAAATTAAAAAGGCAAAATGTGTTATTTAGTTGATTGGTCTGCACACATTCATGTGTCCCTGGTTCTTCACAGTATGGCAGCAGCCTCATCACAGCTCTCATACAAAAATGAAAGGTCAGGCTCATCCGCCTCATCTAATCAAACAACCATTATTGTACAGTATGTAAAAAAAGACATCCAGCTCTGCACCTATACTGATGCATGCAGGTTACAGCCTCTCTGCCACAACCCCTAATTCAGTTACAAACACGCACACACACACACACACACACACACACACACACTTTTGTGGAGCACAGTTGTGGTGAACCTTCTCTAGAGGTAATTACACCCTTATATTAATCTGTCTCTGTAATTATACCCTCAGCAGACAGCTTGCACCAAACAACTGAACAAAGAGCTTTGTAATCAGTGAATCAAATGTTTTCAGCAGGGATCATGGATCATGAATATTTTCTTATTTACGTGGCGCACGAAAGGATACAATCTTCTAATTGTGGCCTTTTCTGTGTGGAGTTTGTATGTTCTTCCCATGTTTGAGTGGGTTTCCTCCGGGTGCTCCAATTTTCCCCCACCATCAAAAACCATGTACTAGGTTCTCCAGTCAGTGCCCTTGATCAAGGCACTGGCTCAGATCTGGAGTTGGTCCCTGGGCGCTATGAATGGCTGCCCACTGTTCCCTTGAGGGATGGGTTAAATGCAGAGAATGAATTAACCTACATGTACGTGTATGTGACAATAAAGTACCCTTACCTTTTTTTACTTACTTTTAGGGTGTCCACGCCATACTTCTGTATAATTGGTCAATACATTCAAAGAAGTTTGAATGTCTGTGGAACTGTAGTCATTTTTCTTCATATCCAAAGTAATATACCCATCTTTAGAGGCTGTGTAGTAATAGGTTATTCTACGTGAAATCTGTCAGAAAGTGGATGTGTGCTTTACCTTGTGAAATGAACTTCACTTCACTAACTAATATTAGTAGTTTTTATTGCACGGCTTTGTTAAATACTTTATCCTGATTGCTCTGCTCTTTAGTAAAGCATACCGCTGTTGCATATAGCAGACTGTTAGCAATAGTGCTACCACTGGCTAACTACCCTGGTTTGGCTTCTGTGAGAAATCGATGCATTCCTATTGACTGTTTTGCGTATGCATTGCCCGTGCGACGGAGAGGGAGGCATTTTTCTATTCTACTCTATGCAACTTTAACACACTTAAAAAAATGCTTAATTAATTAGAAATAAAGGGATAGACTATTTGTTGTGATCAAATGTTTTTATTTTATTCTACAAATTAAGAAAAATCACAAACAAACTGGAACATAAAAACGTGTCCCAGGGCCAAAACCTACAGAGAGGAAAGACTGGAGTGGGAGAAACAACAGAGGGATGTCCACAGGTTACAAATAATACATGCAGAAACAGATGTTACAAACACATACATAAACCGAAACACACACACGGACACAAGACCGTACCAATCACACATGCAAAAGAAGTAAAGACTGTAATTCAAATTCACCGCATAGATTTCAAAGACTCAGCAATGCTCAGTGTTATGGTTTTGGTGTTTTTTCCTATATTTGTAGTTTTTCTGTTTTGTATTTTGCTCAGTTTCCTGTTTAATTTGACAGTCAGGTTTTGTCTTGTCGTGTCTAGTTTTACTTCCTGTGTTTTCCCACCTTTTTTAAATTACTCTGCCCATTCCTATTGTGTTGCACCTGTTCCCCAGCCCTAGTGTCACCTGTTCCTTGTTTTCTCATTTACCCTGTGTATTTAGTCTGTGTTGTCTCCAGTCAGTATTGTTGGTTGTTAGTCTTCCCAGTTTGTGCTAGTGTTCCTTTGCTTTCTATTTTACTTGTTCCTTATTTTTGTATTAAACGTTTTTGCCCACTTGTTTCCTGGACTCCTTTTTTATTTAAATTATTTTATTTTTATTTTTTTGAGCAATGCCGGCGGCCATTTTGAGTGTTTAGCGATGAACGAGAAAGTAGCTGTAACTACAGTGTACATTGTCATATCTGCTTGAAATTTCCCACAATCAACAAGAGTCATATACAGGCCAACTTTAACTTTTTGTCATGGCGCCCCATGCTGGCAACAGGAAATCAGCCCAATGACAAACATCATCCGATTTACTTGAAACCTAGAATGTGTGGTCTACTTGTGATACTGAGCCGCCCCCTATACTTTGGGTCCGACTTGATCCCGACTTGCTCTGACGTCATGCACACGTGGGCAACGGAAATCTCACGAGAGCAAGGCGGACCCAGGCGGACCCAGAGCATGCTGGGAAACGCCGGCTTCTCAGCTGATTTAACACCGGATTGGTTTACAACATGACGTTTTATATAAACTTTTTATTGTTTTTGAATCTGAGGGATTTTAATTGCTATTTGTCTGATTTAAAGACTATTATTATTATTCTGTACAGAACACATGTTGTGTGGCTGATAGTTACGTTTAGAAGTCAGAGACTAAATCCGTTTAGATCACGGATCTACAGTTTGTTGTTAATTAAAATCAGCAACAGATCGCATGTAGAACACTTTGACAGCTACTCTGTTATAATTAAAACACCTGGAGACTGTGTACCAGCTGATATGTGGGTCTGATTATATTTTGTTAAATCAGAATCGCACCACAGTGTTTTTATCACTTCCTGTCCAGCTTGAAGGCGGCTGGAATCGGCTGGAAACTGTTAGACTTTACCGCAACTTTTTGTCACTGCCCCCTGCTGCTGCCGCCTGCTCTTGTCCACTTTACAGACGAGGCACAGTTCATCTCAAACTAGCCTGTTGTTGTGAGGTGTCAAACTCAGCACAGTTTATTCTTCATTGTTGATTTGTCCCATCCCCTATGCTTAACCCACGCCCACTTTCATAACATTTGAACCGTTTAAAGTAGACTCTTGTGAGGTATCACTGAACTCAGTTTTCTAACTAATGACCCGTTGTACACTATTGTGTGAAGTATTATTGAGCTCAGCAGGGTTCCATTTTAATTGGTCATTGTTTGGTCCGCCCCCTATGCGTTGTCACGCCTCCTTTCGCCTCTAATGAACTGTATGACTTGTGCAAGGTATCGTTGAACTCAGGAGTTCTGCAGGGAGTTCCCTTTTCATTGGTGACAATTTTGCGTGTCTAAATGTCACGCAAATGCACGGTTGCAAGGAGCGGGGTCCGCCAGTAACCCCAACACATGCAGAGGAGCAAGGTCCCGTCCAACGCTTCATGCAGCTTTAATTGCATTTTGTGTCTGTTAAGGGGCACAAAGCCACTCTAAAACTTGCCCCAACAACTGCCGTTTTAGCGGAGTGGAAGCTTGTACATGTAGCTGCAGATACTCCATGTTGCCTGCACCTATTTGGGTCGGGTTTTTCAATCGAAAGTACTTGCGTATTTATAGCGATCAAGATTACATAAATATTGTCCAGAATTCTCTTTTTTAAGATGGTTGTTCTCTTTAACGAAATTGCTACTGTATCCTGGTTGCTGCTGCTTGCAGCTTTATTGTTCTTACACGTGTCTGTGACACGTCAGCCTGAGCTCCTCATACCAACATGACATCCCTGTCACATAAGTCTCAGCATGTGTCATCACCACCATATATTTGAAATGAAGTCGCTAATGACAAAAGACTGCAGTGAGCTTGTCAGTCATTTTTTTTTACCTTATTGTTTTTGCTCATGATTGAACACTTTATAATGTATAATGCACATGACATTTTACATCATAAATCAATTTTTGTAAATGTGATCTTCTCACAAAGTCTCATGAAGTCAAGGTATGGGCTACCCAGTTCTTAACGTTGTTTGTAGCTGTTTCTCAGGAGAAATATAGTGACACATTGAACATTTAGGTTTTACATATTTTAAAGTAGCGACAGACTTTTGAAACTTAACAAAAGAAGATGTGAGTAATTAACAAATGGTGATAACCACAATGACAAAGCAAAAGCTGGTATATGCTTACAGAAAATTGCTCTGGGCTCTCCGGGAGGCAAGCACACGCTGGAGCAAAGCCACCACATCTGCCGAAATTAAACATCTGTTTTGTGTTTTTAAGATTCTTCAAACAAACTAAAGTCTGATGCAGATTAGGCTCTGTGTTAAAACCTTTTTTCTTCCTTTTAGTGTGATGGTTTTGTTTGTTTATAATCTTGGTTGCTGTTAGACCTCAAGACTTTTTTTGTGGCTGGGTACACTACAATATTTCTCTTGGTAGGAGGACATGCAACTACAAAACGTCCAGTATAACACCATAAAATTGAAGACTTATTTCCACTGTGGTCAATAATGTAAAGATAGCAAGGACGGGGGAATCTATGGGCCAGATGCATAAAACTGTAGATTCACAACTACAGCTGTGTACAAAGACAAAAATATGCATACACATTCTTTTTAGCAGACTGATAAAGGCTCACGCATATCTGATTTATGTTTTATAAATCTCAATCATTGTGCAGCTGGGTGCACATGCACAAGCCTCATTTCCACTCCCACAGTTATTGATAAATAGATGTAGAAACTCCATTAAACATGAACCGTATGTATGCCTGGACTCAAGTATGCTGTTGTTTGGAGACTTTAAAGGGGCACTCCACTGATTTCACTTGACTTACTACCTACTAAGCCCTTGAAAACAGTTGAGGTACGATGCCTTCTGTTGCTCTTGAGGAACTTTACATTGTCATTGGGCACTTATTCCAGTACGTAGGACAGATTCTGTCATTAAAGGCACAATGGTTTGCCTGAGTCTCCTGCACTGGGGGAAAAAGGTTTTCTTGTATCTGTCACTTGTGTATCTCTTCCTTATTAATGAAACACTGATAATGTGGAGGAGACCGAGATGGTAAGACAAAATGATGGAAGAATAAAAACGGAGAGGGAGATGTGCAGAAAGACTGAAAGGAACATACATCTGTGGATGAAGGGCAGGAAGGCCAGCCTGAGAAAGAATGGATGTGAAATGCTGCTGCCATGCCGCCTGAGCCCCATTAGATCTCCATTATGGAATTGCTGTAATAATTCATCATTTAGCGTCCAAAGCTCCATTATTCCATAAAGCCTTACCCGCTTCCTCCTTCAGCTGTGGACTCAGACAAAGGGCAAGAACAAATGGCGTGTGTGGGTGCAACTTATTATCCTGAAGGCTGACGTGCAGCTAAGATTAAGAGCCCATCCTCTGAGCCGAAAAGACCAGGTGACACAGTGATGATAATGTAATGTCTTTCCTGTACTATCAGGTTCGTATGGAGATCTTTACAGTTTCTTTGATGCAGTAATTTACTTTCTAAGTCATGAGGACAAACTGATTGTCATACTTTACCAAACACAACACAACTGTCACTTATTTCCTTACATGTTATGGAAGGGTACTGACTACGCCTTCAGTTTGTCAGCCCATTACAAATATTTTTTTAAATTTTATTTTTAAACCTCAAGAAAGCACTATGACAAAGTGTCATGTGTCATTTAATTTCTTTGTTTCATTTATATAAAATCAAAGTAATGTCGCTGTTGACTTTCTTTTATCTATTAAGTTTATGGGATTAATTGTTATAAGAATGTTGTTGCTGTTGGGTGATATTTGATTGCTGGAGTATTACTCACATCTTTACTGAAATTAACAATGAAGAGAGAAATGGTAGTTAAGCAGTATTTATGTTTCAAATTACTAAATTAAAATTAGAGACAAGGGAAGAAAATGGAAAGAAGCTAAACCCAGAAGTAAAACACGGTGAGACACGGACAACTGAATCTTATCAAACTGTAAAAAGACAAACAAAAAAAGACAAACAATTTAACTCTGCATACATTATCCTTGTGGTGTACATTTTGGTGACTTGAATTGTCTTTAATTTCCGCTGCATGGTTGTGTGTTAGTATATTGCAATAATGTGATGCTGGCTCCCAGGTGGGAGAATACGCAGGTAGAAACATCAGCCATTACATACACACCATCTGTTTCAATAATTGTCATTACTCCTGTAAACTTGCTGCAGTTTCAAGGTTAAATAAGCAGTCACACACTCAAGCTGGCTCGCAGAAATAACACATACAGTGAGGAAAATAAGTATATGAACACCCTGCTATTTTGCAAGTTCTCCCACTTAGAAATCATGGAGGGGTCTGAAATTGTCATCGAAGGTGCATGTCCACTGTGAGAGACATAATCAAAAAAAAATCCAGAAATCACAATGTATGATTTTTTTACTATTTATTTGTATGATACAGTTGCAAATAAATATTTGAAGACCTGAGAAAATCAATGTTAATATTTGGTACAGTAGCCTTTGTTTGCAATTCCAGAGGTCAAATGTTTCCTGTAGTTTTTCACCAGGTTTGCACACACTGCAGACGGGATTTTGGCCCACTCCTCCACACAGGTCTTCTCTAGATCAGTCAGGTTTCTGGGCTGTCGCTGAGAAACACGGAGTTTGAGCTCCCTCCAAAGATTCTCTAATGGGTTTAGGTCTGGAGACTGGCTAGGCCATGCCAGAACCTTGATATGCTTCTTACAGAGCCACTCCTTGGTTATCCTGGATGTGTGCTTCAGGTCATTGTCATGTTGGAAGACCCAGCCTCGACCCATCTTCAATGCTCTAACTGAGGGAAGGAGGTCGTTCCCCAAAATCACGCAATACATGGCACCGGTCATCCTCTCCTTAATACAGTGCAGTCGCCCTGTCCCATGTGCAGAAAAACACCCCCAAAGCATGATGCTACCACCCCCATGCTTCACAGTAGGGATGGTGTTCTTGGGATGGTACTCATCATTCTTCTTCCTCCAAACACGGTTAGTGGAATTATGACCAAAAAGTTATATTTTGGTCTCATCATACCACATGACTTTCTCCCATGACTCCTCTGGATCATCCAAATGATCCCTGGCAAACTTAAGACGGGCCTTGACATGTGCTGGTTTAAGCAGGGGAACCTTCCGTGCCATGCATGATTTCAAACATGACATCTTTGTGTATTACCAACAGTAACCTTGGAAACTGTGGTCCCAGCTCTTTTCAGGTCATTGACCAACTCCTCCCGTGTAGTTCTGGGCTGATTTCTCACCTTTCTTAGAATCCTTGAGACCCCACGAGGTGAGATCTTGCATGGAACCCCAGTCCGAGGGAGATTGACAGTCATATTTAGCTTCTTCCATTTTCTAATAATTGCTCCAACAGTGGACCTTCTTTCACCAAGCTGCTTGGCAATTTCGTCGTAGCCCTTTCCAGCCTTGTGGAGGTGTACAATTTTGTCTCTAGTATCTTTGGACTGCTTTTTGGTCTTGGCCATGTTAGTAGTTGGATTCTTACTGATTGTATGGGGTGGACAGGTGCCTTTATGCAGCTAACGACCTCAAACAGGTGCATCTAATTTAGGATAATAAATGGAGTGGAGGTGGACATATTTAAGGCAGACTAACAGGTCTTTGAGGGTCAGAATTCTAGCTGATAGACAGGTGTTCAAATACTTATTTGCAGCTGTATCATACAAATAGTTACAAAAATCATACATTGTGATTGTGGACAGTGGACATGCACCTATAATGACAATTTCAGACCCCCTCCATGATTTCTAAGTGGGAGAACTTGCAAAATAGCAGGGTGTTCAAATACTTATTTTCCTCACTGTAGTTGATGAATAACTGACGTGTTATTATGGAATCCACACAACTTCAAGGAAACTTCAAAAGCATTCACGTGCTACTATAGCCCAGGCATCCATGCTTACGCAAGGTAACCTAATCCGATCTGTTCAGGTCCTTTCCCCTGTCCAATTGGCTGTCCTAACCTTAAACACTCAATGTCAATGCCTAACCCCAATCAATCTGCCTGCTTTGTAGAGCGGGACTTGCCTAGAAGTTACGTGGGATCCATAGTTATAGTTATAAATTATAACTGACATACTGACTTATTCATTGGGTTTGTACTTTGCTGCCTTTGCCTTCTTTCATTGTCTGCAACTTACCAATAGTTACTCATCCTGCGTGCAGAATACAATATGATAAGCAGTGGATATTAGGTGTCAACTGCAGACATAAAATGAGTTGGGAATGGTGTGGCCATTGGAGCAAATTCCAGCTTAAAAAACATAAAATTAAAGTCCAGGGTGCTTTTGATAATTTAAGCCTAATCAACTGTTGGAAAAGAACATCAACTAAAAGCCCAAAGGCAGTTGCCTAATGCCTAACACATTACTAAAAATAAATATGCCATGTTTAAAAAAGAAAGGATGCAAATTGTCAGAGTGCAAAAGTATAAGTAGTTACTTGATTAATAAAGGTTTGAGAAGAAATTAGGTTACTGAAAGTATAACATTAGACAGTAAAATATGTTTACGACTGCAGAAGACTTCTCTTGCCATATATTTTTATGTAAATGAAATATGATTACCAAGGTACATAATGTGTCTGAGCCAGAAGTAGTTATGTACATTAAAGTGGTTCACTGAAGAAGTGTCAGGCTTTCTCCTCAGCCTGTAATTGTGCAGGACAGACGGGCAAAGCCACCGCTGAAGAGTTCTCTCAGAGAGTCGGCGTTATCTGCGTTTTCTACATGCACCGCTGACTGCCATAATTGCTTCTATCACATTTCAGATGCCTGTGCAGCACTCACACGGAGAGGTTTCATTTCTCCTCAACAGCTTTGCCAGTCAATCACACTCAAATGTCACACATAAGAACACATGCAGACACATTTTGTATTCTGCTCATCCTGTAAAGTTTGTCTATCTTTTCCCTAACTATTTTCCCTTAGGTCACCTGCGGTGCGTCTTTTAGTCAACTATCTCACACTATGTGCAGACACAAAATCACAGCGGATCCAGAAAGCGCATTCCAAAGCACACCAGGCTGGTTTCCCTCTTGACAGATGTGATAATTAATAAGCAGAGTGCTGCTTGAAATTAGTAATCCCTCAACACATGAAATCTAAGCTTGCTGCAGGATATTTACTGACAATGTAATAACTTATTACTGTCTATCTATTGATCATTTGCTAAACCCCCTTCCCCAGAAGAGCAATTGCAATCATAGCTTAGCAACAGTAACTAAGCACAGCAGGTCTGTTGATCTTTTGACTCCTCCACATGATGAAGTGGTGTTCATGGTCCAAAAATACAAGAAGTAAGGAATTAAACACTGGAAGTTATTAGGGTTTAGGTTAACGATAGCAGCTCTGTTCTGCTTTTTGTTGGATTTGGGGACGTTTACACTTCAGCAATTCCCAATGAACTTTTAACTAAGGAGCGTTATGTTCGGCAAACACAATAGTAAGACCTCCAACGTAAAAGAAGCTTTTGTAAGAATAAAAGAGAAATACACTGTTATAAACTACAAACAAGGATAAGCATCTAAACAGGGATATGTTATAATTAAACAAGAGTCTAGCCTTTTGTTTGAATTCAAGAATCTGTTGTTTCAAAATGAACTAAGAATTTTGAAGATCAAATTGCCACCATCATTGGGAACTGCAAAGCTCGACAGGCTTAGCAATGGTAATTTCAGTTACTGAAGCAAATATTTCAGTTGTACATAAAAATGAAACCGCTTAGTGTCATCAAGTCTTGGAGACATTTGACCAAAGACGTCTTTGTATTTATAGCATCTGGAAATTATTGTACAAAATAACTTAATTCTATGAAGTTTATTTTTTCTTTATTAATAAACATACTCACATCCACATCTAACACATGTGTTACCCACCCTCACTCCAGAAAAACCCAATTACTCCCTACAGATTATTACAACTAGGAGCTTTTAAAGTGTTTTACAGACTGCACTGCGGCTCTAAACCAGACCAGACCAGACAGACGTATTCCCTCAGGGAAGAGGAGTGGGCCACCAAGACAAAACCTATCCATTTAGAAGAGCCAAGCTGCTGACCCGATGTGGATCTCATATCTGGGCAGTGTCTCCCCCGGCTATGTGTGTGTGTGTGTGTGTGTGTGTGTGTGTGTGTGTGTGTGTGTGTGTATGTATGTGTGTGTAGTTTTCCATTTGATTTGGTGTCAGCGGTCAGAGACGATAATAGGGTAAACGGCTTATAGCTCACTGAGTGTCTGGCTGACTGGAAAAAGAACTTTTTGGAAACTTTGCTGTTAAGTATTTGAATAGGAGGAGGGGGTAAAATTAGACTTAAGTTACATTTATGTAAATAACTCTGTGTGTGCATGTTTTGTGTGTGTCTTATGCTGTAATGCTGAGCCCCAGGGGAGATGAGAGCAGATGATTTGCGGTCTCTCTCTTCCTTTAGCGTTGTGCTCCATTAGATGAAGGGATCAGAGTGGCACCACGCAGAGTGACGAAAGAGACAGAAAAAGACACAAAAGGCTCTTGTGATGCACAAAGACAATTACAGCAGTAATTATCCATTATATGAAAATTCATCGAACATGTTTGAGCTGGAAAAACTGAGTGACGACGATTAAATCACTTTGTCAGATTTACCCAATCGTCATATTTTCCATTGGTAAATAGAAATAGTCATCCCCAGATATGGACTTAAAAATGAAATGCATTGGCTGTCAGGGTCGCTAAACTCTGGATCCACCGTCGTGTTTTTACATAATCTGGCTACCTCAGTGACGACTTCCTTTACATTTCCACTAAAACAGTTTTCTGTCTGTTATTGATGTATTTGATACATTTAAAACATTTTGTATGATCAAAACACTTTTACTTTGTCTTGTTCAAATTATGTCTGGGATTTATATTGCTCCTTTTAACTTCTATGAAGCACACTGCAAATAAAGGTCAGTATTATTATTACTACTGATTTAATATATTTTTTAAATGGCATGCTGAATAAAGTCAGTTTTATATAGCCTTTCTGTTTTGTCTTTTATTGTGAAGCATTTGTGATGCCAAGAAGGTATAAATAAAAATGTTCTTCATTGAGAAAATAAGCAAATTACTAATTACTAATTATTAATGAATAGAATAGCAAATGTAAAATTCCAAGAAAATACTGGAAGTATTAAATCGTTATTTATTATTTGAAACTTTAATGCTCATATGTTCAATGGCATTCTTGATTGTAGACACTTTTTACATTCTTGCATGCTAATGTGGCCTGCACTCTCTTTTTTAGTAATTATTGGAAACCGTTAAGAATGGGAAGAAGTAGTACCAGATGGAACAGTGTTTCAGTTTTCCTTATAATTCATACCAAATTACATAAAGTAGGTCTTAAGAAACTTACCAACTTCGGAAATCCGATCTTTTGGGTTTTTATGTTAAACTTCAATTTAATTTAATAGATTCTTCAGTTCTCTGTAAATTAGGAAACTTCTTCTACATTGGTCAAGATGACAATTAAGTGAATGTGTCTCCAGAAAACCATTGGGAATACAATTTTCACAATGTGGCATACTGCAACGTGATTTAAACATGTCAGTAACTCCACCACATCAAACACTCTGAGCCTTTTCCGCCCTGCGCAGCTTGGTGGCTCTGGTGTACAGTACCCAGTGCTCTGACGGGTGTGATGTGTTCAGGCTGTGATGCCGCCGCGGGACCAGAGTAGCCTTTCCTGTTTAATGACCTGTCTGTATGGCAGATCTAGAGACAAAAGTAGACCCACACCAGGGGATCTGCTGCTGTAATTCATCTTCATTTTAATTGGGAACATTTTGTGTTGCTCCCTCTTACATATTAATAAACTAAAGGCCTTCAGCAGTTCCTCAAAACCTCATCAATGAACAAGATGCAGTCCAGGTGTTGTTGAGCAGAGAACACCTCCAAAGATATTTTCTTCTTTTTTATCTTTTAATTTTCATCGATTTGTCTTGTTCGCCCTTATCACCGTCATCATTGCCATCATGTTTCTCATCACCATATCATTTTCTGCAGCTGAATTATTCACTGTGATCTCTCCAATAACAATTATTCCATAAGCATAATGGTTAGAGAACATGAACATGAGGTAAACTGCAACATTCATTTACATTTTATTACTGAATAAAAAATTCTTAATGGCTTAACTTAATGGTGCTTTATTTAAAGTTCCTATGACATGGTGCTCTTTGAATGCATTTATATAGGCCTAAGTGGTCCCCTAATACTGTATTTGAAGTTTCTTTCCTGAAATTCAGCTTTGATGGAGAATTAAAACCACTAGTGCCAGTCCCACAATGAGCTTTGCTCAGGATGTGCCATTTCTAAATCTGTAGCTTTAAATGCTATTTAGGAGGAGAGAGGCGTGGCAAGGTGGAAGGTGGGGGTGTGGACTTGACCAGCTTGCGGCCATGGCACCATGCGCCTATGTTTTTGTAATGGTTTGTAGACACGCACTTGTTAAAGCTTTCCAGTTTGACCCAGAATCTGGTCCAGAGGGAGAAGCACTTGAAAAAGTTACAACTCAGCGGCTACAGCCGGAGGTCTCTAAATGGTTAGTTTAAAATATTGTCTGTTGGTAGGTTTATGTATGCTGTAACATTTATTATCATGTAGCTAACGCTAGTCTGCGTTGTTGGCTTTTCATGTTGCTATGATTTGGTATCGTTCTAAAGCTTTATTGGCATCTGTATCAGTCATATCAGTAATGTTTGTATTTTAGAGATGACTGTACTCTAGCTCATTTTTGAATTGTGTCAGGATAAGGTACTTTAGTTGGTTTGTTTATGTATGTTACATTTATTATAATTTAGCTAACTCTAGCCTAGCTTTTCATGTTGCTATGATTTGCTGTCATTCTAAAGCTGCATTAGCATTTATATCAGTAATGTTTGTAGTTTAGAGAAGACTGGACTGGCTCATTTTTAAATAAGACCATGTATATTGAAGTCATAACATAACATAACCCATGATTTAGCCCTTAGGTTTTTCCTATGTATAATAAAATGTCAGCTATAGACACTAACCAGCGCCACTATTAGTCAGACCTGCCATTATTACATCTACCTTGTTGGATAGGTGCCGTTGTGGAAAATGTGTTACCATGCCCTCAGAAGCTGAGAATATTTGCTGCTTGGAGGTACCTCAGGTAGCATTGTCACCACTAAATTGGACCACTAAATTTGTCTGTTCATGTGACAACTAATGGTGCTTAAAAATGTCACTTACCATTTATAATTTTAATAGGGTTAGTAGAAGACACGAGAGGTCGAAGAATCACTCACATGTATGGTTGACCGTACCCGGCCAAATCTACAGAGCTGACTATGGTCCTCTACAATTGAGAGGAAGACACCAGTAAGTTGTGCTTTGTTACAGAAGTTAAAATAAAGTCTTGTCTTGATTGTTTATAACGCTAACAAATATTGACCTAATTTCTATCCACTAGTGTAGACAGTGTCCAGATTTATTTACATCAGACAAAAATTTTTTTACAAAACATGCACTGAAGATGATCCATAGAGTATAGGAATATTTCTTTAGATAACAATAACACAAACCAATGATAAATCTATGCAAAACTAAATAACAATCAATTGTTCATCATTTTTCAATCGTTAAAGGTATCCTATCGCTCATTTGTGAAAAGGAAAACCTCTACGTAGGGTTTAACCTGCCCCCCGTTTGAACCTTGACATAAAGCTGTTGAATTTATTGCCAAAGTGTGCTTGTTGAATGGTCTCAATGTTTTATTGTTTTATTTCATGTTAATACAAGTTTACTAGAAGAGTAACTTAATTTTTGAAGTAATGCAGGAAGTGTGCATTTAGTTTCCATATTGATTGTGTTTCCACAACAATGTATGTGAGTAAATCTACTGAAATGGCCACCATAACAGTGGAGTGTTATGTCTAAGTAGAGAAAGCAGAGGTTAAGTCATGTATGTCATGGTTGTATATGGTTACTTGTCCTTTTTGCCCATCACAAAACAGAACAGAAGGCATCAAATTGTTGGGGAGGATCAGGCCTGTTTTCCAAATCATTTTGGAGGGTCACAGACAAATGTATTACTGGCAAAGAGAGGGTTCATTTTTTTTTGACTGAAGACTCCAAAACTCCTCCGGTAACCTCTTACATGAAATAAAAACAGTCCCTTTTGTTAAAATACTAAGCATTTCAAAATCAATTTCAAACCATTTGTTGCCATTTAATCAGTGTCACAATTTTGAAGTAAGGACAAGTCTTTTCACCAAATGGGTCCTTTTACGCAAGCTTAGAAAAAAACATCTGATCCTTCTCACCAAAAGGATATCATTAACAACTCAAAGAAAGGAAAAAATTGGAGCAAAACTGATTTTGTATGGTATAATGGACTATGGACGTCAATCAGTCCCATGTTTTCACTGACAATATACCTTTTGCCATGTGCCAGACATAGTAATGGGTTATGTTTATCTCCTTGAGGAACTCTTGCGTGATGGCTACAATTACAATGCTGCTGTCAGAAATGTCTGCTGAGCACCATGACCTGCACTGGAGCATTTCTGTGGTTTCAGAGAGGAGATCATAACTTTCCGCAGCAGCAGCAAGCAAAAAAGGCAGAAACACACTTGAGTTCGCATACTGAACGACAACTTCATGGCCAATGTCTGATTTCTGAGCGACATATTCAAACACCTAAATAATCTCAATTTCGGACTACAAGGCAAAGACAAAACTGTCATCGACCTTGTGGAACAGATGCGTGCATTCCAAGTGAAACTGGACCTTTTTTCGCAACTGATTTGAGCACAGGCCGAATGCTGCATTTTCTGACACGCAAATATCCCCTGCACAAATCACAGATGTGATGACAGATTTCATTGTTGCCTGAAAAAGAACTTTGCTGGTCAATTGGATGGACTTGTTCTGCCCACAGAGGTGGCCATTTTTGCCAGAGACCCGTTCACTGTTGCAATAGAAGGGGACTTATCCGCAAGAGCAAAGAAAGTGGTCCTTTCCATTGATGAGAGGAAATTCTGCGAATCAGATTGCCAACTTCAGCGTTGTGTGTAGCCCTGTGGTTGATTTATGCCTAAAATAATGGCCATGATCTGAGAAAACGCAGGATATGTGTGTCTCCATTTCAACATGTTGACTGCTTTTAGCAGCATATGTTGATTTTGGGTAGGGTGACCAGACGTCCCCCGGTTTTGGTGAACAGAAAGGTTGACCTCCTTAGAAATCCTTTCCATAATGTTGTTAGACACAGAATATTAATCTGAGTCTGTCAGTAGCAAAACAAGCACTTTTATGAACGTAAATACAAGCTGGACAATTATCCTATTAACTTCCATTGCAGCTTGTTTCACCGCTGCCGACTGCAGCGATCTCGTTTAATACTGCATCAATGTCAAAGGAAAATATTTCCTCAATAGTTTTTATTGTATCCGATACTCAATGAGCTGTTGCAGAAACAAGCCTGAAGTAATAAAGCAAAAGCTGTCAAATAAATGTAGTTCAGTAAACATGACATTGACATTCCCCTCTGAGGTGTAGTGGAGTGGAGTATGAAGTAGCAGCAGGGGTGAGTCTAGGATCAGATTTTTGGGGGGGCGGCTCAGCCCCTAATGAGAACAGCCCTAGGTCTAGTGTCCCCGTTTTAAGTTTTACAGATAAAAACATGACATATTTTGGAGGTATATACGCTTCTGAGCTGAAAATGTCCCCAGATTTTGTCTGAGAAATCTGGTCACCTTAATTTTGGTTGACAATGCTGTCATAGTTAGCTCACTAAAACTCTATTGCCGGAGTTGCTGGTTGGCTTGGCAACACTAGCTAACATCCGCTAGCATAAGTACAGGCTAATTATAGCCAGTTATCTGTGTGTATAACGTAACAAAAACCCACCCATCTCGTAGGAGCGAAGCTTAATATTTCAGTCAATAAAATTAGGGTACAGAAGGAGCACTAACCAAACAGGTCTTATGTGGACAACGTGGACGCAGATATAGGAAACTCCAAAGGCAGCATAATCTTTACCTAGCAGGCTAGGCTAACGTTGTTGCACTAACATTAGCAAACGTCGCCATAGCGTTAGCTAGCTGTCTAAACTTGTGAAAAGCCAAACGATATCCACATCGAAGCTGTGTTTCTTTAAGACTGACTCGAGTACTACAGCCAGCGGCGGAGTGAGACCAAAAAATCTACCGAAAAATTTAATAGATCAGCCCATCTTACTGGTTGAGCAGAGGCTGCACAGTTTGACCAGAGGGCAGTGGCCCGGCCGCGGCACATTAGGCCGCCGGATGGTGTTACTAAGAACTTGCAATGTATAGCTATGATTGAAACATAACCGACCGATATGCTCTGCAATTAATTGAATTTCAATTTTGATTTTTGCTCCCAACAATCACCAAAAGAGAATTATCGAGAACCAAACTTTGCCGTTATTTTATTGCAAATTATTATTTTGCCATGTTCTGTTTTGCAAGAACACTTTTATTTTGTCTTGTGTCCTGAATGACACTTGCATGTGCATATCTGCATGCGCACATCCGCCCTTCCCGGATTGCCCTTAAAGATGGCATAAAGAGGACAGCCACAGCAGTAGGCTAGTGGTCATTGACAGTAAGTGAAAATGTGGCGTGGGATGCAATATTTGGTTGTGTATCTGGAATTGTTAATTAGGTGTAAAGTTATGTCTGTAGAAGCTGAACCGACTCACAGTAGTAAAACAGATTTTATTCTGATCCAAAGACTTTGTGCGATAAAGGACACTAAAAGATTATACCTTGGACGCTATCCATTATATCCAAAGGTTGAGTAATCGTGTTAAATAATTGTGAATTCAATATTGACCAAAATAACCTTGATTATTATTTTTTCCATAATCAAGCAGCCCTACCAGCCCACCGAGAAAAGTTCAGACTTTCTCGATTGCCACTCCACCTCTGACTACAGCCCTGATTCACACACATACTTGATGCTATCTACTGTACCTTTACATTAGTGTCAGTAATTGGGCTAGCTGCGGCGCAAACGTTACAGCCAAGTTCTAAGGGTAACAAGCTAGGTAACCATATACAGTAAAGCAAAAAAATTATATAGCATTGGTTGCCTTGCTTGTCCGAGGTTTGTAGCTGAGCCAGGAAGAGTTGGTACTGATCCAGACTTTCACTTCAGACGATCAGCAAGTTGAGGAAACGGTCATCTGTAAAATGTTTTGCGCAGACAAAAAAACCTTTGGGGAGTTCTGTCGGCGTATTTACAGATAAAATAAAATTAACCCACTGGCTCTGCAGCAGCTTGGTTGATGGAACAGTGTTCAGTTGAACATCCACACACTGAGCAACTGTTATGCTTTCCTTGTTTGCTAGCCATGATGTCTCTTGAGGAAAAAAGAATTGCACTTGCATGGTCGTAGCTCTATACCCTGATAATTCTTATGGGCGGGCCAAATGCTCTGGGCTGGCGAAGCAGAGAAAAGGGAGGGAAAAACCTCAAAGTGAATTTTTTTTTTTTATGCCGTGGGACCTTTTATTGGTTTTCACTACTGACAGACACTCTGAGACATCTTGTTAGACCAGGTCAAGATCTTAAAAGATTTATCGATGCACAGCATTCAGACTTTTGCCCCCTCTGAGTCAAGCAATGTTTTGAAACAGCACACAGCGAGACTACAATGGGCCAGCTGCCGCTGAAAATACTGGAGCTGTTTTGGGAAACCGAGTGGTTATTCATGCTGGCAAATTGATTCATTTCTTCAGCTGATAAGCGCCTTTTTTTCCTCTGTGCCCATATGCTGCAATGGCTTTGAAAAGATCTGTTGAAAAACACATCTCCCTTAACACAGGGAAAAGATACAGGGTGGGTACACAATAACGGCAACATCTTACGATATACAGTCATGCAATCCAATTCAACATTACAAACTACGGCTTCAGCAATCACCACACATTTAAATCTGCACCTCTTTGAACACTAACAGCCTCACTTTGCTGCAGGGATTTGTATTGGTTTTTATTGTGTTTACAGGTGTTTACATTATTACAGCAATTTTTACACACTTATCTTGACAAGTTATTGTTGTGATTGCAGCTGTGCTAGAATCTGTGTGCATCTGTATATGTGGAGCGTATGTTTGATAAGTGCACAGCAGGCATGCATCTGCTTTGAGGAACATCGTAGGAAATGAAAAAGCTTTGACCGGCTCTTATCAGCAACAGACAGTCCATAGCAACAAACCAGGCAGTGAAATAGGTTTTAAAAAGCTCACAGGCTAACCTGCGCTTTACATCTCGGCTCTGCTTCTGCACAGGTCACACCAGCTGCTGGACTACTCAGCCATTGTCCTCACTCAAGGCTGCTGAGCAAAAAATGTAAGCTGGTGTTCAGCCGAGATGGGCAGGGTGAATGGGAACAACGGCAGCGGTGGTATATGAGTGAGATGTGGGTATGTCGTTTGAGATTTACATGAACAAATCTCTAATTATCAGAAAAGGCTACCCGGGCCCGGCTTCACACCTGTTGTCCAATCCTCTCATCTCCAGCAAAGGCAATATATAGGAAAATGGCACACACAGTCCCAGAGGAATCCATCATTTTAAATGTCAGCCATGCAAAATTGGGTCTGCCCCAAACTGGAGCCCATACTCATGGGCTTATGTGGAGAATTTAAGTCAGTCATGGTGGCTTCGTCTAGGTGGAAACAAAACAGTTTTTATTGCCCTTGATTTTAATATGGAACCGAGCTCTGTGATCAATCCTTTTTTGATTATTTCAACTAAATTTTTTTAATTTAATATTTCAGAAAAGAAGTTTGACATCTTTACACTGCAGGGATCAGGGGCCTCATGTATAAACATTGTGTACACTGGTTTTCACGGACACTTTGTGACATATAAAAAATGAACTTAACGTGAGAATGTGCGGGCTGTCGAGTCTTTTCTGGCTCTGTAAAGTGGTGAATTCTAACTGAAAAAGGCCAAAAATTACCAAACATTGCAAAATAATGTTTCCATTTCACTTACTGGCATATGTCTATGACATTGTCCATGGAAAAACATAACTACAGTGAGGAAAATAAGTATTTACACCCTATTTTGCAAGTTCTCCCACTTAGAAATCATGGAGGGGTCTGAAATTGTCATCGTAGGTGCATGTCCACTGTGAGAGACATAATCTAAAAATAAATCCAGAAATCACAATGTATGATTTTTTTACTATTTATTTGTATGATACAGTTGCAAATAAATATTTGAACACCTGTCTATCAGCTAGAATTCTGACCCCCAAAGACCTGTTAGTTTGCCTTCAAAATGTCCACCTCCACTCCATTTATCATCCTAAATTGGATACACCTGTTTGAGGTCGTTAGCTGCATAAAGACACCTGTCCACCCCATACACCTGTCCACCCCAGAGGATGACCGGGGCCATGTATTGCGAGAATCAGTAACAATCCAACTACTAACATGGCCAAGAACAAAGAGCTGTCCAAAGACACTAGAGACAAAATTGTACACCTCCACAAGGCTGGAAAGGGCTACGGGGAAATTGGCAAGCAGCTTGGTGAAAAAAGGTCCACTGTTGGAGCAATCATTAGAAAATGGACGAAGCTAAACATGACTGTCAATCTCCCTTGGAATGGGGCTTCAAGCAAGATCTGACCTCGTGGGGTCTCAATGATCCTAAAAGGTGAGAAATCAGCCCAGAACTACACGGGAGGAGCTGGTCAATGACCTGAAAAGAGCTGGGACCACAGTTTCCAAGGTTACTGTTGGTAATACACTAAAACGTCATGGTTTGAAATCATGCATGGCACGGAAGGTTCCCCTGCTTAAACCAGCACATGTCAAGGCCCACCTTAAGTTTGCCAGTGACCATTTGGATGATCCAGAGGAGTCATGGGAGAAAGTCATGTGGTCAGATGAGACCAAAATAGAACTTTTTGGTCATAATTCCACTAACCGTGTTTGGAGGAAGAAGAATGATGAGTACCATCCCAAGAACACCATCCCTACTGTGTAGCATGGGGGTGGTAGCATTATGGTTTTGGGGTGTTTTTCTGCACATGGGACAGGGCGACTGCACTGGATTAAGGAGAGGATGACCGGGGCCATGTATTGCGAGATTTTGGGGAACAACCTCCTTCCCTCAGTTAGAGCATTGAAGATGGGTCGAGGCTGGGTCTTCCAACATGACAATGACCCGAAGCACACTGCCAGGATAACCAAGGAGTGCCTCTTTAAGAAGCATATCAAGGTTCTGGCGTGGCCTAGCCAGTCTCCAGACCTAAACCCAATAGAGAATCTTTGGAGGGAGCTCAAACTCTGTGTTTCTCAGCGACAGCCCAGAAACCTGACTGATCTAGAGAAGATCTGTGTGGAGGAGTGGGCCAAAATCCCTTCTGCAGTGTGTCAAACCTGGTGAAAAACTACAGGAAACATTTGACCTCTGTAACGGCAAACAAAGGCTACTGTACCAAATATTAACATTGATTTTCTCAGGTGTTCAAATACGTATTTGCAGCTGTATCATACAAATAAATAGTTCAATCATACATTGTGATTTCGGGATTATTTTTTTTAGATTGTCTCTCACAGTGGACATGCACCTATGACAATTTCAGACCCCTCCATGATTTCTAAGTGGGAGAACTTGCAAAATAGCAGGGTGTTCAAATACTTATTTTCCTCACTGTATACACACTCAAAAAAACGCCCAAACGCACACTTGAGAATGTCAAGTTGTGTGGATGACACTAAGCCACCAGGGTCACAGATCACACTCCCATGGTCCAATGGTGTGTGTGTGTGTGTGTGTGTGTGTGTGTGTGTGTGTGTGTGTGTGTGTGTGTGTGTGTGTGTGTGTGTGTGTGTGTGTGTGTGTGTGTGTGTGTGTGTGTGTGCGACAACATGCTTCAATATCTGTATAATATTTGTTATGTAAATTTGTCATAATGCATATACTTCAGTCTATCTACTAGGACTACATTTTGTTTGGAGAAGCAATTTGTCACTCGCTAATAAAGAACTACTTTGCCACTGCCAGCAGGATGCATCTTAAACAACTATCATCTGGCTGTTTAAAGCCTAAACTGTCCTCAACTGTCAAATCTACATTTCCCTAGACTCTGAACATGGTGAACGTGTTCTCCTTAATGTGCCACTTGCGTACAGAGGAATCCTTGCAGTCTGCAACCCCAGGAAAAAACACATACTAGTTTATAGAAATTAGTGGCGCAAAATAATCCCATGTGTCAATCCAATGCAAATCCTACAGTTTTATTATGCCTCTGTGCCAATAACAGTGTGGTCAGCATACATAGGAGTCTGGACAGACATGGATGTAAACAGCAACTTGACGCTTGACTGAGGCATACAACTGCAAGGCGGTTATTCTAGTTCAAACTGTGACTCACAGCGATCGTTTGATTGCAGCCTGTGAGACCATATTTGTCTTGGTGACAGAGAAAACACATCACACAGAAAGGCAAGGAGACTCTGTCCATATCTACCAGGGAAGACAAACAAAAGCAAGCGAAAGGGTGTGTGTTTAAAAGTTTGATTTTAATAACTAGAAAAACAAATATTAGCCCATTTCCTCCACCAGAGTCAAAATATTACATATAATATACTGTCTGTCATCATATGAGAGGACATGTCCCAATGCCAAAAAAGTAGTTCACTAGACAATCATAGTTTGTGCTGCTGGTAAACATAAAAAAAAAACAGTTAAAACTCAAAAAGTCAAAAATCAGTAAATGTACAGTCAAATTCTGTAGCTGTATATAATTTATATACAGTTAACAAAAGAGCAGCCAAAACCACAGAACAGACACATAGTGAGCAAACGTTCACCTCCCATAGGTCCTTTTTAATTTAATGAATTTCAACGTAATTTTCCACTCAACACTCAATGATGCACACTGGAGAGCAAAACTAACACCTCTAATCAATATTATAAAATTCCACTGTCCACACTGGTATTAATAGAGTTTACACTGCCACCTCACCTAATATCTTTTAACCAGTGGAACAACGGCTGTTGGATTGTTTTTTTCACCATTGTTGATTTGAACTCGCCGTGTGAATCCAGCTGTTTTCTCAGACAGGTCTCATTTCCTTCACTTGTGACCTTTTAAAACCTGTGATTTGTGCTCAAATATATGGTATTGATTTTAATGTAGTGTGTTAATTGCGGTAAAGGGTGCAGAATCTGCTGCTGGCTTACTGCTGTGTGTTGAAACTGATTGTTGAAAAGCACATTTTAGAGACTATGACCAATTGAATAGAAATATTGAAAAATAGACCATTAGGAACTAAAATCTATTTAGGTCTTTGGGGCTCTTTAGCTGCACTATGTTCACCAGCTTGTTCTCAACCGTGTCTGTGTTTTATGTTGGGCAGGTGGTGTACAGGGAATTCATTAGAACTTTTGTTCTCAAAACCTATTGCGTCTGGCAAAAATGCTATGAGAGTGCTGAGAGTGATTGAAAACATTAAATTTGTGGGCTGAAAATGCTATTGCTCTGTAAAGCCAACAGGAACTGTTGTTATCTGATATTCTTTTCGGTTTGTCACTACAAGTGACTCCATCTCATAAAAGTCAAATATATATCGTTAGTAGTCAAATATTGATGAAAGCTTTTAAAGTAGTTTTTTCCTCCAATGTTTTAAAACCATCCAAATCTCTTTCTTCATGAAAAACATCTTGGAAAAGGTTAACGGATCTGATGGTCAGAGGTCTCATTTATAAACGTGGCATACGCACAAAATGGGACTGAAAATGTATGTATGCCGTATCCCACGCAAAGGTTGTGATTTATAAAAAATAAACTTCACAGGAGAATGTGCGGTCCTCTGCGTAAACTCTGATCCGTGCGTACGCACATTTTGGAGACAATGGGAATTGTCGACGCAGGTGGTGAGGAGGTGAAGTGATGTCAGACTGCACAAAGTAAATGTGGGAATAATGATTACTCTTAATATTCACGTATTGATGCCTCACACACATTTTTTTCTCTCCATGTCATCCACATTATCATGAAGATAAATCCAGCACTGTTATTTGCGCTTGTACTGAGTGATAATTGTTCCATTAACACCTTGTAAAATTCAATTCAAATCTTAAATCAAAATTTGTTCTTAATATTTAATCGATGCGGTCTCATAGTCACATTGTCCACTAGGGAGCACAGGAGGAGGAGATGGCCCAACTTCATATATGATCGCATCAAATACCCTACCATTAAATATTGGCAGAGCACAGTGTAAATTACTAAATGTCTGTGCATATATAATAAAATGTCAAAGTCGCGAATTCAACCGTTAAGCTCTCGCGCAATTGTTACACATTAATGTCCTTGTTATCAGTCAAAACTTTAATACTGTTGGTGACAAAACCTGCATGTAGAAAAATGTGTTTGCCTTTTACACTTTGGTCTTCAAATTGTATCTTGGGGGGGGGGATGCTTTTGGCAAGGTGTTAACAGTCATCAATTAAACATATAAATACAGCAGTGACCCCTGTGCGTAATGCTGCATAATGGCACTGCAGGAGGACTAACCCCAAATGGAAGAATCAGGAGAGAAAGAAACTTCAGGCACAATGATAATGACTGGCTAATATGATGATTTAAATTCCCTGAAGCTGTGCTCTTGGAACTGGTACTGAATTGGGTCCAGTAGAGAGGGCAACGCGCCGGAACCGTGCCGTTCCGGTCCAAATACATGTCCTCGCAACCCTGGGGGAAACGGGCCGGTTTCAGCTAAGTGTTTTATATAAATATTATAATGTTCAATTTTATCACTAAGACTTGTTTGGATATAATATAGTTCAGGTTAAATCTTATCATATACCTGTAGGCCTGGATACAGTATATCCCTGGCTGGGTGTCCCTGAGTGCCGTAATGCCCGTGTAGTCAGGTTTACCTACGCAGTGCAAGAACAGGCCGAAGTTATAATTCGATTTTCAGCAATTCCCGAGCGTCTGAGAGTTTTTTTTGCTTTTTCTCCGCCTGTTGTCATGAGTTGGCGTCACGAAAGAACAACTGTCAGGGTCATTAACATATTTATCAGCATTCCCGAGGTGCTTTGCATTGACTATTTACGGTTAAAAATGGGCGTGTACAGGGTGGGATAAGAGGCACACGTACGCACACTTGTGGGTAATCTTTGATTTATAAAGGGAACATTACATTACAGACTTGCGTACGCACGGTTTTATGAATCTGAATTTCTTTTGGCATACGCCATTTTTGGCTTTTGGGCGTACTGTACGTACACTTTTAGTCCTACGCACAGTTTTAGAAATGAGACCCCAGGACTTTGCACTTTAGTGAGCATCCATCAATGTTTTCTTAGAACCTGTGGTAAAGTGGACCAGGTCGGGATTCAGTGTCTTCATTAGATGGGGGGGAATTAAATAGTTTTTAAACTGGAAGAAATTGTGCTTTCTAACATTAATCTGCTAAACGCTTGAATAACTGGAGGTGAATGTAAGGATGTCATTACATACTGCTGTTATAGCAACGTGAGAAGGAATCAAAGGGGGTGGTTACACAATCTTTTTGCACACAATAATTAATGGAGACAGATTGCCAGTGTGAGATAACTAATCAATAGGGTTGTTGGCCCTTTGACAGGAGTGCAGTGTTTGTGAAACAAGCGAAGACAAAGAAAATCCCCAGATTCAGGATGTCTGATAATAAAAGGTGAAGCAGATTGTAACTCCTGTATTATGTATGCCATTAATAGAAATTGTTTGTGTGTTTACAGTTGGTGTTTGAACCTGAATGTACCTACTGGATTCAAATAAAGCGCTTATGTGAGTGACAGGGTGGTGTACCCTAACCTGATGCGTTAGATGGTTTGTTACACATAACCATCGGAGACAACATGACGTTTTATATAATTTTTTATTGTTTTTGAATCGGAGGGATTTTAACTGCTATTTGTCAAAGAGACAAATCCGTTCAGATTATGGATCTTCTAAAGTCTGTTTATTAACATCAGCAATAGATCTCCTGTAGAGCATTTTGAGAGCTACTCTGTCATCATTAAAACGACTGGAGACTGTGTATAAGCTGATATATGGGTCTGATAACATTTTATTAACTCGGAATTGGACCACAGTGTTTCTGTCACTTCCTGTTCAGCCTGAAGGCTGCTGAAATCAGCTGGAAACTGACTTTACTGCAGCTTTTTGTCACCACCCCCGGCTGCTGCCGCCTGCTCTCGTCCTCTTTACAGGTGAGGCGCAGTTCATCAACACTTTCAAAAGAATACATGGCAGGTGATTGGATGAGCAATCATTCTATCTAACTATTGCCTAAGCCAATCGGGAGAAGGGGAAAAGATCATTTCCATCGAGAAAAGCCTTCAGTGAAAAAATACTCTCTAGACACCTATCTGTGATAACACACACGGCCGTAGCTGCCAGTAGCTCCTCACAGGATGCTGATTGGTCCAATCCGCTGGTGGTTCGGACACAGACGCATTACGTTAAGCCTAAGAGATGTATTTTTGCGTGATATTGTGAGAATTCAGCTGCCGTGCACTGCTAAAAGTCATTGCTCCGTTAATGGCCGCACAACACTTTATAGCATCAATTCAGTTATGGTTTAATTCAGTCACTGCATCACCCAGCCACTCAAAATGGAGGGGAGGGGGGGGGGCGTGGGGGAGGGTTATCAGAAGTCAAGTCTTGTTGTGTCTCCCAATCTCTCTAAACGTCTTTAAGCTTTCTACTTGAGATAAAGAAGAGGAAGAGAGTGGGGTGGTGAAGGTGAGATAGGAGAACAAACTTGTCCCTTTGTTCTCCACTTTGCTTCTTCATTGAGACCTGATAAGGGAGAAGAGAAAGACGGGTGGACTGAAGCGTGGAGGATGGTCTGATGTTTAAGAAGAACGTAGAAAAAAGTAACATTTTGGCCTTCATCAGTAGAAGTAAATAGTGCCAAGAGAGTCTAGAACCACGGTTTTCCTCAGTTTTTTACCACTGTGTAAATGTTCAGATGACTCCGTAGTCCCTGAGAGACTTGAGCAGCACAGTGTCCTTCACGTCGCTGAAAACCGTGCGTATGTTGCTGGTGTCTGTCGCACAGGTGAAGTGTGGGTAGAGAGTCTTCCACTCGTCCTTGTTGTCGCGGTTGGTGGCCTGCTGCTCGTACAACTTGCGGATGTAGTTCTTAGCGTCTTCGGGGTTACACCTCTTACCTGGTAACAGAGGTGAGAAGTAGAAGAGAGATGGACGGGGACAACAAAGAGGTAATAGATGAATTATAGTAGGGACAAGAGCTTGTCGTTTTCCAAGAAAAAACACCAAGTGATCTATAGTTCGCTTTTTTTCTCTCTTCTCAAAAACTTTGATTCTTTTTGGACTGTTGATAGTCAAAACAAGCTGTTTTGAAGATGTCAACTTGTGCTTTAGGAGATTGTAAGTGGCAATTTTCTGACTAGTTTCTGATTAATAAATAGTGAAAATACTTGTTGTTTGCAGCCTAAACATTGATTAAAAGAGAATGAACCCGGCCATGCGGCACAAATGTTTTTATTTCATTTTCAGCTGCTACTATGTGAGCCCTGTCTCTGTGTGTAACTTAGAGGTTTTCCTGCATGCCTCTACAATGTGTAACGTTAGACAGCCAATCAGCATTATTCGATTTTGGAAGAAGCATGCTGCATGCTAGAGCCCGACCAATAAAGGATTTTTAAGACGAATATTTAGTTATTTGAAAATCTGATATGCTGATATATTGGCCAAAATGTATAAAAAAAATATCCAGAAATGCGTTACAAAACAGATTGATGTTAGGGATAACATTCGTTATTTGTAGTTATTTATGAGTTCTCACAAAAATTTGTTTTATTGTCACAACAGAAAAGAGGAACATGAACATATATTAAAGTTCTGATAATGTATAAAAATACAAATTTAAGATATGATACTTAAAGTCCTTTGAACAAAAACATGTTTTAATTTTTAAATAATTTATTTGTAATTATATAACATTTTGGGGTTTTTGACGGGTGGTCGAATAAAACAAGCTATGGAAATAGATTTCCCTGGGCTGTGGGAAATTTTAAGACATTTTACACTATTTTCTGACATTTTATTGACAAAAATGAGTTGATTGAAAATATTATTAAATATAGTTATATTTAGTTGTAGCCCTACATTTAACAAAAAATATATACTTTTTAAAAGCTGGAAGCAGTGTTGGGAATTTTTGATAAATGATTCCATTAGTTTTGCATCAACAGACTTATCATTGAATTGACTAATCATTTCAGTGCAAGTCCAATTCATCAAGTTTCTCACTGTGGTTTGGTATGGTATTAACCCGCAGGACTAACAGTATCCTTCACATTACAGCAGCAGCAAGAAGGGCCATACAGGAAGACGGCAGCATTAGAAGTAAAAAAACAGTAAATAGCACCCAGAGGTAGGAACTGCTCAGAGTTGTCATTAAGGTTAAATTGACGTTAAGAAGCTTGACCCTGTATGAGTCATTGTTTTACCCTGCCAACGCTGATGGGAAAACGTCGTACAGGGACACAAGCACAAATAATTGCCGTCAGTCACTAATTACCACCCTGCACACACACACACAAACAAACACACACCTCTCACACATGTACACCCAGGGTTTTGTGGGGGTGCAGGGCTTGCGGGAAAGACCAGTATCTCTCTGTGGTTGCCATGGGTAACAGAGGGAGGTTGGGGGGGAGGTAGGGCAACGCTGTACAGCCTTTCACACCAGCAGAGCTACAGGCTACCACCACATCATTAAGCACACCATGTACCTGGAAGTGACTAATTTGCAAGTGTGTGTGTATGTGTAAGAGACGTTAGCTAAAAAAAAAAAATGATTGCTAGCTTTGCTGACACCAGGACAACCGTGATGGAGGGTTCAGAGTCAGGGACGCGCTGTGCCTTTAGTCACTGCGAATTTTAATCATTATTTTTTATACAATATTTTTATACAATTTGCAACGAGTGCAGCAGGATGTGATGAGATAGCAGTGTGCCCGAGGAAAATTGGTTGGAGGAGCAAAACAACATCTCTACCATCTTTGGTCTCGGATGTGATTCTGTCCACACTGTGATGAGAATACACACCTACAGACTTGCTGCTTTATGGTTGTTGATGGTGGTGAAATGTGCTGCTGATTCGGCTCTGCCCCCAGGCTTTCCCTCCAACACTGATGTCATTTCTAGTCTCCCTAACTTTGAGCTTCACCAAAGCCTTGGATTTGGTTTAGAAATGTTGAACCTGGTTTATTGTGTCAGTGTTCCCACCAATATTTACGCCAAAATCCACAATCACACACAACACTTACACACACCCACACACACTAGGGCTGCACAATTATGGCCAAAATGTTAATCACGATAATTTTGATCAATATTGAGATCACAAATAATGATCACGATTATTAGTTTTTTAATCAAAACAAACTTTGTCACATAGGCTAATTATGTTGAAGTCGTATGTTGCACATACATACAGCTGCAACACACGTAAAGGAAAATGATCTGAAATAAATAGCCTAGGATAACTAGGAAATATATTTTTTAAATATAGCTCCTTAACTTGTTTTTAACAATAACTGATTAAAAGAGCAAGGGAGAGAGGGGGAGTGCGATGGACGTACTCACAGAGAGACGGCTGACTCATTATGAAGGGGTCCAGGACGGGTCGAATTGAGGGTCAGCTAAGTTACACACATTGTGTGTATGAAATGTCTGTATCGTTACAGCTCTGCGTTTTTATGAACTATGATATTCTGGCCATGGGTCACATCTGTCGCCCAGGTCCAGCAGCTCCGTCTCACACGCTACTATTTTAACGAACTGAAGTTAGTTGCATTCAGTAACTTCTTCTGTGTTTATCACCATGGCAGCCGCAATAGCATGGGTCATGTAACACAACATTAAATCACATTGATATAAACAACATTGCTTTGTTTGTGGAGAGGCAGCGGATGCAAGGACATGAGGTGCACCGGTGAAACTGGGAAAGATGTTAGTTGCACCCTAGAGCCCTGTGAGCTAACAGACACAACTAGCACTGGTCACTGCTGTTGTCTGAAAAACAACACAGAGGGGACAAAATGTTGCATTTACTGGTAAACTGGTAAACCTTGTGACCGACGTATGACCAATTGCTATTTGTTGTGGAATTTTCCTCATATTACTCTGTCCCCTCTGACTGTCTACATCTAGAAACTAAGCTGCACGGTGCAGGGAACAACTCTGACTGGCACGTGATCAGACAGTGGTTTACGGAGCGGTTGATTGAATGACACATTTAAAATATTGCTCGATCACGCAAATTTGATCGTGGGAAGCCAAAATCGTGATCATTTGACTAATTGTGCAGCCCTAACACACACACACCCCCCTTTAAAAATCAAGGAACACTACAATCATTAGGATTCATCCCCCACGAATGTCTGTACAAAACATCAAGGTTATTGTTAAGAGATTTCAGTCTAAGAAGTGGTGGTTGTTAGTATGCAATATACAACCTCACTATAAATGCATCTACAGCTTACCCGTGAAGCTGGGGAAGTATTTCTGCAGGTCAGAGGTCTGGACTTTGTCAGCCAGGATGTCAGTCTTGTTGAGGAAGAGGATGATGGAGGTGTTTAGGAACCAAGGAGAATGGATGGTGGTGTAGAACAGAGCCAGACTCTCATGCATACGGTTCTGAAGACGGAGACAGAGTCAGATATCATACTGGAGGCTGCAGCACTCTGTCCTTAGACTCTATATAGAGGGTTTGTTGGAGCTAAATGAATTACACCAGTCTCCCAGTTTTTGAGAGATGATTTCGACTTGAAGAGAGAAAAACACAATTTCTCAGGAATGGCAAGACAGATTTGGATGTCTGGGGATGAAGCAGAGAGGAAAGCAGTTCTTTAAAGAGGGGGGGGAGTTTATGGGGGGGGTCTGAGTACACGGGCCACTGTGGAGGTTAATGAATGTGTTAGCCCAGACTAAAAGACTAAAAAGTGGCTAGGTGAGATAAACGGCTTTAGTGACAGGATGGGAGGAAAGGACAAACAGAAGGGGACAGAGCGGTGGAGAGGCTGAGAAGAGAGGGGGGGGTTTGTTGTGCAAGAGTGAAACCTGCTGGCAGACGGATGAAATGACTGCAGTGAGAAAACGTTTGGACGAGAGACACGAGAAAATGGACGGATGTATCCCACAGCTTCAGTTACTGGTTAATTTAAAGATTTCGATTTTTATTTCGAAACATCAAATCAGTTGATGAAATAGAATGCAATGTTAAAGATGAAATTACTGTATATAAAGCAGTACAAATACAATCTGCCTTGACCAACGACATAGTTAACAGTCTGTTCATATGTTAATGCAGCAGTAATAATCATGCAATAATATACCGCTGCAACTAACGATTAATCTTTTTGACCTGGGAGGACAACACAAGAGTTAATAATCGATTATTGCTTATTCTATAAATTATCATAACATAGTGAAAGATATCCTGACCATACTGCACTATATAGTGTTATCTGGTATTATTACTTTAACTTAAGTAAAGGGTATTTGTTCTGACATTTGAGGGTGTTTCTATTATTTTGTCCACATTCTGCAGTGGTAGACTGAGCGAGGGACATAGACAAATTTCTCAGTGCTCTTACAATGGTCTCTCTCTCCTCCAAGACCTGATCGTACTCGCTGAGGGAGGCCAGGAAGATGAGGGAGGTGACGTTTTCAAAACAGTGAATCCACTTCCGACGCTCTGACTTCTGACCGCCCACGTCCACAATCCTGTCAGGGACCGGGGCAGAGGGAGGAAGGAAAGGTTTAACACAGCACGAAGTCAAAAAAAACAACATTTCAATCAAGGAACCAAAACTAGCAATCAATCTGTGCTAATGCTGTTCAAATTACCATACATAAGAGATAGATAGATAGATATATATATATATATATATATATATATATATATATATATATATATATATATATATATATATATATATATATATATATATATATATATATATATATATATATATATATATATATATATATATATATATATATATATATATATATATATATATATATATATATATATATATATATATATATACACAGATCAGTCATTAAGAATGACACGGTCGTAGCGTTGGTTCTGTACTTCACATACAGTATATGAAGTTGCTGTGTTTTCTACCATGTTTAACCAATATGAATGACAACACACTCAAATTAAAACTGGAAGTCAGAGCTTTAACCTCCCACGTTGCTAAATGTCTCGACAAAACCCTAATGAAAAATTAGAATGGTTGTTTAATTTTGATGTGTGAAAGTTAGCTCACTTTGTCTCAAAGGCCGTGGAAAAGAGTCAAGATGTCTAGACTATTTAAAGGGGCTGTGGTTGACATTCTTAACATTAATATAGCAGCAAACAAATATTTGTTATGAGATGTTATAGTGGAGTAATGGCGTCCTGAGTAGACTGAGTCACACTCCCTCTGCGTATGATGTAATTTAAACTTCTTTGTTCTTTGTTTTGATAGCAGGTCCGGTCCACGTGTGTATTCATTTATTGGGGAATGGCCTGTGAGAGCGGAGTGGAGGCAATCCCATCCAATCCCACCAGCACAAATGTTTCATTAGTATTTACTCTGATTTCTCCAGTATGTTTCTGTCAGTGATTTATTCATCCTAATGTAGAGAATGAAGGTCTAAAAATGTCATTGTGATAAATATTCAAACTGGTTTTCTTTACTTTTGGACTTTTTTGTATTCCAAATGAACGTTCGATCAGGCTTTGATGAATTTGTGGTGTCTTGTGCTGGAAGTGTCTGTTCCAGCGGGCATAGCCTTATCCAATGTGCTGGAGTACAGAGCAGAGACAAACCTTTGAGCTATACCTTAATGATTTAAGAGCAGGTGTCATTTAATCTGGGCACACAATGTTCCTCTGAAAGTGAACTTTAATCTTTGTCTGCTTAGCTGTAGTCAGACCCCCCTCCGGTTTCAGAAAGAAACAATACCAACACGTTATAAATAAACCCAGAGAGCGACACCTCACTTCCCGGCAGGGGCTTTGTACAGACTCAACAGAAATGTGATCCTGTTGCGTCCAAACAGGCGTGAGCAGACAAAGCCCCTGCAAGAGTCAATAGTGTCCTTTTTTTTACCATGCAGTGAATAGTGTCTGTATTAGATTTGTCTCTCTTGGCAGGTTGGTAATCTGAAGACTGTCCACCTTAGTGTGATGGTCTTGATGATGAAGGAGTAGTCGTGGATGCCTGTGGTGGGGAATCGAACTCGCAGCACGTCCTGTTCTGTGGGGATGTAGTCTGAGGCGGAGATGCGGTCCAGGTTACTCATGTAGCTGAAGGAGAGGAGAAGGAAAGAGAAAGTTTTACAGCGGCCCTAAAAAAGTCTGTTTGACACAAAGGAAGAACTCCAGTAAAACATGTTGTCCCTGTTTACACGACATCCATCGACCATGTAAAACAAACTGAAGTGACACAAGATATACGATGTTAAAAAAACTGTAATTAAAAAAAAATAAAATACAAGGAGGGAGTGGAGCGAGTCCACATCACCCTGTTGACAGACGACCGCTTTATGGCTCGTGTTGATACAAGCTGTCATTAGCTTCTGCCTGTGTCTTCTCATGCACACACCGTGGTGATTGCGGTGCTGGGTAAACACTGGACAGAGCAGCAATAGAAAAGAGAAAACAGGCTCTTTGTTCTGTGTTACATCAGATACTTTGAGCGTGAGGCTCACAGCCACTGTATGTTAAATCGTTTCATGTTGATTATAAAGACACATTACTGAAGGAGTACTGTGACTTTTTCAGATTTTCCATACCAGTTTAAAAGATAATTCACGCAGCCAGTCTGGCAAGACAGTTAGCTGTGCTTCTTCAAATACTCTTTGCTCAAATGGTGGTTTCAACATGGCTGAAAAATGCCTGGCTACAGTCCAATAAGCAAAGAACTAGCTCCCTCCAGTGGTTTCAGTACAAAATACAAAGTGAAAAACCTATTCTGAGTGCTACAATGACAGACAAGGATGCGGGGCTCGAAAAAACAACAACAACAACAACAACAACAACAAAATCTAAATGAGGCAATGTCAACAACAAAAAGTATCCCTTCTTTTAAGAACTTTCTTGAAATCACAAAAATAAAAGACAACTACAACTGAGAATATAAAAACACTTTGACTATAAATAAGTACATACAGCTTCTCTGGCCCTCCTTACTTTTTCATTTAAAAGACTCAACAGTTAGAAAAGCAAAAGCTTAAAACAACAAACAGTTTTTGGTGTGTGTCTACCTGTGAGTTTTGGTACAAAGGTCAGATGTGGCATAAACAAACAATACAAACCGTATGTCTCCACACGTTCTCTTGTCATACATTACTTGTGTCCTTACTTTACTAAAGATATAATATTTAACTTCTGGACCTGTTTAGCCTTTTTCTTACATTATGATTATTTGGTTTATGCCTGTTTGATAGAAAGACGGCACATCTTGCTGCTTATGTACAAAGCATTTATTGCTAGTGCTATCTAGCCATGCAGATGAAGACAAGTAAATCAATTGTCAAATTTCAGTTATTTCTTTTATATTTTGCTGGTTCTGAAAAGTAAGAATTTGCTGTTTTCATTTATCATCACTTAAATATCCTTGTGTTTTGAACTTTTGGTCAGACCAAGTTCATAGATTGAACAATTAATCGCTAATGAAAATGAATGTTGATTGCAGCCCTAGTCATAATAATATACACTTTGGAAGTTTGAAACCACTAAGAATCATTGCACTTAGAAAGTGTATAATCTCAGATGTCTCTAACTTTGTCTCTAAAGTGTGCAGCAAATACATATACAGGACAGATTATTTTTGGCATTTATTCATTTTTTTCACACTCTTGTAAAACACTGTCTATCATGGACATTTCGATGGGTAGTCAGTGAAGCTACAGCAGTCAGTGTTTTATGTTCGCTGCAAATACGAACTAAATCACCTGATAAATGCAACATAATCACAACATCTCCTGGCCAATTTCCCCCACAGAAAGCTGCTACCAGCCAGGCTAAAGCTAATATAGTTAGCCTAAAGAAACAAGCAGAAAGCTGCTACCAGCCAGGCTAACGCTAATATAGTTAGCCTAAAGAAACAAGCAGAAAGCTGCTACCAGCCAGGCTAAAGCTAATATAGTTAGCCTAAAGAAACAAGCAGAAAGCTGCTACCAGCCAGGCTAAAGCTAATATAGTTAGCCTAAAGAAACAAGCAGAAAGCTGCTACCAGCCAGGCTAAAGCTAATATAGTTAGCCTAAAGAAACAAGCAGAAAGCTGCTACCAGCCAGGCTAAAGCTAATATAGTTAGCCTAAAGAAACAAGGGGTCTGTCCGCCCCAACTAACGTTACGGTTTGGAGCCGCGACGCTGGAAACATAACACTAATCTACTACAATAGTCTGTGTCTGATTTTACACTGATTTAATTGTTCTTGGATACACAAGTTTGTTGCTAGTGCGTGTGACGTGCAGGTCTGATTCATTTATCAAACTAACGAGCTAGTCGACCACAACCTGAAATTTAGAGGAAGCAACGTGCAGTCACTGTCATTCACGTTAGCCTGGATTGATAGTATTATATGAATAAAAGGGTGTCATGCTAGTTAACCAGCGTAGTTCTACCTAATTTCTCTCCAAAATCACTCCAGAAGAGTAACTTTAGTCACAGTGCTTACTTGCTTTGGTGTTTGTAAAGCATTAAAGTTTAACAAAGAATGGTTCACATTAGAAAAGATCCTTTTTCATTTTTATCTTCTATGTAGATGCATTCCCCTTCAAAATCGCTGCGGTAGTCAAGAATTATGTATTATTTCCAAATAGAGCTATTTATGTCATCTTTTAAAACATGTCTTTTTTCATATCGCAATATATATCGCATGGAAAGAAATATTGCAATGTCAGATTTTTCCAATATCCTGAAGGCCTAGCCCTAACTCAGGGTGTGGTACTGCAGTGTAGACAGCTCGGACTGCGACCCAGCTACTCACTACTCAGTGGAGTCCAGGAGCTGGTACTCGCAGCGACGGCTGTAACAGACCCGGATGCCCGAATCTGCCCAGAGGCGGCGGATTGCGTCAACGTAGCCGCGCTCCAGTTGGCGGATCTGCACCGTGTTTATGTCCTGTAGCCACTTGGCGTAGATCTGAAAGACAGCGAGAGACTCGGCATATTAGATTTTGTGCTTTTCTTCTCTTCTTTTTATAAACTACAAACAACATGCTTTGTGTGTTTGTGTGTGTTTTTCTTTTTCTTTCTTTCTTTCTTTCTGTGCAGCCGTGTTTAATGCCTCTTGTTTAATGTGGGCCCAATCGCATGACTCTGAGTACATTTGCCTTGATGCGTTTGTGTGCGTTTGTGTATGTTACTATGTTGTGTGTCTACCTCATTCTGAGGGTTGGAGTAGGGGATACCGAGTGTTGCCATGGCTCCTGTCATGGCCTTCATGGCTGTGAGGATGTTCTGGAAGATGCATTTGGCAAAGGTCCTCCTCTCCTCCTCTGAGAAGCCTCGTCCGTGGATGATCCTCATCTGTCGGATGAAGGTGGTTTTTCCGCTCTCCCCAGTACCTGAGGAAATAATAATTACAAAATGTGTTATATGCAGTATGACTCTGTCAACAGGGCAGCTCGGAGCTTAGCACCGTCGCCTCACTGTTTGTTGGTGTGGGCCTCTGTTTATTCATGTTCTACTTTGTGTTTCCTCCATGTTTCCCAGCTTCCTCCCACTGCCCAAAGATATGCACTGTGACTCAAAGATCTAAGACTTTCTATTTACACAAAAGGCTTATTTCTCTCAAATATTCGGCTAAGGAGAAGTGCTTACTAAGATTTAGACAAATTTGTGAACAATATTTGAGAGAAATAAGCCTTTTGTGTGCATAGAAAGTCTTAGATCTTTGAGTTCAGCTCATTTAAAATGGGGGCAAAAACAAGTGTTGCGTTTATACACTCACCTATAGGATTATTAGGAACACCATACTAATACTGTGTTTGACCCCCTTTCGCCCTAAGAACTGCCTTAATTCTACGTGGCATTGATTCAACAAGGTGCTGAAAGTATTCTTTAGAAATGTTGGCCCATATTGATAGGATAGCATCTTGCAGTTGATGGAGATTTGTGGGATGCACATCCAGGGCACGAGGCTCCCGTTCCACCACATCCCAAAGATGCTCTATTGGGTTGAGATCTGGTGTCTGTGGGGGCCATTTTAGTACAGTGAACTCATTGTCATGTTCAAGAAACCAATTTGAAATGATTCAAGCTTTGTGACATGGTGCATTATCCTGCTGGAAGTAGCCATCAGAAGTTGGGTACATGGTGGCAAGGGATGGACATGGTCAGAAACAATGCTCAGGTAGGCCGTGGCATTTAAACGATGCCCAATTGGCACTAAAGGGCCTAACGTGTGCCAAGAAAACATCCCCCACACCATTACACCACCACCACCAGCCTGCACAGTGGTAACAAGGCATGATGGATCCATGTTCTCATTCTGTTTATGCCAAATTCTGACTCTACCATCTGAATGTCTCAACAGAAATCAAGGCTCATCAGACCAGGCAACATTTTTCCAGTCTTCAACTGTCCAATTTTGGTGAGCTCTTGCAAATTGTAGACTCTTTTTCCTATTTGTAGTGGAGATGAGTGGTACCCGGTGGGGTCTTCTGCTGTTGTAGCCCATCTGCCTCAAGGTTGCGTGTTGTGGTTTCACAAATGCTTTGCTGCATACCTCGGTTGTAACGAGTGGTTATTTCAGTCAAAGTTGCTCTTCTATCAGCTTGAATCAGTCGGCCCATTCTCCTCTGACCTCTAGCATCAACAAGGCATTTTCGCCAACAGGACTGCCGCATACTGGATGTTTTTACTTTTTCACACCATTCTTTGTAAACCCTAGAAATGGTTGTGCGTGAAAATCCCAGTTACTGAGCAGATTGTGAAATACTCAGACCGGCCCGTCTGGCACCAACAACCATGCCATGCTCCAAGTTGCTTAAATCACATTTCTTTCCCATTCTGACATTCAGTTTGGAGTTCAGGAGATTGTCTTGACCAGGACCACACCCCTAAATGCATTGAAGCAACTGCCATGTGATTGGTTGATTAGATAATTGCATTAATGAGAAATTGAACAGGTGTTCCTAATAATCCTTTAGGTGCGTGTAATTTTGTTCAGTATATATAAAAAATGCAGCTTTGAAGTGGCCAAAAGAAAGATTCAACCTTAAATTGTTGTATAAATACAAAATATTAAATAGCTTGATAAACATTTTAAGATGTCATAACAGGAAACGCACAATTAATTAATCAATTTATTTATTAATAACAATAACAAGCCGTTGTTGTTTCCTGTGTGTTTCCTGTTATGAAGAGTTAAAAAGAATGCTGCAAAAACAAAGCTTTTTATTTGAGTGACTAGATGTGCAGGCTACTAATAAATGATTAATTAAAACTCTTTAGGAAAGAACAGTAGCTGTAAAATACAAGTTGTCAGAAGCAGAATTTCAACTTCAAAGACCGTATTTTAAGTAAGCACAGCGTCGTTTCTCAGCTACTTCTGCAGTGAAGGGATGAAAAGATAACAGCCCTTAAAACGAGTAAACCACAACAAGGACAAGGTGACTGACTGACACTGCTGAACCGGACGTTACTCTAATAAATGCACATTTTGTCTTTGCTGTTTATTTTCAGCCTCAAAGTCAAATAGTGCTAGAGAGGTTATTGGACTAATAAAGATTATAAAAGAAATATTGAATTATTTTCATTTGAATTAATTTTGTGTTGATATTTATCAGCTTCCTTTTAATTTTTTTATATATTTCTGTATTTCATAACAAGTTGTCTGTCTGTATAGTGCTCCACACACACATGTATGGGGAGGTAGACAGGCTGCAGAGCAACACCTCCTCTAGTTGTGATTTAGTTGTTGTTTAGAGTTCTGCCTGGTGCTCCTTAGATGTGTATCAGTAAATCAGTCATTTCTGCAAGAGGAAACTAAAACTCGTATTACTGCACCAAACCACTTGCTTTCAGGGAATAGCAGATAATCCTCTGTATACGTACACAAACATTTGTTTTCGGTGAGTCTACCCAGTGATAAAGGAAATATGACTCGGAAATATTTCAATATTGTTGTTTACTGCCTCTCCGTATTATTGCAGGGTTTCCCCCAGGGAATTTACCAGAGGTGGTAAGGTAAGTGTACATAAGGCAAAGACAATCAGTTAGCAAACTAGTTACTGATCAATTTTCTTGATTAATCAACTAATAATTCAGCCTTATGGCTCCTTATCAACCATTACTACTCTGTACCTGTCAGCTGGGTATATCTGACAGCTGAAAGCATCAAAGCACCACTGCTGCTAATCAGGTTATTAAAAAGTCATTCAACCATCTATAAAGTTTGCCTGTAGGTTTTACCGCTCAAATACCAATCTGGAGCATTCTTTACATACTTGCAGGTTGACACATGCTTTACATAGTTTTGTCAGTCGGCGGCTGTGAGAAACCAAACAAACAGGCCAAGCTGTTTTAATTTTCATCAAGGGCGTTCCTTTAAAGTGTCCTCTTGACTTTCTGTCAGTTTGACTTATTTTGCTTAATAAATATATTTGACATCACTGATTTTGTTGTTACTCTCATAGGCCTCATACTGCCATCATTATTGTAAACGATGAACAAAGGTGCTCTGTGTGCTGTCACTGACCCAGCAGGAGAATTTTAATTTCCCTTCTCTGCTTCTTCTTCTGCTGCTTGAGGATCCTCTCGATCTCTCTGTCCACAGCGATGGTCGTCTTCTCCTCCTCGGATAGACAGCACACACACATGCCGTGGCACCACTGCCAGCAGCCCGCCATGGCCCAAACCACTGAAATGAAACTGTTAATGAATAATCAGCTGTATGTAATGAGCAGATAAGGACTGACAATAAACTCGTCAAGTTGCCATATGTGTCAGTTTGATGTCCCTTGTTACTTTATAGGTAACATTAGACCTGTCAGGATTTATTCTAGCACGCACACACACCCCCGGAAATAATACTACCACACTGTAGCTGTATTCATTGCCAATGCAAACAGGTCAGAGGTTAACTTTAAATGGTGTTTGACACTTTTACAGTGTAGCAGGAGCTGCCAGATCAAGCTTTCTTTGAAATATCCACCTGGTTGAGTAATTTTCAAATCAACTTACTGTGACAATTCAAGTTTATTCGAGAGGAGTTTGAAAGTTACAAATAGAAAACAATGAAGCGCCTTACCTCCCAGTCAGTCCGTCACACTCCCTGAAAACGAGCAGGTAACGTTACACACTCTGATTGCTTCTCGCGGTCCATTTCCCACCGTGTCCCGCGTCCACTTCCACCTGCAGTCAACAGCTGCTGTCGCTGAAGAGCACGAGCGGCGGCGCTATCCTGCCGACACGGAGTTAAAAGTTCTTCTTTTTCAGCCCACACCAAACAACCTGCCGCTCGGTGAAGTCCACCGTCCGAGCCTACAGAGGAATGTGCAGCTTGTGGGCCGCTGGAAACTCTAACAGGAATGCGCTCTGACGACTCCGCGGCAAGAGAGCGGCAAACAACCGCAGCGGCACCGGAAGTTAGACAATTGTGCCTATAAAATAAGAGCATGTTGCTATTTTACATAGTTCTTAGATAGTTGTGCATAAAAGCAACATTAGACGATGAAACGGACTAAATTGCTGGGTTTTGCAAATTCTGAAAACAAGGGAATATTTTTCCATCACATAAGCCAATAAGTAGTGGTTTAATATAGCCTAACTAATATGCACAAGGGTACTTAAATACAATTTTAAGACACACAGTAGCTATGAGTTGCTATTTTATGCTACTTTATACTTTTATATCAAAGGGAAGAATGTAGCCTACTTTTTACTCCAGTACAGCTGTGGTTAACAGATTAAGATTTAAAATAAAATAAAAAAAACATGATGCAATTTTTTGTAATAAATTACCCAAAAGACTGTAAAAATAGTTATCCCCACCTGCATTGGTAAGAATAATCCACTAGCGTAATAGGCGTACATGATAATATAACTCACGGGGGCCTTTTTCTGCATAATGAGTGCAATCTTTTGACACTTAAAAGTGCATGTTATGCAACACACTTAAATACTGTTAGTAACATTTTGAATGATTGACTGTTACTTGTGGCAGAGCTTTTTTTCATGCAGACAAAACACATGCTATGACATCACTGTATTGTGACCAAACATGCAACATGTTTAAGAAGTTGAATCCATACAGGGTAGCACAGCAGTATATTTATGCTCCTTTGTGACTCATTGTTGATTCTGTGACCACTCCCCTGGCATATTGTTCCAAAGTAAATAAGCTGGTCATGAGTCTTGCATGACGTCTGCACAAGGTGAACAGATATGACAGAATACACAATTCTGTAAGAACAGACAAAACCACTGCATGTGTTGATGGCAAATTTGATATAATAGCAAGTGATTATAGCTGAAAATCACAGGACCTAAGTTCCCAGTTAGGATCTATTCTAGTTGGAAACTGTTTTGTAGGTCTTTAAAAGGCATAAAGTCAAACAACTTAAATTGTAAATGCTAACTGTTTATGTCAATTTTGGTTGTTGGTCATTGTTCTTTTGCATGTGTTATCTGTTATTCTGTTCCTTTATATGTGAATGTGCACAAATATAAATATAATATACAGGCATTTTTTTGGTTTAAAATAGAGATTATTTCTGTCTAATTTGTTGGTGTTTCATTTATTTACTTTGTGTATGAGGCTCCACCAAAGTTGCGACAACATTATTATGAAAAGCTTATACCGGAAGCTCTTATTTGTTCAACTGGTGATTGACAGCAGCATGAATCAGTGCGCTGCGCTGCGGATAAAGTTTCGTCTGTTTCATGTTTCAGCTGAGCTCGAGTTAAATCACGGACACAGAAGTTTTACTGAATTATTATTAATCAAATAGTGAAAGTTTAAACTTTACATTGTCAGCTTTCAGCTCATAACATTTTAATAGACTATTTATTATTTTGTTATTTTGTACATTTGAAACCTTTAGTTCATCTTATTTCAAAATATTAGTAGGCCTACTACAAACACACTGCATAAGTGCTTGAAGGAGTGATTTTCTTTGTAGTGCAGCACTTTATGAATCACCCTGAAAGTGTTTTCGTGGCAGAGATAAAGTGTACAACAGGTATTTTGTCACTCCTCTCGGCTGCTATTTGGGTGTCAATCTTTTGTTTCAGCCTGCAGAACCGGTTGGTCTAAGCCTTCATGGTCTCAGATATTGAGATCACCTGAGCTCTGCAGTTCCGTGAAAATGACGTGGGGAAAGACCAAGGGAGGTGTGTATGGTGGGGTATTGTTAGTGTTAGGCTATAAAACATGAAATGTAAATGTGTAGGCGTTGTTCCTGTAAACAAGGCTCTTTGGGATACTTGTAGTGTGTGTGTGTGTGTGTGTGTGTGTGTGTGTGTTTGTGTGTGTACGTGTGCGTGCGTTCGTGCGTGCGTGCGTGCCTGCGCGCCTGCGCGTGGACCCACTAAGGACACAGAACTATCTTATCCCTAGTGTTTTTGTTGATGATATACTGTATATTTGGTAGAAAGTCAGTTGTTACAAATTAAAGGACAATATATATAACAAAATAAATAAAAATAGTAATAATTAAAATAAAATAAAAAAGGACAATGAAGCAATTTGTAAATGAAGGTGTTTATTATTAAAGGAGAAAAAAAAATCCAAACCATCATGGCCCTGTGTGAAAAAGTGATTGCCCCCTTGTTAAAACATACTATAACTGTGGTTGTCCAGACCTGAGTTCAATTTCTCTAGCCACACCCAGGCCTGATTATTGCCACACCTGTTCACAATCAAGGCATCACTTAAATAGGAGCTGCTTGACACAGTAAGGTCCACCAGAAGATCCTTAAAAGCTACACATCATGCCGAGACCCAAAGAAATTCAGGAACAATTGAGAAAGAAAGTAATTGAGATCTATCAGTCTGGAAAGGGTTATAAAGCCATTTCCAAAGCTTTGGGAATCCAGCGAACCACAGTGAGAGCCATTATCCACAAATGGCGAAGACATGGAACAGTGGTGAACCTTCCCAGGAGTGGCCGGCCGCCCAAAATTACCCCAAGAGCGCAGCGACGACTCATCCAAGAGGTCACAAAAGACCCCACAACAACGTCCAAAGAACTGCAGGCCTCACTTGCCTCAGTTAAGGTCAGCGTTCATGCCTCCACCATCAGGAAAAGACTGGGCAAAAATGTTCCAAGGAGAAAACCACTGCTGAGCAAAAAGAACATCAAAGCTCGTCTCAATTTCTCCAGAACACATCTTGATGATCACCAAGACTTTTGGGACAACATTCTGTGGACCGATGAGACAAAAGTGGAACTCTTTGGAAGGCGTGTGTCCAAGTATATCTGGCGTAGAAGGAACACTGCATTTCATAAAAAGACCATTATACCAACAGTAAAATATGGTGGTGGTAGTGTGATGGTCTGGGGTTGTTTTGCTGCTTCAGGACCTGGAAGACTTGCCGTGATAAAAGGAATTATGAATTCTGCTGTCTACTAAGAGATCCTGAAGGAGAATGTCCGACCATCTGTTCGTGTACTCAAGCTGAAACGAACTTGGGTTCTGCAGCAGGACAATGATCCTAAACACACCAGCAAGTCCACCACCGAATGGCTGAAGAAAAACAAAATGAAGACTTTGGAGTGGCCTAGCCAAAGTCCTGACCTGAATCCTATTGAGATGTTGTGGTATGACCTTAAAAAGGCCGTTCATGCTCGAAAACCCTCTAATGTAACTGAATTAGGACAATTCTGCAAAGATGAGTGGGCCAAAATTCCTCCAGGACGCTGTAAAAGCCTCATTGCACGTTATCGCAAACACTTGGTTGCAGTTGTTGCTGCTAAGGGTGGCCCAACCAGTTATTAGGTTTAGGGGGCAATCACTTTTTCACACAGGGCCATGATGGTTTGGATTATTTTGTCACCTTTAATCAACACCTTCATTTACAAATTGCATTTTGTGTTTACTTGTGTTGTCCTTGACTATTGTTTAAATTGGTTTGATGTTCCAAAACACTTAAGTGTGACAAACATGCAAAGGAACAGGAAATGAGGAAGGGGGCAAACACTTTTTCACACCACTGTATATTATATTACAGAACCATTATCAACTATAAGAACCATAACTTACATGTCACATACATAAAAAGGCACTCAAATGTGTAAAACAAAAAGACACACAAGACCACAAACAAATAAACTACAGCTGTTCTAATATTCCAGACCAGTCTGATGCCGGTTGGCAAGTAACCTTTTCCTCACATTTCAGTGTGGTGTGTCCTGTATCATAACCAACAACAATATACAAGTGTATGGACAGGAATTAATTACAAATGATTACAATAATACAGTACCAATGCAATAATGAATGGGTACAACATGAATACATGATTAAGAAACTTCTGCTCGTTTGCGTCCCTGTGTGATACAGGACGGTATATGTAAAGCACGTAGCGATGTCTTCAAAGCAAGTAGTGTTGGGCACTGATATCAAACAAAATTCTCTTAATGGTTAAAACTGTAGACATGTATACAGTCCATTCAAGGCAGAGCAATCCGGGACTGTTGTGCAAATCATCAATGTTAGCGGTTAACGTTAGCAGTTAGCGATTAGCGTTACCATAGCAAGCTAGCAATTTTTAAAAAGTTTCAATTAACATGGTTGCAAGTGTATGTGCAGGACTGTATAGAGCACAAAACAAGACTGTCGTAATTTTTAAATCAATTATTTAAGCCAAATATACTCACATTTATGGGTCTCTCTGGTCGATCTGGCAGCCATTGTTGCTTGTTTTGCAATAAACCCTCGGTTTCAAGTAAGCTTGCGTCCTCACTCGGTTCCAAGGGCCATATACCCCTTTTGACTTACCACTAGCCCTAGGTCAAAATGAGACAACACTTAGTCTTGGATGAATGCGCAAAACCTAGGGGAAGGGGTAAGGGGTAGGGGTAAGATTAGATAAATCCTTTCAGACATTTTATTCCAATCTGTAAGAATCTGAGGTTATGTTGGATAAATCTTACTGTGACAGCTGGTTAAATCAGCTTGACTTGCCTCAGTTATCAGCAGAGGAATCAGATAGCTTGGACAAATTAATTTCTATTGGAGAATTTTATCCAACTTTTTGGGAGCAGTTGGGCCCTTTCCTTCTTGACATGGTTAACTTCTCTATTGAAAAGGGTGAACTCTCAAGGGATGTTAACACAGCTTTGTTTGCCTTACTACTGAAAAAAGGAAAAGGATCCTACAGAGTGTTCTAGCTATCGGCATCTGAGCCTGTTTAACACTGACATAAAAATCTTTGCAAAGCTCCTAGCTCGCCGTTTACGGTCCCATATGTCAGAATTAGTGAACCCTGACCAAACAGGATTCATTAAAACAAGACTGGCAGCAGATAATGTTAGATGCCTTCTTCACATTGTTGATGTGGCGGAGGACGGTAAGATCCCAATGTCACTTCTTTCTCTTGACGCAATGAAAGACTTTGACAGACTTGAGTAGCCATTTTTGGTCAGTCTTAGAGGTGATGGGCTTTGGTAAACATTCATTGGTATGATCAAAGCTTTGTATTCTAATCCCTCAGTCCGAGTCTTAACCGGACGCACCTCCTCCTCTTTATTCCAGTCTCTCGATCTTCCCGCCAAGGTTGCCCCTTGAGTCCTGCACTATTTGTCCTCTCTCTAGAGCCGTTGGCTCAAGCCATTCACCAATCGATTATGGTGTCACCAATATGCATTCGTAGTACACAACATCATCTCTAATTATTTGCGGACGATGTTGTGGTCTTTTTTAGAAAACCTCTCTCAGTCGCTTCCTCGCCTTCTCTCATTTTGCGAGGAGTATGGAAGCTTATCAGGCTTTAAAATTAACTGGTCAAAGTCTGCACTACTTCATTTAAATGACTCTGCCCCGCAACTCAACCATCTCTGCCGACATCCCAATTGTTAAGCAGTTTAAATATTTAGGCATCGAGGTCTTCCCCTGCTCAAACCAGATCATTAAACATAACTATTCTGTTGCTCTGAACAGTGTTTTGAAGGATATGGAAAAACAAATAGGTCTCCCCGAAGTCGATTCAAGCTTGTATCTCAGTGGTTAAAATTAATGTTTTACCCACGGTCAATTTTGTAAGCTCTATTACTGCTTCTCTCCCCTCCTGCTGGCTAATGGCGTAAATTACAATCAGCAGTATCCAAATTTATCTGGAAAGGCAAGCAGCCGCGACTAAAGATGTCCACTTTACAGAGAAGGAGAGAGGATGGTGGCCTCTCAGTTCCCAACTTTAAACATTATTTCTGTTCCTTTGTGTTAAGACCCCTTCTCACTTGGTTTAGTCCAGATATGTCTGTCTGCTGGCGTACCTTAGAGAGTGCTATGACAGAGCCTTGCCTCCATGACGTTCTCTTATATACAGTGCCTTGCGAAAGTATTCGGCCCCCTTGAAGTTTTCAACCTTTTGACACATTTCAGGCTTCAAACATAAAGATATAAAATTTTAATTTTTTGTGAAGAATCACCAACAAGTGGGACACAATTGTGAAGTGGAACGAAATCTATTGGATATTTTAAACTTTTTTAGCAAATAAAAAACTGAAAAGTGGTGCGTGCAAAATTATTCGGCCCCTTTACTTTCAGTGCAGCAAACTCACTCCAGAAGTTCAGCGAGGATCTCTGAATGATCCAATGTTGTCCTAAATGACTGATGGTGATGCATAGAATCCACCTGTATGTGATCAAGTCTCTGTATAAATGCACCTGCTCTGTGATAGTCTCAGGGTTCTGTTGAAAGCGCAGAGACCATCATGAAGACCAAGGAACACACCAGGCAGGTCCGTAATACTGTTGTGGAGAAGTTTAAAGCCGGATTTGGATACAAAAATATTTTCCAAGCTTTAAACATCCCAAGGAGCACTGTGCAAGCGATCATTTTGAAATGGAAGGAGTATCAGACCACTGCAAATCTACCAAGACCTGGCCGTCCCTCTAAACTTTCAGCTCAGACAAGGAGAAGACTGATCAGAGATGCAGCCAAGAGGCCCATGATCACTCTGGATGAACTGCAGAGAACTACAGCTGAGGTGGGAGAGTCTGTCCATAGGACAACAATCAGTAGTACACTGCACAAATCTGGCCTTTATGGAAGAGTGGCAAGAAAAAAATCCATTTCTCAAAGATATCCATAAAAAGTCTTGTCTAAAGTTTGCCACAAGCCACCTGGGAGACACACCAAACATGTGGAAGAAGGTGCTCTGGTCATATGAAACCAAAATCGAACTTTTTGGCCACAATGCAAAACGATATGTTTGGCATAAAAGCAACACAGCTCATCACCCTCAACACACCATCCCCACTGTCAAACATGGTGGTGGCAGCATCATGGTTTGGGCCTGCTTTTCTTCAGCAGGGACAGGGAAGATGGTTAAAATTGAGGGGAAGATGGATGCAGCCAAATACAGGACCATTCTGGATGAAAACCTGTTTGAGTCTGCAAAAGACCTGAAACTGGGACGGAGATTTATCTTCCAACAAGACAATGATCCCAAACATACAGCAAAATCTACAAAGGAATGGTTCACAAATAAACGTATCCAGGGGTTAGAATGGCCAAGTCAAAGTCCAGACCTGAATCCAATGGAGAATCTGTGGAAAGAGCTGAAAACTGCTGTTCACAAACGCTCTCCATCCAACCTCATTGAGCTCGAGCTGTTTTGCAAGGAAGAATGGGCAAGAATTTCAGTCTCTAGATGTGCAAAACTGATAGAGACATACCCCAAGTGACTTGCAGCTGTAATCGCAGCAGAAGGTGGCTCTACAAAGTATTAACGCAAGGGGGCCAAATAATTTTGCACGCACCACTTTTCAGTTTTTTATTTGCTAAAAAAGTTTAAAATATCCAATAGATTTCGTTCCACTTCACAATTGTGTCCCACTTGTTGGTGATTCTTCACAAAAATGAATTTTTTATATCTTTATGTTTGAAGCCTGAAATGTGTCAAAAGGTTGAAAAGTTCAAGTGGGCCGAATACTTTCGCAAGGCACTGTATCTTATATTTCGAACAAACAGTCCCAGCTACACTTTGGCACCATTATCTCTCGTCTTATCAAAACTTGGAGATTAGCTGAAACATATTGCCATATAGTTTGTAACTGGAACACTTTTCCCCCATTATTCAATAATACAGCACTCCTTATTGGTGGGAGGCTGATAATAGCTCCACAGTGGGAACAAAGGGGAGTTCATTGTCTAAAAGACATTTTTGGTGAGGTTGGCTTGTTACCTTTTTCTGACTTACAAAATGCATTTGGTCTGCCACGTTCCTCTTTTTTCTTTTACCTTCAGTTAAGGTTGCACTGCAGGCATACGGTGTCCCTTGGCAGTGGCCTTTGTCCATCTATCCTATTCGGAAGTTATTTATTTACTGTGCAGCATAAAAATAAAAACTGTGGTATGGTATCCAGGCTTTATCAATTCTTGGTGATATCTTGCCGTGTCGGCCTTCCTATTTAGAGGATCTGGGCACACGATTGCCCAGACCCCGCTCTCGCCTGGCATAATGTATGGTCTAACATTCCAGAAGTATCTCACAATCCAGATCCTCAGCAGATTTACTACAATTCCATACATAGGACATATCTCACCCCCGTGAAAATGCATCACATGAAAATAACAGCCCTTTATGCATGTTCTGCCCAATTAAAGCTCAAGGTACATTTCTTCATATGTTCTGGGAGTGCTCTCCTGTTGGTCAGTTCTGGAACAATATTGCATCCAAAATGTCCACCTTGATTAATGTTACTGTGCCTGTTACTATCAATGTTTTGATTCTGAATGACCTGTCAGCCTTCCAGCTTTCTAAAGCTCAAAACCTGCTGTGTTTGCTGGACTTACAGTTGCTAAGAGAATGATTGCAACCTGTTGGAAGCCACCTCGTGACTTATCTGTTCGTACATGGATCCTTTCTTTTTTGGATGTCACATACGTGGAACTCTCTACTGGCTCGTGTGGGTGGAGCCCCGGGGAAGACTTTGGAGACTTGGCACAGCATGGCTGAGTCCTTAAGGTCAATGCTGTAGCCTTTTCTTTTGTTTGTGTGTGTGATTGGTCCCTGGTCTTGTGTCTGTCTGTGTGTGTCTGTTTCTGCATGTGTTGTTTTGTCTCCCTCACTCCCGTTTTTCCTCTCTGTGATTTTGTGGCCTTGGGACGAGTTCCTATGTCCCAGTGTGTTGTTTGTAACTGTTCGTGAATGTTACGTTTACATTTTTTCTGAATCTAAAAATAAAAATTTGATCACAAAAAAAGTCATAGGTGCAAAAAAAATACAGAAAATGTTAGACAGTTGGAAAAAGGGCAGTCAGTTGCACTGTGGGACTGTAATGTTTCTGTGGTTAAAAAAGGCTGCCAGATCTTAAAGAATTTAGCTGAGGAGCCACGTATCGTGTGCTTAATTTTTTCTAGCCTACTAAAATGGAGAGCATCTCTGATCCAGGACTCACATGAGGGAGGACAAGGAGACTTCCAGCGAAGTAGGATCAATCGTCTAGCCAGTAAGTAATTAGGAAGGCTACAAAATCTGCATTGATCTTTTGCAGGGTCACCGTGGTTGGCATGACTCCAATTTGGGTCCAAGGTCACACCGAGAACCCCTGATAGTGTCCCAAAGACCAGTATTTCTGGAGATACGGGCACAACCAAAACATATGAAGAAGAGACACTGGAGGTATTTTACACTTGTCACAAACAGGATCAATGTTGGGATACTGTATATTTTAGGAAGCCTGAGTTTTGTCCAATAAGTGCGGTGTATTAACTTACACTGGATCAGGTCATGTTTGGCACACAGGGATAACGAGTGTACTCTAAGAAGAATATGGTCCAAGAGGCCCTGGATACAAAACAGTTTTTGCAGTTTTTTTCATGAGGGAAAATGTATTATTACAGTATTATATGTCGAGGAAATTAATGTTAATGAACAGAAATTCAGAGGAGAGAGAGAAGGAAAGTGACAAAAAGAAAAGACAAAGTGTGCATAGCAAGTGGATGTGGACTGACAGTAACAGGAAGGTACCTGTCCCATCCTTCTAGTATCAGCAAGTTAGTAGATATTTGTGGTGTTCTTTTGATCTCCAAGGAGGATACAACACATATAATGTATAATTAGGTCGGCTCTGTAGGTGTCATATCATCTTGTGGATGAATCCTTACAGGCAGGAAGCAGCAGGAGGTAGAGTGTGAGGAGACTGTCCTCTGTCTGGCTTCTGTAGAAAACAGACGATGACCAATGATTAATCTGACATTATGGCATTCTGGCACTCTGTTTCCTGTCATGTTAGCTTTGCTTCTAATAATTGAAAATGTTTTATTTTAATTGGAGTATGTATTGGGAGAGAGCCCAGATTAAGCCCCTTTGAGGGTTTTTTGCATCTCTCCATTACATTGTTTATTGATTATGTGTATATGAATCTGTAGTATTTGTCTATGTGTAAACCAATAAACTAAACTAAACTTATACTATACTATTTGTGCAACTGCAACACAGAATTTCCCTTTGGGGATCAAGAAAGTATTTCTGATTCTGATTTCTGATTCTGATAAACAACAAATTCCTTTGTGCAAACTGTTGTTCCGCAAGAATAATCATTCAAACACAATTGTTCAATTGTTTAGGTAAATGCACATTTGCACAACATTTAACTTGCTCATGATATTTTCTGTAAATGTCAACCACAAAACGCAATTAAACACTTTTCGTTCCAGCTGGAACAAATGCTCTTTGATTGTTCACAATACCAAACGGTTACCGTCCTTTGACCTCTTTAAGTACAGCAGCGACCCCTCAGCTTACGTATGTCCAGTACTGGAAAGTAACTAAGTACATTTACTCATGGACTGTACTATAATTTTAATACACCACTTTTTTTTTGCTACTTTGTCCTCTACGTTCCTAAGTTAAATATTGAACTTTTGTACCCAACTATGTTCAGATTCACAAAAAATATTTTGTCAAATACAAAATGTAATCAACAAATATGTATTCAAACTATGTATTCAATTTGAACCAATTGACCAATTGGTGAAATTTACAAGCTACTTGCTGTATATATACTGTAGGTTAAGTCCCACCTTTAACAGCTGCAACAATAAAGTAATGTGCATTTTAATGCATCAATAATTATAACTCAAGAATTTACATTATTCTGAAATGGGCTGTTCTGGCGTACAACTTCATCTCGCATTGTATAGTTATTTTATGAATGAAATAGACATATTACATACCTGAGGGCCAATTTGGGGAAGTTTTTGAATAATTTACAATCCCTTAATTGTTGTCTTTCACTTTCCCTGTCAGCTTTTAGTTGTTATTTGTTTATTTCCTTATTTTCTGTGATGGACCTGTCCCTGTATCAGCCATAACTACAGCAGATAACTTCTAGAATACAATTTAAATACAATTAGGCCTACAAAAGGAAATCTCCTGCTACCTTTTACCTAGCTGGATGCACTAACACAGGGTTTACCGGTGATACACCAAACTCTGTGACCCATCAGAATGTGTAACTGTAGCACCGTCTAGTTAGTCTAGTTTGCTGTTACAGGTCATTTATGATCATTAGATGGAACATTACAGTGTCAGAAATGTGTAAAAGTTACATATAGTCACTTTAAGTAGAATTTTGAATACAGGACTTTTACTTCTAACATAGTATTCTAGACTGTGGTATTGCTACTTTTACTTAAGTATAAGATCTCAGTACTTCTTCCTCCATTGCAAATATCTGCACTTGATTTGTGAGCAGATATATTAAAGAGCGGCTGTCTCCTCTAGAAAAAATGAATATAAATTTGTGTAAACCATCCATGTTTTACTTCTTTTCTGTCCCATTTATTATCTTGCGAACCCTCAGATTTATCCTGCGACCCCTTGGTGGGCTCCCGCCCCCTAGGTTGGGAACCACTGCTGTACAACCATTTTTCTTGTAATTATCTATAGACGCCTAAATGTAGAATGCATTTTATATAACATTATTTTAGACTGAAGACTTAAACATAATGAGAGTATATTCTTAATTTTAGAAAATGAGGCTTGGAAATGCCTGTTCGTTGAATGATATAGCAGACAGTTCAAAGTGAATGAATAAATTCATTTCTGAAGGTGTGTGGCTCCACTGAGATATGGGCAGGTCACACTATTAAGTATAAGTATTCTCATGAGTCATGACTGAGGATTTTCCTGATCATACCGAGCATACCAAGAACCAGTTTGTCGTGTATCTAATGCATTCATTCTTTTAGGTTACATCATGAATCTTTGGCATTTGATCTTCGGGAGTTTAAACCTTCATACTGCAAAATATTTGAAACTTTAATCTGTATTGATATACTTATTGAAATGTTTAAGGGTAGCTGATCTGATTTACCTGCAGCCACATCCTATTATAATCTAATGCACTCCATCTGTTTCAATAACTGTCTGTGAATGAAGATTTTAATGTGATTTGAGCCTCGAGGCAATTTTTCGGAAGCTTCTTCTCCTAAAGGAGTATTCCTGATATTTAGGTTAGACATCTTTACATGGAACAATAAAAGGAAGAGGCTTTGATACAAGTCAAACACCGAGATATCTTATTTTTATGTAAGGATTTGAAGCTTTTCAACATTTTTACCAGATTCCTAAATTATGCTTTATTGAACCTCCCTCTTGCGACTACATCACACGTCCACAAGATGTCGCTTAGCTCAACAGTATTGTCTGCCAGCTCATTCACACTGAAAGATTTAGATACAGTGACATTGTGCTTTTGATTCTGTCATAATCTCCATCATAGATGACTGAAATATCGACAGGATGAATAAGTCATTAACTGATGTAGAAGAGGAATTTCTCTTCGGGCTCGGGTGAATTTATCACTGGAAAGTACAATTGCAAACAAACATTTTCACGTCTACAATCACTTTTTAAAAACATTTGAAAGTTTTCTCTCCTGCAGTGGTGGAAAGTGACTAATTTACTTATTTACTCCTATTAAGTATAAGTAAGTATAAGTATCCTATTTGAGTAAACTTTTGATGTACTTGTGCATACACAAATATGATTTAAAAAGATTAAATTCCCAATAACGTAGACAACATTAAAACCCTTCTTCATGTTCATGCATTATTAATGGCAATCCAATAATCAGTGACAGCTCCAGGATTTTTTTAATATGGTGGCCACCAGTTTGGGGTCGGCTCTTGGGGCGGCCAATCAAATGCCAGGAATCAACAGGATATTCCACAGCCCAGTATGCAGATCAGTTTAGTCAAGTCATGTAAATACTGAGGAAGTTCTGTATTTACATTTTACTGTACACATCTACTCCATTATATTTCTAAGGAAAATGTACTTATTATAGATATGTAAAATATGATGCATTGTAAGTAGTAATTAGAAAAACTAATAGAATTAGATGTTTCAATCCCTTTAGGAGGAAACTCTTGAAAGTAGCAGTTGGTGTGGAGTGGTGAAAAGGAGGTAAGGTATGTCATTAGAGTCATCAGGTGGGTACCCTGCTTCATTCACGTTTTGTTGATTGAAGCCTACAACGTCTCCAGAAGACACAACAGTGTACCCAGTGTCCCAAGTACACCCCCCTCCATGCCAAACCCTCCATATTCTTATTGGGCTCTGCATGGCAAGGGCGTCCTTCTCCCTGAGTCCGGCCTAAGCCAGACCGCATACCATCTGTCTCTACCTTGCTGCCCAGGTGGAGTCCTTACTCATGATCCAGAGCCAGTGACTGCTTTTTTCGGAAGCTCTTGACATGGACTTGACGACCCTTCACCCCTATTTTTCTCAGCAAACTGGTATGTGCCTACAAATCCCCTGCATCCCACCTATACTGGGATGATGCTGGTCCTCCAGCAGAATAGCAGAATATTTGCTCTTTTTCCTCTCACAAGCCTCTTCAGCCCCATCTTCCCATGGTACTGTTGTTTCCACAACATATGACAGCTTTGTTGAGACCAAAAGACCATGTCTAGCCAGAATGTTGTAGCTACTATTTCTAGGAGAAAAACAAGTAATACGTATATATTTTTTACATGTTAAGGAATCACTGATAACAATCCTTTGATATTACTGTAAATACATATAAATATAACCCTCTAAAATAAGTTATCATGCATATTTAGTAGATGCACTTTTTTGTTAGTAACATTACTAACATACAAATTACTTCATCTTTGTAGTGTGGTATTTAAGTTTATTTGAATATGAAAAGGGTCAGAATACTTCATCCACCACTGTGACATATAAAGTTTAAAACTTATCATATTAAGAATTATTTAAGAGACAAAGATACAGAGCTGATTACAGCCTATTGCATTAACAGCTACCCAGGTGTCAAATAGCTGATGATCTGAAGAAAATGAAAGTGAAATTGTTTGGTAATTTTGGAATTACAAGGTAAGTATGACACTTTCTGTTTTGTAATAGCTGGAAACCATGAGGTACTTTACTTCTTATCCTGAAAAGCCACTTAAATATTGACCCTAACTATGATGCAATCTGTTTTGTTTGTTGACAAAGTGTTCTTTTTGCTTTGGTTGATGTTGTGTACGTAAAAACAATGATACCAAAAAAATACAGAAACAAATAACACATACATGCTTACATATAACTATTTAACATTACACACCCATATACATATAATAAAAGGAAAAGAGAGGCTGAATGGTTAGTGCAGGTACGTCCATCTACCAAAATGTAGAAGTATGTGCAAAAAGTTCTAACATGTAGAATGTGCACAGGACAAGATGTAGGAATAAGGTTTAATGTCAGTGGGGGTTCCGATTGCAGCCAATCACCTTCTCAGCAGAGCAGATGATACGCTGTAGCCTACCCTTGTCCTTAGCAGTGGCAGCAGCGTATCAAATGGTGATGGAGCAGGTGAGGTTCAGCTCCCACTTGAAGGTCCTGGGAGATGATAGAGCCCAGGAAGTGGAAGGACTCCACAGTGTTGAGTGGAGTCACCAATAAAGTCCACAACCACCTCCACTGTCTTTAGAGCGTTTAGCTCCAGATTGCTCTGATTGCACCAGGTCACCAGTCGGTCAATCTTCCGCCTATAGGCAGACTCACCAGAGATGAGTCCAATGAGGGATGTGTCCTCCGCAAACGTCAGGACTGGTGACTGGAGGAGCAGCTGTTGGTGTTCAGGGAGAAGAGCTGAGGTGAAAGGACGCAGCCTTAAGGGAACTGGTTCTGATGGTCAGAGAGCCAGAGACGTGTTTCCCCAGCTTCACACTGCTTACTGTCAGACAAGAAGTCTGTGACACTTGTAGGGGGAGTCAGGCACATGCAGCTGGGTCAGCTTGTCCTGTAGCAGGGCTGGGAGGATGGTGTTGAAGACAGAGCTGAAGTCCACAAACAGGATTCTGGCGTAGGTAGGAGTCTAGGTGCCAGAGGATGAAATGAAGAGCCATATTGACTGTGTTGGCTCTGTAGGCGAACTGCAGGGGGTCCAGGAGTAGGATCTGTGGTTCATAACCACAGAGGTCAAGGTGACGGGTCTGTAGTAATTTAGTCCTGTGATCCTTGTTTTCTCTGGAACAGGAATGAAGGTGGAGGACTTAAAGTAGGCTAGTATGTAACATGGTATGTAACATGTTTCCAGTGAGGTGTTAAAGATGTCTGTGAAAACTGGAGACAGCTGATCAGCGCGGTGCTTTAAGGTGGACGGAGAAACACATTCTAGTCCGACTGCTTTGCAGGGGCCTTTACTTTGTAGTTGGTTATTTGTCTGAGCCCGCTCCAGACAGAAACCGAGTCTTTTGCTGAAAACTGTTGTTGAAGTTTCTAAGTGTACAGTTTTTTAGCATCTCTCACCGCCTTGCTAAACCTGTATTTTGACTCTTGAAACTAGTCCCTGTCTCTGCTCCTAAACGCCTATTTCTAGAATCACTGTTACATCGTTACACCAGCCACTGTTAAAGTAAAAGTAATGGTTTCACGGAAAAATGTCCCCTGTCTAAGTAGCATTACACTGTTGTAGGCCTATCATAGTTTTTTAACTACTTTATATAGTTAGTCCAGTGGTTTCCCAACTAGGGGTCGGATCCCCTCCAAAGCACAAGATAAATCTGAGGTGTCATGAGATGATTATTTAGGTAGGAACTAATAAAGAACATGCATTTATTTTCAGGACTTTTTCATAATTGTTGATATTTTGTGAAATACTGGATACCTTCAATCTCTTTGGGCTTCAGAAGGCAAGGCAAGGCAGTTTTATTTATATAACACATTTCAGCAGCAGTGCAATTCAAAGTGCTTTACATAAAACATTAAAACACTGTTAGAAATTAATACAGAATTAAACACAATGAATACAAAATTAAAAACAGATTACACCAGATTAGACTCTAAAACATGGCCCCTAAAACATGATCCTGATTTGTAATGGGTCACAATCCAAAAAGGTTGGAAACCACTGGTTTAATCATCTTTTTTGTTTTTATCTGAAAAGTAAATAGTAACTCGAGCACCTCAAATCAAGTAACTCAAAAATAGTAGGCTACTTAGGTATAGTACTTGAGTAAATGTACTCTTTCCTGCTTGCAGACAGATGTGTTTTAACTAGATACATAAATATACAGACAAAATGCATAAAAGCATAAGAGAAGAAAAACATAAATGAAACCAAATAAAGTAGGCTAACACAAACAAAGGTTTCGGCAAAAAATAAATAGAAAATAAATTAAGTTATAATAATTAACTTTATTAAATTAACTTATTAAATTAAGTAAAAACGTTATATAGGGACACCTAGATAGCTCAGTTGGTAGAGTGGGTGCCCTTACATATAGAGGTCTACTAGTCGGCGCAGCAGGTCCGGGTTCGTCTCTGACCTTTGGCCTTATGCTGCATGTCGTTCCCTCCTCTGCTGTCCTATCAAAATAAAGGCTTAAAATGGCCAAAGATAATCTTTAAAAAAAACAACATTAAATTGGGAACTCAATCTGACAGTTTCAGTGTTTTTTGTTTTGTTTTTTGATGTAATAGTCAGGATGAGCACACACATTAGCGTATGGATCTGCGGGTCTTTGACAGGAGATGGGCGTTGCCCGTCCAGCCAAATGTCAGTAGCTGACACGCCTCCTAAAAGAAGACTTCCTCTCATGCAAACTTGGGAATTTAACCATCCAGCAAAGGCCCGCCTTAAACGCCCACAAGTTCTGGCTTTATTCGTTCTGCCTCTGTCAATCAATTATATCCCAAGCGACGTCAGCAAGTAGCAGCACCACACACCGGGGCTGAGCGAGTGGGTGACGAAGAGCAATCACCACCACCAGGAAAAAATACCAGGAGCGATAAAATGCACGGACTACAAGGGTGCATTTGACTGTCAGTTAGACGTTTGAGCATTTGAGGGTTTGGTCCTGGCAAGGTCTTTTGCGGCACAATAGCTTAATATAATGAAGGTTCTCCTCTGTCAGGCCGAGCTTTCTGGGTTTTAGCCAGTTGGATGTAATTCCATAATTCCAGGGATGGCTAGCTGAGCTAACTTAGCTAGCTAACAATTAGCCTGCCTATTTAGCTACACTGGTCAGTGGGTGCCTCCGTCTGCAAGAGGATAACTGCCCTGAGCGCAATTGTAAAGCGATATTTTGAGTCTGGTTGCTACAAGGGTTATCGTTAGTCGAGTGCTAAAGACAGCGTGCTAACCTATGTGTTTGTTCAGTAGATGGACAGTTTGACGGGCGCTCATTGTCACTGCGCGGGCGTACAGTGTTGGTTTCGGGGCGGCTAGCCTTGTACTCGGCCACCGGGCAACCAGCAGAGGATTGTACTAATGTGGCAGCCAGTAGTGTCCCGCTGTCTCTGGGACCCACGTCGGTAGGTGTTTTTTATGCTAAGTGCATCAAATACAAATGGTTATTTACACCTTAGGTAGTCATCCAAGATGTTTGCGGACATGTTGCATTGTACATTTTCTGTGATCAGCTGTCAGTTCCTGTAGCCCGAGGACTTACAAAAGACTTTGACTGAGCTGTCACATATTTTGACACTTGGCAGCAGTTGATCAACCATCAACAAGAAGGCCAGATTCTGCAGCAAGCATTTCAAGCTCGATTATTGGCTGGATATAACTTGTTGGAAACGGACTGTTGCTCATTTATTTGATACTTTGTGTGAGGTGTAGCCCGGCGCCCCCTTGTCAGACGGGCTTTTCAGCTCATGCGGTGATGACTTTAGACTCCATGATGGCTTGTTGCCTGAGTGAAGAGGCGAAGGAGTCCAAACGAATCAACTCTGAGATCGAGAAACAACTCCGGCGAGACAAGAGGGATGCAAGAAGGGAGCTGAAGCTTCTTCTGCTGGGTAAGCCTGCATGATCTAAAAGCTTTCACAGACACTCTCACATTGGCATGGCTGGACACGTACACTTTTCTAACATCTTCATACAAACACAACAGATACTAATGGCTAATAGCCACTGATTTTGATTGTATTATAAAGGTTTGCACAATGCAAAACACTGCACCCACAATTGCACAAGCCATGTTACTTTTGTCACCACAGGATTTGTGTGTGATGTGGTATGCAAATTCAATTTCAGATGAGGCTCAACGTGTTTCCAGTCTTATGGGAGCCAGTAGTGGAAGCGCTAAGTGCAGCCATTGACCCAGGAAGCATATTAGCATATATATCTTTTTTCTTTTTTTTTTTTTTTTTTACAGAAAATGAAATTTACACCAACAAAGCTGCCATTTTGGGTCAGAGAAGTTTACAGAAAAGGATGGGAGACAACTCCTCCGCTTTTTGTCCCAGTCCTCTTACTTCTCTTGTTACAACAAAGCTAAAGTAAAAGCCACTTGACATTGACTGTCAGGTTGATGACAAATTTATAAACAAGACAAGCTAGACGACCGCTCACAAGATAACAGAGGCAGGAGACTGTCTTCACTTCATGATGACTCTTTACTGATGTGCAGCTGTGTTGGTTTGAGGGTATTTGACTTTCAGCATTTCAGCCTTGTTATGTGATGGTTATTTAGGCTCCATTTGTTATGGTGTGCCCTGGCTTTGCTACAACTTACAAAACAATCAATTGACAAAATACTGCATTAGAAAATAGGTTGTAACATTCTCCTGCTGTAAATCAACTCATTTCATCTAAAGTCATAAAAATCGACATGGTTATCCTCTGAATTTAAAGGTTTTATGTGTTTGTTAGAGTTCAGCTGATGTCACTTTGCCAGACCTTCAACCTGACCTTTGTCGATCAAAAAAAACAACAGACAGATTGAGCAACTGCATGGCCTATTTCTCGCTAAAAGTGTTTTCAGAAACACGTTTTGGTGAACTATTTTTGTTAAAAAAACAAGATTGTATTCCGAACGAGCCACCATTATGGTCGGCTTTGAAATTTGGGAGAAGCCAGACCCACGTGACCCGATCGTCATTCCCGGTTTTCATTTTTTGGGCGACAATACAGATTAGCACCGTCTATTATTATGGAGATGTATTATGTCTTGCACGCGCAGAACGTACGCTCAAGTCGATGTCGCTTTGTTGCGTTCCGAGGCACTTTTTGGAATGATGGGAGCCGAATGATCAGTCCGACTAACGGGTTGGTGTGTCAGAGCCTTTAAATGCCAACACAAAGCAAGCCCAAGGCAACATATATCAAGCATAAATGAGTGAAATCCAGCGGAATATCTGTCAGCAACGGAGCAATCCTGGAAGAGAAAAGTCAAGGATAAAGACTAGAAGGCAACTGACTTATTCTAAATTAGATTATCAAGAATGAGTTTGACTTAGTAAAGCTTCTCACAATCATCTGTCAAGAGTTTTCCCTTACTTCTGTAGTCGTCTTCCACATTACTGCAGTTTTATCTGCCTGTAAAACATGGCTTTAAAAAGAAAAAGAAGAAGTGTTGAGTTTTTAATTAAGTCTGTTACAAGGGAGACTGGATTTGCTTGGTGTCTGCTCTATTAAAGGCCTTTTACTGAGGTGGCCCACTGTGGGAAATACAGTAACTGGTCTCCAGAGTATAGACTGTGCCATCTACAGACTAAATTTCATGTACAAACATTAGCAGAGCAATTGTGTATTTTTTTTTTATATAAATGATTTTGACAGAGAAAAGGTAAAGGTACTTTATTGTCAAATACATGTTGCGAAATTCATTCTCTGCATTTGACCCATCCCTCAAGCCATTTATAGCGCCTAGGGACTGAACAGATCTGAGCCAGTGCCTTGATCAAGGGTACTGACTGGAGAACCTAATACATGTTTTTAGATGGTGGGGGGAAACTGGAGCCCCGGAGGAAACCCACACAAACATGGGGAGAACATACAGTTAACAAAGAACCTACAGGCCCGGAACGACCTGGATTCAAACCCAGAGCCATTGTTGCTGTGAAGCCACAGTGCTAACCATTGGGCCACTATGCTTAAAACTGTTGTTTATTTCACACTACAGTTAAGTCAAATTTTAGTGTTAGCTACAAACAGCAACACTAGCACTAGCAAGGATTCAGTATCATGCGTAAGTACACACTTTTGTAACTCTGTGATTTGTTGTCACAAGTGACTGAATTCTCACTTTCTGGTTTTAAGGATGCTCTCACACACATCTGCAGCAACTTTCAACAACCAAACCGTATAAGATAATATACTGTTTTTTACTCTTGTTTTCAAATAATTGAGTCATATCATTGTCAGAACCTCAACTTGAAAAAATAAACAATTGTCAGTGTTTCCTCTGTTGATGGCGGCCCGCCACGGTAAAATGTCTGCTGCCATAGTAAATCGGGCAGACGCACAACAGGGTTTCTGTTAAGTACACGATGAATTTGCTGTTTATCAGACCCCAGATGAGACATAAAGCTAACATTAGCGAACGCGGCGGTCCCTTTTCCTCCTTGCAGCAGGAGACGCTGTATTCCTCCAACGCGATGTATTAATGTTAGCTACTGTTTTAAAACCCGTTTTCCAGGTTAGTAGGGGTGCATACCACTCAAAACCAACATGAAAAACGTAGCTAATGTTCACTCAGCTTTTTGTTGTTAAACTGTGTGTAAAATGAGCGGTGACGTTACATCACCGGTTTCAGGTAACCTACCTACGCCGCCGTCTATTTGCTGGATGGTTATAAGGTAATGGTCGGGAGCTAACATTAGCAGATAAGCCTGTTGTCGGCAACGTTATTGTTCATATTTTGGCACAAAGTTTCTGAGCATAGTGGTCATAGTGACTGAAAGTGAGATGCTAAAGAAAAACTATTCGCTGTTTTTAGGTTAATTTATGACGTTCAACAGTCCCACCGCCCCCCCAATGAAACCGAAAACAACTGAAATCGCTGGCATTCGCCCTCTCTCATTAAAGCGGCTCAGAGATTTCCAAACATAACCTCTGGTCATTGAGCTGTTGTAGTGTTTGTCTGATTCCTGACTAGCGCTGTATGATCTGTATAGGTCAGGAAGTGGTGTGAGTAAGAAACGTTTCTCTCATTAGTACTTTATGAATTCATTTAATCTGGATGTTTTTTCAGACTATTAGCTAATAGTTGGTAGCAAAACTGTAATTAAAAGTGTGAATGTGAGCGTTTTTTTAATGTCTTTTGTGTATTTACTAGATTTTATGTAAAAGTCTGACTTGTGTAACTTGCGAAACAAATTTTCCCTTGGGTACAATACAATTAATGTTGAAAGTGCACGTTATTTTATCTTTTGGAGGCATCAAATTGCTGTCTGGACTAAAGTAGTAGAAACCATCTAATACAGATTTTATTGGTTGGGCTTTAGGTACCACTAATCATATTTGGCTGCTGAATAAGTCAGTGGCTTATTAATGTTGCTAATCACCAGTTCCTATGTCCCCAAGACATAATTAACCAAATATATGCTAAGCTATGTAGCTAATGTAAAATATGAGCTATCAAACTGCTGGAATGTGTTGATATTTTGGTGTGATATGAAATCTCAGCTTAACAGAATGCTGCATGAAATCGAAGAACTGCTTCTCTACTCGTAAGATGACTAAAACAATTCATTGTTGGCAACACACAAAAGCATCTGTTGAATCAGTTGGCCAACATATTGGCAAACATTGATAAGAAATATAAAAGTGTGTCCTTCTTTTCCTGTGCACAGATGAGATGCAGTGATGGTGACTCATTGAAAGAGATTGATTTGGATGACATCCTTTTTCCATGCTTGCAACTTTTTTTTAATGAAAATGCCAAAGTACAAATTGCAGGAGTAATTTTTTACTTGAGCTTGTGGTGAGAGTCTGCTGTCACATTATTCAAGCTTGTGTGAAAAGGATCTAAGATCTATGTAGCTACAGTGTGAGTTATAGTGCACTCTGGTTGTCTCACCTTAGTTGCAACCTATTATGGACCTCTTTGATCCTTTTTATAGACCTTCATGCGTAGTGTAGCTTTTTGTTATGCTGCATGTCTTGAGTATTTTCTCTGCAGTGGCTTGTGACTTCCTGAATCCACTGTTGTAGTTTATATTTATGTCACTAATTGGGAAAAGAAACTTTAACAAAGAAAGTTTTGGGATGTGCTCAGTAATGTGTTGCTAGTAGAGCAGAAACATTTCAGCTGTAACCAAATATTTCAGTTTTCAGCTGGAAATATTCAACGTTGCTATTGCTTACATTTGTTGATTATGATGTTCTAAATTGCATAGAAAGCTAACAAACATTTTATGTAAAGGGCAACAGCTTGTGTTGATGCACTGTGAAATACTTAGCTGCCACCTATAAGGAGCATTGCCAGTTTTGTATGATGTTGTAAGCGGAGGCAATTATTCCCGCTGTTTATCAGCGACAGGCTGGCTTTAGCTCGGGTGCGGTTAGCTAGTGCATGGTAGACATACTGGCTGAGGAACAACCAGGGTCAGAGGAGTGTTCTGCCGCCTGCTATAGCTAATGAAAGTCACAAGTAATTAAATGTACATCAAGAGCCCAGGGAGCTTCCGTAACAACACCAGGAAATTGGACCTTTTTTGTTTTTTTCAAAATGTGGAAATGACTGTTTTTGTTAGTGCAACCGTGTCATACTGCAAAGGTTGATTTTCACATTAGTATCTTCTCTAACTAAAATTGACAGATGACACTTAAGTGCACAGGGGATTTGATGCTAAGTTAGGTACAATGGCAAGTCTGTTTTGTTCCCCCTGATCTTGAATTTGATCTTTTGTCTTTATGAGGATATAGTTTCATATTCTTGTGATATATTTTTCTCAGCATTATGTCATTCCAAGTTATTCTATTATAAAAAGAGAGTTAATTAATCTGTGAATTGCTGTGAAAAAGACTAGAGGATGTTGGAATAACATGTTGTAGTAACATAAAAACATACGTCCTAAACATCAAAAAGCTTGTTATGATGACAAATATGATGGTGTTAGAAGAAGAAAAGTTCATGTAGTGCATTGTGGAATTGAGCAAACAATGACTCGAGGCAACTTTAGCTTTTACAATGTGGATCCACTGTTGACTAAAGGTTAAGTCATTCATATGGATGAAGAACCTGTAAAACATGTACTACTGAAGTACTGCACAAATACTATAGATTTTTTCTCGTGTGTCCATATTGTACATAAGGAACATGTGACTTGTATCAGTTGGGGTTCCTACATGTAACAACAAAGTCACACTTGTGTTTGAAAATTTTTTTTAGTAATACATTTTCGTCTAAAATGGTCAAGTCAGCATTGTGTCGTTTGAGGACCAGTCTCCGACAAATGGATTGTTGTTTCTCATCATTTTATAACCACACCAGTCAAAATGTTGTCACTTGATCACAGTAATCTAGAGCTTTTAGGAAAGACTTACTATAGGCCACCAGACAAATACAGAGTGTCCAGCAGACTATAATGGCAGAGGTTGTTGCCTGGGATTAAGACCATCCATGCTAATGTTCAAAATATAACAAAAAGAGCAAAAGTGCTGTATCGCCCTGCAAAAAGCCATATATATATATATATATATATATATATATATATATATATATATATATATATTGTTCGTCCACTTACATCTCTTTGCTGACACCCACCATATGTGCTAACAGAGCGGAAATTAACTAAAACTTCTTCTTCGTTTTGTGGTGGGTTGCAACCATAAAATGACCTAAAACCTAATCGCAATTCATTATTGATTCAGCAAATAACGTTTCCATCAGCGTTTATCGCATAAGCCGTATGTCGATCAAGATAAAATCCGATGAGACGAACGTGTTTCCTTTGAGTTGATATTCATCAAATTTTACTGTTTCCATAAGGCATTTTTCATTTGATATCACTTAATTTAGATAAAAACGTGTGGATGGAAACATAGTTATTGTAAAAATCTTGACAGCGTAAGAAAAAATGTAGATTGATATTGAAATGCAATGTCATAATGCAAACAAATGTCAAAGTGAAATAATATAGGATTGTGAGATTATTACTCTTTGATATTTCTGTTTTATATATCAGTTCAACATTTTTCAGTGCCAATATTTGTTGTTTCAATGCCAAATTTTATTTTCAATACCAGACGTTACTGTCTCTGTTCTTGCTCCATATTATTGGCGGTTGGCAAACCAGCTCAGAGGTGCATTATCGCCACCAAGTGGACTCTCATTAATGGTCTCTCTGTTTAATTATGTTTAGTGTGTATATATATATATATATATATATATATATATATATATATATATATATATATATATATATATATATATATATATATATACACACCGGCCACTTTATTAGGTACCCCATGCTAGTAACGGGTTGGACCCCCTTTTGCCTTCAGAACTGCCTCAATTCTTCGTGGCATAGATTCAACAAGGTGCTGGAAGCATTCCTCAGGGAGTTTGGTCCATATTGACATGATGGCATCACACAGTTGCCGCAGATTTGTCGGCTGCACATCCATGATGCGAATCTCCCGTTCCACCACATCCCAAAGATGCTCTATTGGATTGAGATCTGGTGACTGTGGAGGCCATTTGAGTACAGCAAACTCATTGTCATGTTCAAGAAACCAGTCTGAGATGATTCCAGCTTTATGACATGGCGCATTATCCTGCTGAAAGTAGCCATCAGAAGTTGGGTACATTGTGGTCATAAAGGGATGGACATGGTCAGCAACAATACTCAGGTAGGCTGTGGCGTTGCAACGATGGTCAATTGGTACCAAGGGGCCCAAAGAGTGCCAGGAAAATATTCCCCACACCATGACACCACCACCACCAGCCTGAACCGTTGATACAAGGCAGGATGGATCCATGCTTTCATGTTGTAGACTCCAAATTCTGACCCTACCATCCGAATGTCGCAGCAGAAATCAAGACTCATCAGACCAGGCAACGTTTTTCCAATCTTCTATTGTCCAATTTCGATGAGCTTGTGCAAATTGTAGCCTCAGTGTCCTGTTCTTAGCTGAAAGGAGTGGCACCCGGTGTGGTCTTCTGCTGCTGTAGCCCATCTGCCTCAAAGTTCGACGTACTGTGCGTTCAGAGATGCTCTTCTGCCCACCTTGGTTGTAACGGGTGGTAATTTGAGTCACTGTTGCCCTTCTATCAGCTCGAACCAGTCTGGCCATTCTCCTCTGACCTCTGGCATCAACAAGGCATTTCCGCCCACAGAACTGCCGCTCACTGGATGTTTTTTCTTTTTCGGACCATTCTCTGTAAACCCTAGAGATGGTTGTGCGTGAAAATCCCAGTAGATTAGCAGTTTCTGAAATACTCAGACCAGCCCTTCTGGCACCAACAATCATGCCACGTTCAAAGTCACTCAAATCACCTTTCTTCCCCATACTGATGCTCGGTTTGAACTGCAGGAGATTGTCTTGACCATGTCTACATGCTTAAATGCACTGAGTTGCCGCCATGTGATTGGCTGCTTAGAAATTAAGTGTTAACGAGCAGTTGGACAGGTGTACCTAATAAAGTGGCCGGTGAGTGTACATACATACATACATACATACATACATACATACATACATACATACACACAAAATGTTACACTTCCAGGATAGCTCCGACGCTAACGGAAATTCCACCGGATGTCCCCCATTCAGATAGATTACCTTAGGCTTTCTTTGTGTTGGCATTTTAAACTCCAGTCGATTTATAAGGACTACGGTTAACTGCTCCTCAGATCTCTGTAAATCAACACAGCTAGCTAAACTATCTGTCCTAATTTATTTTTGTTTTTTTAAACTAAAGACTAAAACAACCTTTGAACGAACACATGTTCCACCCAAACTAGTTCTTTCACAAGGCTATTTTGCGGAAATGTCGTTGCCGCCGAAACTGAATATGAATTGCTCAGTGTAAATAATTGCATTAAAACTGATTTAGTATCCTATAATTTGTATTGTTTACCTTGAATTGCATTGAAAACTGAATCTGAATAACATGATTTATTAATCTTGCATAGTCAGCGCTATCTCCAGAGTTGCTCTAACCAGTGTACCTTGTCTATAGCAATCCCACCAATCGTTCCTGAAATGTCCCAGTTAGATAGCAAATGCCGTTAACATATTCCTTGTAAATCTTTTCAAGCAATCGCCAAAAGAGCCAAGCAGGCCTGCCTTATTGCACGATCCAAATTTTCTTTGTGTGTACACACACACATGCGCACACACACTGAGAACACACTTTATCTGTCAGTGTGCACACCGCTCAAACAGGTCGCTAGTATCTGGGTTAATGAGTGTTTGTTTTTTGGCAACACCCAAGGATGTATCATGCATGGAGCCTACCTATGCCTATTATGGTTTCTCTTATTAAGTCTTTCAGTAAGCCAAGCAGATAAGCCCTGTGTTGGCCATATTTATTTGGATCCCTGTTAACTGCTGCCAAGGTAACTGCTGGCATGGCCGAGCTTTTTAAAAATAACAAATTTGCAGACAGTACTGATGAACAACCCACACACAGAAAGGATAAAATGACCCAAAAGAGATGTGTGTGTGTGTGTGTGTATGTAGATTGGCATCGTGGGCCATCATAGGGCTGCCTCATAGAGCTGCCCTGTGATACCCCAGCTATCCTCATAGGCATAATAGCACTGCTGAAGGCATAGTTGGCAGATGCCTTCCTGTATCCTTACTCCCACAACTGTATGTCTATTACACCACTGCCTGATTCTCAGCCAAGGTTGATAATGCTAATCATCACCCACGTGAGCCTATTTCCCAGAAATCTCAAATTGCTAGACTCATGCAGCCTGACCTGGCATTCTGGTGTTACTGTGCCAACTTACTGCCAGTTTGTTTAGCCAAATGCATATTGGTTTATGTTTTAATATATTTTTTTCTCTACCATGAAAGTCACATGCATTTTCAGTTCTGTTCCACTTAGCAATAAATTGTGTTTAAACTGATCAAATCCTTTCAACCTGGCTGCACGTCACATCTATATACGTTTTCCTTACCTTGCTCAGTAAATTACTGCCAGGACATCTCTATATTTCTTGAACCAATTACTTCTGTGGCACATTTTTCCTGTCAACATATATAGTGAGGAAAATAAGTATTTGAACACCCTGCATTATCCTAAATTAGATGCACCTGTTTGAGGTCGTTAGCTGCATAAAGACACCTGTCCACCTCATACAATCAGTAAGAATCCAACTACTAACATGGCCAAGAACAAAAGAGCTGTCCAAAGACACTAGAGACAAAATTGTACACCTCCACAAGGCTGGAAAGGGCTTCGAGGAAATTGCCAAGCAGCTTGGTGAACAAAGGTCCACTGTTGGAGCAATCATTAGAAAATGGAAGAAGCTAAACATGACTGTCAATCTCCCTCGGACTGGGGCTCCATGCAAGATCTCACCTCGTGGGGTCTCAATGATCCTAAGAAAGGTGAGAAATCAGCCCAGAACTACACGGGAGGAGCTGGTCAATGACCTGAAAAGAGCTGGGACCACCGTTTCCAAGGTTACCGTTGGTAATACACGAAGACGTCATGGTTTGAAATCATGCAATGGCTTAAACCAGCACATGTCAAGGCCCATCTTAAGTTTGCCAGTGACCATTTGGATGATACAGAGGAGTCATGGGAGAAAGTCATGTGGTCAGATGAGACCAAAATAGAACTTTTTGGTCATAATTCCACTAACCGTGTTTGGAGGAAGAAGAATGATGAGTACCATCCCAAGAACACCGTCCCTACTGTGGAGCATGGGGGTGGTAGCATCATACTTTGGGGTGTTTTCTGCACATGGGACAGGGCGACTGCACTGTATTAAGGAGAGGATGACCGGTGCCATGTATTGCGAGATTTTGGGGAACAACCTCCTTCCCTCAGTTAGAGCATTGAAGATGGGTCGAGGCTGGGTCTTCCAACATGACAATGACCCAAAGCACACAGCCAGGATAACCAAGGAGTGGCTCTGTAAGAAGCATATCAAGGTTCTGGCCTAGCCAGTATCCAGACCTAAACCCAATAGAGAATCTTTGGAGGGAGCTCAAACTCTGTGTTTCTCAGCGACAGCCCAGAAACCTGACTGATCTAGAGAAGATCTGCGTGGAGAAGTGGGCCAAAATCCCTTCTGCAGTGTGTGCAAACCTGGTGAAAAACTACAGGAAACGTTTGACCTCTGGAATTGCAAACAAAGGCTACTGTTATATTAATGTTAAAAAATCATACATTGTGATTTCTGGATTTTTTTTAGATTATGTCTCTCACAGTGGACATGCACCTACAATGACAATTTCAGACCCCTCCATGATTTCTAAGTGGGAGAACTTGCCAAATAGCAGGGTGTTCAAATACTTATTTTCCTCACTGTAGCATTCCCAAAATTGGTGGTCTTTTTATGTCTTTAATGTCTTTTTACATTTTATTTATGCGGTGTGCATTAGGTCATTATAGTTGCTTGTAGGCTTCGTTGCCAGTGGAAATTCTGTGTGCGCATCCTTGAGAACTGTAAGTTGTATAACTTATGTTGTCAGTTTATTGTTAGCTGGGGATTTTGTGTTCTTCACCTGCTAACTAGGTTGCACTTGGCTGTTGATTCAATATAATGGCGATTGTTGAACGACCTTGCTCACGTTTGTATTATATGTGCATTATTTACTTGCTACAGTAGGCTAATTACACTGCATTAAGATAATGTAATTAATAGTGGGTTATTGTTATTTGCTAGCCTATATATTATTCCTATGCATTGTGTATGTAGCCTTTACATTGTTATTTATTTACAGCATTTGACCGGCATAAAATATGTCCGGTCATGGCCGATCACGTGAAAATCGTCAGCCGGTCAATCGGTGCATCTTATTAATAAATTATCTTAATAGTTGCTGATTAATTTTCAAAACACATATACAGAATACCACAGCTTTTTACAAGAGCACAAGACAGTAGTTTATGGTAATGATGTAGCCCTCTTACACATAGGGAATCTAGCATATTGCCGGGTTTAGTTATCTGGGTTTGGTAATATATTTCTCATGTATCCTTCATAATGTGTTGAGTTTGTTCCAATGTGACATTATGGCTCTTTTTACATAAGCAATGCTTGTGCGATATTGGTATCTAGCTGGCAAGACAAGTCAATTCAGTGTGTGGCTACACGTAGTTACTCCAGTTTCCAGCTGTTTTTTAAAATTATATTTCTTCAATGACAAAGCAACTGCTACTCAATGAGCTATGAGTAAGTCACAAAATATGATGACAAACATTCTCTGCATCGCCTGTTTGATGTAAAACCTTCATACATAATGTTTGGTATATTTTATATAGAACTTTATTTGTTCCCATAAGAGCATATGCAAAGTGCACTGTGGTCAGTCTATTGGGTACACCTAGATAAAACAAATGCAGTCTTAAGGTTTAAGCTGTTTTAGAACATTATGGTCATTTTTGGGGACTGTAATGCGTGTTGCTGTTGTATTGCATTTTACCGAAAAGTCTTTTTAAAAATTGAAAAACCCAGATATATCAATGTGTGTACCATGCTGTGAAAAATGCTGCAGATTATAGGTTTATTGAATTTAAAATTCTCTTTTAATTTCTCTGATGTATAAGAAGGACTGGGGTGTAAACCTGCACTGTAGCAGCCGTCCCAACCCCCCCCCCCCCAGTCTTTTGTATGCAGTCCTGAGCTTCTGTGCCTGGTAGATGAAAAATGGAGTTTCACAGTGTGGTACGAAGGCAAGACAGGTAGGTGTTTTTAGTTCTGCACTGTTTGTCAGGCGCCTCTGTTGGTTGAGCAAACTGATGTTGACACACCCAGAGTTTCGGCAGTTATGTGGCAGTCAGACCTGTGAGAGACTGCCCGGTGCTTCTCATGTCACCGCCTGTCTGGCTCGTTATTACAGATACATATAGTCCTGTTAAAACTTTCTCATCTGCTTAATGTCTTCATTTATGTCTCAGGTCTATTGCAAAGGGTTGGTAGATGTGACACAAAGATAAATGTTTATTAAAAAAAAAATGTTTTGGGATTGACTCTGAGACATACTAAGGACCTGATCTTAAGCATAGCATATGAATAGCATAGAGTTGTGGCACTTGTTTTATCAGTTGACTGCCTGTACTTGGAAATTACATGGAAATCTTATGGGTCTATAAAAAAATACCTAAAAAATAGAGCTTCCAAGTTCTTTTGTATGTTTACACAGCAACACATCAGCGGTGGGCAAGTTCCCAACTAAGTCTTGGACCAGGAAGAAGGAAGTGAAGTTGAAGACGGATCACAATTAGTTGAAGGGTTGCAAACTACAGCAAAACCTCTGTCCAGTGGGAAGTACAACTGTTCCAGCACAGTTCTAGTTTTTTGAGTAAATGGGAACCAAAATAGGCAAAAGGATTGAATTGACATCTAAATCCTTTAGAAGGTAAAGTATGCCAGTAATTTATTTTTATTTTTTCTAAACTGGAATAGAGATCCCTTGCCCTGCTCTGCTTCTCATTCTTTTTCTGAGCATAGATCTAGATGTGCTTTTATAGTTCACTTGCTCAACACAGACACATTAAAAACATTCAAATGCAGCACAGGAAAGCATGTGGTCCTCCTTCGTCCCACCACCATCATTAAGACGGTCTTTGAAGTAAGTAGATGAAGATATAGCTGTAAATGAGGGGACATGGACGGTTAATGGGAGGTATCTAGTTGGTGCCTGGTGCCCACTAGTCCATCTGCTTCATTTTGAACTAGGAGATGGATGTGTTTTTAATTTTAAGGTGCATTCAAGTTTTGTAAATATGATGTGGGCCAAACATATGTATCAGAGGCAGGATATTTTACACTTTTAGGACAAATTTATAATTTTTAACAGACTCACACCAGCATTTGTTCAAGTGTGTTATTTTTCTCCCGCAAATTATTGCAAATAAACAACCCATTTATTAGCTGAGCATTAGGCTGAAAATTAAAAACCTGCAACACAATACAAGAGCTGTGCAATAAATGTAGCATGTGACGTGTAGAGCTGGTTACTGAACTTCTAAACTTTTAGGCACCGACTGAATTGCCCTAGTGATGTGCACAGATGGGATACAATTATAGGAGCACTTTACAGTGCAAATGCAGGAACGCCTGACAATCTAATGCAATAGAACCACAAACAACCAATTGCAACAGTGTTGAAATATAATCCTGTTCAAATATCAAATATGTAATTGAACATACATTTTATTCCAAGTAGAGCTGAGGCAAGTGGTCGATAACTGAATCAGTCGATCAATAGTAAATTAGGTAATTGTTCTTTCTTCTTCTTCTCAGATGTTAATATTTGGTGGTTTTCTTAGTTTTTAATGATGGCATATTGAATATATTTTAGTTTTTGACTGTTGGTCAGCCAAAAAAGGCAATTGAAGACCACTCTTTGAACTCTCACTATTTCGTTACTTTTTATAGACCAAAGGATTAGTCAGTTAATAAGTAAATTTTTAGTATAATCTATAAAAAAATTGTCAGTTGCTGCTTTTTTACTAAGAACTGCTAAGAAATGATTTCATAACATAAAGTCATCACTCTCCACTGTCATGTTGCTGCCATTCACCTATAACTAATTTCTTTTTATTTTATATGTCCCATGTGGTCTGGTCTCTGTAGCTGTACATATAACCAGTGGGAGAAGGACAGGCAGTAGTGGATGGCTTCAGTCTTGTGACAGGAGCAGTAACATGGGAAATGAATATGAAACAAATTTTATCTCTCTCTCACACACACACACACACACACACACACACACACACACACCCTCTTCTCAAGCATGCAGGAGTTACTGTATCCATAGCAGCTGTACTCTGAAGCCTCTGCCAATCCAAGTATTATTGTGACACTGCCACTCAGTCCATGCATATACAGTGGGTACGGAAAGTATTCAGACCCCTTTAAATTTTTCACTCTTTGTTTCATTGCAGCCTTTTTCCAAAAATCAAAAAAGTTCATTTTATTTCTCAGTAATGTACACTCAGCAACCCATCTTGACAGAAAAAAACAGAAATTTAGAAATTTTTGCATATTTATTAAAAAACCAAAAACTGAAATATCACATGGTCATATGTATTCAGACCCTTTGCCGTGACCCTCATATGTAACTCAGGTGCTGTCTATTTCTTCTGATCATCCTTGAGATGGTTCTACACCTTCATTGGAGTCCAGCTGTGTTTGATTATACTGATTGGACTTGATTAGGAAAGCCACACACCTGTCTATATAAGACCTTACAGCTCACAGTGCATGTCAGAGCAAATGACAATCATGAGGTCAAAGGAACTGCCTGAAGAGCTCAGAGACAGAATTGTGGCAAGGCACAGATCTGGTCAAGGTTACAAAAAAATTTCTGCTGCACTTAAGGTTCCTAAGAGCACAGTGGCCTCCATAATCCTCAAATGGAAGACGTTTGGGACGACCAGAACCCTTCCTAGAGCTGGCCGTCCGGCCAAACTGAGCTATCGGGGGAGAAGAGCCTTGGTGAGAGAGGCAAAGAAGAACCCAATGGTCACTGTGGCTAAGCTCCAGAGATGCAGTCGGGAGATGGGAGAAAGTTGTAGTAAGTCAACCATCACTGCAGCAATCCACCAGTCGGGCTTTATGGCAGAGTGGCCCAAGGAAGCCTCTCCTCAGTGCAAGACACATGAAAGCCCGCATGGAGTTTGCTAAAAACACCTGAAGGACTCCAAGATGGTGATAAATAAAATCCTCTGGTCTGATGAGACCAAGATAGAACTTTTTGGCCTTAATTCTAAGCGGTATGTGTGGAGAAAACCAGGCACTGCTCATCACCTGTCCAATACAGTCTCAACAGTGAAGCATGGTGGTGGCAGCATCATGCTGTGGGGGTGTTTTTCAGCTGCAGGGACAGGACGACTGGTTGCAATCGAGGGAAAGATGAATGCGGCCAAGTACAGGGATATCCTGGACGAAAACCTTTTCCAGAGTGCTCTGGACCTCAGACTGGGCCGAAGGTTTACCTTCCAACAAGACAATGACCCTAAGCACACCGCTAAAATAACGAAGGAGTGGCTTCACAACAACTCTGTGGCTGTTCTTGAATGGCCCAGCCAGAGCCCTGACTTAAACCCAATTGAGCATCTCTGGAGAGACCTGAAAATGACTGTCCACCAACGTTTACCATCCAACCTGACAGAACTGGAGAGGATCTGCAAGGAGGAATGGCAGAGGATACCCAAATCCAGATGTGAGAAACTTGTTGCATCTTTCCCAAAATGACTCATGGCTGTATTAGATCAAAAGGGTGCTTCTACTAAATACTGAACAAAGGGTCTGAATACTTATGACCATGTGATATTTCAGTTTTTGTTTTTTAATAAATATGCAAAAATTTCTAAATTTCTGTTTTTTTTTCTGTCAAGATGGGTTGCTGAGTGTACATTACTGAGAAATAAAATGAACTTTTTTGATTTTTGGAAAAAGGCTGCAATGAAACAAAGAGTGAAAAATTTAAAGGGGTCTGAATACTTTCCGTACCCACTGTACAGTCAAGTCAGACAAATAGTGTTTTTAGTCTCTGCACATCAGTCAGCCTTTCGATGAGACAGGAACTAAGTAGCCCAGAGATCTAAAAGTTCCTTAGTACATTTGTGTTTCCACAACATCTCAAGAACCACAAAGACAAAGCAAATTATACAGACAATGGAATAGCAATGGCTTTGTTTCTTAGGGCATTTATGTAGTGTTTTTGTACTGCACTGTAGTGCAAGTGTGATGTTTCACTTTTTAGCAAGGAATTCTTTCTCCATGTACTGTTAATGACGTACCTTGTTGTGTTGAATCAAACATACTGACAAGTGTGGCTGGGTTGGCTCAGTGGGTAGAGCAGGCACATGTCAACATAGAGGTTTATGCCTTGACGCAGAGGTCCAGGGTTGTGAATCCGACCTGTGAGGATTTCATGCACGTCTTGCCCCTCTCTCTTCCCTTTTTCACCTTTTTCAAAACATGCTGACAAGTGAAAGGAAAAAATAGTGGAATAGAGTTCAAGAGATTTTGGAGAATCTACGCAAATTAGCACTGAAGCTTGTTAGTGGTCCCACACTCCAATGCTTTGTTTAATTTGAAGTTTTAATTTTCCCTTCGCTCACTGACTTTCACCTTTTTTTTTTAAAACCTGTAGGGAAGTCTGCTAAATAAATGTTGTTAACACATTAAAATAAATCACCATCCCTAATCATATCATCATTGGGGAAGCATTCAGATTCAGATCATTTAACACAGCAAAACCACAATGTACAAATTACATGCAAAGGTCCTGTGTTCAAAACCTTAAGTAGAGAAGTATTGACAGCCAAATTCATTTCAACTTTAGGCCGTTGGTTAGTTTAATCTGTGACAGTGTATCACAAGCTCCCTTTATAAGATTGTTGTAGGTTCTATAGCTGTCATAGAAATGCAGTGGAATGAAAAGCACATCATGTTCCCTTGAATGGAAATACTCAAGTTAAGTGCTTCAAAATTGTAAATAAGGACAGTACTGACGTAATTATATTTTGTTACTTCCCCCAATAAGTAACACCATATTGATACAGTGCTTGCTTGAGGTCTGAATAAATGCTATAAACAGAACTGGGTAAGGAGCAGGAACCTTTTGGGATGCATTGCAAAAAACTACGACTCAAGAACTAAACTCAGTGCTCCTACGGTCAAAATGCATGTTAAGTTCCTAAAGAGAAAAAAAAAAACCCGGGAGAATGTCCTGCGGGCAAAAATAACCACTTGACAGTCATTCAGTTCCTGTAGAGTCAGCCAGGCCTTCAACACACCTTCCCCAACACTGAGTTGAAGTGGACTTAGCTTCCTGTTTGATGTGCTTAGGGAGGTTTTAAGGAATCATTTACTTAGAGCTCCCCTCTCCTCCACTCTGTCACACTTTGCACCTCCTTCCTTTCCCTCTTGTCTCCTTGACTCTCGCTTGTTCTTTCCCCTTCAATATGGATGCCAAACTGTGCGTCAAGTTATTACTCTTTTACTCTATGTAAACCCCAGCTGAAATGTGTGCCGTGGCCTCCAGCTGGCTGGACCCAATGAAACGGATCTGTTTCAACTGATTTTTTTCCTCTTCTTGTGAGTTAATGGTTATTTAGTAGAATGACTAATACCCCATTCAGTGCATGTTGCGGGCAGAGTGACACAGTTCTCCCTCGGTTAACGGTCACGGCTGTGTGATTATCGGGCTTCTCATCCTGCTCCCTCCAGCTTTGCTGTGTCGGAGATTTCAAAATTGTTCAAGGCCTCTGGTAAGCCTGTATGGTCAGCACCCTGTGAAGCTTCTAATTTATCAGCTTTTTATATGAACGCACAAATTCATGTGAATTTTGAGGAACCAGTTTCCAAACATGTGCGTCAGTGTTAGACCTCAGAGAGTAGTTTTTTGTTTTAAAGGTGGAGCTCCACACCACATCTTCTGGGATTATCTAAAGTTGGAGACTACAAAGACTGTTTGTAAATTGGCCATAAACCAGAGTCTCATGCAGTTCCTTGAATTTGTCCGTTAATTTCGGTGTCGGTCCTTACAACACATGTTCCTGAATTATCTTCTCTCCAGTTTTCTTCTCTCTGTCTTTCTCTCCAGTCAATTTTGTTGGTGTCTTTATGGGGTCTTCTTCTTCACCCTCATTGTTTGGAAACTTCCAGTAGTGATAGCCACAACGTAATCAACGCGCCCACTTGTTTGCTGTGAATGATCTGGACTACTGTCTGCATTAAATAATGCCCATTAAAACCGTTTGAACCTTATAAGAAACTGAATACCTAACTGTAAAATTTAAATACTTTCATCGCACTGACATATTTTATTTGAAAAGTATCTCTCTGAATTCTAATGGTTGAAAATTCCTTCTTATTTCAATAGTTGATTTAAAGTTGTGCAATTTCAAAAATATTAGGGGTTCACAAACAAACAAAAAAATTCAGATAGAAAGTTCAAGTATGCAATAATTCCCATAGGTTGAGTGTAGAGGACTGGCTGAGGACGTTGTGGGGATTAAAAAATGCTAAAGTTGCATGTTTGACTGGGCTCTGTGGAGACGTACTGAAGCTGTTGCTTTCTGCCATGTATTTGAGTCCAGTGAAGTAGTTGCCATGGGAACTAGCATTACCCCTCAGGAGTAGCTTCAGTGAATGTACAGTAGCTTGTCCATGAGAAATGCTTCTCCTGGATTTTCCAGTTAGTCACGAGAACAATGGGGTCTGTTGAATTAAGCTGATCATGCCTGCAAGACATGCCCCCTCTTCTATGGTTGTGTGTTTGTAAAATTCAATCACTCACACACACACGCACACAATTAAACAACACAGCTGATGTATCTATCCCTCATCATTTCTCCGCTTGAAATTATGTAAGCAGAGAAAATGTACCATAGTATTTTTCTTTTCTTACTCCCTCACATCCCAGTAACACCACTCCCTTCTTTTCAGCTCTTTAGTCAATGAGAAAGTGAACTCTCCTGTGTCTTAGCAATTGCTATTTATGTACCGCTTTTCTGTCCTCTGCATGTTTTGCAGAGAGCCGAGCTCAGCTCTGAAACCCAAACACAGAGATGCGTTGAAGATGTCACCTCGCTACTAGTTTAAGTCACAGTGAGTCACAGCAATGCCGGTAAAGCTGTCACGAATGTGGTTAAATTTTTCAAAACTTGACGCAGGCAGCGTTTGCTGCAATACAATATAATAGCAAGATTGCGTTGCATTTAACTTTACACTTCTGAGACAGGCGGGCTCAACAGTGTTCACTATAAGCCTGGATACAGACTCACAGGCTAAGGTTGTAGGGCAAGGCAACTTTGTTTCTAAAGCACATTTCAGCAACAAGGCAATTCAAAGTGCAATTAAAAGCGATCATGAAAATAAAACAGGCTGAAATAGAATAAGATACAAACTAAAAAGTAAAAGTTACAATGCAGTGTAACAAATTGGATTTAACAGGTTGCAGGGAGGGGAGAGAAAGGTGTTGTGTTTTGTGTGGTGTATAAAATGTTCTAAATAATGGTTTAGGTAAATGGGACAAATAGGTTTGGAATTATTTTTACAACTGAAATACATTTTTTGTTATTACATAGGGAAAGTACCGGAAAAAGTTACCGTCACCAAATTTCAGATACCGGTAAAAATGTGAACGATACCCAACCCTACCCGCCGCTTTTAAGTTGTTTGTGTGGCAGCATTTTGGATTCCCTGTGGAAACGCCTCAGTTATTAGGTCTGAAGAGGTTAGTTGTACAGGAGAGAAGCCATTTGAGTTTGTGGCAAAACCTTTCGTAGTGCTTGTTTTTAGTGAAATGGTGATATCTATTGAATAAAAGACTACATTTTTCCAATCATATTTAGTCATTGTTTTCTTTAAAACCGTGATCAAATCTCGTCTCATACCCACTATCGTGTATCATCGGGTCTTGTGTGGTCTGAGTCGTCACACACCTACTAAAAATACTTTACAAGAGCCTCAGCTGTACTTTGTTTGTTTGTTAATTATCAAATGTTAGCATGCTAACACAATAAACTAAGATAGTAAACATGGTTAGCATTAGACCTGCTGCTAAGCATCATTGGAAGAATGTTAGCACGGTGATGTTAGCATTTAGCACAAAAATAAACAAGCCTCATAGACCCTCAAGCATGGCTGTAGGCTCCTAGTGTTTCACCTGCCAGCGTGGAGCTTAAGTCGGGGGGGTGAAGGATGCACAAAGATTCATGATGTAGATGTTGTGCTTAAACAGAGCCTACTGTTCATTGCTCTTAATGACTTAATATTTACAGCAAAATAGACATACATGCAGTTTATGCTACTGTGGAAGTGTTCACACACGTGTTTCAGCATATATGGAAAATGTAAATCAAATGGGTTTTGTAAATGTTCAAACAACGTTCTGTCAGCAATTTGAGGGGCATCACCATGCTATCTTTTATTTTGTGATGGGCACTTGATAAATTTTAACACACAGTTTAATATATTCATGATGAAAATAATTGTCGAGCAGCCCTAGTTGAGATTAGAACAAAGACGAGTGAAAGGTAGAAAACAGAATATGTGCAGCTAAAGCTGCAGTGACTCAGACTTGAATGTTGGGAGAAGTGAGATGGAGAGATGAGTGGTGGTGAGCTGGAGCGGGGTTGGTGAGGAAGAAAATAGTTTTGGAATGGGGGTGGAAAATAGGAGGATTGCTCTGGAGAGAGAACTGCATCGTGAAACTAGATTGAGTTAGGGTTTAGACTGCTACCTTCCCATGTCTTTTGATTGTTCCGCTTTAGTTGATGACCACAGTGTACAAAACTCTGATGCTTTCATCCTGACTCTGGCATCCCCTAAGCCTGGAGTGGTACTTTGAATATGTCCATATAAAGATACAGAATCTGCTGTGGAAGTTTTCTTGAAAAACGTGGTGTGTGAGGGGGATCTGTGGGGTTCTGTGGATTTCTCTCTCTGTGTGTTCAAACAAGTTTTCTTCTCTATGACTAGGTATTTCTGTGTGTTTATGCCTGTGTGCATATGCATGGTCACTATGATACAAAATTGGACAAGTGAACTCCGTTTACCCGGCTCTTTGTTGAACTGAGGTGAGCTGTGCAGCCCTCATGTGGTTTCTCTGGGCTGCTCCACTTACCAAGACTGTCAGTCGGGCCTCTGTAGTAATCACAGCCAAAACAATGATTATATTACATTGTTACAGTGAACATCTCAGGACACTAGAGCCAAGATGACAACAGACAATGGCTTGACCACAATTTGAAGAAACATTTGTCCATATCTATTTGAGACTTTACATTCTTATTTGGAATCCCTTTACACAGGGTTATGTAACTCACATTTTTATCACTGAAACTGCATACACATGTTTGTAAGTAACACTTAAGGATACTTTGTGTTTTTTTTAAACATATACACAGAATATTTTACTTTTTCAGTGGAATAAAAAGGTAATTTAACAATAAGTGAACCAGAACCTGACACCATGTAGACGAATGACCAGTTTAGCTAAGCAGCCTGTACTGGTAAACACAGACCCAGCGTTCCAATACCTATACTATACTATACTATACTATACTATACCATGTAGTGTGCAAAAAAAAAGGTTTTAGTATTTCCCAAAACATAGTATGTCCAATACATTATGCCAAAAAAAAATTGTCCTACTGCATCTGTTCGCAGGCTAGCATGTTTCACTGACTATTCTGACCCACAATCCTTTGCGCAGCATATATGATCATGAAAGTTCAAGCCGCGATGTTAGGAAGAAATACGGTGTCCCAATTGTATGCATACTGCATGCAACCGTTTGTACTTTGTAAGGGCAGCTACAGTACATACTAAAAGAAAAAAGTATGCAATTCAGAACTCGGCTAGAGGCTGAGTTGTCATTGAGGTCTGGCTTGCTGCCCAGGGGCATGATGGTGTGGATTCCTTCACAGCCTTGTGTATCAGCAGCAGGTTGGAGGTGGATCAACAAGGCCAGCCTTTTGCAAAGACCGGCTACTTTATTACCACCGAAATATGAGTTACATAAAAAGGCTACAATTTGACCAAATTACTTTTGTTGACTTTGTTGGGAACAACTTACTTACTGCTTGTTTGCTCTTAAACACATTTGCTGACTACATTTGTGTGAAAGAGCTCTTACATGATACAGTCTATTGTATTTGTTGGACAAGGGTGGATAGATTGCTGTTAATCTTTGGGTACTACTTTTGGGTGGTATTGACCCATTTTTTTTAAAGAAATGTCTAAGTTGATTTCTCTTACACTTGTTAATTTCTATCATCATTTAGCAGGTTTCACATCAGACTAAAACTTTATCTTGTTCCCAGGTCACGTCAAGGGTGGGAAGACAACTGTCGTACCTTTTCACATAGTCCACAATTTCCTGCGTCCATTTTATGACGCTGTTGTCGCCTAACCCCTGTATCTTGTTATCTTTTTTGCAGGTACTGGAGAGAGTGGCAAGAGCACCTTCATCAAGCAGATGAGAATAATCCATGGGTCAGGCTACACAGATGAGGATAAGAAGGGCTTCACCAAGTTGGTCTACCAGAACATCTTCACCTCAATGCAGGCCATGATCCGTGCAACTGAGACCCTCAAGATCCCGTACAAGTACGAACAGAACAAGGTGTGTAGTGTGTGTGTGTGTTCTAATGGGGTGACTGTATAATACGATATGTTATTAAAATGCATATCCCCATCTAAATACTTTGTTATACTTGTTTGTGAGGCGCATTCATTGCTGTGCAGCTACTGAAATTACTTTATTATTGAAATGGTTAAAGATACATTTCTTTATATTCTCTTTGAATGTCTGGCCACTGGTGTCAGCTAGCCAGAAACCAGTGTGCAAACCAGTGCAACAATAACTACATTCAAATAAATCCTAAATAAATAAACTGCTGTTGTAGAGTGAACCGTGGCTTCTGATAATAACTCATCATAACTGAATCCAGGCCACACGCTATGTATTCTAGAAAAGGGGAGTTTAACGTGGGGCTATGTATGTAGTAGGTATACTTCTAGGAATGTTGCACTTTTGCAATACAAATATATTGTATTCCGTTGGACTTTTTAGTCATAATTGACTAAGAAAGCACCTGACACCATCCACTTTGAGATTTGGAGGCTACCAATTACAATCTTCAATTACTAAATTGACGTGTGCTTTTTTGTTTGTTACTTGTTCTCCTAGAATAATGCCCAGGTGGTACGGGAGGTGGACGTGGAGAAGATTTCATCATTCGAGCAGCCGTACACGAGTGCGATAAAGATGCTGTGGGCTGACCCTGGCATCCAGGAGGCCTATGATCGCAGGAGAGAGTACCAGCTCTCCGACTCAACCAAATAGTATGTCTGCGATCTATTAAAGGAGAATTCCGGTCGACTTCAACACGTAGCTCTGTTGTTTGTAAATGTGGAGTGCTGTCAGTAGCAAGAAAAATTAAAACAAGTCGTTAACAAACAATATGCAGTTATTCGTTCCGAGTCAACACAGCAAATTTGACTACAGTAGATGTGACAGAAAGTTGTTAATTCAGCCAGTGCACATACCTCTGTTTATTTCCTGTTTTCCGGTGAAGTCCACACTAGTCGAAACACATCTTTCTGTCAGATTTACTGCAGTCAAAGTTGCTGTGTTCACTCGGAAGGAATAACTGCACATGGCTAGGCACATGTAATGACATTTTGAGCATGTTTTGAGGCTGAAAACAAGTTTAAAACTTGCCCTGTTCAAGCCTGTTGGATGCAAACTCTAGCAGGAGGATAACTATGTGTAGGCAGCAGCAGCGAATGTTTTCACTCTTCTTGCTACTGACAGCACTCCAAATTTACAAACAACAGAACTATGTGTTGAAAACGACCGGAATTTTTCTTTCATCTACTAGAATAATGATTATTTACTTTGTGTAGAAGCAGGATCATTGTACAACTGTGACCTCTAAGATATCTAATGCAAAGTGATGAAATTGGTAAACAACGGTTTCTATAGTGAAGACGTGAGGAATTAAATCACAGACACATTTAAAAAGTTGTCTGTAGACCTTTTTCAGCAGTTTTCTACCTGCAACAATATGCATTCGACCTGAGGAAGGGAAGAGAGTTCAGTCAGATGGAGAGAGCCGGGGAAAAGGAGGATGTCTGTTGGCAGGTTTATAAATGACTGCTAATAATATCAGAGCTAATTCCAACCTGCATTAATCCATTTCAGATGAATATGCTCTTTAAAAAGTTGAGTATTTTGGAGGGTGAATTAAAGCATGTTATATGCAAGTAGATGTATAAGATACTGCTGGCTATATTCATCTTTGCTTAAGTGTTTTGTAATTGTGTTGTGGTTTTTGTCAGAAAGCAATTGTTTGTGTCTGCTCATTGCATATGTTTATTTGATCTCGTACTGTTGAGACTGGTGGTTTGCCCATCTTTGTCATATGTTCCCCTCCCCTTCCACAGTTACCTTAACGATTTAGAACGAATAGCATCAGCTGGGTACGTGCCCACTCAGCAGGACGTGCTGCGGGTTCGAGTGCCTACCACTGGCATCATTGAGTACCCGTTTGACCTAGAGAATATTATCTTCAGGTACTGGTCTCAAGTGCTTCCGATAATGTTGCTGGTTGGCTAGCTGCTCAACAGCTGGTCAGCCAGCTGGAAACCGCCGATGCCGCTATCTCCATCTACCCTGTGCTGCACAGCAGGGCTCAGCACTTTAACACATCCCTGATGGTACACTCTCAAAGACTAGCCTAAAGTACAGGCCCCAACCCTCCTGTCAATTCTCACTAGAAAGGCAGTCATTTTTATTTTCACCCAGGCAGTGAAAGTTGGCCTCTTGAGAGCTAAATCAAAATTCAAAATACCTGCTTCCCTAAACCTTTACAGTGGGGAGGAGTGAGGGGCTACAGAGGATATGATTTAGGAATGTTTTGTCTTTGGGAGCTGGGCTGCCATCAAGGATGAAGCTAAATTTCTAAGAAAAGATTTGGGGGTAGAGTTGCAAATTGTCACCTAATACCCTCATAACTCTTGGGAATGGTTTTCTTTGGTTACGTCGGGACTGATCCACTTGCTTTTGGAGGTAGTGTGCTGTATCTGCTGTTATGCTTCACTTTCTCCTTCCTCCCTCTTGCTGTCTTTTGTTGTCCTTCCTGTCTCTAGCTATCTAAGTGATCTGGATCGTATTGCTGAACCGTCCTATCTACCAACCCAACAGGACGTGCTTAGGGTTCGAATCCCAACCACTGGGATCATAGAATACCCTTTCGACTTGCAAAGCATCATTTTCAGGTAGAAGAAGAACTAAAGTACTTTGACTAACCACACTTCTGTTTTCATTTTAAAATCAAAAAGGCCATGTTAAGTCAGAATCAACATGCTTATATGTCACCTACAACAATGTTTGTTTTATTTCCCCATTTGTCTGAAAATGTCCCAAATCCATTCTGTTATTTGCAGTATATGTAATGTGTAATGTTACAGTAGAATCTACCAGAGCTGAAATAAAGTCGTCGATCATAAAGGCAGTTTTTTCTCTTAATAGTTTTTCTTTGTAGTACAGACACAGCCTCCAGGACTTGGCACAGAGACAGTCTTAGGACCCGCCACCAATACGTAGAGCAGCTTCCCTTCCTCCTTCTCTTGTAAAAAAGAGAGAAGATGAGGAGATAGAGTTGGACCCAGGGAACAAGAGCGATTACAGAAGAGTGTGAATCGATAGGAAGCCATCATGTCAGCCCCCTCCTACGCTTGGCAAGGCTAGAAATAACTCTGCTTGCAATGAGGTTGTGCTGAAGAGGTTCCCAGCAGCCGCGCTGCAGCTAGCCGATAGGCTCTACTCTGCTTGGCTGTGCTGCTGATGGTGAATCACTACATGCTCTCAATGACATACATTTTGTGTTAGGAGCCTGAAAATATAAACATGAAGTGGGAATGAATGTAAGGTGTCAGGTTTTATTGGAAAAAGAGCATGATTATTGAGGTTTCTTAGTTTAGTGATTTATAAGAATGAGATGTCATACTTGATGCAGGATGAGATGTTCCTCGGGCTCAATAGTAACAAGCACATGTGGCATTATACCGCCTCTGCTAGCGGTTGACAGGGCCATGGCTACAACAAGGAAGCCTTTCATGGACGCACATCTCCATGAGACTTGCTTCCTTCTCTTTTAATTGGCTTTTGAAGTCACAGAAAATGTAATTTCACTTGGCTTATCCACCATAGGAGAGCTTATCGTACTAAGTAGGTCACTCATCCTTGCTAGAGGGGAAAAAAGGAGGTTGTCTGATTATTTTAGGCTTGCACTTTGGAGGACTCCATTTATCAATGCTGTCCCTTCTGGGAGACTCGCTGACTGAGTTCACCTTTGTGATGTGGGATCAAAGTTTCACTTTCTAGCTTTTGAATGATATTTAATAGAGACTTGAACTAACTCAACTGATGAGTACACTCACTTTAATTCATTGTGTGTTTGTGTATTTTCGGTTGCAATTTATTTAGTATATGGACGAATCCAACAATCTGACTCTTTCCCTTTCCACCCTTTTAGATTCTTATCTAGCAGCATTAGCTCTTCAGTCTCATGCAATTGTTTTCCCTTTTCTTAATTTTAACACTAATTTGAGGAGAAAAACCTTCCGAAGAAAAACGTGAACGAGTTCATCCAAAAGTCGATCCACGTCTCCTACCTCCGAATTAAAACCCATATATCAAGCCTTTCAAGTTCATGTTTCAATTTCTTGCAATCTTTGTTTGTGTCTTGATTTCCCTTTTCTTTAATATTCAGTTTTTACTTTCCCTTTACTTTGAACCACTCCCCTTGTGGGACTTCCAATCTGTTGCTCCTCTTATAACTCTCAAATTAAGCACCAGGCACTTCTAAACAAGACATTTTATTTAAACTACTTTCTATCTCCTGCATGCACTCTCAATTGTTTGTACACACACATAGAGAAGGTTAGCTCAGTCTTCTCTGTGATTCATGCTGCTGATTCTGTGCTGCTGTTTCTTCTGTTTATATTCTCAGTGCAAAAGGGGGGTTTGGCTTGGACCATGGTAGACTCATTAGATGTTATGTTAAAGTAGTAGCAGGGCTGTAACAATTCCAAATGTTGCTGTACAATTAATTGTCTCAGAAATAATTGCAATTCAAAATATAATTGTTTCTTTCAGTAAAATTTTAGAAATGTTTTGGCCAAAGTAGCAAAAAATAGTCCTCACTATTGGTAAAACTACGTGGCATAATTGTCATCACTGCTTCTTTACCTAAGTTTTTTACATTAGTCCTTTGGGGGAAAAAAAAAAGAAGCTCAACAGCCTGACCAATAATCACTTATATGATTATAATTTAGCATATTAAAACAAGATCAACAAATACCATCAAAAGTCATTTGGTGGCCGCTATGTTGAATGTAAACAAGAAGCTGCTTAGTCGCTTCTTTGTCGTCATCGTGTTAAACCCGCCAATAGCGCACCAGGTAGATAAGCCAGTTTGTGATTGGTTCCCTCAAAAATTGTGAACTGAAGCAGGAGAATTAAACGTGCAGGTTGCAGTTGCAGGGCGAAATCAAATCTCCGGCAGAGTGGGCGGGGTTTACCCAGCCTTGGTGCATGTCACACATTCTCTAAATATATGAAGGATTAGAAGACTAAGTATAAATATGTACACACTGTATGTATTAACTAAAAAATAAAAATAAGTTAGAATAAAATAAGTTAAGTAAAAAGGACCGGTACAGCAGAGTAAGTACAGTGGCATGGAAGTAGAAGTGGTGTGTGGAGAGGGTCAGGGTGGGTTCCGGGCCTTGTTGATAAGGCTAGTGGCAGAGAGGAAAAAACTGTTCTTGTGGCGTGAGGATTTGGTCCTGTTGGACCTCAGCCTCCTGCAAGAGGGGAGTGACTCAAAGAGACAGCAATTATATAAAAAAATATTACAATTAGATAATAATGTAATAATTGTTACAGGCCTAAGTAGTAGCACACACAAGCCTTGAAATATATTGATTATCCACCTATTGACACAAAGCCTGGTGAAAATGGAAAACATAGGTGACAAGATGAATGCCTCTTTGCACTGATACATTTTCTACTTCATTCATGCGGTATTCTGGTCTTCCTAGCTCTTTGAGATAATGTTTGAAATGCATGGTTACATTATGTGCCACTAATTCTGAGGTTAAACAAGACGCCACGAGTGAAAGATTTAGAGCTAATTGTCATTTCTTTTATGTGATTCTTTCTGCCCTCTGTTTGTCGGCGCTCCATCTCATCTCATCATGTTCCAATCAGGATGGTGGATGTGGGGGGACAGAGGTCTGAAAGGAGGAAGTGGATCCACTGCTTTGAGAACGTCACCTCCATCATGTTTCTGGTGGCGCTCAGCGAGTACGACCAGGTCCTGGTGGAATCGGACAACGAGGTGAGACATCGACACAGAAATAGTTTGGATTTCTGAATAGTTGACTGCATACACAACATGTTATCACACTATATTCATAATGAGGCTTCAAGTCTTGTTGTATGTTAACATGCCATGCAACACAAGACATGTGCACTTCACGCTTCTTAAACAGGCTGTTGAATATCTAACTGCTGGAATGGGATATTTCATTTTAAATTGCAAACATTCACATTCTTGGACAATGAAATTCATTCATTCATCTGGACACATTCACAGTTAGAGTTGCACTACTTCATATTTTTCTATTAACCGTAATGTGTAATGTGAAAGGTGTCTGTTGTAGTGAAGAACTGTCAGAGAATGATCACCAGACTCTATGAAGTGTTTTAGTGAGTTTTCAGTTCATTTTGTATGGTTTTACAGCCCGTAGCTTTAATGTTTTGGTTCATTCTCATCAACCACATTTCCAGCAGTGGTGAGCAGATGTTTTCAGTGAATACTCAGATGTACTGTACGTTAAAACTACCTACAGACAAAGTTGGTGAGTAGCTGGTGAACATGGTGGAGCATTTTAGCAGCTAATGAGCCAGATGTTTATCTCAGGAGTTGGTGGAGACCAAAAGAGATGAAAGAGATGTGACTTACATTGGTCAGATGGCTAGAGAAACAACTTCAAATGAACGGTAACGTTGGTCTGTCTGCTGGATGTTTAAATGAGAAACTGTTTGCTTACACGTTCACCTTATCAACTTTCTTATGTTACTGTTGTGTTCACAGCTTGTTAGTCTCTCACAACAAACAGAAAATAGGTCTTCTATCTCTTTGCTTCACAGTTGTCCATGTCATCGGCTCTGACGGTTCAGATAGAATTATCGCTAATAAAGCTAATGTGATCAGCCATGCCCTCTGCTACTCTCCTGACAATAAACCCTTTTTTTTCGGACCTGGTCATATGACAACTGGGGTTTCATAATCCAGACCAGGCTGCCAGCTTGACTCACTATATCTGCTGTACATCACTGCAGCTTTATGGTCAACTCTGTCAATGTTTGTCTGCTCTTGCGGCTTTGTTTGTTAATGCACACATACTGTACTTTATCTTCACTGGGCATGCTCAGGGGTCTGGCCTTATTCTACACACAAGAACAGGAATATGTTTTCCTTTTTGCAGGCTCCTCTTTATTTGCTTTTCCTGCTTGTAATGTGTCACCGGTGGTAGGCCCCACTGGGCAATTTTAATGCTGTTGCTAAGCTCCGTTTCTGAGTCGAGGCTGGGCAGTGTTTAGGCATCCCAGTCTGCAGATATTATCCTGTCGTGTTGACAGGCTCGAGACAGAGACTTTGACCCTTCAGACCAATCAGTCTGACAAGACTGTTTTTTAAACATCTTTGATTTCATCAGGTCAAGTCTGGCCAGGATCATATTATAACTCACCAAGACTAAACTGTGGAAGTGATGCTGGCAAGAAGTTTAAATCAGAAAGAGGAAGAATAGTCATGTTTGACAGGAGCTTTCAGCATTCAGTAGTTTACATGAGTAGGTTTCCAACTCTACTTGCTCCACTTTTATGTCTGCTAGACAGTTTTCTTTGGAGGAATAAATCTTGATTTGGAAACGTGCCTGGATTAATTAACATAACATTAACATTTTCTGGGTTGTTTTGACAATCTTGTGTATCCTTACTGTTTTACATCCTACAACACCCTGTATTCACTATAAATGCTCAACTACAACTGATGCCGTTCAGCTACAATCCATCACTATTAGCAAACTGTCAGAAAAAGCACTTTGTCTCACAAAACAATGAGCATTTTGGCTTTGATCACAGCTAAGCTACTGTATGCAACCAATTTTAGCAACTATATAGTCTATATCTACAACATTTCATTTGCAGCATAGTTCCTGTGCCGCCCGAGGTTCCGTCGGATGTCATATTCTACTTTCTTTGTGTTGGCATTCTAAACTCTTGTCGATTTGGGAAACATCCTCCGAACTAGTAAAATCCTCATCACATGCTCTACAGCCATTTTAATCCCAGAGCTAGCCTCCCTTCGTGCAAACAATCGACCAAAACAAGTTCCTTCCCGAGGTTATGTTACAAAGGCACCATTGCTACGTCACCCAAGACAATTGGGATTGGTTAAAAGAAATGCCAATAAACTAGAAAACATTTTTATACCATTGAATGTTAACCCCAAAACATTTAGCGATAATTCTGAAAATCAAATATGTACCTTGTAATGTGGATCAAAACCTCTGTTATCCCGATTTTTTTTTTTTTTTTTTTTCTCTCTTTTTCTTCTTAGAATCGTATGGAGGAGAGTAAAGCTCTTTTCAGGACCATCATCACATATCCATGGTTCCAAAACTCCTCCGTCATCCTCTTCCTCAACAAGAAGGACCTGTTGGAGGAGAAGATTATGTATTCTCACCTGGTTGACTACTTTCCAGAGTTTGATGGTGATTTGATTTTTTTTCTGCCCTTCTACTTCAATAGACATCTTATAACAACACACATTGTATATAGTCTGCCTATCCCTGGCTTGTTGTGTAGTGTATAACCATAATGTTAACTGAGGTTCAGGATTCATTTAATCAATTATCCATGCAGGTGAGAAGTTGAGCCATTGGTCAAGCTCAGTCAAAATAGCTGTGGCTGTTTTTTTCCAGTGTACTTCTAGCTAGTAACTGACTGATTTTAAAGGTCCTTCACTGTACACCAAACTGGCTGTTGGCTATCCCAATATCATTATTTGCACACACAGGCAGTAAAGTTTCACTTATATTCTTGATTGTAGAGTGACACCCTGTGGTTATAAAGCTGTACTACAATGCAAACTGATACTTGACTGAACATGGCAGTTGAAAGTTGTTTTTTTTCTTAAAAGATGCTCATATTTGTTAAACCATACTAAGAAATGCTGATCCCATGACATGGTGCTCTTTGGATGCTTTTATATAGACCTTATTGGTCCCCTAATAATTGGTGCAGAATTACAGCCACTAGAACCAGTCCCACAATGAGCTTTCCTTAGGTGTCATTTCTGAGTCTGTAGCTTTTGAGGTTGGGGGGGGCAAGGTGAAGGCTGGGGGTGTGCCCTTGACCAACTGCCACTTTGCTCGTTTGAAAGCAATGATGTCTCTCTCTCATGGGGGGCCAAGTTCTCTGGGCGGGCAAAGCAGAGAAAGGGGAGTTAACCTTGCCCCGTACCGTATGACCTCATAAGGGGCAAGATTCCAAATCGGCCCATCAGAGCTTTAATTCTTCAAAGTTAGAGCAGGATCCTGGGGGAACTCATATTAACGTTGTATAACAAAAACCAACAACCTCAAAGTGACATTTTCATGCCATGGGACCTTTTTAAATGTTAAATTATCCTAAGGTGATGCTCAATAGCAGCTAAAAATATTGGTCTGTTCTTCTCCCAGGCCCCCAGCGGGATGCCCAAGCAGGTCGGGAGTTCATCTTGAAAATGTTTGTGGACTTGAACCCAGACAGTGACAAGATCATCTACTCCCATTTCACATGTGCCACCGACACAGAGAACATCCGCTTCGTCTTTGCTGCCGTCAAAGACACCATCCTGCAGCTCAACCTCAAAGAATACAACCTGGTGTAAAAAGATAAATGAATGAGAGAGAAAGAGTGAGAGAGAGCAAAAGTCCTGCAGCCACACACACACACACACACACACGTGCATAATGCAGAGTCCACTTTTAGAAACACACACATCTGCATGAAACACACGCTGCTCAAAGAGTTAAGCATTGCTTCATCCTTTACCAGACCAACACTATTGATGCTTTGTCCTTACAGTTCAGTTCACTTAGCACCTTGGTTTTCCCTTATTTTAAAAGAATGGTTATCTATTTTGTGGCTCTAAAAGTGGCTTGTCTTGTGCAAACAAAGATATAACACTCCCATTCATTGCCCTCTCTTGAGGTTTTGCTCTGCACCGGGGCTCCTCTTGGTCCTCGTTCGAGCTTGGGCGTTGCTAACATTTTTTTCTCTTCTTTACACTACAGTATCACCAGTGCTTGTGTGTTTGAGGTGGGTAGAGGGCCTTCTCTGGGTAAACAAAGCTTTTTCTTATTAAACCCGTGCATGCTATACACTACAGGACGAGGGCGTGAGGTTAGGCTGCAGACCCTGGACTCTGCTTCTCTGCAAAGGGTAACTAGTTATGATTATAGGAATATATTATCAGGCAGTGCTGGGGTGCAGTAAGGTACTTGGCTCCCCTGGGTCTTGATTTGTGTATTTGATTTTTGTTAACCCTGCCCCAAATCAGAGCACAGAAGCTCTGCTGAATGTAAATCAACTTTTCACTGGCTAGACAGAGATGACTACACGTTATCTGCAAACCTTAAATATTTGTAGCTATGTTGTTCTTGGTTATATTACTGCTATTGTTCTCCAATTTAAAATAGAATTGAAGAGGACTACTCGAAGGAATCCAACGCTCCTCTTACACTTACCCTCATTTTAAAGTGTCAACATACATCACGAAACAGAATTAAGATTAACACTACCGGTATTTTCACACTCCTGTCATTTTGTCTTATCGCCAAATTAAAAGCACCTATGTTTGTTTCTGTAAATATATTTACTTTTCCAGTATCCTGTTCATCCCTTACCTGATTCAGATACTAACAAAGCCTATTAGAAAACTGGTATTGGCAAAATGAAGTGCTTAAATAATCAAGTGGATCATTCAGATGTTGATGGCATAACAACTCACTTTGTGTGAATGTCAACTGTTGAATGTCTGAATCAAACATGTATTCTTTGCTCCCTTAGATGGTGCCAATAATCTTCCTGTACACAATGTGTGAATGATAATACCAGATTCGTATAGTGCAATAGTCAGTTGTAGATGAAAAAGTGTTTGCGCTGCCAGTTAGCTTAAGTCACAAATTGGTCTAAATCATCCATATGGCTTTTCACCGTAATCCACTTTATTTTGCCATTTTGTTCGGCTAACCTTTTGATAAACTGTAATGAATTAGCAAGAGAGTAAATAGTTCTTTTTTGTATGTCTAATTTATCAGTCAGATCTACGTAAGATTTTATACTGCTGTAAAATATCAAAAATATTTTATGGACACGTGCTATCTTTCTAATGATATTTCATATATTGTTGCAGTTCTGTTTTAAGATGCTTGGCAAGGGGGGGGGAGAGGCACTGTTTCCATGTCAGGTTTGTGCTTTATGCAAATAGAAAAATGAAAACAGACAAAAACTTAGTGATTGAATATTTACTGTTAAGGATATGTGTTGGCTATTGGTACCAATCCCATATTGTGTCTCTTGCCTGTTAGTTGTTTAAATGTTGATAGATGGCTATTATTGTCTTCACAATGTAATTCAGGTAAGTTTTCATAACTTTTTCATCACAAGGGCTACTACTTGCAGCTTTGGTAGAAATGAAAGGACTCTATGGACGGCATAGAGCAAAAGGTGCAATTAATTAACGAGGGGGGTGGAGGGGGGATGGCTATGAATCAAGAGTGTGTTGACATCCTGTTGAGTGTGGTTGCCGCAGGTTCAGTGACGGAGGAATGCAGCAGTCCACAGAGGCTTCATGACATTCCCAAGGGACATCTGGTGGCTGTTTGGCTCTTTGTTCACTATCTTGTTGCCTTTAGAGGAGGAGAAGGGCTAACGTCAAAAGAAATGGGGTTTCCCAAGATGCAATAGCACATTTTTAGTGTCCTGGCTGTTGTTAATCTAACCATCCTTTAACACTCATGTAAATTCTGTGTTGATCTTCTTGGCTTTATATTTTCCACTATGTGGCTATGCATATTTGGTTTATCTTCTCATTGGTAGTGTTTTCATGTTTGGCATTGGCTGTGGTGGAGTCAGAAAAACTGGAGTGCTTGGGACATTTTGACCTTTTTGTGCACATTGAAAGAGCTGGAAGGGTCAGATTAAACATGAAAGAAATTATTACAGATCCTGCTGTACTCCCTCAATGTCTCAAACTTAGCCAAAAGGTTTACAATTAAAAAGAAATCTTAATTTCTATGGAAAAGCTGGATGTTCTAGGGGAATTCACTCACCTTGTGTATTACTTGGCCATGATTTTAGTCACATGCACCCAGCAAATGTGTACATTGTGTTGATAAAGTCATTAGCTTGTGCATTTTGTGCATCCTAAAACACTTAATGAAGGGACATGCGTGCTGAGTGCCATGATTTATATAAGTTGAAACAATATTGGAGATGTTGCAAAGCTCTGACTGA